>CAMZMU010000069.1:33772701-34426087 GCA_947311845.1 Poa pratensis | reverse complement strand
ATTTTGACAGGACATCTTTATAAACTCTTAAGTTCAAATCATTTCTATAACTCTCTAATCTTATTCACACACAATATAAATATTTCGAACATACAAGTATAAAAATTCACAAGTTTGTGAATAAC
The DNA here is from genome assembly GCA_947311845.1 of Poa pratensis. Lineage (NCBI taxonomy): Eukaryota > Viridiplantae > Streptophyta > Magnoliopsida > Poales > Poaceae > Poa > Poa pratensis. The sequence continues at coordinate 34,425,962 of CAMZMU010000069.1, read as the reverse complement.
TCATTGCAAATCATATCAACATCACAACACAAGTCATATATTCATAACTTCCAAATATTAGAACAATTTTCAAACACAAGATCATTTCATTACATATAAATACAAACTGATTATTACAATCTGATTTACAATTGCATCTTTGCAACAAGTATAAATTATTACAAAAGAGAGAAATAAAATTCCTAAAACTAAAACTTCTGGGAATTCCAGGAGATCTTCAAACCTGCAAAACAAACAACACAAAGAAAGAAATAATGGGGGTTAGTGTTAGAATGTTGCCAACACCATTTGGTGCTGGCATGTTATTGTTCTGAAACCTGGTTTTAGCCTAACCAAAATTATGGTTCAATTAGGCTAGATTGGGGAGTTTTGCAAAATCATCAAAGGCAACCGAAGGGACTGATCAATTTGATCATGCTCATTAATCCAAAGGCAACAGAAGGGGCAAAGGCATAATTGCAGCACTGCACAGAACCATTTTAGGCAACCAAGAGCAAAGGCAGCAAGTGTTGTTTAGAGCATTTTGATCTCATAATCTTATAAACAAAGCAACACATAAACTTACAAACTCCACAATTAAACCAGGAAGCAAATGGTAATAAAAGCAACAATTTGGTATCACATTTGCCAATGTATTAGACAAATGGATCCTAATCCCACTTATTAAGCTAAGAACTAGCTTATTTGCACATACACTTGAGATAATCAAACCAAGCCGACATCACAAATCATTTCCTTCATAGCCAAGCAAACCATCAAAAATATCTGGATCTAGATAAGAACAATGACTCAAGAATGACTCAGAGTTTATCACCAAGGGGTGATGAACTGTGCAGGAGCAGCAGGAGCTTATCTCCATTGTTAAAAGAAGTGTAAAAGCAGTCCAAATAGGCAGCTCGAGGTAGAGAGGGGCCACTGCAAGCAGGTGAATCACCACAGCCATTTATCCGGGTGTCACAGGCCCAGGAATCATCAAATTTGTATAAATAGAGGGCCAGACCACAGCCACAGATCACACAACTCGCAGCAAACACAGATCACACATTCCACAAGCACCAGCAGCACCATTTCCATCTGTTCTTCACCAAGAACAACCACAAACCACCAGCATATCATGGAGTTTACCTAAACCCATCCACCACAAGCCATTTCAGCTAGCAAATACACTCTAGGAAAATTGAAGCAGCAAGGAGGAGAAGGTAGAACCTTGGAGCAAGATCAGAGTTTTTCTAGAAGCTCTAGCTGCTCAGCAACAGCAGGTTGATCCAAATTGCTAGAGAGAGACTAAGCAAGTTCTGTAAATGACAGAACCATGTTAGAGAGCTTATTATCAGCATCTGTTCTTAACAGAGCCTTGCTTGGCACGGTATGGTGCTGTAGAAAAGCAAATAGCACAACAGAGTACTTCTGTTTTGTGCAAGAAATAGGAAGAGAGAGGAAAGGGAGTGAAGTTGATTGCTGTAGCAATTGTTTGAGCATATGAAGCAAGGGAAAATAGTATTAGTGTAGTATATCTGTTCTTATTTCAATTTTATCAAAACACCACACAAGGCAGTGAACCAGCAGAGCTGGATTAGCTGTACTTAGCACATCTGTGTACATGGAAGAAGCACAGGAAAGCATAAAAAAACATTCCTAGACAAGCTAGCTACTGTGTAACTCTCAAGGAGGCATCACAGCAAGCCACACAAGTCTAAATTCCATTTAAATCATTGAATCATCACAGCTAGCTCAAGTTATACTAGTTCTAGCTTAGATATAATTTTTCTAAAGAGATTTTCTTCATCTGTGAGCAAGGAATGCTCCCAACAATGATTCCAGAGGTAGTGGAAAGATCTACACATGCTAGATCTACACCATTCATCTCATTCTTGATGCACAGAAGGTAGACAGTGCATATAATCAAGCAAATCATCAAGAAATCATCATCTGTTCATCTAGAACCTAAGCCAGTAGAGGAGTACATGTGTAAGCAATAGCTAGAAGCTACTAAATCTAGCAGAAGGTGTAGAAGAGAAGGAGAAGTTCCTACCATGTATCCATGGTCGTAGCTCCACGGCGGCGAGGCAGTGCTCGCGCTACCGTTGAGGGGGCACACGGAGGTCGTAGACCAGCACCACCGCACCACGGCGACACAGAGGGCGAAGCTCTGCGCCCAGCCATGGTGAGCATGCCGGAGAAGAAGGGGAAGAAGCGGCGGCAGCACCGAAACCCTAACCTAGGGCTGGGTTGCGTGTGACCGCGAGAGAAATAGAGGCACAAATCGCCTGGGCAGAAGGGAAGAGCGGAGCGTGGGGTCGTTTTGCCCCAGACCACGGCGGCGGAGGTGGCCGGAGTTGGCCGGAGCAAGGCGGCGACGGCGCAGGCAACGCGGGAGCCAGGGGAGATCGAGCTCGAGCTCGGGCTCGAGCGTGAGAAGAGAGGGAAGAGTGGCTCGGTCGGTTGGACCGGACCCGAGTCCACCCTTTGACCTGGTTTAACCAGGGGTCTCTTTGCAAAAAATTTGAATTTATAAAAAAAATCCGAATTTCAAAACTCGCTATAAATTCAAATAAAATCCTATAAATAATTTAAAAATATCTACAAATATCAGCAGAAAATAAGCGATCCAAATAAAATATCTACTTGATTTTTTAGAAAACTATTACTTGTAGGAAAAATTCAAAGATCCTTAAGTGGAAATGACTTGAAATAATTTAAATTATTTTCAAAGAAAATAATATGGGAAAATTATGTATTAAGTTCAAAGTATAGTTTGAACTATATCATGACTGTCATGTCACTCATCCTAAATAAATATCTGAATAAAAGACCATTTAAAAATCCTTAACAAAGCTTTCAATAAATTTCTGGGGAAAAGCATTGCATCCTATGCATAATAGCATCTATTTGGTTCTCAAACATTGTCTCATATAGACAATGAGTTTGATTTTCATAACACGAGGGTCCCAATTCATCGGAAGCTTTAGACTGCACTACCTGTCAGTCTCAAGGCAAGTTCCAACTTGCATGTCCTTGATTGATTATTTTTACCAAAGTAATTACAAAGTACTAGGGATTATCATTGCATGAAAAAGAAAAACCTATTTTCGAATGATGTGAATTGCTATATTTATTATGGTTGGCTGGCAATGAACCACGGATTGATGTTGTGGTGGAGGTTCCATTGTACGGGAAAGTATATACCTAGGATTAATAACCCATGGCCCAGTGATCCTAGCGCCGTATCGAAGCATCAGCTAACAGATTCACTATGGATGGGCTCGTCAGAGGTTTCTTCCCTCGTTCGCATATCCTCGGCAGGCTATTACCTGGTTGCATCCGTTGCGGCGGCCAACTGCGTGGAAGCGCGTGACCTTCCCACTCGACGGAGTGACTGGAATAGAAGCTCGGGAGGGGTGGCGGGCTAATGGTCTTAGTTACCAGCGCGTCACAAATGGGCGGATATGCGTTGTGCGGGGAAGCGACTCCACATGACTTGTTGCCCTGAGTTCTGGCTATAGCACATATGTTGTGATGAGAGAGCATAAGGAGCCAGGCTGCTGTTGGGTAAAGTGGTGCAGCTCTGCAGAGTTAAACAAAGAAATTGTGACTATCACATCCTTGTTCCAGGAGGGGACTACAGACCGCAGCGGGAAAGGCATCCCAAGTGATGACTATAAACCCGTGGAGGCTGGGGCATAGTTTTCCAAAATAAAATGGACCTTTTACTAAAAATGTTTTACAAAACTTGCATATTCATCCATGGCTTTCTGGTCAGGATGGTAGCTAGTGCATTCCACTTATCTAAGCGTTTAGCTGAACTTGCTGAGTAACGTTGTTACTCATTCGTTCCCCTTTTGATCCCCTGCTTAGACTTTGAAGAGACCGTGGAAGGAAACTATGGAGCATACCATGCCGATTACGTCTACTTTGAAGCACCTGATCTGTCTGGAGGAATAGAGGGTGTCGACTACATCGCCTACGGAGCCGACGACATTGAAGAAGAAGAGGTGGAGACTTAGAGTAATTCTAGTAGGAGCTAGGCCGAGTCAGACTAGACTAGTACTACTTAGCGGCAGAGCCAAGATGGTTCTTAGTTTGCTGTTTTTTATCGCTAGTAGGTTGACACCTGTCAACATCGCAATAATAGACATTCCTCCCATGTCGGAGGAAGACGTCGATGTTTTTATACATTTCTGGCTTGTAATCATAGCAGTGTGTAATAAAGTGGACCCGCAATGTTTCTGTTATACTACTCTGAGATATGTAATATTTACGGATTAGTCCTTCTGTGAGTATTATGTCAACGACTTGTACACTACAATATGCAGTGGTGTGTTGGGTCACCGCAGATGGTATCAGAGCAATTGCTAGACCTTAGGTTGGAAACCTATTAAAGGGAAAACCTGTAGGTGTGCGAGGCCTTAGAATGAATTGAGTTTTAATTTGTTATGATTGATATTCACTTGAGAATAGCATTATCATGCAATTATTACTTCATTTCAATTCTGATATCCTTTTTGGCTATAATAGCTAGGATGGAGAAACAGGGTCCCAGGAGGTCAGTTCGTGTGAGAGATGCTGAGTTGGGCAAGGGTATTTTTCGGGGAAGCTGGGCGGAAATGCTTCAGCAACTGATCTATTTTCTTGGTATCAAAACCAAGGTGATAGTGAAAGTGATGAGTTTTTACGACGGGTCAATTTTAGCTCTGTATCGTGTAGCACTCAAGTTACCGCCTGAACTAAAGATGGGATTCAAAATGCCCTTTGGAGAAGCGAAGAATGTGGAAGTAGCTTTCCAGATTGCTGCTGTCAGAGCAGTTACTGAGATAAGGACATCCAAGAGTCATGCGTTGGTGGAAACACCGTTTAACGCCATTCCGAGTGTGAATTACCAGCTTGAGGGTCCAGTGGATTATAAGGCCTTCCTGAAGACTAATCCACGTGATGTGGCTGAGTTCATGGACAGTTGTCTCAAGATGATTCGGGCGTATCATAAGACGTTCGGAGTAGTAGCTGGAGAGGTAGAAGCCATGATAGAGCAGTACTCCAGTCCTGAAGTTATTCAGGAAAGGTGGGATATACTGAGGTATGAAGCAGAGAAGGGATACACTGATCCACCACCCACACCAGCTAAGTATGTGGAGGAAGTAGAACCCGATACCCCAATTTATCCTGACTATACACCACCACACTCTGGCTATGTCTTAGTTGATGAGGAGAATGGATGGCAGAGTTGGGAACCTGAAGTACCAAGTGCCACAGTTGGGATGAAGAACCTTATCAGGAACACTGAGTGATCCCATAAGAATTCCAGGAGATACAGGAGAGCCGGAAGTTACTAGTCATACCCCTAGGAGGAAGCCTAGAGTTGGTGAGTCAAGTAGGCCAATAGAAATAGATTCTGAGAAGGAAGATGAGGAATGGAAGTATGCGTACGAGACCAAGTATTACCCGAAGATGGAGAAGGGAGATGAACCACGAGGGTATTTCAATAACTTTGAGGCAGTACCAACTGGGTATGATGATGGAGCGAGGGTTATGGTGATGAGGATGTTTACGATGGGGAAGCAGCGGCATACAGGTATCTTGATAGTTACTTCGCCATGATGGATATGACGTTAGAAGCAAGCCCATCTGACCCTGAATATCAGCCTACCACTAGTGTGAAGTTACCCGGGATTCTTAGGAGGACTAGGCGTAATTGTCACTGGAAGCCTGGGAAGTATGCGGAAAAGTGAAGTAGAGCAGGACGAGTGAAGCAGTAGTTGTGTAATATGTTAATATAGGGTAGTGTACGTAGTATTGTAAGGACGCTGGTAGCAATAAGTGAGACCTACTCACTTTTAGAGTGTGTACTATTCTGTACCCATGTTTGTAATCCTACATGTATAATACATGGTATATGTTTGAAAAGTTTTGTGTTCTTTGGATTTTTTGTTTTCCATTGTTTGACTAGTACTTGTGCATGGAATAGGACTTGAAGTGCATATGCATAATGTAACGGAGAGTTCTGATTCGATGTAACAGGACTAGAGGGTAATGGCGTACGTCGGTGAGGAGAGTGATGTGCAGAGGCAAGAACGTGAACTTAAGGAGAAGCAAGATGCAGATGCAGGAGGAATACCACCACACCAAGGCCAATCACGGAGCAAAGTTTCATGCAGTATATGCAGATGGTGGAAGAAGGCAGGCGCCAGGACCAGGAAAGGCAGAATAAATTTCTGCAAGATTTGCTGGAAGTACAGGCAGGATGAGGAAGGGATGAAGTACTTAAAGGAGTGTCTCTATCAGATTTCCAAAATGCTAGACCCATACCATTTGCAAGAGCTCCAGAACCTATGGACGCAGAAGATTGGGTGGCAGATACTGAACGAAAGCTCAACACAGTTGGATGTTCTGATGAGGAGAAGGTTAGGTATGCAACTCATTTGCTTACCGGACCAGCAGCATCATGGTGGGAAGCCATAGTGGCAACACTACCTGCTAATCATGTTGTAACTTGGGAGGAGTTTAAGAAGAGGTTTAGGGAAGCACATGTTCCTGAAAGTATTATGGAATTGAAAAGGAGGGAGTTTGAGAATCTGAGACAGAATGAGTTACCTGTTGGACGTTATGTCAGTGCGTTCAACATGTTATTGAGGTATGCATTGGATGAAGTAGACACTGAGGAGAAAAGGAAGAAGAGATTTATGAAGGGTCTGAATCCTTTCATGAAGATGCAGTTAAGGTTGACTAAACCAAAGGAGTTCCAGGAGCTAGTGGATGCAGCTATAACACTGGAAGATGATTATAAATTACTTCAGGAGGAAAGAAGGAAGAAGGCGAGAATGGAACCAAGGAAGTTTCAAGTCCAGAGGCAACCACCAAATCTACGTTTTAAGCCTAAGCTCAGTGACATGGGTATGCCTATTGGGTACCCTACCGTGAGGGTACCTGGTGCACGTATCGACTAGGCCCAACTATCAGAGCCTACATGAAGCCCATGAAGGGAGGCCCAACAAGATGGAGTATCCTCCAAGCTGGCGAAGCCATAGTCGGTTTAGAGTTTCCTTACTTATAAATCGAGTCGGTTACGAACACCTGGGACCCAGCCTACTATTTAAGGACTGGGAGGGCCATCGAACCAGACACGTACTTTCAGAGCCACCAAAACCCTAGCGAGATCGACATCTCGCCGGGACCCTTGTAACCATCATATTCACAAAGCAATAACAGACAGGCAGGACGTAGGGGTGTTACCTCCACACGAGGGCCCTGAACCTGGGTAAAATCTTTGCCCTGCTTGTCAGCCGACGATACTTCCAGCTCTACCACGTTCTCTCCCCCATATTCATAACCTAGGGACCTTAACCTGGGTCTTGATGAGTCTACCCCTCGTCAAGTGGTGCCGTCTGTGGGAACGAATAGCGCTGGACTCGAAGTTTCGCCGTCCCAACAGCAAACGGCAAATCGCCGATCACACCAGCAAACGGCAACTCGCCGATCTCATTTGCAAACGGCAACTCGCCGGCCATGTCAGCAAACAGCAACTCGCCGATCCAGGCGACACACGGCGACTCGCCGATCCACTCGAAAAGCGGCAGCCTGCCCGCTTCACCTGCAAAAAGCGCATCTGCTCTTCCAATGAATTTCAATCCGCACTCGCCGGAGCTTCAGGAGGCGTTTTCCGGCCTTGAATCAGGTTTGAGTTTAACTGTTGGAGCATTCAATTTTTTCGTAAACAATCTTGGCACGCAGGACTCGACAGATCCGCAACAACTGGCGCTGGGCGCACTCGAGGCTCCGTCGACTGCGCTCGCCCTGTCGTCGATTCCTGAAGCCTGCTCGCCCGCAACAACCATGTCGACCGGCGAGATCGACAGGTTCATGATGACGGAACTCCAAGGTGAGGAGCAGAATCAGCATACCGCACAAGCAACGTCGACTTCAACCTACCACTCGACAAGAGTTTCGACTGCGGGATCTCCCTCGATGACTTCTACGAACCCGCGATCCATAACGACAGCAACGTCGACTCGGAGATCTTCACCAACACCAACCTCGACTCAGAAATCCATAATGGTTTCGCCAACACCGAGATGAGCATAGGCGATGAGCACATCGACAACAAGATTCGCCTCGAAGATCTACTCGATGAACATACTGGCTCTGACATGAGCCTCGACGGCGACGTCGAGTCCATGACTGGAATCGACAGCACATACACTTGTCCACGGGTCATGCCCCATCAGGTCTACGTGGCCTTCTCCGCAGAATCATCCGCAGACGCAGCCGCTCGCAGGCCTGCACAATTCCCATGCACGGTAACCATGCCGGATGGGGTCACAACCTTGACAATCACGGAGGATATGGCAGCAAAAGCAGATAAAGTCATAAAGGAGTGCACAATGATGCCACCAAATTCCACCCCAGAGGAGATGTTGACCTTCCAGTACTTCAACTGGCAGGAGTCAATTCGACTGCAAAACTACCGAGCGACGCTCGAAGAGCGCAAAAGGCAAGCCAGCCTCTCGAGTGCCCGAAGAAGAGAGCAATCCCTCGGGTCCACAATGCAACCAACCCCACAACCTAGGTCACGGTTGGCAAGCCTTCCAGAACATGAAAGGGTAGCAATCACCCGTAACCTGTCGTTCATGACAGAGGATGCTAACGGAATCCCAGTGCCCAAAACTGCTGCGGTGCGTTATTCTCCGTAGGTGCTTACCTCAAGCAATGCAACCCCCGGCGAATGACCCTAACGCAGCCCTGCATCGCCAACAAGTCAAATCGCTAGCTCTAGCGGCAAAGGCTATACAGCCAGAAGACAAAACTCCAGCAAGGAATCGCGATCGCGACATAGTCGACTCACGACACGCAGCACATTATCGCAGTGGTCACAGCCACCACTTGGATGAAGGAAGGAGAAGCACGCGCCGGCACAGGTCCAGCAGAAGCAGATCTCGAAGATCCTATAGCACGATTCATACTCTGATCGTGAACCAGAGCCATGCGGAGCATTGTGCTTCACTCGACGCATCCGTGGGTGTCGTGGTGGGAATCACGCAGATGCCACGGGGTGGCTTATTCTGGGGCCGAATGGACGCTTGAGGATTCGGGAGAGGGTTGGTGCGGTGGAACCGCACACGCAGAACACGAAGAACAAGAGCAAGAACCGCAAGAACACAAGCAACCACAACGACACCACGATGTACCCAGGTTCGGGGCCTTCGTGAGGAAGTAAAACCCCTACTCCTGCCTTTCCTCTCTCAATATATCAGTGTAGTTCTCGGTACAAGGTGCTCCTCGAGCTGTATGATGCTGCTCAAGTGAGAGCTCTAGATGGAAGATGAAACTATGAAGGGGAAATGAGCTAGGGTTTCGCCGTCCTCCTCCCTGGAGGTAGAGATGCCGCATATATACACAGGCCGAAGTACATTTTTACCCCTGCCTACAACTAACAATGGCATGGCCGAAAGGTAGAAGACAAGCCTCTGCCTCCTGCCAGCTCAACGGCCGAACTGTCAGGCCAGCCAGCCTAGCTTTCCTCTTCCGTCATACTCAGTAGCCTGCCGAGGTCTAGCCTGTAGACCTTTCCCGAAATAGCTGAGTCAGCTCCTAGGCCCCCGAGCTTCCGGGAAACCCGTGGACGGACCTCGCCGTCCTCTGACGTTTGGGCTACGGCTCTGCGGAGCCCGTGACTCCTCTGACATGCCTCGATACTTGCTGCTAACCTCAGCTGGCCGGTCACTTATACGTCGGGCCATGCTTTATCTTGGCTCGGGATACTCCGGATCCTATACCTCGTAGATAACACCTTGTCCTTGTGGTAACTAGCTGACTGCCCCGAGGTTCATACCTCGGAGACTATACCTCGGATGATTCCTCCGACGTTCACCTTACGTCGGATGACGCCTCCTGCGTCTTTGCTCAATCGTTACTTCGACAGCTTACTGCCTTAACCTTACATGTCTTTACCTCATCTTTACCCTACCCGGAGGTAACCCCCGACAGTAGTCCCCGAGGCTGTGGGGACTCGCAGAGTCGCGCACAGACTTACAAAAATAAATAAGCATACCAAAACATCTCCATATGCATAGCCTCCTGCCTGCATGGGCGCCTTTGTAATTTGGTCGTCTTCGCCATGCCCTCCCGGCCAAATGCGACATCCGGTTGATCGAGCTCACCCGAATCAACAACGAGATGGACAATTTGCACCGGAAATATGTTGCCTGCATGGGCACCATTTTATGTCGGTTCTCAGCCCTCCTGGACTTTACCAGACTCGGATGTCGCCAGCATCGGTTAGCCCTCCTGGCTTTTACCGAGTTGAGATGCCGCCAGCGTCGGTTGGCCCTCCTGGCTTTTACCGAATTGAGATGCCGCCAGCGTCGGTTAGCCCTCCTGGCTTTACCGAATTGAGATGCCGCCAACGTCGGTTAGCCCTCTTGGCTTTTACCGAATTGGGATGCCGCCAGCGTCGGTTAGCCCTCCTGGCTTGAACCGAACTTGGATGCCGCCAGCGTCGGTTAGCCCTCCTGGCTTTTACCGAAGTTGATGCCACCAGCGTCGGTTAGCCCTCCTGGCTTTTACCGAAGTTGGATGCCGCCAGCGTCGGTTAGCCCTCCTGGCTTTTACCGAAGTTGGATGCCGCCAGCGTCGGTTAGCCCTCCTGGCTTTTACCGAACTTGGATGCCGCCAGCGTCGGTTAGCCCTCCTGGCTTTTACCGAACTTGGATGCCGCCAGCGTCGGTTAGCCCTCCTGGCTTTTACCGAACTTGGATGCCGCCAGCGTCGGTTAGCCCTCCTGGCTTTTACCGAAGTTGGATGCCGCCAGCGTCGGTTAGCCCTCCTGGCTTTTACCGAAGTTGGATGCCGCCAGCGTGAACTGGACCGACATAAACCTGCAAGTATGTATCTCATATGTCTCGGTATCTTGGCCTCATTGGCATATCACACATGTCTCGGTACCTCGGCCTCATTGGCATATCACACATGTCTCGGTACCTCTGCCATTCTGGGCATATCACACATGTCTCGGTACCTCGGCCTCATTGGCATATCACACATGTCTCGTACCTCGGCCTCATTGGCATATCACACATGCCTTGGTACCTCGGCCTCATTGGCATATCACACATGTCTTGGTACCTCGGCCTCATTGGCATATCATACATGTCTTGGTACCTCGGCCTCATTGGCATATCATACATGTCTTGTACCTCGGCCTCATTGGCATATCACACATGTCGGTTTTAGCCACTCCGGGCGTATACCGACATAAGTGTTTCCAGCTACTGCTGGACTGACATATAACCTGAGAAAATATATCTCAAAGGTTGTCTCCGACTAACAAACATAGACACTGATCTGGTACACAGGTAATGCCATGATACATTGGCAAACAGAATAAACGATGATTTGGGATATGGAATGATGCCAGGATATTGTGACAAACCAAAATAGACAGTGATTAGGATATGAAATGATGCCGTGATACTATGGCAACCCGAAACAAACGGCGATCTAGAGAATACTGATAATGCCAGGTACCTTGGGAAATTTGAGATAACCAACATAACCATGATGCCTCAGATTTCCATTATACCTCGGATTTCCATTATACCTCGGAATTCCATTACACCTCGGAATTCCGTTATAACCCGGATTTCCATCACACCTCGGAATTCCATTACACCTCGGAACTCCGTTATAACCCGGATTCCATTATGACCCGGATTTCCAATATACCGCGGATTACCAATATGACCCGGATTTCCAATATACCTCGATTACCAATATGACCCGGATTTCCAATATACCTCGGATTACCAATATGACCAGGATTTCCAATATACCTCGGATTGCCAATATGACCCGGATTTCCAATATACCTCCGATTTTCCAGGATACCTCAGTAACGAATATTCTCAACAAAACCGATGTCACCTTTCAACGTTAGTCCAACATACATATCATGAAGAATAATCGACGGGAACAACGAGTCTACTAACAGAGGCAGCAAACTAGCTATAGCACTTGATAGAAAACGAATCTAACAACATATACTAAGCACAAAGAACTAGACTCGGTTTCGACCGAGTCCCCGAGTTACTTTTCTTATCTAGGAGAAGATGTAAAACAGACTGGCTATCCAGTTCCCGGGTCAAGACATCTTGTCCCGGGCAGAACAACTAATCAAAGCAAGGTAGAAACGAGGGGCCAGTCCCCGAGCACTATTTGAGATTATCTAAAAGCATGGGCAGACATATAAATGATACTTACAAGGCCAGGATGTTGGAGAAGTCTTAACTCGGATTCTCCCAAGATACCTCGGACTTCAGAGCAGCTCGGACAGAAACACCTCGGATTACAAAACAGCTCGGATAGAACAGCTCGGACAGAACACCTCAGACAGAACACCTCGGTAATGAACATTTTCAGCGAAACCGATACCACCTTTCAACGTTAGTCCAACATATACATCATGAATACTCAAAGGGCACGGAACTAATCAGAGCAACGAAGTATAGCATATGTCGAAAAGTAAACATAGGAGTAAAACTATGTACAAGGATGCAAAGATGGACTCAACCGAGTCCCCGAGTTACTTTTCTTATCTAGCAGAGGTTTAAGCTTGACTGGTTGGCAAGTCCCCGGGTCAAACACTTTGCTCCCGGGGAACACAACTATGCAAGGCAGGCAGGGGCAGTCCCCGAGCTATTTCAGGATTAACTAACCGAGATCTGGTGATGATGTTTGTCGAAGTAGGCTGCGCCTGCCACTGCTTACAGCGGCAAGCTCGAGCTCGGGGGACAATGGTGATGCCGAGTCCCCGAGTTGCTGAAGAAGGTCCCGTCCGAATTGATCCAGCAAGCGCCACTGTCGGCCCCACGGTGGGCGCCAACTGTCGTGGTGGGAATCACGCAGATGCCACGGGGTGGCTTATTCTGGGGCCGAATGGACGCTTGAGGATTCGGAGAGGGTTGGTGCGGTGGAACCGCACACGCAGAACACGAAGAACACGAAGAACAAGAGCAAGAACCGCAAGAACACAAGCAACCACAACGACACCACGATGTACCCAGGTTCGGGGCCTTCGTGAGGAAGTAAAACCCCTACTCCTGCCTTTCCTCTCTCAATATATCAGTGTAGTTCTCGGGTACAAGGTGCTCCTCGAGCTGTATGATGCTGCTCAAGTGAGAGCTCTAGATGGAAGATGAAACTATGAAGGGGAAATGAGCTAGGGTTTCGCCGTCCTCCTCCCTGGAGGTAGAGATGCCGCATATATACACAGGCTGAAGTACATTTTTACCCCTGCCTACAACTAACAATGGCATGGCTGAAAGGTAGAAGACAAGCCTCTGCCTCCTGCCAGCTCAACGCCGAACTGTCAGGCCAGCCAGGCCTAGATTTCCTCTTCCGGTCATACTTCAGTAGCCTACCGAGGTCTAGCCTGTAGACTGTCATGGTGGTGTCACGGCAGATGCCATGGGTATGGCTTAAGTGTGGGCTCGCTTGGGCGTTGGGGGAACCGGGGAGGGTTTGCGCGCCTACGAAGCACGCATGAAGACCAAACAAGAACCTCGCAGGAATCAACAAGAACAAAGCAAACCAAGAACAGCGAAGAACACCACGATGTACCCTGCTTCGGGGCCCTCTTGTGGAGGTAACACCCCTACTGCAGCTCTAGCCTACTCTCTTATATCTCAAGTGTTTACAAGTACAGAGCGCTCCTTGAGCTGTATGATGAACAAAGGAACGGGCTCTAGGTAGAAGATGAAGCTTGGGGGGGAAATGATGCTCACAATGGTCGATCCTCCCCACAGAAGGAGGTGGTGTTGCCTATATACAGTAACCGAATTACCCTTTTGCCCCTGGCCGCAGAGGACAATGGCATGGACAAGGAGAACAGGACAAACACTGGCCACTGTCACTCAGCCCAGCTCACCCTCTGTTCACCACAGGCTTATCTTTCCTCTTTGAGCTTAAGGCAGTGTAGACCACAGTAGCCTAGCCACTGCCCCTTTCCCGAATAGGCCGAGTCAGCGCCTAGGGGCTTGTGACCCGGAAAACCTGTGGCAGCACCTTGCTGTCTTCTGAGCCCCGGTCAGTAACCTTACAGTGCCCGTGACTTTTACTGACATTACTTGGCCCCTGTGCATCATCCGAGTTGCCCTACCCGGGTCCTTCCTGACCGACCCGGATAACTTAGCCGGCTCTTCTTTCCTGGATCCGGTTAAACCTCACCGGATCCCCTTTGGTCTTTTCTTTCACTGGCTTGAAGTAGGACTGACCGAATCGCCTTGAGATCCGACCCGGATAACTTAGCCGGCTCTTCTTTCCTTGATCCGGTTAGACCTTAACTGCTCATAACACATCATCTTTGCCCTACCCGGGGGCAGCCCCCCGACAGTAGTCCCCGAAGCTGGTGCGGTCCTACGGCATCGGCTGAAGGGCCGTTCCAGATTCTAAACCAACATCACTAACCGGATCACCTCTAGCTGTCACCGAATTTTCCGGGACATTTGGCAGGAAAAGCCTGTGCAAAGCCGTATAACCCGGGTTGTCAGCTCGTTATCCGGATCCACCGGGTACTCGAGTGTGTTTGACCAGAAGACCACGTCTCCTCGTTTTCTCCGTTGACCGGCACATAGGATCCGCTCCACCGCTTCCAATTCTGCGGCGTGGCCACGAGTGCTTGAAATACACGGCCACAGCAGCTGCCACAGAGTTCCGCGACGCAAGGGATCTAACCGTGCTCCGGTAACCGCGCGGTAGTGGGGGGCAGTTACCGCTGGAGGCTATAAAGAGGGCGCGGTGGTTTTTCCCCTTCTTCTTCCTCTCAACTCCCACTAACCCGCTCCATCGACGCCGCCGCAACCTCGCCATTCAAGGTTGCCGCGCCAGGGACGCACAGCGTACCAGAGCAAGACCATCGGAGCCGCGCCTCGCGCCCATCTCCGACGTTTCTCCGTCGAACTCCTCCTTCGAGCGACTCGCACTGTAAGTTCTTCCTCCTCTCGCCATAGCCACCGTGACGAGTTCATACTCTCGGAATACACACACCTGTTCTTGGTAGATTGATGCGTATCTAAGCCCGTGTTCCTGCCGTAGCACACTCCGCAAATTTTCTGTCCAAGTTCCGCAATAGACTGGCCTAGATACACCTGTCCCCGTTGGAGCAGTTCAACCATGTTTTTACCCGTGATTTTCTTTCTTTTTTACCACCGCTGTAGATCTTCCCAACCCTAGAAACTTGCGGAAAGATGTTTGCGACTTCCAACCGCTTCACCTTCTCCACCGGACCCGGTTAACCCTACCCGGGATAGGATTAGCCGAGTCACCATAGATCGATTCGGCTTTAATGTTATCCGATTCTTCTTTGGTCCCATGGATTCCGAATTTCCTGACCCGGTTATCCGACTCTTTGCTGCAGGACCGATTCGGTTATGGCCAAACTTCCCCCTGGCCGATGGGAAGGATCTGATGTTACCAAAAATGACTTGGAATGGCTACGAGCCACCCGACGCATAACGCCCCAAGCCATCTGCCGCCGACCCGGAAAAGAACTCGCACCGGCGCCCGAACCCGGTGAACGCGTGGTATTCATAGCACACTTCGAGCGCGGGCTCGGGTTACCTGCCAGTGACTTCTTCCGGGCCTTTCTGGACTTCTTCGGATTACAGCTTCACCACCTCCCGGCGAACGCCTTCGTCTCTTTATCAGCTTTCTCTTCCTTCTGCGAAGGCTATCTCGGTCTTTGGCCGAGTGTGGATATATGGGCAAAGTACTTCCACCTTCGCAAGCACACCATCCCGGTACCAAGCCGAAAGAGCTGACCGCTTGCGGTTCGGTTAGCATCACGCCACGGCAGGGATCCGCCTTTCCCCGAGTCACCGGCCTAGACACGGTGAAGAAATGGCAAAGGACCTGGTTTTACATAAAGAGCGCTGAGGGCCATGACGCTCTTAATCTGCCCGAATTCAGGATGGAGCCGCCCAGAGCCGAGCTGAACTTCGGTTACAATCCGGCTGAAACGATTGCTGAACTCCAGACAGTGCACACCGCTCTGGAGGATTTTTTGAAGAATGGCATGATCTCTGACGACCTCCTCCGGACCTTCATCTCTCGCCGGGTCAGCCCTCTTCAAAGGCGTGACCACAAGATATGCCACATGCGTGGCGCACTAGATCCTACCCGGATCAGCAAGCACGAGCTTAACAAAGCTTCCGTCTTCAGACGGGTAAACGCCATTGCTGTCAATGAGATGTCGGACAAATGGCGGTGGGGTGTAAAGCCATTCTACCGGGAAAAACTTCCTCCACAGGTTAGCTCACCACTCTCCGAACCCAATCCTACTTCATCCGCATAACCGCGGCCTGATCCGGATTCGCATTACCTTCTTTGTAGCTGTTTGATCGCCAACTTACTGAAGACGGAGATCTCTCCACCAAGGCATGGACACCGGATCTCAGCCCGCCGCGCGAGGGCGAAGAAGATCCGGATACGGATGACTATTTGCCCATTCCCCGTGCCAAGCCAGTCCGCAAGGGTAAGCAATCAAACACTCACAACCTTTCCGACGAGGAAGATGAAGATTGCTGCATCTTAGAACCCATCAATGCTATTCCGATTTCATGGTTACCACCACCTTATGTTCCAGCCAAAGATGATACCCAAGAGACATCTCGGAAACGCGCTGAGGCGCCCGAGACAAATGCCCCAGAGACCAAGCGAAGAAAGAAATCCGGCGACAAGCCGAGCCGTGTCAAACCGATGCCCACCACCAAGGGGTAACATTGACCGAACTTTATTTGCTTTCTTCCTCTATTAACCGAGTCATATCTATCCGAGTTAACTGTTTGCTTTGCTTTATGCAGTGATGTCCTCATCACCGCGCAGACTCATTCATCCATCTCTTCTCCCATTCCTCCATTGGATACGGCCATGGAAACCCAGTCTCCTGACCGAACTGCCACCTCACCCACGCGTGTCCCAACTACCAATATTCCCCAGCCGACTCCCATCTCAGAGCCGGTTATCGACTTGGAGAGTGAGGAAACCTCGGCTCCAATCCGAGATTCAAGCTGGCCACGTCCTTTGAAGGAGCTGGAGAAGGAAAAGGCTAAGACATCGGTTAAGTCCACACCTAAGCCGGATTCCCGTCCTGCTCCTGCAACTCAATCTGCACTGAGCCAAGAGCAGCAGCAGAAGAAGAAGAAACCGAGGCAGCAACAACCACAAGTAACCCCTGAAGAGCAGCAACAGCAGCAACAACAGCAACAAACTTCCGAGAAACCACAGAAACCGCAACATCAGAGACAGACCCCGGGTGCATCACCTCCACCCAAGCCGACTCAAGTTGTCTTTGGCACAACTTCCTCCACTCCGGATAAGCAAGTGATTGCTGTCAAGCAAACCACCGCTACCTCCTCTGCCATTCAATCCGGCCAAGCCAAGCCTAAGCTCAGCACTGCCAATGACTTTATTGAGGCCTGGAACGCCGTGGACCTTGCACCAGGCTTTTCCGCTGCAACGCCGCACCCTGCTGGTCCTAGCCGAATGATGCAATCTCTTCATTCAGTGAAGGTTGCGTTTACTGCATCGCACCAAGTCTTCGAGGTAAGTTTGCCGAATCTTGCTTTTAGTTCGTCATGATCAAATAGTATACACCCAGTCCCCGAGATTCGGGTCGAACGACTGATACTCTTTGGAGTAAGAAAGTCATTCGGCTTGAATCTTTTAAAAAATTTGATCATGATCTTTTTCTTAACTGAAAAAACTGTGAGACCCCCAGTCCCCGGGTTTCTTTTTAACCGATTCGGTCAGTCTCGGCCAATCTCCGAGATTTGTTTTGGCTCCACCTTGTCTCGGGTATCAGTCCCCGAGTCTCTTTTGACGCTATCTACTTTCTTTCAGGAAAGCACGGGCACTCGCAGCGACCTCTTTAAGCAGCTTGCCAACCAGTACCACAAGCTCCAAAAATCATTTGATGCCTTGGTCCTCAAGATGAATAGCAAAGAGGAAGAGCAAAAGCGTGCTTTATCCGAGGAAAAATCAGAGGTAGCCCGAGTCCAGCGGGAGCTTGACCGGGTTGAAAAAGTGAAGAACAAAGTTAAAGGAGAGCGGGATGCACTGCGGAGGGAGAGAGACACGCTCCAAAAGGAGAAAGATACAATTCAGAAGGAGCGAGACACTTTGCACGCCGGGCTACAGAGGCGAGCCGAAATGGATAAGCAGATTCAAACCACAGTGGCCGAGTCTGAAGCTGAACTGAAAGCTGCTAAAGAAGAACTGGCTGCTCACCAAGCGGCCAGTGCGAAATGGCTGGCTCAACTTGCTAGCCTTAACGATGACATGGATCGTAAGTTCACCGAATCCCCTTTTTTCTTTCTGCTCTTAACCGATACATATGATTGTGTTCCTTCTTGCTGAACTCAGTATTAGCTTATTTGTTTGTAGGAGAGTTTACCAGCATTCGGCTTCAAGCCGCCAAGGCTGTGCGAAACGCCCGAGCTGAGAGAGCTAAATTAACCGAGGCTCCCCTATCCGAGACATGGGACATCGAAGATCATATTACAGCACTTAAGGCTCGGATTGCTCCTCTGAAGGATTCCCACATTGGTCTGCTTAATGCAAGTCTCAAGGCTCACCGAATCTTGTTTCCTGAAGCGCGGCAAGTTGTGCCCGTGGAGGAGCTGATCAGAGACCTGGATCAAGCAATGACCCGGTTAAAACAGTGGAGGTCTTCGTCTGCCCGCGCTGGTGCTGACGCAGCTTTGTTATTCATCATGTCCTGGTACGAGCTGATTGACCTTGCCAAAGTGCGCTCCTTTCGCGAGGGTTCTTCATGGGCTACAGACCCTATCCGGATCAAGATCCGTGAAGAAGCCGCCAACTTCATGGCCGAATTTGCACGCACCAAGCATCTTGATCTGGAGGCTCCAGTCTACTCGGATGGAGAAGACACTGAAGAAGAGGAATCAGACGACGCCTCCGCTGAAGAATATGCCGACTCAGAGGGCGAGTCTGATGAAGAAAAATCCAGCAAGGTACCAGCCTCCGACTCGGCCAAGCTCACCGAACAAACTCCAACCGAGTCTTTTGTGATTTCAGCCACTAACTTGACTGTGATTACTAAACAGGCTTCACGCGATCCGGAAATTTCCGAATCCGCCCATCCTTCAAGCTCTCCAGTCAAGATTACTTCCGGAGCGCCACCATCTTCCGAATCTGCTCCAGCAACAGAACCTCTCGTAACCGCGTCCACTTCCACCGAAATACCCGTAACCGAGGTTCGCGCGCCCGAAGCTCCGCTAACCGAAGCTCCTCCCACAGAAGTTCCCGCAACTGAAACTCCTATGACCGAGTCTGCCGCGACCGAGTCCGCTGCCCCCTGAAGTACTTAACAAAAACATTAAATCCCCGGTATGCCGGGAGCAGATGTAATAGACTATTTTAAGTTCTTTCGAGACTATGCTTATCATGCTTAACGTGATCCGGACAAGGTTTATGTTGGATCATCTTAAACCGAGTCCCCGAGTCTGTTTTCTTGTTTACTACTTTTGCCAAATCTTTGCTCTTGTCTACCTCTTTGGGTGTTTTGACAGTCGAGTCACAAGATAGGAATCATAGCATACAGTACTTGAAACATGCGAGTTGTGGTTTAGAATCATTCAACATAAACAAAAAAAAAAAAATAACAGGGGTTAGTAAACGACATGTGCCGAATCGGTTTTGGACCGAGTCCCCGTGTCCATTTTCATGTTTCCCATATTCCTCATCTCTGCTCTTGACTACCATTTTGGTGTTTGTCAGTCGAGTCACGAGATCAACAACACAACATACATTACTTGAAACTCAGAACAAGGTTCAAAGCGATTCGGCACATGAACGGCAACAAACAAAGCCGTAATAAACAACACACGCATAAGGACGAAGCAGTCCCCGAGTCCAGACTCGGATTACTGCGATTTCATTCATGATAAATTGAAATACATACATTGCGCCCTTTAAGAGTAGAAGGGTCGAAGCAGAGCTACATTCCAAGGTCGCTTGGTTTCCTGTCCGGGTCTGTCCAAGCCATCCTCCCTTGGTTCCTGTACATCTATAAGATAGTACGAGTCATTGTGCATAGCCCTGCTCACAATGAATGGTCCCTCCCATGGAGGTGACAATTTGTGTCGGCCTTTGCTGCGCTGCACCAGCCTCAGCACTAGATCACCCTCATGAAACACTCGAGGACTGATTTTCGGCTATGATAACGCCTGAGATTTTGCTGGTATATTGCTGTCCGAGACAGGGCCAACTCTCTTGCTTCCTCTAGCAGATCCACTGCATCTTCCCGGGCCTCCTTTGCCTCGGTTTCAGTGTACATTGCCACCCTTGGTGCATCATATTCTATGTCAGTGGGTAGGACAGCTTCTGCCCCATACACCAGAAAGAATGGCGTATAGCCTGTTGACCGATTCGGTGTAGTCCTTAGACCCCATAGAACTGATGGGATTTCATCTATCCAGCACCCTGGAGTTTTCAACAATGGTTCAATGAGACGAGCCTTGATGCCGGCTAACACTAGAGCATTTGATCTTTCCACTTGCCCATTGGACTCTGGATGTGCCACTGAGGCTATGTCTAACCGGATCCCCTTATTCATGCAGAATCGGGCAAACTCTCCGACAGCAAAGTTTGTGCCGTTATCCGAGATGATGCTATGAGGGTATCCGTATCTCAAAATGATTTCTTTCAAGAAGATTACAGCCGAACGGCCATCCACTTTCCGTATTGGTTTCACCTCTATCCACTTGGTGAACTTATCCACCATCACCAGCATATGTGTCATGTTGCCCCTAGCCGGCTTGAAATCTCCCACCATATCCAAACACCACACCGCAAATGGCCAAGTAATAGGAATTGTCTTCAGTGCCGATGCGGGTAAGTGTGTTTGCTTAGCAAATCTCTGGCATCCTTCACACCTGCGGACTATGTCCTCCGCATCTGCATGAGCAGTGGGCCAATAAAATCCATGCCGGAACACTTTAGCCACCAGGGCTCTTGTACTGCAATGATGTCCACATTCACCTTGGTGTATCTCTAGGAGCATCTCCTTGCCCTCTGCTGGCTCCACGCAGCGCTGCAACACCTCGGTTACACTTCTTTTGTATAACTCCTTGTTGATGATGGTATAAGCCTTGGATCTCCTCTGGACACGCCTAGCCTTGGTCTCATCGCTTGGCAAGCTTCCTTCCTCGATGAACTTCATGATCTCTTCAGCCCACTCTGGTACTGGATGCAAAGGGAACAAGTGCTCATTTTCTTCCACAGGTTTGGCCGCCATTATCTCTTCTATCAGCTTCTGTCCATTCCCCACAATCCGGTTAGCATCATCATCTCTACTCCTCTTTCCCAAGACTCGGTTAGCATTTTCCGAATCTGCGTGAGCAGTCCCCGAGTCCGGGCATGCAGTCCCCGGGTCTTCCTCGATATACTCAACGTCAACATTCATAGGAATAGCTTCGGATTCTTGCTTGGGAATAAAAATCGACTCGGAATCAGGCGACGGTTTGATTGAAGGGACCCTTAGATGATTCAAGGATATTCCGGGTGGGATTGCCTCCCTAGACGACCCGAGTTTTGACAGAACATCTGCAGCTTGGTTTTCCAGCCGAGGTATATGCTTGTATTCACAGCCTTCAAAAAATCCCGAAATTTTCTGAACATGAAACCGATACAGTGCCATATTGGCATCAAGAGCATCCCAATTTCCAGAAGATTGCTGTACGACCAAATCCGAATCACCGAAACATTCAATTCGGCGAACGCCGATGTCCCGAGCCACATTAAGCCCATGGATCAGTGCCTCATACTCGGCTACATTGTTTGACGCTGAGAAATGAATCTGCAATACATATCGCAATTGATCCTGTTTTGGTGATGTGAGCACCACTCCAGCACCTAGCCCGATTTTGCATTTGGAACCGTCAAAGTGCAACCTCCAGTAATTGTAATCCGGTTTAGGTGGCTCATATTGCATCTCAGCCCAGTCACAAAGGAAATCCGGCAAAGCCTGAGACTTGATAGCGTCTCTTCTCTCATAATGCGGTGTGTAAGGAGACACTTCTATCGCCCATTTGGCAACTCGGCCAGTTGCATCTTTGCACCCAATGATCTCCGCAATTGGAGCTTCACACACCACTGTAATCGGGTGCTCTTGGAAGTAATGTTTCAATTTCTTGACCGCCAGGTACACACCATATGTCATCTTCTGGTAGTGAGGATAATTTTGCTTCGAAGTTGAGATCACCTCACTCAAATAGTACACCGGCCTCTGCACGGATTTGCCCTCTTCCTCTCTTTCTACCACAATAACCACACTTACGACCCGGTTAGTGGCCGCAATGTAAAGCAACATCGGTTCACTCGGCAAAGGTGATGCCAAAACTGGAGCAGTGGACAACATCTTTTTCAACTCATTGAAAGCCGAATCTGCCTGTGGGGTCCATGTGAACCCGGTGCTCTTTCTCATCAATTGATATAAGGGCAAAGCTTTCTCTCCTAACCGACTCACAAACCGGCTTAATGAGGCTAAGCACCCGGTGAATTTTTGCACATCTTTTAGACACTTAGGCAATTTCATGTTTTCTATGGCTCGGATCTTAGCCGGGTTAACTTCAATGCCTCGGCTTGATACAAGGAAGCCAAGCAACTTTCCAGCCGGGACACCAAAGGTGCATTTATCCGGATTCAATTTCAACCGATATTTTCTCAAGTTCACAAATGTCTCCTCGAGATCCCGAGGAGAGTATGTTTCTCTTTAGTTTTGATAACAATATCATCGACATAGACCTGCACATTTTTGCCCATCTGGGAGTGTAGGCATTTCTGCATACATCTCTGATAAGTAGCACCGGCATTTCTCAAACCGAAACACATGACACGATAGCAATACGCCCCATACGGGGTAATAAAAGCAGTCTTTATTTGATCTTTAGGGTTCAGTGGTATCTGGTGAAAACCAGAGTACGCATCAATAAAAGACAACAACTCACACCCAGCAGTGGAATCGATCACTTGATCAATCCGAGGTAAAGGAAATGGATCCTTCGGACACGCCTTGTTCAGATTGGTGAAGTCTATACACATGCGCCACACCTTGACCACAGCTGGTTCGTCCTTCTTCTTCTCTACCAGAACCGGATTGGATATCCAGTCTGGATGCAGCACCTCCATAATGAATCCGGCTGCCAGTAGCTTAGCCAGCTCATCGAGCACCACTTTTCTTCTATCTTCTGAGAGACGCCTAGTCGGTTGCTTAACCGGTTTTACTTCTGGCCTGACAAACAAAGAGTGCTCTGCCAATTCCCTCGGAACACCAGGCAGGTCCTTAGCCGACCATGCAAAGATATCCCGATTCTCACGGAGGAAATGGCAGAGCGCGCTTTCCTATTTCTCGCCCAAACCGGCTCCAATGATGGCCATGCGCTCTGGGTTCTCCGGGTCAATGGGGATCTTCTTTGTCTCCTTGGGCACTTCAAAGGTTGCGCCGCCATCCGGGTTGGTCATG
This sequence comes from Poa pratensis, assembly GCA_947311845.1. NCBI lineage: Eukaryota > Viridiplantae > Streptophyta > Magnoliopsida > Poales > Poaceae > Poa > Poa pratensis. Next base: position 34,402,435 of record CAMZMU010000069.1, on the reverse strand, counting down.
GCCAGCACGCCTAACTGAGCCGACTTCGCCATTGCCACCACCTCGTGCATCTTGCTCTTTTCAGCTTGTATCACCAGTGATTCGGCTAAGTTGGAACCAACTGTAGCACACTGTATGGCCTTCTTGTAGTCTCCCGCAACGGTGATAACACCATTCGGGCCAGGCATTTTCATCTTGAGGTAGGCCACATGAGTAGATATCATGAACTTGGCTAATGCTGGCCTGCCAAGCAGAGCATGGTATGGGCTTTCCAAATCCACCACCTCGAACTCGAGACTCTCAAGCCTGTGATTGTCCCTGGTACCGAACAACACATCTACCCAGATCTTACCCATGGGGGAACAAGATACCCCGGGTACTATGCCATGGAAAGTACAGCTGCTCTGTTGCAACTGATTCGGCGAAATACCCAACTTGATCATTGTGTCCCGATACATGATGTTTATGGCACTGCCATTGTCGACCAAGACTCGGCTAAATTTCACGTTCAGCTTGGGTCCAACCAAAGTTGGATCCACCACCAGTGCATAGTTCCCTGGGCTTGGCATGATCCTTGGGTTATCCGCCCTGCTCCAAGTGATCTCCTGCTCAGACCAGTTCAAGTACTTTGGAACTGCTGGCATCACGGCATTCACCTCCTTTGCTCGTCTCAACTGACTTTTCTTGTCAGTTGGCTCGGTCACGAAAACCACATAACTCTGATGTGCTTCCTTGTAATCATTCCCAGGGTATCCACCTTGCCTACTTGGGCCATCACCATTGTCACTGCCTCCCATGTTCACCAGGTTAACCGGCTTCGTTGCTGCTGGCCTTGGAGTTCCAGCGTTGACCGGGGTCGCATTGGCTCCGGTTAGCGGCATGTTTGGCCTGAAATTCGGTCTAGGAGCACCTCTTTGAGGTGGTCCTCTTTGACCTTCCGCCTGAATGCGGTGATGCCAACTACAGTTCCGGGTCGAATGATTAGCCGGTTTGCGCGGATCGGTGGTGTGATAACAGCAAGGCCCATCTAATCTGGACTCAAAAGTCAGAGGTGGACTTGGTCCCTCCCACACTTTCTTCGGCCAAGCACCTTGATTCGGCCTCCAAGCTGGACCATCAGTTTTCTGCCTCTGCGCATCTCCTCCACCGGGTTGATCCATGTTTACCGCAGCAACTTGATCAGAACCGTATCTGTAATCCGGATCTCTTCTCTTGTAACCGAATTCATGTCGGTCACTAGGCCTTAATGGTCCAACTCGGTTATTAACTGGTTGCCTCCTGTTTGCTCCCACTGCATCCAATGCGGGCTGTGTTGGATCACCCAGCGCATACGTGTCTGCTATCCGGATCATATCTGCCAGGGTTTTCGGCATATCTCTTTGGAGTTTCTGCCAAAGTGGTGTACCATGCCTGCATCCCTGTGCAAACCATGAAATGGCCTGCTCCTCCACTACACCTTCGCAAGAATTGCGCATGTTGCTCCACCGAGTCAAATACTCTCGGTCTGTCTCCCTCTCTTCCTGCTTGCACGCAGCCAGGAGCTGAGGTCGGTTTGGCCTCTTGTAGGTGCTGGAGAAGTTGCTGTTAAACGCCTGTTCCAAATCCATCCAACAATTGATACTACCCGGCGGCAAGTTATTCAACCAGATCCGGGCTGGACCTTCTAACATATGCGGGAGATACCGGACCGCCCATCGGCGATTGCCCCCCGCAATGTGCACTGATGATACATAGTCCGTCAGCCAATCCTGTGGCTTGGTGCTCCCATTATACGGCTTCGTGTTGCGGCCGAGCTGAAACAAAGGCACACTTGGCTCATTCATTATCCGAGGTCCAAAGCATGGTGGACCCGGTGGGCCCTGCTCTTCCAGCTTCTCGGACTGGTAGATTCTGTCCAATTTGAGACGCTGATCATCCGGATCCAACATCCGAGGCCCCAGTCTCGACGCCAGTGCATTGTCATACGTCTGGTATCCGGCTCGCGCCATAGCCGAATTGCCATCGTCATAACGGTAGCCCACCTGGCCACCACTCTGCTGCTGCACCTGTGCCATCATTTGCTGTCCGGGGTGGCGAGGCGGTTGACCTCGGCCAGCCGAATTCTCCCTTCCAGTACCCGGATTGCCTTGACCACCACTGTTTCTGCCTTGTCCGCCTTTTCCTTGGGCTGCAAGTTGCTTGCTTGCGTATACCGCATCATAAGTTTGCAGCTGCTTGCTCTTACCCGAGTTCACACTTTGGGCTCGGTCAATCCCAACATGCGGAGAGGACGCTTGCCCCTTAGACTTCTGGCTAGCAGCCCTAACCGAGACAACTACCCGGGAACCACCAGCATCCGGATTAGCTTTCCTGTAGGCCTCATTCTGCCTGTTGCACACATCCACTAGCTCATTCACTCTCTCCGCCTGCTTGCGCCAAGCATCCCCGGTCAGGTTACTTAATTCAGCTCGCGCTGCTGCTGCAGCCCTAAGATTCTTAGCCGGGGAGCTATAAACCGGCTTGCCTGTTCCGGACCTATGACTAGTGGCTTTACTTGAGCTCGAACCTGCAGCTCTAGCCAACTCGTCGTTGAGGTCCTTGCCTCTGTTACGTAGCTCGGCTTTCTTGCGCGAGCGGTGCACTACAGGAGTAAAGCCATCTGTGATACCATTGGCAGCATTGTATTCTCTCAGGTCTCTATCAAACTCTTGCCTAGACTCTATCACTAACCGAGCCTCTTTTTGCAACCTCAGGCGCTCTGCCTCTAGCTGAGCTACAGTAAGATCAACATTTGCTCCAGGAGCCACTGGCCGAGCTAGCTTTTCCAAGATACCCTCTAAGGAAGCACCCCTGCTTGACGTGCCAAGGGGACCAACCGGATCGGGTTTCTCCTTAGGGAACTTAGCTGTCCGAGTCGGCATGTCAGCCGGATCGACTGGCGTGGCCAGTTCCTCTGGCACGCTCGTGCTGGCACCTCCTTTGCCTGCAGCAGCGTTTGCGGCAGCCACCATGACCTCCACGCTGCTCCCAGGGCGAGCGCTACGCCCTCCGCGAGCTGCGCGGAAAGAGGGAGGATCCGCAGCCACGAGCACCTGCGCCGGGTACTCGCGAACTGGCTCGGTGGCGACGTAGGTGACGAAGCTGCCCAGCGTCATGAGGAAGCCATCCGCGGGGAAGGGCTTGTTGGAGAAGCACCCCGCGTTGTCGCTGATGAAGTTGAACTCGCCGAGCTTGCACACGAGCCCGGAGAGGACCCGCTCGCCGGCACCAGTGACGGAGCCCGTCCGGATGGAAACCCCAGCCAACGCCAATGCTTGCCCCACGGTGGGCGCCAACTGTCGTGGTGGTGTCACGGCAGATGCCATGGGTATGGCTTAAGTGTGGGCTCGCTTGGGCGTTGGGGGAACCGGGGAGGGTTTGCGCGCCTACGAAGCACGCATGAAGACCAAACAAGAACCTCGCAGGAATCAACAAGAACAAAGCAAACCAAGAACAGCGAAGAACACCACGATGTACCCTGCTTCGGGGCCCTCTTGTGGAGGTAACACCCCTACTGCAGCTCTAGCCTACTCTCTTATATCTCAAGTGTTTACAAGTACAGAGCGCTCCTTGAGCTGTATGATGAACAAAGGAACGGGCTCTAGGTAGAAGATGAAGCTTGGGGGGGAAATGATGCTCACAATGGTCGATCCTCCCACAGAAGGAGGTGGTGTTGCCTATATACAGTAACCGAATTACCCTTTTGCCCCTGGCCGCAGAGGACAATGGCATGGACAAGGAGAACAGGACAAACACTGGCCACTGTCACTCAGCCCAGCTCACCCTCTGTTCACCACAGGCTTATCTTTCCTCTTTGAGCTTAAGGCAGTGTAGACCACAGTAGCCTAGCCACTGCCCCTTTCCCGAATAGGCCGAGTCAGCGCCTAGGGGCTTGTGACCCGGAAAACCTGTGGCAGCACCTTGCTGTCTTCTGAGCCCCGGTCAGTAACCTTACAGTGCCCGTGACTTTTACTGACATTACTTGGCCCCTGTGCATCATCCGAGTTGCCCTACCCGGGTCCTTCCTGACCGACCCGGATAACTTAGCCGGCTCTTCTTTCCTGGATCCGGTTAAACCTCACCGGATCCCCTTTGGTCTTTTCTTTCACTGGCTTGAAGTAGGACTGACCGAATCGCCTTGAGATCCGACCCGGATAACTTAGCCGGCTCTTCTTTCCTTGATCCGGTTAGACCTTAACTGCTCATAACACATCATCTTTGCCCTACCCGGGGGCAGCCCCCCGACAGTAGACCTTTCCCGAAATAGCCGAGTCAGCTCCTAGGCCCCCGAGCTTCCGGGAAACCCGTGGACGGACCTCGCCGTCCTCTGACGTTTGGGGCTATGGGCTCTGCGGAGCCCGTGACTCCTCTGACATGCCTCGATACTTGCTGCTAACCTCAGCTGGCCGGTCACTTATATGTCGGGCCACGCTTTATCTTGGCTCGGGATACTCCGGATCCTATACCTCGGTAGATAACACCTTGTCCTTGTGGTAACTAGCTGACTGCCCCGAGGTTCATACCTCGGAGACTATACCTCGGATGATTCCTCCGACGTTCACCTTACGTCGGATGACGCCTCCTGCGTCTTTGCTCAATCGTTACTTCGGACAGCTTACTGCCTTAACCTTACATGTCTTTACCTCATCTTTACCCTACCTGGAGGTAACCCCCCGACAGTGGGACACGGATGCCCAAAGGGTTCAAGTTGACAGGTGAACAACCCAAGTACAACGGCCGCCAAGAACCTTCCGGGTGGCTAGAAGATTACAGACTCGCCGTGGCATGCCAGCGTGGCACGAACACCACGGCGATGCAGTACATACGACTCATGCTCGAAGGAACTGCCCGCGACTGGCTCAAGGCGCTCCCTCCATCATCATACGACTCGTGGGACGATTTCCGCAGAGACTTCATCAAAAACTTCGAGCCTCTATGTGAGCGCCCGAAGACATTCGAAGAATTAAGGGCATGCACTCAACGATCAGACGAGTCGTTGAGATCATACATACGGCGGTGGACCGAAATACGCAATTCGGTTGGCAAAGTGTCAGAAGACAGGGCCATGGATGCCTTCATACAAGGTCTCGCCAGGAAGGACTTCAAAGAGGCACTGGGTCGTGAAAAGCCAACCTCCCTGGCTGACCTCATCAAAGTTGCGACTGAGTGGGCAGATGGAGAGGATTCTGTACGCAGATCCCGTGCTTCCCCACCACGCGACAACTACGAAAGCGGCAGTCGAGGCCGCAGAGATTCATACAGAGAAGATCGCAGGCGCAAACGTTCCAAACGTCCTTACGACGATAACAGACCCGAGTTCATGGCGGCTGGATACACACAACCCCGGGAGGACCAAGATAGAAGCAATCGACGCTCGGATGATCGACGGGACAGTCGAGATCGCGAGCAGCGGAGCGACAGCTACAAAAGGCAAGAATGGCGCAAACGCAGCGACGCAAAACCCGAGCGGTCATTCGAGGAAAAGATGGACGACTGGTGCAGATTCCACCTCTTCAAGGGGGACGACGGAAAACTACGCTCCAATCACACCCTAAGGAACTGCAGGGAATTCGACCAAATGGCGACTGACTACATGATACGACTCAAGAGGTACGGCCCAGCACCTGCTCAGCCCACGCCTGCACCCGTACCACAGCCGAACGCTGTGCCCGCTCTCATGGCGCCACAGCCGCCACCGCAACCACCACCACAGCCTGCTCCAGGCGCAAACATCGCAGGTGCCATACAACCCGTACTACGGGCGGAAGATGATCAATATCCACAGCCCCACGGGCAGATGTACATGATACAAAAGGGTCGCCCCTCCAACAGGCAGCAAAAGCTAATCACTCGACAGGTGAACATGGCTGTCATGGCACCTCCTGCCGTGCCCGAATTTCTGAAGGGATCGGAAACCATCATAAGCTTCAGTCGAGAGGATCATCCCCCAGCTGTAGTTCGACCAGGGCACGCGGCTCTGGTACTCGACGCGCAAATAGGAGGCTACGCCATGACCAAGGTCTTCATGGATGGAGGCAGCGGCATAAACATCATCTTCGCGGACACGCTCCGCAAAATGAACAGGTCAGTCGAAAACCTCCCAAAATCTTCAAATACCTTCCACGGTATCGTTCCTGGCAAAGCAATTAGCCCAGAAGGCACCATACAACTCGACGTTACGTTCGGGGACAAAAGCCACTTCAAGACAGAGTCGATTGAGTTCGAGGTCGTCGACTGGAAATCACAATACCATGCTATTCTTGGTCGCCCGACGTTTGCTCGATTCATGGCGGTGCCACACTACGCGTACCTCACGCTGAAGATGCCAGGACCAAAGGGAGTCATCACTGTCCGTGGAAACTTTCAAAGGTCCGATGCTTGCGACCGCGAGTTCAGCAAAATCTCCGAGATGTTCGGGGTGGAAGAATCACTCGCCGACCTGGCGATTTCCAACGACCGCACACTCCTTCCGGAGCATAAGAAGTTGGCAGTCGACAGATCCTTCAATGCTACAAATGACACAAGGTCGCATCAGGTGCACCCGACCGATCCGTCCAAGACAGTCAACGTATCTTCGAGCCTGCCTATCGCATAGGAAGGCGCGCTCGTCGAATTCCTCCGTGAGAACTGGGAAATATTTGCGTGGTGTCCAGCCGACATGCCAGGTATTCCCAGGGAATTCGCCGAGCACTCTCTCCAATTGTTTCCAGATGCAAAGCCAGTCAAGCAAACGATGCGTCGAATCTCCGGCCCAAAGCGAACCGCAGTCGAATCTGAAGTCGACCGGTTACTCGCAGCAGGATTCATTAGGGAAATCAAGAAATCACAATGGGTGGCCAACCCCGTACTCGTAGAGAAGAAGCATACAGACATCCTTCGGATGTGCGTGGACTTCACAGCGCTGAACAAGTGCTGTCCAAAGGATCACTTCCCGCTACCCGAATCGACCAGATCGTCGACTCCACCGCCGGATGCGCACGACTCTCCTTTCTGGATGCTTACTCAGGTTATCACCAGATAAGGATGAAGCAAGAAGACGAAGAAAAAACGGCGTTCATAACCCCACTCGGGGTCTACTGCTACACAACTATGCCCTTTGGGCTCAAAAACGCGGGTGCAACATACCAGCGCATGATGCAGGACTGCCTCAAAAAGCAAATCGGACGCAACGTCCAGGTCTACGTGGATGACATTGTCATTACCACAAGGGAAGAACACACACTACTCGACGATTTGAGGGAGACGTTCGCAAACCTCAAACGCTTCCATATCAAGCTCAATCCTAAGAAGTGCACGTTCGGCGTTCCAGCCGGGCAGCTCCTAGGGTACCTAGTCTCTGCCCGTGGAATCGAAGCAGACCCGGAGAAAATACAGGCCATCCTCACAATGCAAAGGCCTTCAAAGCTTCACGATGTGCAGAAACTAGCAGGACGAGTAGCAGCGCTCAGTCGATTCATCAGCAAACTGGGTGAAAAGGCTCTACCATTCTATCGACTGATGAAGAAGGCGGACAAGTTCGAGTGGACGCCAGAAGCTGAAGCAGCCTTCACAGATCTCAAGCGGATCCTCACAAGCCCTCCGATCCTCGTCGCACCTAAGGAACGGGAACCACTCTACCTGTATGTCTCGGCTACAAACAGGGTGGTGAGCACCGTACTGGTAGTCGAACGCATGGAGGAGGGGCACATCCAAAGCATACAACGTCCAGTCTACTACCTGAGCGAGGTTCTCTCCATATCAAAACAGCGGTACCCGCACTATCAAAAGCTGGCATACGCTGTATTCATGTCCTCAAGGAAGTTGACACACTACTTCACCGAGCACCCGATCACCGTGGTAAGTAACTCAGCAATCGGTGATATCCTCACAAACCCCAATGCAACGGGTCGAGTCGCAAAATGGCTCATCGAGCTGGCTCCAAGAGACATCAAGTACGAGCACCCGAAGGCTATCAAAGCACAAGTCCTACCCGACTTCACAACCGAGTGGATAGAGGCCCAATTACCTGGAGCACCAGACGTGTCCAATTCCTGGACCATGTACTTCGATGGGTCCAAGAAACACGAAGGCGCAGGCGCAGGCGTCATCCTCATATCACCAAAAGGGGACAAGCTACGTTATGTTTTGCAGATGGGATTCAAACTACCCTCCAATAACGAGGCTGAATACGAGGCTCTGATCCATGGCATGCGGATGGCAAAAGCACTTGGGTGCACTCGATTGATGATCTACGGCGACTCCAATCTCGTGGTGCAGCAAACAATGAAGGCCTGCGACGCAATCGCGGACAACATGATCGCTTATCGCGACTGTACAACACACTGGAGGGCAGCTTCGATGGCTGTGAGTTGAGGCACATAGGAAGGGAAAGTAACGAAGAAGCAGACATGCTAGCCAATCTTGGCTCAACTGGCGCACAAACTCCACCTGGTGTCTTCCTCGAGCGCATCGAACACAGATCTATCAAGGAGAAACGAGAGCCTCCTCCGTCGACTACGCCAGCCAAAAGCAAAGCGCCTAGCACAGAGGACCCCCCAGTCGAGGTACTCCTCATTGAGCCAACTTGGACTCAACCTTTTCTGGCTTACATACTCCGCGGCGAGCTACCAGATGACATAACCGAGTCCCGGCGCGTGACTCGAAGGTCAAAAGCATACACCGTCATTAACGGCGAGCTATACAAGCGCAGCATATCAGGTATGTTCCAAAGATGCATCGCATTCGAAGATGGTCAAGCCATACTTCGAGACATTCATGCAGGCACCTGTGGGCACCACGCCAGCAGTCGATCACTCGTAGCCAAAGCCTTTCGAGCAGGGTTTTACTGGCCTACAGCACTCAAGGACGCGGAGGACATAGTCAAAAGGTGCGTCGGCTGCCAGAAATTCGCAACAAAGCCGCACGCACCCGCATCGGCGTTGAAGACCATACCGTTGGCCTGGCCTTTCGCCCAATGGGGGCTCGATATGGTTGGGCCACTCAAAAAGTCATCGCATGGCGGGCATACTCACCTACTGGTGGCAGTCGACAAGTTCACAAAGTGGATCGAGGCGGTCCCCATCACAAACTCGACTGCTACTACGGCGGTCAACTTCATAAAGAGCATCATATACCGATTCGGTGTCCCAAGCAGTATCATCACTGATAATGGCACAAACTTCACGGCTGAGGAATTCAAAACTTTTTGCAAAGAGCAAGACATTACGCTCAACTACGCATCCGTGGCACATCCACAATCCAATGGCCAAGTCGAAAAGGCCAACGGACTTGTGACGAGTGGGATCAAGAAGCGCCTCCTGGTGCCACTCAAAAGAGCTGCGGGTGCTTGGGTCGAAGAACTACCATCTGTGCTATGGAGCCTACGCACAACTCCCAACACTTCTACGCAGTTCACCCCATTCTTCATGGTCTATGGTGCAGAGGCAATTCTGCCATCAGATGTAAGGTTCAATGCGCCACGAGTTGAAGCATACAATGAAGAAGACGCGGAAGAAGCACTCGAAGACGCAGTCGACTTGCTCGATGAGGCGCGCGACACGGCCTTGGCCCGCACAGCTGTTTACCAGCAGGACCTTCGCAACTACCACAGCCGTCGACTGCGCACCAGGTCCTTCGTCGTTGGCGACCTGGTTCTTCGACTGAAGCAAAAGAAGGTGCACAAGCTCGCTTCCCCATGGGAGGGTCCCTTCATCATCACGGAGGTCCTTGGTGGAGGCGCATATCGACTGAAGAACGCGAAGACAGGAGAACTTTCTCATAATCCCTGGAACGTTGCGCACCTGCGCCGTTTCTACGCATAAAGTGCTCACAGTCATACAATGTAATAGGCTATATGTCGGATGGCTGCAGGTTTCAGACGCGCTCTTTTCCTTACCAGGGTACCTAAGGGGACTGGAAGGTTTTTAATGAGGCGGCCTGCAGCCTAACATTCAAAAGAGGAATAAAATCAATGTTCCTTCGACTTCTTTGTGGTTACTACCCGCATAATTCATACCTTAACCGCACCCGAAACCCTCGGGGGCTGTGTTATCGATCAAATGAGCTCTCGCTCTTGCAGAAACACAATGCCTTAGCCGCACCCGAATGCTCGGGGGCTGCGTAACAAGGATCCAACGAAGACAACAAAAACTATGCAGTCGCACTCGAATACTCGGGGGCTGCACAGTTGTTGCTTCACAATCAACACATACCTCATAAACCCCACTCAAATGGCTCGGGGGCTGGGCAAAAAATCAAGATATACAATCAAATATTCATCTACAAAGAGTCGAAATTGCACTCGCAATCTACTCTACTCCTCGGGCTCGTCCTTTATGGGCAGCTCCGGGCCACAAAGCTGGGCGTGAGTGCGCTCAATCAGCGTCTCCGCAGCACTAATGGTGTCGTCCAGATCTCCCTGGTCCAGGGTCACTCCGGTTGCGGGTGGCCGCAACACCAAAGTTGGTCTTCGACTACGCACATACGCCATTGCAGCGTTGGCTCCAATCACAAGTCTCTGAGACAGCAACTCTCGAATGGGATTTGTTTGACGGAAGATGTTCAACAAAGCACGGATCCCTTGTGGTTGTGGCCCCGCAGGAAAAAGAGTCTCGTTCAGGCGAATAAACGCCGCCCGGCATAACTCCAGCAGTTCTGCACTTCGCCAGGCGCGATCCTTCAAGGTGGCGAGTATGCGGGCATGGTACCTATGAAGCCAAAAGTGTTGACGCCCAGTCGTGGGGTGGTCAACTGCACTCTCCAAACGCTCTTCAACGCGAGCCTTTTCCGCTTGGAAATTGTCAACAAAGCCTGCAAAATATACAAGTTAGAATAGCCACACGAATGTAAACAAGGCAAAGATCATACTCACATTCGAGTTGCCTGTTCACAAGCTCCATTTCGCCAAGCACATAATCCTCGCGTTGGGTGGACAGCGCGGGTCTCGCCCTCAATCGATTCAGCTCAGCCTGGGCGTCCTTCAGATCTTGCTCCATTCTCACAAATTTGGCCTTCATAAACTCCATCACCTTGGCATCATTTACCACCTGACCCTGGGATCGGGTGGTGATTGGAGCCTGCGAGGAACTAGTCGCAGTAGCAGGTTCTCGTGACTGTTCAAAGAGCATAATCACAAACACAAAGTTTGTGTCAGAAGCAAAAACTCAGGTCATAAGCATACAACTCCTCGAGTGAAAGACATTAGCAAAAGACTATTTGCATAAACAAGGTAGCACAAACAAAGCGCAGACTCGCGCAGTTCAGAAGGTATCATTACAAGGCATAAAAAAACAAAAGGGTACAGCTACCCTAAACCTAAGAATTCGATTTCCTAAGCAGACGAGTGGCAGTCTCGACTGCCCGGCGCTCCATGGTGGTCATAAAAACCTCGGCCAGTCGCGCGGCGGCTCCGCTCACCCCCTTCAGAGAAATGGGCTTCCCATCTGGCTTCCGAGGGAACGCAGACAGTGCTGCCTCGTAGTCGCAATCTATCCCATGTCCCATAAGAAGCTTGATGGTGGACTCGGATCCGCGTACCGTGTTGGCGCGAGCGAAATCCGCCATGGTGGACGTCCCGGGGCCAAACACGTCGGCGAAGTCGTCCGCCGTCGACGGCACTACGCCAGTCGGGAACACCACCTTGTATACAGCGCCAAGTGTACTCGCCGATTTGGCGAGTGCGTCCTTCGCCTGGGTGCATACGGCGCCTAGGCCGCCCACAACCTGGTCCAGCGGAAGGTCACCACTCGACGCATCTGCAGAGGCCGGTGCGCCAACAGCTTCTACACAAGTCACAAAAGGGCAAAAGTCATTTCATGGCACTCTACAGCTGCGTCGTAATATCAAAAGGAGAAAGAGAATACTCACCTCCCATGGCCTGCGCAAGTACCACGAGCTGGTCAGCATACCCTCGCTCGCGTGTGGCGGCTGAGTTCATGGCGGCGTCTAGCTCCTTCTTTGACTCAGCGCGCTGTGCGGCGAGTGCTTCCTCCAGCTCCTTCTTCTCGCCTGGTCCAGCAAAATCACGTACATTCAATACTCGACAAAGTCAGGCATGGCAAAAAGAACCTCAGCAAACAACAGCAAAAAGGAGAACTCACGGCTGAGCCGCTCTAGCTCGGCGCGCATGGTATCCCTCTCCTGCTCCACCTGGACATAAGCCTTGGCAGAATCTGCCAAGGTGTGGTAGAAGGGCTGCAAGCACACGAATTCAGCAAAATTTCTAACTCCCACAGTCCCAAACTAAACGGGTCAGGCAAAAAGGTACTTACATGGTTCATCCACGGTTCAGGAGCCGCGACTGATGTCCCGACTTCTGGAGGTGCCACCTTGGCCGCATCAGCAACAGCATCGGTGGCCATCGGCTTGGCAACCTCTGGCGCATCCGGAGAGACATCCAGATGCTCCGTAGTCGGTACTCTCTCGGCTGGAGGAGATGCAGGCGGATCATTCTCAGCGCTGCGAGTGGCACAAAAAAGGAGAGACAAGATTAGCACAAATATGCAGCAGCAGAGAATTCTTAAAAACAAAAGCAAAAGGTGCATACCTGTGCTCCTCATCTTCCTCATCTTCAGAGTCGCCAAAAATTGGGCCTCCAAAGGCTGGGGTACCGCTCGACTGAAGAAGGGGAGTGGAGCTTGTCGAGCACACACGCAAAGGAGCGGCTTGGAAAACAGGTAGTGAGCCTGATTCCTCGTCATCCTCCAAGCACTGCCCCCTCGCGGGTGAACTCACAGCAGAAGGCGCTTTCTTGGCCAGTCGACGCCGCTTCGGTGGTGCGTTGTCGATTTCCTGGTCAGAAGTGGCCTTTTCTTCAGTTTGGACCTCTTCTGCTGCTTCCTCCTGGTCCTCCTCCACATGCGAAGTGGTGGCTGAAGGGATGGGCGACTGATCCCCTTTCGGGTCCACCACCTGCACCTGAGTTTCTTCAGTCTCACCATTTTCCGGCAGAGGGGGAAGAGAGGTGGCAGTCAAGTGGCCCTGCATCGCATACATTACAAATTGCAAAGTCAGAGGCAAGAATCGAACAAACGCACAGCATACGAGTTGCAAACTCTTAAACTACAGACATACCTCAAGCAAAGGGTTTTCCGCCCCGTATGGCGTGACGGGACAATCGATGTTGCAAGGGTCGGCTGTCGTCAGGCTGGTGATGTGCCGCACGTGCGTCACAAGCTCGTTCCTTGACAGCTCCTCTGGGCTCATCCGAGTGGAGTCACTCGCGCCCTCATACGCCCACATGGGGTGCGCCCGGGCGCGGAGTGGCCACACTCGCCTCTTTACAAAGGTGGCGATCAAGTGAAGGCCCGTAACCTTGTCCAGCATTCCGTCGATTCGAGTCAGCAAAGGGCGTGCTTCCTCCATTTCTTCGGCTGAGAGCTGGTGATCCCACGCCTTGGTCCTGACGTAAGCCGCAGTCGAGAAGGTGGCGACTCCGTCTTGCTCGACACTCGCATAAAACCACCCTTTCCTCCAGCCTTGCGCGGAGTCGACGGTCTTCAGGCGGAAATAGCGGGTGTCGCTGCGCACCTGGATGCCGCAGCCGCCCACGGGGTAGGTGCGACCACCTCCTCTGTTGGGTCGCACCATGAATATTGTCTTCCATAGCGCCCAGCTGGGTGCGACGCCAAGGAAGCACTCGCACAGCGTGATAAAACACGCAATATGCATAATACCGTTCGGGGTGAGATCGTGGATCTGCACCCCGTAGGCAAAAAGGAGGCCACGAACAAAGTCGTGGAGGGGAAGCGAGAAGCCCCTAGGCAAAAACTCCGTAAAACAGACACGCTCGTTGGCGCGTGGTTCAGGGAGTACCTCCTTGGGCGACGGTGCGCGGACGGTGAGCTGCTCCGTGGGTGGGAGACACCCCTGCTCGCGGAGCTTGATCAAATGGGCGTCCCTGACGGTGGACTTCGCCCAATCCCCGCTGTTCTTCTTCAGGGCAGCGGCGGACGCAGATGTACCCGCCACGGTCTTCTTGCCCTTGGCCGCTTCAGTCGCGGCAGCGGCGGCAGCACCACGCTTGGAGCCTCCACCTTTCGCCATTGCAGCGGTGGATGAGTGTGGGGCAGAGAGCTTGAGCGCAACAAGAATGGAGATGGGCGCGAGGAAGAAGATGAGACAAGGGGCGGCGCAAGGAGCAAATGGCAAGTAAAAAACTCTGCCAAGCGCCGTCTCCCCTATTTACAACAGATCGAGAAACGATCGCAACCGTCAAAACAAATGCATACGCTCCGCGCGAAATCAAGCCATACACGTGGCGGCTGCGGAGAGCAACCGTCGCCGGCCACTCCGCCCACTACGCACGGGAATCCAGGAAACCATCATCACGCCCCGTGAAAATCGCGTCCGAACGGTCAAATCAAGTCCACGCGGCGTCATCCCTGGTCAGCTCTGCAGAAACGGGCCCACACAGCAGGGTCACGTCTTATCAAGCCTTACCAAGCACGCCACCGCTTGTCAGATATGGCAGTCGCAACATGCGTCATTGCTGACGTTGTTTCCTCTTTTGGCATAAAAATCACTCGATGATATCTTCGGGTAGTCTCTCACAAGAATTTCGATTGGTTCTCAAGCAAAGTCATAAAAGATTTTCGACTGAAGCATCATACTCCCATCGGGAGCGTATCAAAAAATTTCTTTGACTAAAATGTGCAGGATAAAAGATTTTGAGATTATCCTCCATTGCAAGCAATAAAGCACAATCTCGGGGGCTACTCCCATCGGGAGCGCTGTCGCGCACCCGATAGAATAATGGCAAAAGTATCAGTCGACATATTATTCGACTCAGTTCATAAGCAAAATCGCACTCAAATATTCCCGAGTTGATCCGACGATCCTTGGATGCTGCATGCATAGTGCAAAGGTAAGACCCACCGATCAGTCGAGCTGGGCTAAGGACCGCTCCAGCAGCGTTATCCTTAAATTTTCCGTGTCAGCAGACATGATGAATTATCCCCGACGGACGCGTTGGGTTGATTCAAAATTATACTGCAGTTCGATTCAATAAGACCTCAACGGCCGTTTCGAGTCTGTCCAGTTTGTTCCAGATTCGAGTCCGGGGACTCGAGTTTGATTGAAAGCTAGTATGGTTTTGCCCGAATGGTAGTTAACTGGCCCCGATCCGTCGTGTGTGCTGGGCCTGCTAAGCTAATATCCCTTGACTATCATAAGCAAAAAATCATAGTCGATGAAACACTCGGCATAGCCAACATGTGCTATTTCATACAGGAATTCCAAATTATATGATACAAACGAGCATAATGTGTGAGTCCATGCCCGACTCTTCGAATCAGACAAGTACTCGGGGGCTACTGACATGGGTATGCCTATTGGGTACCCTACCGTGAGGGTACCTGGTGCACGTATCGACTAGGCCCAACTATCAGAGCCTACATGAAGCCCATGAAGGGAGGCCCAACAAGATGGAGTATCCTCCAAGCTGGCGAAGCCATAGTCGGTTTAGAGTTTCTTTACTTGTAAATCGAGTCGGTTACGAACACCCGAGACCCAGCCTACTATTTAAGGACTGGGAGGGCCATCGAACCAGACCACGTACTTTCAGAGCCACCAAAACCCTAGCGAGATCGACATCTCGCCGGGACCCTTGTAACCATCATATTCACAAAGCAATAACAGACAGGCAGGACGTAGGGGTGTTACCTCCACACGAGGGCCCTGAACCTGGGTAAAATCTTTGCCCTGCTTGTCAGCCGACGATACTTCCAGCTCTACCACGTTCTCTCCCCCATATTCATAACCTAGGGACCTTAACCATGGGTCTTGATGAGTCTACCCCTCGTCACTCAGAACTAAAGGAAGGAAGCCTATTCCACGAAGCTTCAATCCTGTAAACAATTTGATATGCAATAACTATGGAATGAGAGGACATTTGATGAAGGATTGTCAGAAGCCCAAAATCATCTGTTTTGGATGTGGTCAAGCTGGACATATCAAGCCTGACTGTCCAAATAAGCAGAATCAACAGGTGAGTCATGGAACTGGTGGAGGAGATAACCAGAGTGGAGGAGGATTCAAACCAAGGAATGGAGGATTTGGACGGAACACGGCGGACAAGAACAAAGGGTAGCCATATGGAAAGCTGAATTGCACCAGTTTGGAGCAAGTCAACAACACCGACAGCGTGGTGATCGGTACGCTCAAAATCCTTTCGCATCCTGGCAAAGTTTTGTTTGATACTGGAGCTACTACATCTTTCATTTTGCAACAATTTGTAGATACATTTGGGATTAGATGTCAGCCGTCAGCAGTACCCATAACGGTCATGTCGGCGGGGGAAAATTGTTAGTATCGCAAGTCAAAATGGATCAAGTAATGATGATCTATGATCGCGTTTATGACGCTGATTTGCTAGTAATTCCCATGAAAGATATAGCAGTCATCTTAGGGATGGACTGGTTATCTGATCATGGAGCTCAAATAGATTGTGCAGAGAAGACAGTGTCTTTGAGAGGACCAGGAGGTATGAGAACAGTATACCAAGGGGATAAGCATAGTCAGTTAAGAGCAGATTTACAGTTGAATGCTATGAAGGAAGCCAAGATAGAAGAAATCCCAGTGGTTAAAGAATTTCAGGATGTATTTGATTCCTGGTACAGCACCTATTGCATAAGCACCATACAAGATGGGTCCCAAGGAATTAGTGCAACTCAAGGAGCAGTTGGATGAGTTGGAAGCCAAAGGATTCATAAGAGAAAGTGTATCACCATGGGGATCACCAGTAATTTTTGTGGATAAAAGAGATGGAGGACGAAGGATGTGCGGAGATTTCAGGAATTTGAATAGCGTGACCATTAAGAATAAATACCCGTTGCCAAGGATACAAGATTTGTTTGATCAAGTAATAGGAGCAGGGGTATTTTCTAAGATAGATTTGAGGTCAGGATACCATCAGATAAAGATTAAACCCGAGGATATTCCCAAGACATCATTTGTATCAAGATATGGACATCATGAGTACTTAGTAGTACCGTTTGGATTAACCAATGCACCAGCAATATTCATGAATTTGATGAACAAGATTTTATGCCATATCTGGACAAATTTGTGATTGTGTTCATTGATGACATATTGGTCTATTCCAAAACCAAGGAAGATCATGCACAACACTTGAGTATTGTGTGACAGACACTAAGGGAACATCAGTTATATGCCAAATTTAGTAAGTGTGATTTTGGTTGGATCAAGTGGAATTTCTTGGTCATGTGATTAGTAAGGAAGGAATTGTAGTCAATCCTGAGAAAGTAAAGGCCGTATTGGATTGGGAAGCACCCAAAAACCCCAAGGAAATTAGAGGATTTTTAGGAATGGCCGGATATTATCGGAGATTTATAGAAGGATTTTCTAAAATAGCCGGGCCAATGACTAAATTACTTAGGAAAAATGTACCATTTGAATGGACAGAGAAGTGCGAGGAGAGTTTCCAAGAACTCAAGAGGAAATTGACAACAGCACCTGTGTTAGCAGTACCAGAAACTGGGAAAGTTTACACAGTATATTGTGATGCATCTAAAAATGGACTAGGCTGTGTATTGATGCAGGATCGTAAGGTAATTGCTTATGGATCTAGGCAATTAAAGCCACATGAACTTAACTATCCTACTCATGATTTGGAGTTAGCAGCAGTAGTTTATGCTTTGAAGCAATGGAGACATTTCCTTTATGGAGAAAAGTGTGAACTGTATACGGATCATAAGAGCTTGAAATACATCTTCACACAAAAGGAATTGAATATGAGGCAGAAGAGATGGTTAGAGTTAATCAAGGATTATGACCTGACAATAAACTACACTCCAGGAAAAGCTAATGTAGTGGTCGATGCTTTAAGTCGCATGGTTAATTGTAATCCTTTGATGGAAGAAGGAATGCCCAAGGAATTGAGGAATGAGATAAGAAAGGCTGGTATTGAAATCTGGGATGGTCCAGAGTTAAGTAGTATAGCAGCTATGGAAGTTGTTGAAGAAAGAGAGATGGAGTTGAAAGAAGATATTCTCTCTAGACAAAGGGAAGATGAGTTCATAGCTGAAGAAATCCGCAGGATTAATGAGGGTAGGAGTTCTGAATTCACTTTGAAGCCAGAAAATGACTCATTATTGTATCATTGTAGAATCTGTGTTCCAGATATCCAAGAGATCAAGAGCATAATTTTGAAAGAAGCACATGAGACACCATATTCTATACATCCGGGTAGTACTAAGATGTACATGGATTTAAAGAAGACATTCTGGTGGAATAACATGAAAAGAGAGATTGCTAGGTATGTCGCAGAATGTCATACCTGTAGACAAGTGAAAGTGGAACATCAGAGTCCAGCAGGGTTATTACAACCACTACCAATTCCTAAATGGAAATGGGAAGAGATCAGTATGAATTTTATCACAGGATTACCCAAAACCAGAAGAAATAAGGATTCTATATGGGTAATAGTGGATAGATTGACAAAGAGTGCTCATTTCTTGGCTGTTAACCAGAAAGACACCGCAACACAATTGGTAGAACAATATGTGAAAGAGATCGTCAGTAAACATGGAGTTTCACAAAGTATTGTATCAGATCGTGGATCCATATTTACTTCAGCGTTTTGGAAACATCTTCACAAGCAACTAGGAACTAATTTGAAGTACATTACAACATATCATCCCCAAACTGGTGGACAGACAGAGAGAACAAATCAAATACTAGAAGACATGTTGAGAGCTTGTGTTCTTGATTTTGGAGGATCGTGGGATGCGCATTTAGCGTTGGCTGAATTTTCTTATAATAATAGCTATAAAAGTAGTATTAAGATGGCACCATTTGAAGCCCTATATGGACGGAAGTGTAGATCGCCAATCTGTTGGTTTGAGGTAGGAGAAAGCAAAGAATTTGCACCTGAATACATAAAAGAGCAACAACGGATCATTGACATCATTAGGGATCGTCTCAAAATAGCTCAGAGTAGACAGAAAAGTTAAGCTGGTCTCTCAAGGAGACAGTGGGAACCAGAGATACAAGATATGGTATACTTAAGAGTTAGTCCTACCAAAGGAGTAAAGAGATTCGGAGTGAAAGGAAAGTTAAGTCCCAGATACATAGGACCATTTAGAATCTTAAGTCAAAAAGGTGAAGTGGCCTATGAATTGGAGTTACCTGCTATATTATCACAAGTACACAATGTGTTCCATGTATCTCAACTCAAGAAATGTTTGAAACCACCGGAAGGGCCAATTGAGTTTGAAGAGGAACGGCCAGAAAAGACATTGAGAGAAAATTGGAAAAGGCTAAGGAATCGAGCAATTAAGTATTGCCTTGTTCAATGGCAGAATCATTCTGAAAGAGAAGCAACTTGGGAAACAGAAGAGGAATTGAGACGGAACTACCCACAGTTGTTCAGGTACCCCAGAAAAGAAACTTCGGGATGAAGTTTAATTTAAGGGGGAGAGGATGTAACACCCCGCAGTTATACGACTCGAGAGGGTAGAAATAGGAATTGCATTTGTGCATTCATGCATCTTTTAGCGAAATCTGGAAAATTTTCGCGCTTTTGTGTTAAAAGTATCGAGGGTCGATATCAGACGAGTGTCGATGGTCTGGGAGTCAGACATTGACAGTTAGTCGAGAGGTGTTGATAAACCCTACGACTTATTTTCAAAACCCTATTAGTATCTTTTCAAAATGGTCATTTGAAATTTTGACATGACATCTTTATAAACTCTTAAGTTCAAATCATTTCTATAACTCTTCTAATCTTATTCACACACAATATAAATATTTCAAACATACAAGTATAAAAATTCACAAGTTTGTGAATAACTCATTGCAAATCATATCCACATCACAACACAAGTCATATATTCATAACTTCCAAATATTAGAAACAATTTTCAAACACAAGATCATTTCATTACATATAAATACAAACTGATTATTACAATCTGATTTACAATTGCATCTTTGCAACAAGTATAAATTATTACAAAAGAGAGAAATAAAATTCCTAAAACTAAAACTTCTGGGAATTCCAGGAGATCTTCAAACCTGCAAAACAAACAACACAAAGAAAGAAATAATGGGGGTTAGTGTTAGAATGTTGCCAACACCATTTGGTGATGGCATGTTATTGTTCTGAAACCTGGTTTTAGCCTAACCAAAATTATGGTTCAATTAGGCTAGATTGGGGAGTTTTACAAATCATCAAAGGCAACCGAAGGGACTGATCAATTTGATCATGCTCATTAATCCAAAGGCAACAGAAGGGGCAAAGGCATAATTGCAGCACTGCACAGAACCATTTTAGGCAACCAAGAGCAAAGGCAGCAAGTGTTGTTTAGAGCATTTTGATCTCATAATCTTATAAACAAAGCAACACATAAACTTACAGACTCCACAATTAAAACATGAAGCAAATGGTAATAAAAGCAACAATTTGGTATCACATTTGCCAATGTATTAGACAAATGGATCCTAATCCCACTTATTAAGCTAAGAACTAGCTTATTTGCACATACACTTGAGATAATCAAACCAAGCCGACATCACAAATCATTTCCTTCACAGCCAAGCAAACCATCAAAAATATCTGGATCTAGATAAGAACAATGACTCAAGAATGACTCAGAGTTTATCACCAAGGGGTGATGAACTGCGCAGGAGCAGTAGGAGCTTATCTCCATTGTTAAAAGAAGTGTAAAAGCAGTCTAAATAGGCAGTTCGAGGTAGAGAGGGGCCACTGCAAGCAGGTGAATCACCACAGCCATTTATCCGGGTGTCACAAGCCCAGGAATCATCAAATCTGTATAAATAGAGGGCCAGACCACAGCCACAGATCACACAACTCGCAGCAAACACAGATCACACATTCCACAAGCACCAGCATCACCATTTCCATCTGTTCTTCACCAAGAACAACCACAAGCCACCAACATTTCATGGAGTTTACCTAAACCCATCCACCACAAGCCATTTCAGCTAGCAAATACACTCTAGGAATATTGAAGCAGCAAGGAGGAGAAGGTAAAACCTTGGAGCAAGATCAGAGTTTTTCTAGAAGCTCTAGCTGCAGGTTATGTAAATGACAGAACCATGCTAGAGAGCTTATTATCAGCATCTGTTCTTAAGAGAGCCTTGCTTGGCAAGGTATGGTGCTGTAGAAAAGCAAATAGCACAACAGAGTACTTCTGTTTTGTGCAAGAAATAGGAAAAGAGAGGAAAGGGAGTGAAGTTGATTGCTATAGCAATTGTTTGAGCATATGAAGCAAGGGAAAATAGTATTAGTGTAGTATATCTGTTCTTATTTCAATTTTATCAAAACACCACACAAGGCAGTGAACCAGCAGAGCTGGATTAGCTGTACTTAGCACATCTGTGTACATGGAAGAAGCACAGGAAAGCATAAAAAACATTCCTAGACAAGCTAGCTACTGTGTAACTCTCAAGGAGGCATCACAGCAAGCCACACAAGTCTAAATTCCATTTAAATCATTGAATCATCACAGCTAGCTCAAGTTATACTAGTTCTAGCTCAGATATAATTTTTCTAAAGAGATTTTCTTCATCTGTGAGCAAGGAATGCTCCCAACAATGATTCCAGAGGTAGTGGAAAGATCTACACATGCTAGATCTACACCATTCATCTCATTCTTGATGCACAGAAGGTAGACAGTGCATATAATCAAGCAAATCATCAAGAAATCATCATCTGTTCATCTAGAACCTAAGCCAGTAGAGGAGTACATGTGTAAGCAATAGCTAGAAGCTACTAAATCTAGTAGAAGGTGTAGAAGAGAAGGAGAAGTTCCTACCATGTATCCATGGCCATAGCTCCACGGTGGCGAGGCGGTGCTCGCGCTACCGTTGGAGGGGGCACATGGAGGTCGTAGACCAGCACCACCGCACCACGGCGGCACAGATGGCGAAGCTCTGCGCCCAGCCATGGTGAGCATGCCAGAGAAGAAGGGGAAGAAGCTGCGGCAGCACTGAAACCCTATCCTAGGGCTGGGTTGCGTGTGACCGCGAGAGGAAGAGAGGCACAAATCACCTAGGCAGAAGGGAAGAGCGGAGCGTGGGGGTCGTTTTGCCCCAGACCATGGCGGCGGAGGTTGCCGGAGTTGGCCGGAGCAAGACGGCGACGGCGCAGGCGACGCGGGAGCCGGAGGAGATCGAGCTCGAGCTCGGGCTCGAGCGTGAGAGAGAGAGGAAAGAGTGGCTCGGTCGGTTGGACCGGACCCGAGTCCACCCTTTGACCTGGTTTAACCAGGGGTCTCTTTGCAAAAAATTTGAATTTATAAAAAAAATCTGAATTTCAAAACTCGCTATAAATTCAAATAAAATCCTATAAATAATTTAAAAATATCTACAAATATCAGCAGAAAATAAGTGATCCAAATAAAATATCTACTTGATTTTTTGAAAAGTATTTCTTGTAGGAAAAATTCAAAAGATCCTTAAGTGGAAATGACTTTGAAATAATTTAAATTATTTTCAAAGAAAATAATATTGGAAAATTAGGTATTAAGTTCAAAGTATAATTTGAACTATATCATGACGGTCATGTCACTCATCCTAAATAAAAATCTGAATAAAAGACCATTTAAAAATCCTTAACAAAGCTTTCAATAAATTTCTGGGGGAAAAGCATTGCATCCTATGCATAATAGCATCTATTTGGTTCTCAAACATTGTCTCATATAGACAATGATGTTGATTTTCAGAACACGAGGGTCCCAATTCGTCGGAAGCTTTAGACTGCACTACCTGTCAGTCTCAAGGCAAGTTCCAACTTGCATGTCCTTGATTGATTATTTTTACCAAAGTAATTACAAAGTACTATGGATTATCATTGCATGAAAAAGAATAACCTATTTTTGAATGATGTGAATTGCTATATTTATTATGGTTGGCAGGCAATGGAACCACGGATTGATGTTGTGGTGGAGGTTCCATTGTACGGGAAAGTATATACTTAGGATTAATAACCCATGGCCCAGTGATCCTAGCGCCGTATCGAAGCATCAGCCAACAGATTCACTATGGATGGGCTCGTCAGAGGTTTCTTCCCTCGTTCGCATATCCTCAGCAGACTATTACCTGGTTGCGTCCGTTGCGGCGGCCAACTGCGTGGAAGCGCGTGACCTTCCCACTCGACGGAGTGACTGGAATAGAAGCTCGGGAGGGGTGGCGGGCTAATGGTCTTAGTTACCAGCCGCGTCACAAATGGGCGGATATGTGTTGTGCGGGGAAGCGACTCCACATGACTTGTTGCCCTGAGTTCTGGCTATAGCACACATGGTGTGCTGAGAGAGCATAAGGAGCCAGACTGCTGTTGGGTAAAGTGGTGTAGCTCTGCAGAGTTAAACAAAGAAATTGTGACTGTCACATCCTTGTTCCAGGAGGGGACTACAGACCGCAGCGGGAAAGGCATCCCAAGTGATGACTATAAACCT
This sequence comes from Poa pratensis, assembly GCA_947311845.1. Lineage (NCBI taxonomy): Eukaryota > Viridiplantae > Streptophyta > Magnoliopsida > Poales > Poaceae > Poa > Poa pratensis. The sequence goes on along the minus strand of CAMZMU010000069.1, from coordinate 34,379,021 downwards.
GTGGAGGCTGGGGGCATAGTTTTCCAAAATAAAATGGACCTTTTACTAAAATTGTTTTACAAAACTTGCATATTCATCCATCGCTTTCTGGTCAGGATGGTAGCTAGTGCATTCCACTTTTCTAACCGTTTAGCTGAACTTGCTGAGTAACGCTGTTACTCATTCGTTCCCCTTTTGATCCCCTGCTTAGAATTTGAAGAGACCGTGGAAGGAAACTATGGAGCATACCATGCCGATGACGTCTACTTTGAAGCACCTGATCTGTCTGGAGGAATAGAGGGCGTCGACTACATCATCGCCTACGGAGCCGACGACATTGAAGAAGAAGAGGTGGAGACTTAGAGTAATTCTAGTAGGAGCCAGGCCGAGTCAGACTAGACTAGTACTACTTAGCGGCTGAGCCAAGATGGTTCTTAGTTTGTTGTTTTCTATCGCTAGTAGGTTGACACCTGTCAACATCGCAATAATAGACATTCCTCCCATGTCGGAGGAAGACGTTGATGTTTTTATGCATTTCTGGCTTGTAATCTTTAGCAGTGTGTAATAAAGTGGACCCGCAATGTTTCTGTTGTACTACTTTGAGTGATGTAATATTTACGGATTAGTCCTTCCGTGAGTATTATGTCAACGACTTGTACACTACAATATACAGTGGTGTGTTGGGTCACCGCAGAGGTGCTCATAGGGGTAAGGTGTTGATACGTCCAAAACGTATATATAATTTTTGATGTTCCATGCCTATTATATATTGATTACCACATGTTTATCTTACACTTTATATCATTTTTATGCATTTTCTGGGACTAACCTATTAACAAGATGACACAGTGCCAGTTCCTGTTTTCTGCTGTCTTTTTGTTTCAGAAAATCTATTCTGGAAATATTCTCCGAATCGGACGCCAATTTAACTGATTTATTTCTGGACCGAGACGGAGCAGCAGGCAGGAGGATGGAGCCGGGGCCACAGCAGGCAGGCCGGCGGGCCCACGGCGCGGCCCATGGTGGGGCCGCGCACCTAGGCCGCCGCCCCACCTCAGCTGGCCACCGACACCGCCCTTTCGCCTATAAATTGCATCTAATCGGGAAACCCTATATACCCGAGGAAAAATCTACGAAAAGTTCCGAGGCCGCCGTCGTCTTCGACCCTAGTTCGGGAGGATTTCTGCAGTTCTTCCCGGCACCTTGCTGGAGGGGAAATCATCACCGGAGGTCTCTACATCACCATGCCTGACTCCGGAGTGATGCGTGAGTAGTTCTCCACGGGACTACGGGTTCATAGCAGTAGCTAGTTGGTAGTCTCTCCACCTTGTGCTATCATGTTTAGATCTTATGAGCTGCCTAACATGATCAAGATCATCTTTATGTAATGCTACATGTTGTGTTTGCTGGGATCCGATGAATTGTGAAGTTATGATCAAGTTTGTTCATCTATCTATATTATATTTTATCTATGTTCCTGCAGCTCTCCGTTGTTAGTAGATGCTTTGGTCAAGTAGATGCTAATGACTTCAAGAGAGGTTATTTATGCTAGATAGTGGGTTCATGTCTCTAGACGCTTGGCCTTGATAGACAGAAACAACTAAGACTGTAGATGTGTTGTTGCCACTAGGGATAAAATAACCGATGCTTAGCGTAAGGGTACTGCTGTTAAATCTAATGTGTTTGTTTACATTACAGACTTTGCTTAATGCTATAATCTGTTGCTTGCAACTTAATACTCATGGGAGACGCGGAAGCTATCTTGTGAGTGGATTATGAGTCATAGATGCAGCTAGTAAGCGGTCTATGTATATTGTTGTAATGCCCAATAGATATAACAAGGAACATGTGCTTGTCATATATTGCATTATCATGTGTTTGCAATTTGTTAATTGCCCAGCTGTAATTCGTTCACCCAACATGTATGTTTATTTGTCTTATGAAGAGACACCACTAGTGAACTGTGGACCCCGGTCCTTTATTCCACACTGATACAAACATCGTTTTCACCACGCTCTACGTTACTTCCTGCTGCTACTTTTGTGTTCATCATCATATTCTACACCATACGTTTAATCCTTTGTATTCAGCAAGCCGGGGAGATTGACAACCTTCCTGTTTCGTTGGAGCAAAGTACTTTGATTGTGTGTGTGCATGTCCACGTCAGTGATTGGGTAACGGCGCCGCTGACACCATTCTGAAGCTCTTCCAATTCCAACTGGATCTGACAACCTTGGTTTTGTAATCAAGTGAAAACTTTGCTGCTAACTACATCATACCTTCCTCTTGGGGTTTCCCAGCGAACGTGCGTTCCACGTCATCAGGTGTGCATGTGTGCGTTCATAGGGGTGAGTGTGTGCATGTATATGTGAGCGTCTGCGTTTGTACTGTGTTTCGCAAAAAAAACGGTTCGTTCGCCCGAATACCCGCTCAATCCAATCCTACACAGCCACGGCGAGCCGTATCCCATCTTGCATAGTGTAGCTGCAAAGAATGAGATTAAGGTGTGTTTGGTTCAGCTGGTATGGTTTGGGGGATGAGGGTATCTCAATCACCTGGTTAGAGATAGCCACTTTTTCTGTTTGGTTGAGAATATGGGATGAATAAAGTTTGTGTTTGGTTGCAAAGGTGATATGTGGTTGGGGATAACCACTTGTGTGTTTGGTTGAGGAACGAGCATTGGATATACTGTTGTGGTGACCTCTTTGCTGGTACGGTGAGGTTACCCCTATAGCCAGGAGGAGGAGCCCCGTCGCCGACCAATAAATAGAGGGGAGAGGGAGGGAATTACCTTGCGCCGTCGTCCGGAGTAGTCCCGTGGCCGCTGCCTCTGGTCTCCCGCGTCGATTTTTTTCCGTCGTCGCCTCTAGTTACCGAGATAAAAGAGGGAGAGTGAGGAGCTAGGAGGTGGATCGAGAATCCCGCTGCCAAGCAAGGAATGGAGGGAGAGGAAGAGAGGTACCCACCGACGCCATCCTGAGTAGTTCCAACAAGATTCCTGGCGCACCTCGATTCCTTGGTCGTTGTCGCCTATGGTTTGTGAGAGGAAAAGTATATAAGGTTAGGGTTTTCTTTCCTTTCGCGGGCAGTGAGCGAGCGGGATCGGCGCCAACAATATTTTCAGGGTGAGGCTAGCGCGGGAGGCAGAATAGCATGTTTGATGTGGATAGATTGCATGTTGAGACAGAAAAAATAATTAATACACTTAGTGGGTTTTGCTTTATAAGAGGTATATATATACTTGCTTGTTTAATAGTAGTAGAGACAAGGGAGGAGAACAAATTAGCACAGAACACAAATATGTGGCTCCTTAACTTCAGGGATCGAGCACTTTCTTTTAAAAAATTGAAAAACGTATTTAAATTATAAATAATCTGATTTTTGTACACATACGCGAAGATGGTTTGTATGACTGTGCAAAATCTGAAAGAATAAATTATAATTTGGGCTATACATAACCGTGACTCTAATCAGGTATTAAAAAATCATGTTTTGTCTTCACATTTGCTTTTTTGTGTAGGTCCTAAATTAAAACATATTTCTAAAAAAATATGCTAACTAGAGCTCGGGCTCTATTTGAAGTTTTCGGTTACCACATGGCAACTCCAGTCCATATATGGTGGCAACTTATAACCGGGTTGTTCTAATTTGAAAGAGGTGGTGCTATGCGTACGACGAATTTTCGTCCGACGATTGTCCGACCCTAGTACATCACCCTTGATTAAATTGCTGCATCAACTGGGATCACAGGATGAGAGAGTCGGATGGGTTTCGTACACAAAGTGTCGTACGCATAGCTATTTCGTGAAAGATCTCGTTGAGACAAAGCCGACAATGAAGACGATCATTAATGCTCACGAGGATCACAAAGATGTCCATGCACTTCAAAAAATATGCGTGTAGTGCAGAATAATGTTCGCCATGTTTAAAGATATTGTTGGCGGGGCTTACAAAATATATGTGTAGTCCACGGTAATGTCCACGAGGTTTACCTACTGCCGAAGCAATTGCGCTTCGGAATGGCCTTCTCCTAGCCGGCGAGGTGGGATGCACCAAGATTATGGTAAGCAGCGATTGCATGGAGGTTATCAATACGATGAAGGATGGAGGTAATTCGGCAGGGCCAGCTGCGGCAATCTACGAAGAGTGTAGTTTCCTAGCTAGAGGATTCGCACATGTTGTCTTTGAACATTCCTATAGAGAAAGTAACTCAGTGGCTCATACTTTGGCTTGTAAGGCGGAGGACCCCAGTCAGTAGTCTGGCTGGAGGATGCGCCAAATTTTATTTCTGAGCTGCTTGTGAACGATGACACCTTGTTTGATGAGTAATAGAAGGCGGTGTTAAATTCAAAAAAAAGAAAGATGTGCGTGCATCTCAGAAAATGTTCGTGCGAGAGAAATATTTGCTCAACAAAAATAAATGTTTTTCTGTGGTTTGAAAAAAAATGTGTCGTTTTAAAAAAATGTTCGTGTGTGCAGTTCAAAAGAATTGTTCACGGGTTAAAAAATGGTGAGAAAAATATATGTTCAAATGGTATAAAATAATTTGTAACATGGTGTAAAAATGTTCGTGGAGTCCAAAAAAAATCCACGAGGTTTTAAAAAATTGTCCATGTCGTTCGAAAAAAAAATCCATGGGGTGTAGTGCAATAATTGTTCACATATTACATGACAAAAACATTCATGTGATTTTAGAAAAAAGAAAAGAAAAATGGACGAAAAACAAGAAAACTAAATAATAAAACAGAAAATACCTCAAAATATAAAAAAGAAAACAAAATGAAAGAAAAGAAAAAAAGCGGAAGAAGAAAACAGAGAAAACCAGCTAACAATGTTTTTTTCTTTGTGGAAAACCCCCCAACGACTAATCTTACTGGGCCAGCCCGCTAGAGCAAAGAAGGTGGGCATTGCCCCGGCGATTCCTATATATCGACCAGGTCGACGTTAACCTGGGATCGCACACCCCCTGTACACCTGCGCTCCCGTCCTGGGCCTGGCCCATTTAGTTTGCTGGGCGTAATGTGTTAGCGCTAGGTCACTAACCGCACGTTTCATTTCTCCCCTCCTCCTCCGTCTCTCTCACCAGTCACCACCACCAAACCAAACGTAGACACCCCTGCCTGCGACACACGCACCGCGCCGAGTCGCGAGATCTCCCATCCCCTCCCCGATCCGACCTCACCGGCGGCGATGGCAGGCAAGGAACTGAGCGAGGAGCAGGTGGCGTCGATGCGGGAGGCCTTCTCCCTCTTCGACACGGACGGCGACGGCCGCATCGCGCCCTCGGAGCTCGGCGTCCTCATGCGTTCCCTGGGTGGGAACCCCACGCAGGCGCAGCTCCGCGACATCGCCGCCCAGGGGAAGCTCACGACGCCCTTCGATTTCCCGCGCTTCCTCGACCTCATGCGCGCCCACCTCCGCACGGAGCCCTTCGATCGCCCGCTCCGCGACGCCTTCCGCGTCCTCGACAAAGACGCATCGGGCACCGTCTCCGTCGCCGACCTCCGCCACGTCCTCACCTCCATCGACGAGAAGCTCGAGCCCCACGAGTTCGACGAGTGGATCCGCGAGGTCGTTGTCGCCGCCGACGGCACCATCCGCTACGACGACTTCATTCGCCGGATCGTCGCCAAGTAGTGGCCATGCCCGTGGATCACCGATTCACCAGCCCGCACAGACTTCTTCGTATTTAATAACTCCTTTCTTCCTGTGATTTTATTTCATATAATCTGATCTGATTTTGCTGCGCCTTTCTCTGAATTTGATACCTTGTGTTTTGTGCTCTAGTTTCGGTCTGGTTCCCAAATGCCTAGGGTTCGGATATTAATTAAATGTTTGTGATTATGGATTGATGGATCTGTCTCATGGCACTGCAATGTAAAGTTTGGACCATGTTTACTTTCTATGATTGATTGCTTGCTTAATCAGAAATGAGTCCTATGATATGTGCTACTTGTGCATTGATGTGAGTATTGTTTCTACATATGTCGCTGTTTATCAGCTTGATGCATGAATACAATTGACCATTATTGGAAGAAAAAGTCGCTGCAGTCAGACTACATTTCTGATGCTAGTTCTGGAGAACTGGATTTGTCATGGAGCTGTAGAACTTATCATTGACACGTTTGGTTTCTGTCTTCAGGGTTATTCCTGTTTTCAGTTGATCGATTCATGTGATGGGGCTGTTGACAAATACTCCCCCCGTTCCTAAATATAAGACCGTTTTAGCATTTTATGGCCCACACATACTTAGACGTGTTTTAGCGCAAGATCTTGCACTGAAACACCTCTAGATACGCGTGGGACAAAAAAGGGTAAAACATCTTACATATCTATTAAAATCGATCAAAAATAATTTCCATTCACAGACTTTTTCTGTTCGCCTTTTAAAATCGTTCAAAAATAATTTCCGTTCAAATACCTATTTTTCACTTTTTAAAAATCGTTCAAAAATAATTTCCGTTCACAGACTTTTTCTGTTCGTCTTTTTAAAATCGTTCAAAATTAATTTCCGTTCAAATACCTATTTTGTTCACTTTTTTGAAAATCGTTCAAAAATAATTTCCGTTCACAGACTTTTTCTGTTCGCCTTTTAAAATTGTTCAAAAATAATTTCCGTTCACAGACTTTTTCTGTTCACCTATTAAAATCGTTCAAAAATAATTTCCGTTCAAATACCTTTTCTCACTTTTTTGAAAATCGTTCAAAAAAAAATTCCGTTCACAGACTTTTTATGTTCGCCTTTTAAAATCGTTCAAAAATAGTTTCCGTTCAAATACCTTTTTTCACTTTTTTGAAAATCGTTCAAAAATATTTTCCGTTCACAGACTTTTTCTGTTCGCCTTTTAAAATCGTTCAAAAATAGTTTCCGTTCAAATATTTTTTGTTCACTTTTTTGAAAATCGTTCAAAAATAATTTCCGTTCACAAACTTTTCTGTTCGCCTTTTAAAATCGTTCAAAAATAGTTTTCGTTCAAATACCTTTTTTGTTCACTTTTTGAAAATCGTTCAAAAATAATTTCCGTTCACAGACTTTTTCTGTTCGCCTTTTAAAATCGTTCAAAAATAGTTTCCGTTCAAATACCTTTTTTGTTCACTTTTTGAAAATCGTTCAAAAATAATTTCCGTCCACAGACTTTTTCTGTACGCCTTTTAAAATCGTTCAAAAATAGTTTTCGTTCAAATACATTTTTTGTTCACTTTTTGAAAATCGTTCAAAAATAATTTCCGTTCACATACTTTTTCTGTTCGCCTTTTAAAATCGCTCAAAAGTAATTTTCGTTCAAATACCTATTTTGTTCACTTTTTTGAAAATTGTTTAAAAATAATTTCCGTTCACAGACTTTTTCTGTTCGCCTTTTAAAATCGTTCAAAAATAATTTCCGTTCACTTTTTTTGAAAATCGTTAAAAAATAATTTTTGTTCACAGAATTTTTCTGTTCGCCTTTTAAAATCGTTCAAACATAATTTCCGTTCAAATACCTTTTTTGTTCACTTTTTGAAAATCGTTCAAAACTAATTTCTGTTCACACACTTTTTCTGTTCGCCTTTTAAAATCGTTCAAACATAGTTTCCGTTCAAATACCTTTTTGTTCCCTTTTTGAAAATCGTTCAAAAATAATTTCCATTCACAGACTTTTTCTGTTCGCTTTTTAAAATCGTTCAAAAATAGTTATCGTTCAAATACCTTTTTGTTCACTTTTTGAAAATCATTCAAAAATAATTTCCGTTCACAGACTTTTTCTGTTCGCCTTTTAAAATCATTCAAAAGTAATTTCCGTTCAAATACCTATTTTGTTCACTTTTTTGAAAATCATTTAAAAATAATTTCCGTTCACAGACTTTTTCTGTTTGCCTTTTAAAATCGTTCAAAAATAATTTCCGTTCAAATACCTTTTTTTTGTTCACTTTTTTGAAAATTGTTCAAAAATAATTTCCGTTCACAGACTTTTTCTATTCGCCTTTTAAAATCGTTCAAAAATAATTTCGGTTCAAATACCTTTTTTGTTCACTTTTTGAAAATCGTTCAAAACTAATTTCCGTTCACAGACCTTTTTTGTTCGCCTTTTAAAATCGTTCAAAAATAATTTCCGTTCAAATACCTATTTTTTGTTCACTTTTTTGAAAATCGTTCAAAAATAATTTCCAAATGTGCTAGTACCCTACACATGATTTCTGATGCTTCTTTTTTGTTACATTTTTCATCATGTAGAGAAGATGTTTTGTTCAAATCTGCATGTATCTACACATGAATACGTGTATAGTGAGGAGTATAAACACGTTTAAACCTACGGTACAAGATTATCGCGTATATTACCGTCGAAACAAAAAAGTTACAACTTGAAAGTTGTGTGAAACGTTGACATTAACCTACTCGTCAAAGGATATTTCAAACGATCGAGCGAGTGCGACGAATTTGATAAAAATTGTATAAAAAGATTTCGAATATCGATTCAAAATTGAGAAGTTACAATCGACGAAACTCGAAACCGAGTACAGGAATGGAACCTATGCGTTGACGCGCATAAATGTCGTGTACACTTTATTTCTCAAATGTATGTTTCATTTCTCAAATGTATGTTTCATTTTTCCACATGTTATACTGATTTTTCAGTCCTGCATATCTATGTGTACCGGGGGTCAATTCAGGCCACATGTTCTGGCCACGAAGCAGGAAGCATGGAAGCAGTAGCAGTAGCAGTAGCCGAACGCGCAAGCATTAAAAAAGGTTCTAAAGAACATATACCACATATACGTTTTGGAGGGCTCGTACATATACGTTTTGGACAGTACGAACCACACGCACAGTACATTGCATCGTACGCATGGAATCAGGTATGCATCGACGTATCGCATAGTACTAACGGGAAACAGTCGGAAGGAAACAGTCAGACGCTAGCCGAACGCCCAGAAGCAGTGAAACAGGAAGGAAGCAGTCAAAGGCGCGAAGCCAGAAGTGGGCCGGCCCAATAGCGCGCAGGGGGTATGCGATGTTTGTTATCGATGCATAGGTCGATATAAAAGAGCTCCCCATTGCCCCTTTAGGCTCTATTCGGTGCGGGCGTCAAATAGAGTGCACCGCTTTCTTCTTTCGTTGCTACTAGGCATAGCAGGTGCTTGGGCCTATACGGGCTCAACAGAACGCATTTAACCCACCAACGGAATGGTAATATGGTATCCCATCCGTTTGTCGTTTTCCTTCCCGGACATGCAAAGGACTCGACTTTCCCTGCTTGACTGGACTCGCAAGTTTTTCTCCAAAACAAAAGAGACTCGACTCGCAAGTTCCATTCAAAAGAAGAAGAAAAGGACTGAAGTCACACAAAAAACACGGCTAAAAAATGGTTCTGCTAATTTTAAGTTAGTGCTTAATCAAGTACGGCCCTCAAGCAGTACACCCCCATGCAACTATTAGTTGCAAATAGGGAATGATTTTTCAATCGAAAGTGGGGATATAAGTGGATAGGTCGCAACTAAGGTCTGATGACAACACTTGGTGAGAATTAAGCCGATTCTTATTCGACTGAGAAGTAGAAAAAAAAAGACTTGACTAACCAGTTTAAAACAACTGTGGAGTGGAAACAGACGAGCGAAGTCTACCCGCAAGCGGGGGACATGGAGAGATCGATTGATCGGATAGATGGCGCCGACTGGCCATGGGGTAAAGGGTTCTACCGGCAGGCGAAGAAGAGAGGCAGCGTTGCCAAGGCATCGACATCGAGCAAGAGGTCCAAGAACAAATAGCAACATCAATGCACCGCCAAAGTCTAATCAATAGCACCGCGAGCTTACCTCTTTCATAGAATCAAACACATCGCCATGTGTATAAAGGTCGAGGCACGGATGAGATGGAAGAGGAGCTGCGGCGGTTCGACATGGACATGATGTACAAACCATGCATTGGCGTCACACAACTTCGTCGGTGCGAGTGCGCTACAGCATGGGCTTGCGCCCGCTGCCTTATCTCCGAGACCTGTTGTTGCGTTGTGGCATGATGGCGTGATTCACACGTTCGTTGCGAGACCCCAAGAGAAAGGTATGATGTAGCGTAGCAACAATTTTCTCTTGATACAAAACCAAGTTTATCGAACCAGTAGGACTTGGAGAAGGCTCTAGCAAGGTGTCAACGTGGCACCAGCGAATTGACGTGGACCTGCACACAATCACAAACAAACAACTTTGCCCCAACGAAACAGAGAGGTTGTCAATCTCTCCGGCTTGCTGAACACAAAGAATTAAATGCACGAGTGTAAAATAATAAATATGCAAAAATGACCAGTGGACAAAATGTGTGCGAACAGCTATTAGAACGGTTGTAAACAATGTAGGAAAATAGGACCGGGGTCCACAGTTAACTAGTGGTGTCTCTCCAAAAGAAATGCATGATGGGTAAACAAATTACAGCAAGGCAATTGACAAATCATGGGCGCATAACATTGCTATCAAGAACAAATATAGTTCACCGTTTCATTTAATATGAGCATTACGTCAAAATACATAGACTGTTATCCAACTGCATCTATGACTAATAATCCACCCCGGGATCGCTATCCAGTATTGTCACCCGAAAGTATTAAGTTGCAAGCAACGGATAATTGCAATAAACATGGTACGTAAAGTAAGCAATGTAATATAACACAAGGTAATAAACACCGATGTTTTTTCCCTAGTAGCAATAGCACAAACTTGGCCGTGATTGTTTCTGTCATTCGAACACAGTGCAAGAAGGCATGAACCCACTATTTAGCATAAATACTCTCTCTGTACAACACAAGCAACTACCCGGCCAAAATAACCATAAGTATCGGAGAGCATGCAAGATCATAAATAAAACTTAACATATAGAGATGAACAAAGAGTCATGATTTCCACAATTCATCGGATCCAAGCAAACACATCATGTAGCAATACAGATAGATGATTTTGATCATGTTAGGCAGCTCACAAGATCTAAACAATGAAGTACAAGGAGGAGAGACAACCATCTAGCTACTGTCATGGACCCGTAGTCCCGTGGTGGACTACATACGCATCACTCCGGAGGCAGGCATGGTAGTGTAGATGCCTCCGGTGACGATCTCCCCCTCCGGCAAGGTGCCGGGGAGAGCTTCAGAACCCTCCTGAACTAGGTTTGTCGACGACGGCGGCCTCTGATGTTTTCTGGAAATATGCTCGGGTGTTTTAGGGTTTTCGGGGACGAGGCAATTTATAGGCGAAAGGGCGACGTCGGTGGACAGCTAGGGGGCCCACACGGGTTGGCAGCGCGGGTGGCCCCTGGGCAGCACCGTGGGCCCGCCTGCTCCACCAGGTGGTCCCCTGGTGCTCTCCTTTCGGCAGTGTCTTTGTTCCGTTGCAAAAATAAATCATGTAAATTTCCAGGTCTTTCGGAAAATATTTCCCGACTAGGATTTCTTGAACAAAAAGAGAGTAGAAAACAGGAACTGGCACTGGGCATCTTGTTAATAGGTTAGTCTCAGAAAATATATAAAAATGATACTAGAACATTATAAAAATATGTGGCATTGACATATAAATAAGCATGGAACATCAAAAATTATAGATACGTGGAGACGTATCATGGCGCTCCTGCTGATTCGTCGCCGTCCAGGTCTCCGGCACCCAGGTATAGTACTACTGCTGCAGATAGCTGCCATTGCAGCGTTGCGTGCTGATGTCCCAGCGGCTTTCAGTTCATTTGGGAAGGTAAAATCTAACAGGTCAAGACAGATTTCTAGCATAATTTTCCTTGTGAACCAAGCAAATGTATTCTTCTTAATGAGACGACACTGAAGAAGTTCATTCTTAATGAGACGACACTGAAGAAGTTCAACAACGCATGTGCATCAAAGCTTCTATGGTGCTTATACTATCCAGATCCATAGTTGCGCCTTTTTCGTATTAGATCAGCTGGTTATTGCGCATACCATCTTCTTTGGTCACTTGTTTGTCGTAGGGATAGCCTAAGAAATACTTGTTTATTTGTAGACGACTTAATTTTCAACATTGTATCGTGATGTATGTTCACCGCATGTCACACATAACCACAAAACTCACGTTTGTTGAAACAAAGCCGAATATGGACTTTGATCTATCGTGCATGTTACCCATAACCACAAAACACATGTTGTAATCAAACATCACTACTCACCATGATCCTAGGTGCTTGATGATCACATCCTAAGCTAGGGCTAGGGAGTCTTACCACTTTTGATGAGTACGAGGTGCGACACCGAGCTATAGGGAGGGAGAGGAGGTCGTGGTTCGGAGCTCCGGATTTTCACACTTTTGATGAAATCCGCGTTGCTGTGTTGTGCTGGTGGCCACGAGAGTGAAACCGCTGAGGAGGTGAGAGAGGAGGACGTGAGAGCGAGAGATGAGTCGGGGTGAGATGAGTTATGCCTCATGTTTCTGAATGGACACTGTCTCCCACCATTCTCTACACGTGAATCTCGCTCTCTTTTGTGTTCTCACGTGTCTGAAAACTGCAAATTCGATCACCCTTGTGGCCCTGTTAGAGGGCTCTTTTGAACACCATGTGAGTCTAGACCATCTCATCCAGTAGGCATCAAATCACTTTATTATGGACGATAATTAGGAGAGTTTGGACGACAGAGCTCCCCATATCCATGCCTATAACTATATGCCCATCTATTACTCACACACAAAGATATATGTAGACATAAAATGCTAGATATCCAAGGAGCAACAAGAATACACGGCAAAAACATTAGTAGTAGTAAAATATGTACAAATGTCTATAATTGATATCAAACAAAAGATAATAAAGCAAGATAGTTAAACAAGTTAAAAATTTCATGAATGATGCTTTAAAGACATGAAATCATACAAGGTTCATTATAGATGTTTTAAGTATTCAGTGTAGGAGTTCTATCCTTCAATCCAAGCATCAAGTAATTTTTCAACATAGAAAGGATCCAGTCAAGTAAAAATAAACATGAACGTCATGAATCAACTGTTTCGAAGTCTACTCAACCCGTGAGCGTAAGCATTTGGTATTGGCACCAAGATGTTATGGCAAATAGAATAATAATGGGGGTTTGGAAGGCCAATGGAAAAAAGTCTCACAAAGCTAAAAAGTGATCATTAGACAAGAGGAAATCTTATAATCGAAGCTATGCAAGGAGTAGTGATTGCCATGCAATGGATGCACATAGAGCTATAAGTTTATGAAAGCTCTCCAATGGAACTAGTGGAGGTGCATCCAACTCGGTTGCTCACGAAGACCTAGAGCACTTTTGAGGAGGCTCATCATTGGAATATACAACTCAAGTTCTATAATGAACATTCTCCACATAGTTATACTAATGAAACATGAGAACTCTCTCAAATGGAGCATAGGTGCTAATCACGAGCACAAAATATGATAACTATGAAACTGCAAGTGCTAAACATGAGCACAAGTGTAAATAATGGATAGTAGTGTTGCCCCCCCCCCTTTCTTTATTTTTTTCTTTTTTATATATTTTATATTTTTCTGTTTCTCTTTTCAATGGTCTCCACGGCTCTTTTCACTTTTATGGAAGGGTCAACACTCTAAAATGACAAGACACTTTTTGTACAAATAACTCATAATAAACAGAACATGATGTATAAAACTGTATGCCTCTGCCAGTGTAGCAGGATGTGCAATGATCTAGCGTAACATGGGCAAAACCACACATCAGCTGTATAGAATCATGCAAAGCAATAAATAAATGATGATTGACAACAAGTCATGCAATGTATGATGGAAGTTGCATGGCAATATATCTCGGAACAGCTATGAAAATGTTGTGGTAGGTAGGTATGGTGGCTGTTTTGAGGAAGATGCATGGGCTTATGTGTAGGAGAACAAGAGGAAGTCCTCCCACGGGTTTTGGATGTACTGGCGAAGTATGCACCAACTCTCATTGTGAGAAAAGGGCAATGCACAACACCGAAGAGGCTAACAAAATTTGGATGGTGGAAGTGCCAAAAACCGTAGCTCAACATTAGTCAAAAAGAACTCACAAGTTTATTGCAAACAATTAGCAGGTTCAACATTAAGAGCATGATTAAAATTTACTCCAAGAAGGGCCGCTCACGGCGGCACAAGTACCCCGTTAGATCCCTCGACCTTAGCACGCAACTATGTTATTACGAATTACTTTTAGACATGAAAAGCTATCAAGACCAACTACACCTTCAACAATTATAACAGAGTTTGTAGTACGGTACAAGGTTAAAGACAACAATCCAATAATGATTTTAACTTAAGCAACCAACAAGCATTTACATCTATTAATTAATACCTCAAAACATTTGCAAAGAATCAAGTTACCAAAGTTCAATGGTCTACAAGACTATGTAGTTTTTATCATACCATTACCACACGCGTAACATTTTCTGAACCAACACATTAACCAAGCAACTCTCCAAACAAATATAAGTGAAGCAAGAGAGTACTTTCTTCAAAAGAACTAATAGTTCTGAACAAGAGATACATGAAAACCAAGAGCTAGAAGCTAAAGAGAGCAAAAACAGAATACTCAACAAGTATAAGTGAAGAACAAGAGTATTCTATGATAAAGCGGAGCGTGTCTCTCTCCCAAACAAGAATGTTGTGATCAAGCATTGTAGTGACCAGAGAACAAAATAAAAATAAAACTGAAAATAAAACACACAAGACACTCCAAGAATAGCACATAATATGTGAAGAAATAAAAAATATAGTCTCACTAGAGATGACCTGATAATTTGTTGATGAAGAAGGGGATGCCCAAGGCATCCCCAAGCTTAGATGCCTGTGACTTCTTGAAAATTGCAGAGGGATGACATGGGCATCCCCAAGCTTGAGCTTTTGTCCCTTCTTGATCTTCTTTCATCATTCTCTCTCTTAACACTTGAAAACTTTCTTCACACAAAACTTGTCATAAACTTCATTAGAGGGTTAGTATTCAAAACATTTAATCCACTTTGTTTCTATAATGACACATTAAAATAAATCATTCTAACATTAGCTACTGTATACCAGGTCTTTGTAGCACCTTTCCACAAAAATAAACCATAAAGAAAAATCGTATAAGAAGCAATGCAAAATAAAGACAAAATCTGTCAAAAACAGAACAACCCGTAAAGATGAATTTTTTCGAGATACTTAAGTAACTCAAATCAGAAAATGATAGACTAACGAAAGATTGATATAAACCTGGACTTCACAAAAAATTACATATCAAGATCACATTCCGTGATTTTTTGGAATTTCGTACAGTGAAGCGCAGAAAATCTGTTTCTGGCAGAAAACTCAGTTTTAACACTCTCTTGCCATTAGAGGATTTTCTTGGCACAAAATCGAAAACAAAAAGATACAACAGTGATGTTACAGAGGTAACAACACCCTTGACTCAAAAAAAATCAAAAGAAAACATAAAGCAAAAATAACATGGGTTGCCTCCCACAAGCGCTTTTCTTTAAAGCCTTTTAGCTAGGACTGAAAATTTTAATGATGCTCTCATAAGAATAAGAGTTGAACATATAAGAGAGCATCAGGAGGAAAATATAAAGAACATTTAAGTCTAACCCACTTCCTATGAAAAGGAATCTTGTAAGAGAACAAATTATTGAAGCATGAAGCTACTAGCATAGAAAGACAAAACAAGTACAATTTCAAAACTTTCAACAAAAAGAGAGGAAACTTGATATTATTGAGATATCTAGAACTATGTTTTCTTCTCTCATAATAACTTCTAGTAGCATCATAAACAAACTCAACAATACAGCTATCACATAAAACATTCCTATCATGATCTACATGCATAAAAATATCATTACTCTCCACATAATCATAATCATTAGTAATAGTGAGAGTAAAACTATCACATCCATCATTGTAGTCATCATAAATTGCGGGCATAGTATAATCACGATAAACTTTATCCTCAATAGTAGGTGGAACTAGAATACCATAATCATCATATATTGGAGGCAAAGTATCATCAAAGCAAATTTCCTCCTCAAACTCTGGGGGACTAAAAATATCATATTCATCAAAACCAGCTTCCCCAAGCTTAGAGCTTTCCATGGCATTAGCAATAATGGTGTTCAAAGAATGTATGGTAATAACATTGCTACTATCATGCAAACAAAGTTCCATAGGTTTTTTAATTTTCTCTTCAAAAACATCATGCCCTAACTCAAGATAAATTTCATAGAGCTCTCTAATTTTTTTTTGTTTTCCATTAAGCCTAACTAGTGAAATAAAAACAAGAAACAAAAAGATATAACTGCAGGATCTAAATAAGATACCTTCAAGCACTCACACGTCGGCAACGGTGCTAGAAAATAGCTTAGTAGCCAGAGGATGTGAGTACTGTTTACCTTACCTCCCCGGCAACGGCGCCAGAAAAGAGTTTGATGTCTACGCACGCTTCTATTCTTGTAGACAGTGTTGGGCCTCCAAGTCCAGAGGTTTATAGAACAACAACAAATTTCACTTAAGTGAGTAACCCAAGGTTTATCGAACTCAGGGAGGCAGATGTCAAAGATATCTCTCTCAAGCAACCCTGCAATTAAGATACAAGAAGTCTCTTGTGTCCCCAACACACCCAATACACTTGTCAGGTGTATAGGTGCACTAGTTCGGCGAAGAGATAGTAAAATGCAGGTGATATGGCTATTAACAAGTGGTATATGTAGCCTGTGATAAAAATGGCAGTGAGCGAACATGCAGCAGAACTGGAAATAAATAGTGTTCTATGCTTGGAAACAAGGCCTAGGGATCATACTTTCACTAGTGTTCACTCTCAACAATAATAATATAACTGAACACATATAAATACTTCCTCTTCAATATGCAACTTAGATGCAACTCTGAGTTATTCTCCTGTTGGATAACGAACACCATTACCACTGCGTAGGGCTATAAAAGCACACCTTAAAGGTTGCATTCCACATCTAGGGCACCCACGCTGTCACTATGAGCATCCAAGATAGTACTAAACAAACACCACAATTTTATAGAGACATCCAACACAAGAACAATTCATGGTAAGTATCCCTCTAATCTTTAATCCAAAGAGTCACACACGCCACCCGCACTGTCACCATGGTTTTGTGTTGTCACATGACTCCAGAGATTATAATGATAAAACCAATTGAGTAGCAGATCCATAACATAATGAAGGGGAAACATATATGAATTCAACTAGATTACAATGCTCATGATCACATAAAGATCACACCATGGGAGAGAGAGAGATAAACCACATAGCTACCGGCATGAGCCCTCAGCCTCGATGAAGAACTACTCCCGGTGCATCATGGGAGGCAGCAACGGTGATGAAGATGGTGCAAGAGCATGTTTGCTCTAAATCATGTTTTGATGATTATGACAACACAAATAGTATCTTACTGTGTGTCAAGTGCTTGTCAGGTGCAGGTGTTACTGTTGATCACAGCTGGTTTGCATGTCTAAGCAAAAAGAGAAAAGACAGCAAGAGAAGCCGTCAGTTCTTCACAGGCCGGAAGTTCCGGTGTGGGCCGGAAGTTTCGCCCGAAAAAGTTCCGGTGCTGGCGGCTGAAGCTCGAAAACGACTAAGTCTTTTTCACATTTGGTACTGGACCTCGGCCGAAACTTCTGCTGGAAGTTCGACCGGAAGTTTCGATGGGCCGGAAGTTCTGGCCCCTCGACCGGAAGCTCCGGGTTGAGTTGCTGCGGACAGAAAATTCCAACGGACAGATTTCGGGAGGGGTATAAATACCCTCCACCTACCTCCAGCCAGCTAGCTCGCCCAAAATATCTGCACCTCCATTGTTGCAAGCTCAAAACTACAAGATCTCCCAATCCCTCCACCCAAACTCGTTGATACTTGGAGGATTGAAGGAGAAGGCCCGTATCTACATCTTCACCAAGCAGTTTTTCATTTCCCCTCATTCACTTGAGGGCCCCTTTGCTAGGGTTTCCATTAGGAAAACCTAGCTCATTGTTGTACTTACTTGATTGTCTTTGTGACAGATTCTAGCTGTTCGGGAGCCCCCAACCCATTTGTGGGTTGTGCCCCGGATCATTGTTGTAAAGGCTCTGGAATCCGACTTGAAGGTTTCCGATAGTGGAAGGTGAACCAAACCTTTGTGGTGCGGTTCATCGGAGAAGAAGGTGAAGCCTTTGTGGCTGTTGAGTTGACCTTTGTGGTAGCTCACACCTCTCCAACGAGACGTACTCCCCTAAAAAGGAGGAACTCGGGAATACATCCGTGTCTCCGCGTGCTTTCACCTTCGGTTACCTCTATCCTTGTTTACCGTCTTTACTTTGTGTATCTTGCTTAGTTGCAAGTTTGTCATATAGGTAAATTCACCGTAGTTGCATATCTAGAGAATTTACCTTTTGTGTCAAGCCTAATTTGAAAAAGTACTAAAATTGAAGTAGCACCTATTCACCCCCCCCCCTCTAGGTGTCATACGATCCTTTCAATTGGTATCAAAGCCTCGTCTCTCTTGTTGGGCTTAACCGCCTAAGAGAAGTATGACAACTGATGATGAGTCCACGAAGGACCAAGCCACTTCGGCATCCATGGCCGATCTCAAAATGATGGAAACATCATTGAAATCGTCCATGGATACCCAATTTGGTGAGATGCGTGACTTGCTCATGAAAATCTCACTTGGCAAGGTTCCTTTGGAGACCATCCCTCAAGAGGATGAGGACCCTCTTAAATCCGACACGGGTGATTCCGGGGATGGAAAAGAGAAGAAGGATGGGGGTGAAGAAGCCAATACCGAACCTAAAAATTCCCTTCCATCCACATCCAAGCCGGAAGGTGGGAAGCCCGAGTCTTAACATGAGGTAGCTCCTCCGAGTTGGTACTCTCCCGACCCACCTATCCCTTATACCCGCATAAATCCTTTAGGTCCTCCACCTAAGCTCAATGCATTAGCTTTTACTAGTTGGCAACACTCAATGAGATCTCATGTCAACAGTTCCTCTATCGAGGTTTGGAGGATCATTCAAGTGGGATACAAGGTTGTGGATCCAAACAACTTGTCAAGAAGGGAAGTGGCCGAAGCTCAACTCAATGTCTCCGCTCTCCACATGCTTGAACTTGCCGTTGGAGAAAGTGGTATGCATCACATTCAACATGTCACCACCGCCAAAGAAGCTTGGGATTGCCTTGAGGTGGTATTTCTTGGAAATGAAAGCATGAAGAGGAATAGATTTGATGCTTGAGCAATGATGCCGAAGGCTTCTACATGCTTGATAATGAAACTCATGAGGAGATATATGGAAGACTCAAGATTCTTGCCAAAGCCTTTTATAATGTTGGGGCAACCTATGTGGATGATGCTTGGATCAAGAGGAAGTATGTGAATGCTCTCATGCCCTTCGAGCCCATTGAATTGAAGGCTATACAAGGAAGACACAACTATCTTGCAATGTCATCCAATGAAGTTATGCAAGAATGCAAGCCTCCAAGGTTGCCACCAAGAATGCTCTTGAGAACCGTGCTAGGGCCATGGGAATGAAACAAGGTCCCTCACTTGCTTTGAAGGCCAAGGTGGTGAGCCTTGATGATAGTGTGGAAATTGAAGCATGCCCAAGCAACATTCTCCCCGATGATCTTGAACAAGCCTACCATGATCACGTGGCTCTTGCCACAAGAGCTTTTGGCGTGACCCGGCCAAGGCAAAGGCTCAAGTTGATCTAAAGAACAATCCAAGTGAAGAAGGAGTTTGCTATAAGGACAAAGACTTGCTACAATTGTCATGACAAGCATCACTTCATCAAAGATTGCCTGTATGAGAACCGAGAACAACATGGTGGAAAGCTTGTCCCAAAGGATCACTCAAAGTTGATTCAAAAGAAGCCCGCTAGCAAGAGGAAGCCATTCTTCAAGAAGGCACCGAGAATTGTGTTGGTGGCTCAAGAAGAGTATCCTTCTGAAGATTCCGAAGGAGAAGATGAACCCACTAACGAGGTGGCCGCATTGGCTATTGTCTCAACTTCATCATTTCTCTCTTTGAATCCCCCAATGAAAATCTCTCCATCAACAACGCTCGTTGCCTCATGGCTCATGTTACCGAGGTATCATCTTCTACACCCAAGTCCATGCATGAAATGATGATAAAGCTAGTCTTGTGATTAAGAAAGAACTTGTTTCTTTCGATACTTTTGTGACTAACTTGCAAGGTGATGCTAAGAAACATGTTGAGTCTCTCATGAGACAACTTGGTGCGGCCGAAGAACTCCTTGAAGACAAGGGAAAAATTGAGAGAGAGGACTCTCTCACCATAGCATCCTTGAATGCTTCCATAGAATCCTTGAATGCTTCCTTGAAGAAGAAGTGAATATAGAACTTCTCTTGAGGAAAGACTTGAGTCCTTGATGATAAAAATGATGAAATAATTGCTAAAATCATTAAGGATAGAGACCATGTCTTTGCTAAATATAAAGTGATTAAAAAGGAGAAAGTCGAATTTGTGGTTGCTAATGCTAGACTTCTTGAGGATATGGAGAAGCTTGACAAGGCTCACAAGGCCTTGGAAAGTACACTCCAACCTTGTCAAGTCTCATGAGCAACTTCAAACTCAACTTTCTAAATCTACTCACCTAGTACCTCTACTCCCTCTTGTGATCATGCAAATGTTATTGAGGAAAATGCTAGGTTGAAGGTGGATCTTGCCAAGGCCACTAGTGCCAAGACCTCTATTCCCAAAGGTAAAGAAAAGGTTGTTGCTCATGTTTTGAGCAAAAGCCACACAAAGGGAAGGAGGGTCTTGGTTATGTAGCCAAGGCAAAGAACAAGAAGAGCAACAACAAGGAGAACAATGCCAAGCCCGCACAAGCCAAGACTTCCATTGCGGGTGGTAATGCCACTAGGGGCAAGACCACTCGTAGTGACTTTGCGGGGCATAACAATCCCAACTACATTCTTTATGTTGATTATTATGGGGATGTTTATGCAAAATATGTTGGTCCTTATGATGGTTACATTGCTTATTCTATTTGGGTTCCTAAGACCCTTGTTGCTAACAAAAGAGGACCCATTGAGAAATGGGTACCTAAACCAAGCAATGATTTCTTGTAGGACTATGCTTCCGGTGGGTCTAAATGGGTGGTTGATAGTGGATGCACTAGTCATATGACCGGAAGCAAGGAGATTATGACGGAGTTGGACCAAATTAAATCACTCAACCGTCTCTATGGTGATAAATCAAAAGCTGAGGTAAAGGTCTCGGCAAGGTGGTAGTTGCAAAGGATATCACCCTTGTAAATGTCATGCTTGTCGAGTCTCTCGGTTACAATCTTATGTCCGTTCGTGCACTTAATAAGATGAACTTTGATGTCCATTTTACTATTGATATGGTGGTACTCTTGAGGAGCAAGACTCTAAAGGTCATGTTCGTTGGGTATGTTGAAAATGAGTTGTTTGTGGTGGACTTTTCGGGGTCAACCAACACTCAAGCAATATGCCTATTCGGAAAGGCCGACGTGGGATGGTTGTGGCATCGCCGCTTGTCCCATGTCAACATGAGAACTTTGCAAAGTCTTCACAAGGGTGGCCACATTCTTGGACTAAAAGAAATGTTTCTTTTTCTAGAGATCGTCTTTGTAGGGCTTGTGTTGAAGGAAAGATGCATGATTCTCCCCACCAAGCAAGACCATCATTTCATCAAAGAGGATATTGGAACTTCTTCATGTTGATCTCTTTGGTGCCGTTCCTCAACCAGTCTTGGTGGGAAGAAGTATTGTTTGGTGATTGTTGATGACTATTCAAGATTTACTTGGGTTTATTTCTTCAAGTCGAAGGATGAGACTCAACAAGCCGTCATCGACTTTCCAATGAAGTTCAACGTCAACACAATGTTCCCATATTGGCCATTAGAAGTGACAATGGCTCCGAGTTCAAGAACTACACCTAAATGAGTTTCTTAGTGAAGAGGGATTCGTCATCAATATTCCGCTGCATATACCCCTCAACAAAATGGTGTAGCCGAGAGGAAGAACCGGACTCTCATGGATATGGCAAGGTCATGTTGGCCACTTTACTTATGGGCCGAGGCCATCTCCACGGCGTGTCACTCATCTAACCGGTTATTCTTTCGTGTTGGAAGAAGAGACTCCTATGAAATGCTTACCGGCAACAAGCCCAATCTCCTACTACCGAGTGTTTGGTTGTAAGTGTTTCTATAAGATCAAAGGTGTTCGTTTATCTAAATTTGAATCTAAAGCTTTAGAGGGTATTTTTGTTGGTTACGGTGCCGAATCTCACACTTATAGAGTCTACGACAAATCCTTGGGAGAGTTGTGGAATCTTGTATGTGAGTTCGATGAGAATGACGGCTCCCAAGTGGCGCAATTTCATGTTTGTGATGTAGATAATGAGGAACCTCAAGATGCAATAAGAAGAATGGGCATTGGTTTCTATCGCCCATTGAGATCATCATGAGCCTCCTCAAGCAAGTCCAAGCTCCACTCAAGTGGAGACCCATCATCACAAGTTGAACGGCGCCTACCATGGAAGCAAATGATGCACCACCCAAGAACAAGTTCAAGACCCTCCTCAAGTTGACCAAGTTGCTATGCAAGAACCAAGTTCTCCTATTGTTGATGCTAGCCAAGGTCAAGACCAAGATCAACCCTCTCCTTCATTGTTGAAGATGTGCATCAAGATGATCAAGGTCAACATTCCGGTCAAGACGGGGACTCAAATGATCAAGATGATCAAGAGATACCTCCAAGATGCAATAGAGATATCGAAGCCCGTCGTAAAGCAAGAATTGCAAGAGACTTTGAAATAAAAGTCACAAGCTAGAAGAAATCATTGGTGACCAAGAAGGGTGTTACCACAAGAAGGCAATTGGCAACTTTAGTGAACATCAAGCTCACATTCCATGGTGGAACCAAAGAAAGTGTTTGAAGCTCTTGAAGATCCG
Organism: Poa pratensis; assembly: GCA_947311845.1. NCBI lineage: Eukaryota > Viridiplantae > Streptophyta > Magnoliopsida > Poales > Poaceae > Poa > Poa pratensis. The sequence continues at coordinate 34,356,134 of CAMZMU010000069.1, read as the reverse complement.
GATTGGTTGAAGCTATGCATGATGAACTCAATAACTTCAAGCGCAACAAAGTGTGGAATCTAGTTGAGAAGCCAAAGATTGCCGCAATGTTATAGGCACAAGTGGATATTCAAGAACAAGCAAGATGACATGGAATGGTTGTGAGGAACAAGGCAAGATTGGTTGCACAAGGGTACTCTCAAGTTGAAGGCATTGATTTTGGAGAGACTTATGCACCCGTGGCTCGCCTTGAGTCCATCCGTATCCTTCTTGCATATGCATCACATCATAACTTTAAATTGCAACAAATGGATGTGAAAAGTGCTTTTCTTAATGGTCCTTTAAAGGAGTTGGTATATGTTAAGCAACCACCGGGTTTCGAGGACCCAAATTCCCTAACCATGTCTACAAGCTTGATAAGGCGCTCTATGGTCTCAAACAAGCACCTCGTGCTTGGTATGAGCACCTAAGAGAGCTATTGCTAGACCGTGGATTTGAATTGGGGCAAATCGATCCCACCTCTTTACCAAGAGGGTTAAAGGGGAGCTTTTCATATGCCAACTTTATGTTGATGATATTATATTTGGCTCATCTAACAAAGCTTTCAATGATGAATTTTCAAAGCTTATGACCGATAGGTTCGAGATGTCTATGATGGGCGAATTGAAGTTCTTTCTTGGTTTTGAGATCAAGCAATTGAATGAAGGGACTTTCATCTCTCAAACCAAATATACCCAAGACATGCTCAAGAGGTTCAATATGCAAATGCTAAGGAGAACGGTTTCCCATGGACACCAAATGCCATCTTGAACTTAACCCGACGGTATCGATGTTGATCAAAAACTTTATCGCTCTATGATTGGTTCTTTGCTTTATCTTTGTGCATCTAGACCCGATATTGTGTTGAGTGTAGGGGTGTGTGCAAGGTATCAAGCCGCTCCTAAAGAAAGCCACTTGTGGCGGTCAATAGAATCCTTCGATATTTGGTTTATACCCCAAGGTTTGGTTTGTGGTACCCAAAGGGCACTAATTTCTCTCTTGCCGGGTACACGGATTCGGATTGGGCGGTTGCAAGGATGATAGGAAATCAACTTCCGGGGCATGCCAATTTCTTGGTAGGTCCTTGGTGAGTTGGTCTTCTAAGAAGCAAAATTGCATATCTCTCTCCCGCCGAAGCCGAGTATGTGGCGGCCGCTAGTGCATGCACTCAATTGTTATGGATGAGGCAAACTTTAAAGGAATACGGTGTCAATTGTGACAAAGTGCCTCTTTTGTGTGACAATGAAAGTGCTATCAAGATTGGCCACAATCCGGTGCAACACTCAAGAACGAAGCATATTGAGATTCGTCATCATTTTATTCGGGATCATATTGCCGTGGTGATATTGAGCTTGGCTATATTCCAACCAAAGATCAACTTGCCGATATTTTCACGAAGCCACTTGATGAAGCAAGATTCACTTATTTGAGGCATGAGCTAAATATCGTGGATTCAAGGAGCTTGACTTGACCATCTTGCATACACACCTATATTTTGACTATCTATTTGGTTTAGGTGTAGGCATGGACATAGGGGGAGTGCGGTCCTAATACATTGGACTATCCCTCCCCCATTATGCCGACATTGAGAACTCATTTGCCTCTCTATATTCGTTCTATGAATTGTGAGCTTAAATGACGAGTAGTGGTAGTGAACCCAAGATATATCTTCGCGGTGTCATGCCACATACACTCATACATGGTGGCCTAGGCCACCGCCCTCTCCTTTGTGAAGAGTTGATCTTATTGGAGCTTATTTGGATTTCATCGCCTTTCCGTTGTTCTTTATGGAAAACACACTCAAATGTTGGTTTTTAGTGTTTTATTTGCTTCTTACAAAGTTTGAGTGTGAAGTACCATTTAAAGTGACTTTTGTCTAACCTAAGCCTTGCTCTCTTCTCTCAGAACATGCTTCCTTTTGCTCATGTCCTTGTTTTGTCTTTCCTGAAGATGCGCTCGCGTTGGTGCACCGGACATTCCGGACGTTTGGACCAGAACTTCAGGTGCCCCTAACCTTCAGTCGAAATTTCTGCTAAGTTCCGGAGCGAAATCAGTACTGATGTCGCACCGGAACTTTTGCCGGAACTTCGACCGGAAGTTCCGGCCCTAGAAATCGGAAGTTCCGGTGTAAGTGGTTCTGGGCAATTACAAGGCGGCCACGGGGTGGACTGTCTCTTCCCGAGCAGTTCCTCCACCCCCGCGCCCCCCACCCTTCTCTCTCCTGCCTAGGAACTCCACCGCTGCCACACCTCCACCGAGGCCGTCCGGCCTCGGATTCCTCTAGCTCCCGGCCGGATCTGCATCCCATCGCCAAGGGGATCTCGTTCCTCCACTTCGTTTGCGCGATGGACTCCGGTATTGCCCCCAATTTCAAATCTAGAATGATTTATATTTTTGTTTAACCTAGAAGAAATAGAGCTGTATACTTGGATTCCTTCGGTGCAAATACTTCTCTAGGCTTGCCCTACATCATGCTAGTGGCGATTTGAATTTTGCAAGAAATTTTGTGAACTAGGTCTTAGTTCTCTTTGCAGTCGTGAGCACCGGAACTTCCGGCTTTGGCCCGGAACTTCCGGTGGCCGGAACTTCCGGCCTGCGTCCGGAACTTCCGCCCTCGAGCAGAAAATTTTCTCACTTAATTCAGATTGTTACTTGTTTCTTTTTGGCTTCCTGGACTTGAGCATTTACCCCCTGCTTTCTATCTACTCTATTCACTGTTTGTAGGTAGCAGCTCCCGTGTTCGTAAGGTAGTCCACAAGCGCTTCGCGTCTCGTTCTCATCCTCCAAGTGGAAGTGAGGATGATCACTTATCTCACACTTCAGCTGCTGCACCAAAGAAAGTCCCTCAGAGGAAGAAAAAGAAAGCTGCTTGCCCTGTTATCCCTTCTACAAGGTCCGAGTTTATTGCTTGGCGCTCCGCTTTCTCCAATGAGGATGAGCAAGATCCCGATGTGGACAACTGTTTTTGGATAGCTGAGCAAGAACTCCTGTACAATCAACTCTACTGCAATCTCGGCAAGTACAAGGTGTGCCCTATGCAGCCCATTGATTTTGATCATTTGGCAAAGAAGTCTGCATATTTTGGTGGTGCCGTGGCTGTGGTGGATGCTCTAGGTTTGCGCCAGCTCATGTCTATACAGTGCAACTATAGTGTCCACATGATTCATCAGTTCTTTGCCACTGTTGTGTTTGACTCCTCTCCGGACCGTGGTATGACATGGATGTCAGGAAATCACAAGCTCTCTGCCAACTTTCATGATTTTGCAAGCGTACTTGGGTACCCCTTCACTAGTAATCTTGTTGCCCATGGTGAGCGCATGCACACTCAAGGTGCTCCTATGACAAGAATCAAATGAGTGACCTATATGCTGATGATGGAGTTATTGGTACTATAGAGGGGCTCCTTCCTATCTATGATATCTTGCTCCGCATGTTTCGCCACACTATTGCTCCTAGTGCGGGAAACAATGATGAAATCCGTGGTGGTCTTGTCAACCTAATGACATTTGCTCACAACACCTTGATGCAAGATGAGCCCAAACCGGACACCTACCCAATTGATGTGATGGACTTCATCTTCCATGAGATATATGATGCCGTGATGGGGAAGAAGGTGCCTCCTTATGCCCCTACATTATGAAGCTCATCAAGAGCAAGTTTCCCTTTAATGATGATGATGATGTGCTCGATATGGATGCGGCTCTCCATTGTGAGCCTCACAAGTATGTCAAGATGAACAAGAAGCAAGCTCACCTAAAGAAGGATCAACCTCATGCTACAACCGATGATGGGGCTAGTGGATCTCGTGCACCTCGTGACCCTAGAGTGAAAAAGCCGGGTGTACCCAAGCAACGTTCATGGATTGTGCGCGCTCTCAACAAGGTCATGTGCATGGACATTGCTATTCACAGGGAGAACTATCAAGCCTCTAGGGAGAGGCAGGCGGGCCTAGTCAACCAATACAAGATCATGCAAGCCTTGAAGATTCCCGACACTCCTCCTCCTCCACCTCCACACATTGAGTACAAGTACTGGAACAACAAGACCGTGGATTGGGACACTGTTGTGCCGGATGATGAGGACCTCTACACGGACTCGGACGAGTGAGGGACGTTAGCATCGATCTTTCTCTCTTTTTGGTGTCTTGATGCCAAAGGGGGAGAAATATGTCTACTAGGTGTACGGGGATTTGCATGGGTGGAGCACAAGTACTTGTTTTTCTCTCGTCTTTCGTGGTGTGTTTGTGCTCCGTTTATCGTACTTGTTGGTTTTGGTTTATGTGAACTTTCTATCCTATGCATGTGGTAAGCCGTGTGGAACCTATTTGTGCAAGACTATGTATTGTAATGTCCTTTTCCCTTGTCTTACCTATTTGTGCAAGTTATGTTTATGCTATCCTTATGAACTTGCTCGGATTGCAAAATATAGGGGGAGTGTTGATCCTAAGTCGTGTGCATATTGTATTCAAATTCAAAATTCTAAGTTATGCACATGCTTAGGGGGAGCCCGTCTATATTTTGTGAATCCATCTATTTGTGTTGTCATCATCCACCAAAAAGGGGGAGATTGAAAGAGCATGTTTGCTCTAAATCATGTTTTGATGATTATGACAACACAAATAGTATCTTACTGTGTGTCAAGTGCTTGTCAGGTGCAGGTGTTACTGTTGATCACAACTGGTTTGCTTGTCTAAGCAAAAAGAGAAAAGACAGCAAGAGAAGCCGTCAGTTCTTCACAGGCCGGAAGTTCCGGTGGAGGACCGGAAGTTCCGGTGCTGGCGGCTGAAGCTCGAAAACGACTAAGTCTTTTTCGCATTTGGTACTGGACCTCGGCCGAAACTTCTACCGGAAGTTCGACCGGAAGTTCCGGTGGGCCGGAAGTTCCGACCCCTCGACCGGAAGTTCCGGGTTGACTTGCTGCGGACAAAAAATTTCAACAGACAGATTTCGGGAGGGGTATAAATACCCCTCCACCTACCTCCAGCTAGCTAGCTCGCCCAAAATATCTGCACCTCCATTGTTGCAAGCTCAAAACTACAAGATCTCCCAATCCCTCCACCCAAACTCGTTGATACTTGGAGGATTGAAGGAGAAGGCCCGTATCTACATCTTCACCAATCAGTTTTTCATTTCCCCCTCATTCACTTGAGGGCCCCTTTGCTAGGGTTTCCATTAGGAAAACCTAGCTCATTGTTGTACTTACTTGATTGTCTTTGTGACAGATTCTAGCTGTTCGGGAGCCCCCAACCCATTTGTGGGTTGTGCCCGGATCGTTGTTGTAAAGGCTCCGGAATCCGACTTAAAGGTTTCCGATAGTGGAAGGTGAACCAAACCTTTGTGGTGCGGTTCATCGGAGAAGAAGGTGAAGCCTTTGTGTCTGTTGAGTTGAACTTTGTGGTAGCTCACACCTCTCCAACGAGACGTACTCCCCTAAAAAGAAGGAACTCAGGAATACATCCGTGTCTCCGCGTACTTTCACCTTCGGTTACCTCTATCCTTGTTTATCGTCTTTACTTTGTGTATCTTGCTTAGTTGCAAGTTTCTCATATAGGTAAATTCACCGTAGTTGCATATCTAGAGAATTTACCTTTTGTGTCAAGCCTAATTTGAAAAAGTACTAAAATTGAAGTAGCACCTATTCACCCCCCTCTAGGTGTCATACGATCCTTTCAGATGGCTCCGGGGGCACTTCCCTATCCCGGCAGGGTACCAGAACAGAGACTTCTGTCCCCCGAATTAGGGTTTCGGATGGCGGCGGAGCTCGGAGTCGTATTTGGGAAAATCCTTCGGTGGTCGCGAGTTTTAGGCCAGGAGGGTTTTTATAGGCGAAGAGGCGACGCGAGGCGGTGCACGAGTCATCCAGATGATACCTCGGGGCCACCCCCTCCTGGCCGCACCCAGGTATGGCGTGGAGGCTGTGGGCCTCCCCCAGACTTGTCCTTCTGGCCCACTGAGTCTTCTGGCGAAACCGAATTTCTGTAATTTTTTTGGATTTTTCCGAGCACTTTGGTTTTTGGACCTTTTCTGCAATGCACAGACATAATAAACAGAAACTGACACTGTGGCATCTTGTTAATAGATTAGTTCCAAAAAATGCATAAAAATGATATGAAGTGTATATAAAACATGTAGCAATTGGTATAAAACATGCATGGATCATAAAAAATTATAGATACGTTTGAGACGTATCAAGGCGCGATGGATCCCGGTCCTTGCCGGCGGCAGGGCTCCGTTTTTGGTGTTTTCTTAAGTTTGTTTAAGGTTTGTGTCCTACTCGGGATAGCAAGGCAGCGACATCCAGAAGATGGAATAGGGTCATCCCTATCTAGCCCCTGATCTGGTGATGCGTTTAACATTATTGGAAGGCGTGTGGAGGTGTGTCTTCATCGTATCTCGCGAGATTCGGTCGGTGTTTGTCTTCGGTGGATCCGCTTGGATCTGGCCTTCGTTTGTCTGCGTACGTGTGTCTACAGGTTGGATGCTTCCGATTTATGCTTCTCTTCATCGGCGACGGTTGCTGTTCTGCTACGTTGGTCCCGCGGGGTTTTAGCACGACGACTCCCTGACTATACACTACAACAAGGTTTGCCCGACTCCAGTAATGGAGGGGCGATGACAGTTGCGCGCCTTCGGCTCACTTCAGTGCTTGTAGTCGTCGCTAGGTGGTCTACGTACCTGGATGTAACTTTTTGTTATTTCTTGTGTTCTTTGTACTCCTTGACAGTCGATGAATAGATCGGATGTTTTCTCGCAAAAAACAAAATTCTCAAACCACCACAACTTTTACTGTTTCTGCTAAACCCTAAAATCTAAATACTACCCTCTTCTTTTCGAATGCATTTTCGCAGCATCTTGCGGCAACTTTGCAAGGGCCAAGCAGCAATCACGCAACGCACCATCGGAAAAAAATGTCACGGGCCGTGAGCCGTCGTTTCTGAGTCTCTGACAGAGTGACCCCACCGCCAAGTCAGTACAAAGCACAAGACACTCTCCCTCTCTCTCCGCCTCTCCACTCCATCCCTTCCATTCCGCCTCCTCCTCCTCTCCCAAATCCCCGCAGAAATCCTCCCCGATCGCCTCGTACCTCCCGTAAACCCTAGCCAGGGCCTCCCCCTCCTCCCGGCCTCGCGGTCGCGCCTCGGGCCTTCCTCACCGCGGTCCGCGCCGCGGGGACAAAACCCTAGCGCCGCCGCCAGATCCCGATCCGGCGCGGCGGGAGCCGGTGCCCGCGCCCCAGCGAAATGGAGGCCGCGGCGGCGCGCAAGGAGTGGCGCGCCGTCCCCGACGCCCCGCTCCGCTCCAATGGCGCCGAGGTCGTCTCCCCGCTCCCTTCCGCACGGAAAAACCCTTCCTTTTCCCCCACCGGCACCCGTCTCAGCTCCCGTACTCACTCCGTGTTGTTGTTTTCGTGTTCAGGATGCTGGGGAGCGCGTGAAGATGGTGCAGTCCGATGGCAGGGCCATCTACGAGGTTCGTGCTGTACCGTCTTCCTCGCTTAGTCATCACGCACCCGGGCTTTGGCAATTCGATTCTTGGCGTGGTTTGAGTAAGCAGTGGATCGTTTCTTGGTGCAGGACGAGACGGGAGGGCTCGAGGACTTCTGCTCGATCACCATCGATGGGAGCGGCGGGCTCAGCGAGGACATCCTGCAGCAGCGCCTGCAGGGCATCGCGCGGCAGCGGGAGGAGCTGCAGCAGGTCGAGATCGACCTCCGCGCACAGGCCATCGCGCACCCGCAGATCATCGAGGTGCAGCGCAGGTTCGGGGAGGCTGCCAAGGAGCATGTTGTAGCGGCCGAGAAGCTCAAGGTCGTGTTGCTTTCCCTTTTATGTGCATAGTGTTGCCGTATTCAATAGGCCGTGGGAAGTACTTGGGACGTATTGATTGCAGATGACATGGTATGTACTGGTTGGTCAGTGGTTGCTTGGAATTACTACGTGCTACTGATAATGCTGAGAACTATGATTGGCAAAAAGATACCACCTTTGTGGTTACGCTGTAGTTTGAGACGGAATCAACTAGATGTTATTTTGTTTCCTCAGTGTACCGAGCTATCTGTTATATTCACGGAGATGGTGTTGCTCCGTAGGAGTCCTTACTGTATTTATAGTGTGGCATTACCATTGGTTTTGTGGGTTTTCTGCGGACGAGGAATGTTGAATATTGGTTGATGCTCTAAAATAGTTATGTCGTGCACAACTGTAAGTTCGTTAGGGCTATGATGCAGGATAGCTTCAGATTTGCTTATCTACCTTTATGTTTTGACTTTCAACTACATGCTGCCTTGTGTGTACCTTCAGTTGTTTCCTTTTTGAGATGCACCGTTACGCATGTCGCATATAGTCTGGGGTGATATAATTTAAGCAGACCTTATGTTACTTTTGTCGTGGGAGCAAAACTGATGTCCTGATTGAACAGGAACAACTACATGAACGGGAGAAGTACATTCTTGAGCTGGAAATAAAATTGGGTGATACGCACAGGGAATTGGATGCTTTGAAGATTGACCATCAAACGGTTGCTGAACTTAACTGTTATGTTATGCAATGTTCACACCGAGTGCTGATGTCCTTAATCATCATCTTTGTTCTTTTTGGCAGGTGTGGGCAAACCAAGATCTTCTTAGAGAACAGACCAAAGAACTCGCAAGTTTCAGGTACCGTTGCTACCTTGTGCATGAAGCAGTATGTCTCAAGTCAGAAATACACTAATGAAGTAGCACAGCTTAAATCTTCAAAAGCATTATCCAGTGTTCTAGACCACACATGGGAATTACACAATTCCTCCATGGTGCGCTGGTGTGCCAATTGCCAAGCTACATCACTAGATCTCATCCTTTGAATAAAAACAAACCAACATGTCATTTGTTCATGCAGTGCCAAAATATTTTTTTCTTTTGTACATTTCTCTAGTTATTCAACTTCCTTCATCTAGGATTACCTTGCTGTCTAAACAATTTTATTTATTTAGGCCTGATCTTTTCTTATTTTGTGCAGAAGGGAGCGTGATAATTCCGAAGCCGAAAGAGCTCAGCATCTTAAACAAATTCATGATCTCCAAGAACATCTGCGAGAAAAGGAAAGCCAGTGTCTTGCATTAGAGGAACAGGTATCCCTCTCTATCCTTTTATTTTTAAATTTTGTTTGTATTTTATTACTTAGTTAGCTTCCATCAAATTAAAACCCTAGATATTTGTACTGATTGTGTATGGATTACACCATTATACTATTATAGTTTGCTTTGATCTCCAGGGGTGGTAACTGTTTAAAGTTTCACTTTAAATTATTCACATGCCATGTCATAAAATGGATATGATATGGTAATAATTAACATGTTTGACTCTTAAAATGTCTGTAGTGCAGTAAAGTTGTAATAAAATGACCACAATTGTAAACTAGGCCCTTTCCAGTATTTCATCTCGTAAATTTGAAGGGCTTTCCCGTATCCTTTATTGGTACGAAGTTGATTGAATTTTGGGGGTATTATTTCGCCTGTGTTTGTTGTGTTAATTCCTGAGCACTTGAAGAGGTTATTTGTCCAGGCATTCACGAATGGACATTTTATTTTTCCAGCATAGGGTTGCACAAAACAACATTATTTACAAAGATGAACAGTTGAGGGATGCTCATGCTTGGATTGCACGAGTTCAAGAAATGGATATGTTACAGTCCCAATCACTGCAAGCTGAGTTACGGGAGCGTACTGATCAATTTGGTCAATGTTGGGCCACTTTCCAGCAACAGGTATATTAAGTTCAGTACATGCCTGCTTTATGGTTCTCATGTACGATTTGTGCTTCTATGCAATTCCTTCTGCTGTTGTCTTTCATGGTTCAGTTGTTCACACTGGAATTCCAGCATTCTCCTTATTTGACTTTCTTTTTTGTCCCAGTATGTTGAAATGCAGCAGAGTTTTCTGCATACAATACAACGACTCCAGCTAGAACTATTTGAGTTAAGAGACCGTAGTGGAGAACAAGAAGATGGTTCACAAGCTGCTCAGGAGGCTTCACCTGAGTCATCGTATGCTCAAATCAAGGGGAACAACATGGCTCCAAATGGTAGTGCATTAGCAGATGGCAATCAGTCTGCAAATGACTCCACAAAGGTATTACTGATTTTAAGGAACTTAAGTAGTGTATTGTTTAATTCGTCACGCGTACTAAGTTTATTCTTCTTGTCAGTTTGGGTAGTGTCACTGTGTACTGCTCCGTAGCCTGGCTTGTTCTCGCTTCCTTTTCAGTTAGACTATTGTATTGGTTTTGTCGATCGTTCTATTCCATTATACTTTTTAGTAGTTCCTAAGCACACTTTAATTCTATTATTTTCAGGGTAATAATGCCCATCATGTACCTGTGGTTCCATCTTCACTATTGGGAATAGGTGGTTTTGTACCTCCTGGGCAGATGGCTGGGATGCATTCATATATGCTGCATCCTCAAGGTATTCCTCAGTCTTTAGCCTCGCCCAACTCTGGTGTTCCGCAGTTTGGTACTTTTCATCCTACAATCCAACCGAGCCTACAGTGGCCCAGTCAACAGGTAATTTACCATACTCATAAGCACTTCATTGTTGTATCATCATCTTACTAATTTCGATACAAATCCCTTATGTAGGAAGCACAAACTGCCTCACAAACACCAGATACGATGAACTATCAGCCTTCACTATCAGCTGCTAGTAACAATGTTGAGCCCTCTTCTAAGCAGAGTCAAGTAACCCAGCCAGAACATCTTACAGCTCATGTGGAGCAACAACAACGTTCCACAAGTGTGGTTGCTCAATCAACTCATGAACCAAAGGTTAGTCTGTCTGCTATTTTTTTGGTCTCTTCAATCGAAATGTTTTTATTGCAATTCCCGCTGAAAACAAAAACTGTTTACAGGTTATGGAATCCAATGTTACTGAACATTTGGTTTACAGTGAAGAGCAAAAAGCGCACGATTCATCTTCGAATGCCAGCTCTACTGCAAAGTTTGAACAGCAAGAGGAAAACCCAGAATTAAAGGTTTCTATTTTACTATTATTTGCTAAACAAAATTCCGTAATTGTATAAGCCTCTGACACACACTATGTACAACTAGGGTGAGAAAGTTGCATCTGACAAGCAGCCTGTGGAGCATGTACCGAGGAACCAAAATCAAGCTTCAGATTTTGCTGGATCAACTACCCAGACCCACTTGAACAATATGGCACCAGAGGTGAAGTCTAATGTTGTGAATCAGGCTGACACTCTTACAGCTGCTGGTGGTGGTGCGGGTTCATTGTTACCGTACACCCCAAAGGAGCCTGTCCTTCTGGACGAAAGATCCCTTCTAGCTTGCATTGTTCGTGCAGTTCCTGCTGGATCTGATAGCCGAATCAGGATAAGTTCAACTGTGAGTGGCCACTTTTGGGATTTTGTTTTGTTTTGTTTAGTGGAACATTTTTTGATTGATGTGCCTTCTGCAGCTGCCAAATAGGCTTGGGAAAGTGTTGGCCCCTCTTCATTGGCATGACTATAAGAAGCAATATGGGAAGCTAGATGATTTTGTGGCTAGTCACAGCGAGGTTTATTTTCCCTACATTAATTTTGGCAGTACATTGATAATTTCTATAGCTGATACACCTTTTGCATCTGCAGCTTTTTGTGATTGAGGGAGACCTCATTCACCTTCGCGAAGGAGCACAACAGATAATTTCAGCTACAACAGCTGCTGCTAAAATTGCTGCCGCTGCCGCTGCTGCATCTTCTGCGTCTTACTCATTGTTGTTGCCTTCAGTTGCTGTCACTCCTGTGGCACAAAACACTCGGCAAAAGAGAGGGCCTGTTGGTGATACCAGATCTTCAAATTCAGTACCATCAGGAAATGGCTCCACTATAGCTAAATTTGGAGATCAACACCAAGCGAATGGCTATTCCGACGAAGTTCGAGCTGGGCAGTCATCGAGGCACACAGCTGCTGCCAATGGGGGAAGACATGAACGAGTTGGCCCCCCTACCCATGACAAAGGCCCAAATGTCAGACATGGTTATGCTGGAAAGCAACAGGGCAGGTATGTTCTATTCCAGATTCTGTGTCAAAGTTGAGATATATGACCGTCTTATGCTTAACTCCTATATTTCAGATCTGCAGGGGTTGAATACAATTCAAGAAGATAAGTAGTTGGCTTATTTTCAGGTACAGTCACATGTTTTGACGTAAAAACTGTTTCTCGATGATTGTTTAGACTCTCTGAATACTGTTCATTGTTGTTGCTGTTAATACTATTTGAGTTTACTTAGCTTTGCTTTGTTAATTTGAGGGTTTCCATGCCCAGGGTGCAGTAAAACACCTCCGGCCTAAATGCAATGTTGGGAACTGGAGCACACAAGTAGTTTCATGTACATGTCTTACACCAAGATCAGCAACACCAAGCAGCTATAAGGACAATACGAAATGGAAGCAATGCCTTTAGTCCCTAGTACTAGTATATAAATTAGATATATATATATATATATATATATAGAACTGCCCACTTGAAAAGTTGAAATCATGTCGTAACTAGAGTACACCCACATGTTATTGCTTAGCTGACAATTTCATGTTACTCCTTGCACCTTCGCTAACCAGTAACGCTTTACCTCCCCTGATAATAGTCTTTGGATGTCTTGCATTTGGTGCTAAAATAGTAATCATCATACAAATTCTTTCTGTTTGAAACTCGGAACGAGCTGACATACCTGATTTTTCTGACTGTAGGTCTGGTTGGTTGAATGGGCGGTGAAGTGGATGAAAAATCATGTCAAGTGGCTGTGTTTTGGTTACAAATGGTTGGGCGCGAAGTATGACCAGAATTCATATTCCAAATTTAGTTATGCACCATTGCATTTTCTTTTGCAGTGCCTGTATTGGGCCTTGATTTGGCGAAGTTGAGTTGTCCTGAAATCCTAGTCCAGAGTCAGAAAAGTACTCGGGAAGTTTTTGCGACCATGCAACATCTCCTGTGGCTGCATGGTGTGGTGGGCGCTTGAATTGATAACTTCGTATGTCCTTGCCATGGTACTTTTACCTGCCGTACATGAAATGCTTAGTTCGAACTCATGTGTACACCCAGATTAGCAACTACTGTGTAACAGAGGATCTGAGGATGTGCAGCATTTTGCTGAACAGTCCGCTGGTTATCTGTGGCCGCCACAGCTGCGATGAGTTGCTTAGCAAATCGTGGAATCAACCACCGCTCCGATCTCATTTGTTGCTCCTTTTGGGTTCTTTCGTGCCCCTTTGATGCCGACTTTCTCATGAGAGTCAAATAGCAATGATTGGAAGCACTTTCCATATCTGCATGCGCATGCAGTCTTAGAGCATCTCTAGAAGATACCGGATATTGAGGTACGGGTAGCACAGATACCGGATATTGAGGTACCGGATATGTGCTATCGGGTTGAGCTGGAAATCAGTTTCTGGTAACGCGGCGCGCGTGGCAGAACAGATGTGGCATACTCGTACCCTGAGTTTACCGCATTTGTTCTGCATAAGGTATCGGTACTGGAAATTCGATATTTCAGCATCTCACAAGTTTTAACATTTATCACACCGATCCAAATACAAGTTTCAATAGTTCTCATCACTGAATCAAGTTAAAGTTTCAACATGGATCACCGAATTAGGTCTATTACATCAATCTAGTACATACCAAAATCATGCGCAACTTAGATAGCAATAAAAATGACCAAAAGAATGCGCAATCTCAATCAACATGTCGATGAATCAAACATGAACAACATCCAACACGTCTGAAGCTTGAGAAAAACCACCACCACCATCACCACCATTGGCCGAAGCATCACCTCCACCACCACCACCACCTCCAACATCACCACCAACTCCACCTCCAACATCACCATCACCACCACCACCACCACCACCATAAGATGCCGGAGTACCATAACCAACCATGAGATCATGGAGCTCTTGTCTCCTCTGAAACATGATCTCTTCCCTTGTGAGCTCCCAAAACTCTCTTGCCATTGGCTCCATGGTGGTGGGATCGAGCATCATCAACCGGTTTTCATCGACTTTCTTCTCCGCCTTGATCTTTTCCTCTTCAATGGAGATCTTGCGCTCTTCGAAGGAGCATCTTGTCACCCACTTCTTGTATTTGCCCTCATTTTTCTTTTCGGCCAATGCCACCTTGACCTCCAAATGTTTGGCCATCATTGCTTCCTTGGACTTCATCATCGATGCAATTTGGTCTCTCAAAGATGATGCCTCCTCCTCCCTCTTGACTTGGTCTTTCTCCATTTTTCTTCCATCCGGTTTGTCCTTGTTTCTTCATCCCCTTGGTGCATCATCACTATCTTCACCATCGTCCATCTTAGATGCACCTCTCTTCGGGATACCTTCTTCATCCCTCAACCTCCATTTCTCGCTATGCTCAAGAATCTTCCAACAATGTTGAAGCATGAAGGGCCGAAACTTTGAAGCCGACATTTGCTTGAACCTTTCATGCGCAATGCGATCATAGTCATCGATTGTTACACCAGATGGCGGTGCATTCCTCACTTGCTCCAAACATCCACACCACCGGCTACATGTTTGCTTGATGAAGTCCCAACGGCCTTGGAGAGACCTCAATGACCGAAGTGACGGCACCGGCATGAGCTTGTGATACTTGTCCTCAATGCGCCACCAATATCTTGCTCTTGTTTGATCATTGCCCACACCGGCATCGAGTGACACACTCTCCCATGCTCGAATTAAAGTGGTGTCCTCCAACTCGGTGTAGTTGCCTTGACGCTTTCCGAACCGTGGTCCATTTGCATCGAACTCATCCTCTCCAATTTCTTCGAGGTCATCGTCGCCAAGTTGTTCTTCCCCCTCTCCTCCGGCCTCGGGTATGTCAAACGCATCAAGCGGGGCACTCGTAATGTCCACCGAATTGTCCTCCAACATTTGCGCGTAGGTTGTAGCCGCGGGACAGCTACACAATCGAAACGTTCAGACTCGTAAGTAAATTCATCGATTTGTAGAAAACCGCGGAAAAAGATAAGAAATTGACCTTTCCGGCGCTTCATCGAACACGTTGTGGGCGTGGAAGGAGGCGGCGGCGGATGGGGCAGTCGCTGCACGAGGAGCACGGCCTTGGGCCGCCGGAGCCTTGGCCTTCTTCGCTTGCTTCGGCCCGGCGGCGTGCGTCTTCGGCTTCGGTTGGCGTGACCCGGCAGGAGGACGGTGCGACGCGGCAGTGGGAGGATGCGGCGCGGCGGCACCCAGATGCGACGCGGCGGGAGGACGGGGCACCCCCAGTGTCCGCGGCCGTTTCTAGCCGTGACTGGTAAGACGGAGAAACCGCCGGCCGCCGGAGGCGCGGGAGCTCACGACTGCGCTCTTGGGGCCGGCTGCGGGATGGCTCCGCCGACCGGCGGAGGCTGCGGCTGGTCCATGGGGGCCAAATCGGTGGCGGGGCGGCGGCGGAAGGAGCCAATCGGCGGCTAGGCGGCCGAAACGGCGGCGGCGGCGGCGACGAGGTCGAGCGGTAGGTGAGCTGAAACTTCGCGCGGGAGAGTTCGCGCCAATAATCTGGGATCCAGGATATTCGGCTGCGGAAACGGAAGAAGTAGGGCACGGGGTGAAATTTTCCTGCTCCCCAGAAATTATTTTCCGATACGGGGGCTTATTCCACATCTGTTCGGCCCCAGATTTCGCCCCGGACCTGGAAAAGAACAGTTATTTTCTGGGCCGGAGGCTTATGCGGTATCTGCTAGAGATGCTCTTAGAGTAATGGCGTTTACCATCCCTGGTGTAGTGCTTGTGTACTGATATTAGAACAGATGGAGTAGCCCATAAGTCGGTCAACTTTGGTAGTGCACTTGAAAGTTTACATTTCATTGTTGCGCACTCAGACTTGCTTAAGGGTGCCCAAAAAAGGTCCCAACGGTTTGGACCAGTCAATTTTTTTGTACTAACTCGAAAGTAAAACTAGCTTCCTCTGGTTCAACGGTTCCAGTTTTGCCACCCCTAGACTTTCTCCATATCTTGGCCGGTTTCCGCGTTTGGGAGTGGTTGACGGTGACAGACCAAAAATATCAACATGGTCTTGGAAGGATGCACGCTAGCTTCCTGTGGCCCATTTCTTCTCTTGGAAAAATCGCCGGCGCCCTTGTCGTTGCCAAACTCACCCCTAGGAATCAGCAGCGACCACAGGCAGACTCACCGCCGCTCCTGTTTTGTGCCGCCACAGCTTGTTTTTACCGGCGCCGCCTCTTCCTACATGCTGCCCCGCACGTAAAGTGTTTGGGTGTTTGCCAATTGGTTTATTTCATTGATTGGCCTGCGCAAATGCGCGGGCGATCTTTTGATTGTATTTTTATATTTAAAATACTAATAAAATTAAGTGCTTTTCCATATAATTGAAAATTTTATTTTAATTTGAATTATGATAATAATATTATTAAAATTTCTATACTTTTACCTCTCAATGAATAAAATAGCCGATCCTAGATAATCCAATATTCGAGGCGGCAGCCTCTGAGATCCTATCTCGAGGAGATTTATTCATATTCCAAGTGATACCAATGCTGTCCCAGCAAGCTCTGGCAAAGTCACATCTAAAGAAAAGATGATCCCTGTCCTCCAGAAAAGAACGCTGACATAAAACACATTCCGAGCCCCCATCCACATGCCAACGTTTCCTCAACATCATATCTTTGGTATTGAGGCGGTCGTTGATAAGTAACCAGCAGAAAACCTTCAGTTTGGGAAGACATCTTGATTTCCAAAATTTTGCAAGAACCTCATCTTTCGGCACACAGTCAAACATGTACCTGTAGTAATCTGCTGAAGTATAGTTGATCTTGCCCCAGACAAAGGATATGCTATCTAGCTCTTGAGAAATTGCAACATTGTCAGCACATAGTTGTTGAAGATCCTGGTACTCTTCAAAGGCCTCCATGGACATGGGGACTGAATAGAGCGTGTGTTGTTCCTGGCAAGTGAGCACTCTGTTGACACTAGTGTCCGGGTTTTCAACAAAAGAAAACAGCCGAGGGAAACGCTCCGCCAAGATCGTGTCATCCATCCAAAAATCCTTCCAAAAAAGGGCTGTACGCCCATCACCCACTTTGCAGGCAGTGATGCTTCTGTAGGTATTGGCAAGATCAAAAATGTCTCTCCACCAAAATGATCCTCGTCTTGATTGTGCTTGGGGGGGAGCATCCGAGTACAGGGACCAAACTAGCTGAACCCACGGAATATCTTTCTGTTCAAAGAGGGCAACCTCTTCATTGTTTATTAATATAGTTATTACTGATATATATATATTGTAATTTATAGTTTTTATGGTCAATGTCAAAGAACCCATTTTTTTCTTTTGTGTCCATATCCATATAAAAACTCTATTTCCTAGAATATAAGCAATTTGTATCATTACGATTCACGTTTATTTTGTACTTTATAGTTATTATGATTAATGTTTATTGTTCAAGTCTTGCAAAATTTATTTTAGTTTCACACTAACTCTCATTACCAAAGAATTTTTTCTTAAAACTTTCCATATGCTTATTCTTTGAATGTTTTGATTCTTATTCTTCGATGTCCAAAATTTATCTCCATTATCCATGGTATCATCTTTGGTGACGCTTCCTTTCTTTCAGTCGCGAGTTCAATGTTTGTTTGTTATCAATGGTATCATCTTTGGTGACGCTTCCTTTATGTCAGTCGTGAGTTCATTGTTTGTTTGTTGTAACTGGTACTTAATTTTAATCAAAAAACAATTTCAATTACATTGCATGGACACTAAAGTAAAGGAGAAATGTGCCACCTTTTATTTATGTTCCTGAGGTGAATAATAACTTGTAACGAAAATATATATTCATGTTGTACATGTGAACAATTTTCACTTCATTTCGTCCCAAGTCGATCCATTTCACTTGGTCTTCCATACCATATATTCCCTTAGCTCATTCATAATCCACTTTTTTGGCTACCCCACAAACCTACAAAGATAGGCTTCAGACCTCCTCTAGAACACATGATTCTGAAAAGGAATAAATCGAAAAACTGTGAACAAAGATTTTATTAAATAATAATAAAAGTAAATGTTCAATTTATAAATAATATAAAGCAAAATAAAATTAATATTAGGTCACCCCGTTGTTTGAAATCGAACAAAATTACAGTGTAAAAAGCAATAATTGAAATTTTGACTATGTACACATAATCTATCAAATCCATGATAATGGCCAATTACTGTCAAATTAATATGAATATGTGGTCGTCGTGTTATTTGTAGGTTAAAAACTATGCAACAAAATAGCAGACATCGTTTATATTCATAGAACATACAACATAATCAAGAACATCTATACATCATCAAAGCAATTGAATGCGTGTTTGCTCCCAACCGAACTCCAACAGTATCATGGTGGGCACACATATGAGCTACGGTGGGTTTAAGCAAGAACATGAGATCCAATAACAGAACAACAACTGCCTGGGTAAAGCGTTCAGAAGAAGAGACCATTCAAATAAAATTGTAGTGCTAATAAATATATGATCATTCTCAGCCACCGAAGGACATGAGAGTAGCTATTCAGTTCTGGTTGACTAACCAAGACATAGACATGAAACGTTGTGGAGCAATGCATTCTTTTATCAGTGAGCTTATCAAATAAAATGAGGCTCTAGGCCATATCAGAAGCATGTACTGCGTCAAGGATTTATTTTAAAAATTGTGCAAAAATATCTTATTGAGTTTCCAAATTACTCCCAAGTACCCAATGGCCATTGCACTGCCACTCTCCCTTTACATGTAGAAAAAACTATGAATGCTCTGATTAGGCAAAAAGAGAAAAAATTGCTCATAAACGTAGACCCTAGCAAGGCTAAAAGAATCCCGAGGTCATGAGCTGCTACAGCTCAGCTATTTACTGTCTCAGACACATCTTGCAAAGCCCCATCCCCTGAAAACCCAAATACTTATACAGCACATGCTTCAAACCAAGCAGTTGGGCAAGTGAAGCTGAATATCAATTCAGTTATCTCCAGGCTATGTCACTAACTCACTATTTATCTCCTCATCTAATCAAATCTATACTAACACTTGGGTAACCTGAATCTCAGAATAAAAAAGGAAACTAAATCTATTGTCTACTTAGCATTGTTCATCTGTAATTACCAAACCATCAGAAGACTGCAAATTAAGGAAGTATGTACCACCGGAGATAGGGAAAATAATATTACTGACATGGAGTGGGCACCATGCTGATGGGCGGCCGGACATGCAGGATTCGGAAGAGGACCTAGCCTGCGGCACGAACTTGTCGAGGGCCCACTTGACTGCGTGCCTGCTGCTCCTGCTTCCACTCACGGTCGCCACCGTGCTGACATCGGGAGCCTCCATCTCCAGCATCGTCTCGGCTGAGTAGTCTTCCTCGGCCTCCCCTTCTCTTGTTTCCTCCTCCTAATCAATCACTTTTCGAACCCCGAAGAGCACTATCAGACGGAAACCAGCTCCAGCCGATTTCTGGTATAATGCTAGAAAACTGCACAGGTTAAAGGGTTTGTGGGTGAAGGAATCTAAAAGCTTGTAGAGGAACGTGAGTGCACGTCAGCCAGAAAACCCCAAAAACTTATTATTACTGTTTCTGGAACTTGGCTGTGAGATAGAAAGTTTGTGAAAGAATGAACCAACCATACTTTTACCAACTCCCGAACAAATGAAGACCATGTGGTGACCAACTTAAACTATTATGTAAAAAAGTAAACCTACCAAAAACTCCATAGAAACCTGGTAAAATATTTCATATGGTGTATATAGCAAGGTAAGAAAAATCAACGTATAGATGATACACATTCGAGACTACAAAGTAAGACTAATATCCTTCAATGATGACTCAGTAGATTCAATCATAGTCTGCATGTCCATAAAATTAGTGGTGTATTGCAATAAATAGTACTTTACTCTTACAGACTTTGAAACTGTGATATGTCACGGAAAACTTCTACATTGAATGATGAGCATGGTATGGTCCTTGAGAGATACCTGTGGAGAGTTAGTGAACGACCTCTTAGAAAATATACTCAATTTGCTTTTTCCTCAACGTGGTTTCCTCATGTATCATGCAAAGCATGCAGAGACAGTGGTGGTACATACAAATCTATGGCAAACATCGATCAGTGATAGCACAGGTTTGACAGAATATGAAGAAGCCATGTATTTTCTGAAAAAATAAGTAAACCGTCAAAAACAATTATACACACAATTCGGTTTCAGTTTTGAGGACATCCAATATACCTGCACGGATGGTGATTTTCATGTGAGGAAAACTCCCGGGGTGCTTTTCAAGATAGACTTTGAGAAAGCCTTTGATAAAATCAAATGGCCTTTCTTGTTGCAAGTTCTTGAAATGAAAGGATTCCCTTGTAAAATGAATGATAGGATTCTGAAAATTGTTTCTGGTGGAAAAGTAGGGATAAAAGTTAACGGTGAAGATGGAAAATACTTTAATACTCATCAAGGATTGAGACAAGGAGATCCCCTGTCTGTACGTGCAACGCACGTCTTCAGAGTGGCACAGACGAAGCTGAATGGTTAAATGGTTACGAATTTGTTTTTATACGGTTGTTTTCGTCTCAAAATTGCATGACAAAAGACCATTGTTTTCATTCAAATGCAGTTCACTAACTCCAGCCAAAGCAAGAACCTGATGAAATCTCTCCTTCTCATGGAAAAGTCTGCTCCTTATTAATCATTACTTCATGACACTTCTTGAACCAAATCAATAGGAACAGATCAAAAAGCAGATCAAGAGGCCTTGGAAGACGTCGAACCTGATGAAGGAAGTGCGGCACCGAGTGTTCAAGCTGCAGTGAAGATATGGAGCTGCTGGAAGAAAAGAAAGGATGAGACCGAAGATGGAAAATATGAAGCATAAAAGTCTTATTTGAGTCAGTTAATTATCTGAAAAACTTTCTATGGGTATCTGGACTGCACTCTATTTATAGAACAATTTGTGAGCTGTGATCATATAGCCGGTAGAAAAATGACCCCAAAGATAAAATTTGATTAAAAAAATCTAGCCGCGCAAATGCGCGGGCCACCCAGCTAGTTTGATCAAATGTGAGACTCACCGTCAAATTTTCATATAAGCTAGAGGTGCAAACTAATGAAAAGAAGAATTTCATTAACAACCTGGATTCATATATGCTCAAAATAAAATGTCACTGAAAGCAAGATATTGTGATGTTCACAATCTTTCCAAGTCGCAGCTCATACCCCAAAGTGCCATTCCTTCCTGTATCTGAAATCCAGAGATCGTATTGTTCATAATCTTTACAAACAGCCATTATGGATGTTTACTATTGAGAGAGATGGTAGTAGCTGTCAGTAGTCGAAAACACTCTTCGTCCTTAGATTCATCTGCCTAACAAAGTATAGTGTGATGTATTAGAGCAATCAAATGTCCAGGCCAATTGCAAAAACTCCTAAGAAATAATAACATGGGAAAGTCTATATGTGCTAAAGCGAAACAATCCACAATGGTTTTTTCCTAATTGAAGAAAGCATAGCAACCAATCAGCTCTGATTCCTAAAAATTAAAGGAGGGAAAGGAATGTTGAAGTACCTTGAGACACTGAAGCATTCTAGATGTATTAGTACTGTAGCTGCATTATAGTTATTTGAATAACCCTTTGTTGGGTGATAAACAGATAAGTCATACAACTTCCCAACATGATGGTATTATTTTTCTTCTGGACCATAGCACTTCATTGGAGCTAAGCAACTAATTTTCCTCGAAGAACCAAGCACAAAGGAATGGGAAAGTAACACGAGTTCAAATTCGATAGAAGCAAAGATGACATATCTGTAATGAATTAAAGCAAAAGAACAAAATCGAAATACTTTACTGGCTTCTTCTATATTACATCAAATGGAAAGAAGTTTTTCTGCACTAAAGAGTTCACAAAAACATCTTGGAGAGGTGTTTCAGGATAACATCTTGATGGAGCGTGTCTGTTTACGCAACAAGAAAATTATTAGATCCGTTGAAATTTATATGCTCTTATGCCAGAGCGCTTCTACGGCTCTACACCACACATTGCAATCACTTTCATAAGAATCATCTGATAGATATACACTGCATCGGAGACCAATAAATTAGCTAGATTGCATAGGTAACATACATAGAAATCAATCAGTGTAGAAGGAGCACTGGTCTAATTTTCCCGAATGCACAAAAGCCTTAAAAGGTGTGTTCCTACTTGTAGATGTATCACAATGACGTTGCATTTCTGCCAACAGGTTACACCGTTACAGGCTTGAACTCCTGTGTTGTGCGCGGGCGACACCTTAATTGTCTATTTTTTTTATATGATCCATTAAACAAATTCAGCATTTAACGAAGTCCTAGGATGGCATTATCTTAATATTAATTAATTTATTTTTTAATATAATTTTGTATGAAGATAAGTACTACTCGTATAATATTTTTGATTAGTTGAGTAGTTGTAATTCTTTGATTTTACCAACAAATATATATGCATAAAATTACTAATCAATTGATATTATACTATTGATCTATGATTAAATGAGAGATATATATATATAATATGGTTCTAAATTACACGATAATGAGTATTTGTGTATATTTTTAGATGTTTTTAATTAGTTCACTTGTATTTTGCGCCAGTTATGCATTTGTGGGTCTCGTGCACATGCTTATTGTGCATTTTCTAAGTTTTCGATCAAGTGGCTTGTTGGAAAATAAACAGTAGCATAATTTTCTTTAACTCTCTAAAACTTCAAGCATGCATGTATATTAATTTTCACTATTTTCATAATAACGTTTGAAGACTCCAATCTTTTTTCTCACGTGCATATTCGTGCGCTACATGCTCCTGAGTCCTGAACTCCTGATCCCACCGAATCAAATTATCATTATCACTGTAAGGGAAGGAATTAAAAACTCTCTCTTCACGTGTAACCAGTCACTGTTTTTTTCGACTGTACTGTTTTAATTCACCCAGCCACACCACACCCATCTACTACTTTTTTTTAGACCAAAGGCCTAAAAGACCCGGCGTTAAATTAATAACGCCAAAACGGCGACAGAATACAAGATGCTGAACCCAGCTTACAACACAGTACTGCACACACACGAAGAGAGACAAGGCTACCGACGAGAATACAGGTGAAACACCAAAGGCACGCAACGCCGGAAAGGTAGAACAAGGGTCATCGGAGAACACCGCCACCGTCCACAAGGACAGGCTCACCCAACCCCTCAACAGGACGCCAAGGAGACTAGGGCGACAAACGCCACTGACCACAACTGCAGCCAGGCTCAACGAGGGATCCCAGAGAGACGCCGGTGAGATAAGGTGAGGCCCGACGAACACCGCAACCACCAACCAAGGAGCACCACAGGAGGATCATCACCACCACTGCAAACGGCAAGGCCCTGTGCAAGAAACACCGAGGTACAGCACAAGCAACAAGCTTTGCCAGAGGAAGCACGCCGAAGAGACTCCGCCATCCAACCTCCAGAGAGCTACCACCGCTAGCTCCAAGACAGCGTCTTCAAGAAGATCACGACGTAGAACGCCACCACCGCCCGATCCAAAGATCTTGGGTTTTCACCCGGAGCACGAAGGAGGGCAGAGGAAAGCCACATCGGCACCTTCAAGAAGGGAACGACGTCCACGGACGTCGCCGCCGCGACCTGGTAGAAACCAAGGTAAGGGTTTCCCCCGGCATGACCTCTCCACCTTCGACACAGCAAGGGGCGCCGCAAGGACGGCGACCACCACTGCCGCGGAGCACAGCTCGCCAGCACCACCCGTCCACACGGCCATGGTCCTAGCCAGCACCAACAGATCCTCGGGCTCGCCCGCCAACCCACAAGATCCCCACCTTCCAGGGCCGCTGCCCCGGCGTCCAGGCTCACCGTCCCCCGACGCTGAAGCGAGAGAAGGAGGAAGGGCTCCTCTACCAGATCGACGGCCAGCAACCCCCGCGGTTACCGGCGACGCCAGATCTGGGACGAAGACCGCGAGCTCGGCAAAGGAGCGGGCCCCCTGCCCCGTCCCACCGCCGCTGTGCCCGAGCATCCTCGCCGGGAGGCCTCCACGCACGACCAGGACGCCGAAACGCCGCCGACCATGACCTCCATGGCCGCGCCGGGCGGCTTGCCGATGCAGCTCCAGATCCGCCGCACCCCTTGGGCCGGCCAAGCCGAGCCACTCGCCTCGCCAACCGCGCCGGAGAGCCGCCGCCGTTGATGCCGCTGGTGCCGAGAACTCGCAGTCTCCACGCCGCCGCCGAAGCCGCCACGCCACGCCGCCCCACGAAAACGACATGCTCCCCGACCTGGACACCCCGCGTCGCCCCTGCCGCGAGAGAGAAGGATGCCCCGCGCCCGGGCTTTGCCCGGCGACGCCCTCCGGCGGCGGCGGGGAGAGGAGAGGAGGCGGGGACGGGAAGGGGCGGCTAGGGTTCGCTCGCCCTGCCGCTCGCGGGAGCGGCCAGGACGAGGCTCTCCCATCTACTACTAAAAAGTAGCCTAATAATGATCCCCTTCATTACTCTCACTGTTCCACTTTGTTTTCACCGCTGCTCTCCAAATCTGGTTGTCTCCGGCTCTCTTCTCCAAGGAATCCACCAAATTCAGATCGGGCCGACGGTCTCCCTCTCCCAGAGAGGAGTCTATGAATGGAGCATGAAGTAGGAATGGCTGCAGAGGGTCAGGCACCTTCAGTCCGAGCAGGAGCTCGAGGCTTGCACGCAGTTTGGGGCTAATGGCCGGTGGTCGGCCGGCCGTCTACTTGGAGAAGATAGAGGGCTTGGTGGCTGGTGTTTTTTTGAATCGGCAAGGAAGCTGCCATGAATTGGTACCAGCTTATCTTTTTTTTACTTTTTTTTGCGGAAGTATATTTTTTACTTTTTATTCCGCAATGGAAATGGCAACACATTCTCTTGTGATATCAGACGATGCTATTTTGTTTCTTCTTCCTCTCATTTTTAGTATATTCTTAGTATCTGCTTTATACGATGCTCCTAGGTGCAGAGAGCTTTTCACGATCAGGTGATCTGTATACGTACTCACAACTTTTCTCATTACCTCCTGCACGATAGCATTAGTTTTTCGCATGTCGAAAAGTAAATGATTTCTACAGCCATAGCATTAGCAGGCCTATTTTTTTCTTTTGCTCATATCATATATAAAGATACCAAATTGTTTATATTCCATTAGTCATTCTCTGTCAAAGGTTTGACTTTTTCTGTAGACTATGTTCTGAACTACACCTTCGTCAGTTGCCATTACCTGCAGCCCTTCCCTTCTTGTCACTCTTGAGAATGCTACCTATAGTTGTCTGTGTGAGAAAACTTATTTAGGTTGGTATAGTCCTACCGTGTTTAGAGATTGCCCGGACTTTTTTTTCTGTTGTCATGGCAAAGCACACCGAAATAGGATACTGTCTCCGTTTTAGAAGGAATGGAAATGCTGATTCTGTTGGTGACGTTATTATTTTTGGAATATAAACCTTTTCTCCAACATGAGTTCCTGTTATTATCTGCGCCTCAATGAATCTTCTTCCAAGTTGAATAATCATCGTCCTTATACCATTGCATAACCTGGCACTTTGGTTTATCTGCGCCTCGATGAATCTTCTTCCAAGTCGAATAATCGTCGTCCTTATACCATTGGATAACCTGGCACTTTGGTTGATATTACGTAGGAGCATCACTGGTAGGCCTACTTTTAGTTCTAGCTCCTGATTCGGAATTCCAGGGAATGTTAAGCTGTTTAGAGATTCTGTATAGTATACCATATGTGTTTCAGCATTTAAGGTTGTTACTTTGCATACTGTGTCACAGCTTATGTAAGTTTTGTAGTTGATCCATTATATATTCATTTATCTTGTGGACTATTTTGTTCCTTGTTGGTGGTACCTCTCCCTCAAATCTGGATAGGTGCTTTACAGAATTACGTTTTTGGATCATTTCCTTTTTTCAGTAGTATGTCACTTGGTTTTTTAATCAATTCTTCACCTTCCGCTCATTTGTATGTTTCATAGCCAATATTGAGAATCCAGTCTTGAAACTCCTTCTACCCTTTGCTTATCGGTTATATCATTTCTCATGCTATTAAGTCGCATGTTCTATGTTAGATTCAGTATATGGAAGTGTTTCCAAAGATATGACCTTTTAATGGATGTAGTGACTAAGTTGTGTCTTCTTCCCTTTGGTAGAATTGGAAATATGTGGCGAAAGTCTCACCATTGGAGCCTCATCCCATAGTATTACCATGTCTTTTTTAAGAGTTATTGCAAGTGTGTATCTCGTCTGATGTCACATATTGACTCTGACGAAATAGGCCGTAGCCCCGCTATATAAATATAGCAACAACCCGATACAACCAACAGTCACGAAATGCTGGGGCGGCAGCAAACATACACCCAAAGCAAGGGGAAGAGAAGAAAAGAAGAGAAACAAAATGGAGACATAGGCGGATCGACTAAGCGACGGTGACCCGCAACCGCTGCGCCCTCTCCGAAGAAGTACCACCACGCTCCTAGCACCGAATCGACGAGTACCAAGCAGCACCTTCAAGAAGGAAAACCACGCTACTGCCCGGACCAGCGCACTGGTCCTAGGGTTTCCCCCGGCACAGAGGGAAGCGGATGAGAGGTAGCCCCGACGCCCTTCAGGAAGGAAAGATGCCACCCTGGAGGCGGCACCGCGTCGGTGTCGAACAAACCGAGAAGGATTTCTCCCGAAACCCCTTCCACAACCCCGGACGATCGGTAACACAGGAGCCCCGCGAGGACGAGCCTCGAAGCCACCAGACAAGCCGCCCACCACCATGCGCCAACGAAACCGAAGTCACCACCAACGTCGTCTCACCGAAGTAGCCGTCACGAGGTCTGCAAGACGGAGGTGAGGTGAATGAATCGGGGGCAGCAGTACGCAGCCGAGCGGGAGGGAACAACCTCCACCGCCAAAGACAGTAGTCGACCGGACGTGGCAGCAGAGCACACCAGTCTCCGTCAGGTCCGACCGAGCCCAGCGGGCCCGTAAAGCCCCCACGGGGGCATACCAGTCCTAATAGAGTCCGGCCGGGCCCAGATCCGGGGGATCCGGTCCCGTAAAGCTCGCCGTCACGCTGCAACAAGGTCGGCCGCAATCGCCGCTGCACCTGCATCCTCCACCTCCCCTACATCTGCAAAACGTTTTGCAGGTCAAACCAGCCCGCCCTTACCCAGATGGGCCCGACGGGCCTAGATCTGGGCCACAAGGGCCAGCCGGCAAACACCGCTGCACGTCGTCGCCCGCAGCCACGCGCCGCCCCGCAGCAGGCCGGCGCCGTCGATCTGCTACCCCCGGCCGGAGCCGGCCGCCGCCGCCCGAGGTTCACCGCTGCCGTAGAGGAGCCCCCCGCGAGGCCACCTACGACACGGGGAGAGGACAGCCGCCGTCGGCGTGCCGGCCGGCACGCCGACGGCGGCGACAGGAGAGAGGCCGGGTGTGGGACGGGAGAAGAGAGCTGGGGCTGCGCCGGCCGCCGCGGGGGGGCACGGACGCGGGAGGGGGGGAGGAGGGAAGGAGGGGGGAGGGAGCCGCGCGGCGGCGGGGAAGGCGCCGGAGGCTAGGTCGGCGGCGGCGGCGGCGCCCTAGGGGCTGGGTTGGGACGAGGTCGCGGGAGCTCTCTCTGCTCAACGCACCGCAAGAGTCTATCTTGTGGCACGCAGCTGCACACATATTGACTCTTCTGTAAGGATAAGTGGGATGTGGAACCTTGAGTGAGTTGTTGTACCTCCCTCTAGAAGCAGCGTTGCAATACCACACAATGCTACTGCTAGTACTATCTTGCCTTTAGAACACATTTTTGTTCTCATTGCCTAGGTCTTATGCATTCCACCATATCCATCCACGAATAATCATTTTCCAAATCTTTGTCGGTTGATTCCATTATTGAATCAAATGCATTTAGTTTTTTAGAGTTTAGATTACCAAAGATCCTCAAGTGCTCTTGTGTTTAATCCGCTTTGTTGTAGCTCGTCTCTTCATTAAGAAGATAGTTTCCGAGTTCCTTTATCTCTGAAGAATTTGGAGGTTCTATTCCTGGGTATTTATTGATTGTCTTTCCAGCTTGTCTCATGAGCTTCACTATTTCCACCAAGGCATGTCCTTGCTTGTGTAAAACTGTCAGGCAAAGTGTAGGACAGTTCAAGAGTTTTCTCTGTATGTACTTCACGTCTTTGCTTAAAACATCCCAACATGATTCCCACATGAGTTTAGGACCTGTTACTTTGTGTTGGTTACCTATTTCCCAATTTAATGCCTCACTGATACACTCAAGCCACCCTTTGGCTTCATCAAGATATCCTAGTACTTGCATGCTGCTTCTTATGATGTGTGGTCAACTCCATTTACTTTTCTCGAGTCTTTGAAAGATGTGCATCCTTTGACAACGTTAAGTAGCATTCGCATGTAATATTTTTCACCGCTTGCTTGATGGGTGTAGTATAACCTTCCAACTGATCTTCACTTCTTCCTTTTGGTCCATTTTTTTTCCATACACATTTTGACAGGATTTCTTATTTGTCTCCATGCACTGTGTAAATTTAGTGATTCATACTCTTTCTTTCTGTACAATTTTGTTAAATATGTAAAATCCATGTAGAATCCAAGAAAATGACATGTTGCTCATTCTGCGGGTGAAAAGGCAACCTTTCAATGCAGTGATCTCGGAAGTGAATCTCGAACTGAAATATTCTCCAACATGGGTTGTTTCCTGATATATATGTGCGGTTGAGGTAGTTATTGATCTCATTATTTTCTATTAGTGTTGTCGCCTGGTCATCTCCTTTATTTAGTGTTTAAAAATGTACTTTATCGAGAGAGATCTATTGCATACCTCGACATTTATGTGTGCTTGATCCTTACCAGTAGTTTCTACTCTATGGGACGACATATCTGTTATCCAATTTGACTTTCCCCTTCTGTATGTTCCTTCGTCTCGCCTTTTATACTGTGTATCCATCTTCACCGATGGTCGTTTATGTTAAATGTGTCCATCTAATCAAAATAAATTTTAACGATTTCCCCCTAGCTTCCACCTGCCTGCTAAAAAATTGTTACAGAATTTTGCTGAATTCATTTATGAACAAAATATTTCATGTACGTGTTAAGTTCATTTGATTCTGCATCACACTTGCAACTTGGTACTAATTGATGTCAATATGATATGTAAACACCGAAATGGTGATATTGGATGAGCGTTTAGAGTTAACACTGAACCACCAAGCTAATCATTGATCATGGTTTTTTATAATTCAGTGCGCATGTGACTATGTGAGATACTGGATAAGAATACGAGAGTTAAAAATAAGAATAAGAAATTTGATCAGGATAAAAAAGTATGAATAACCACCAACAAAGTCCAGTAGACTGATACTCATATTTTGTTCGATTAAGAAACATAAAATACATTTTTTTCAAGAAGAACATAAATCACCACATAAAACTATGATGCTAAACTTATTTGAGTGAATCTTCTGCCCCCAAATATTCAAAGACAATAGGAACAACTATTTATAGAAGAGTTAATTGCAAACATTGGCTTATTAGTAAACTGAAGCCAATAGAGAATTAAGAGAAAATCCCACAATAATTAGAAACATCTGGCCATTAAATTAGTGGACCCGCTTATCATTAACAAATTATAACCATCCGATCGAAGTTACGATCACCTTGGACGTAAAGAAAAGTTCACGCATCTACAAAGAGCACCGTTCCCTAAGTCCTATTTTTATGGTTGTCCGGCGGCGGCAGATCAAGATTATCTGATTCCTCAATCCCTCGCATCATGAAGCTCCCTTGACAGCTAGCTCTTTCTTCCATCAATCAGCATGCGGATGAAATCAAAGTATCAGCATCTTGCACGTCAACTACCATCAGGTCAGCAGATTATGTACGTGAATAGCTCCAAGCCTCCGATCCGCGCCGCCGCAGCGTCGGGTAAATATGGATTCACGGCATGTGCCCACTGTCCTGTATGTACGACGACCGCCGGCGATATCGGCAAGACTTGCAGTGTGCAGCCGGCCGAGCTGATCAATCTAGGATCCAGTACATACAAACACATATCTATATTTGATTGCATCAGCTATTTCTATATACCGTAAATCATATGATCAAGCTACCATACAAAAAAGATCTCCAGATTGTCATGTCCTTTTATTACTCTTTTCTTTCTTAGGTATTGCTCACAGGAGATCAGCGACATAGCACAACAAGGTGTGTATGCTGCATGCAATTTTCGTTCCCAAAGCATATGGTGTTTAGCTAGCATCACATTGATGGATTTATGTGTGATATAGGAGTGGTACTGGTATCTGATAATCGATTCATCACTTTTTCTATGACAAAATCAGCTAATCATTGCCGCCATCTACTTGGTCTGTAGTGCTTTTGGTGTTTTTTCTCAAGCAGAGAAATGAAGATTTAAGTTGGAGTCAGAGGCCCATTGTAAGTTCATCTTGTAGTACTTTTCAGATTACTATCCTTTTCCTTAATTTCCCAGAGTTACAAAATGAGCTAATAATTGCCACCATCTACATGGTATGTTGTGTTTTTGGTGTTTTTATTTCACTCAGAGAACGAATATTCAAGTTGGACTCAGAGACGCGTTGTGAGTTCATTCTGTACTTTTCAGATCACTAAGAATTTTCCTTAATTTCCTAGAGTTATTGGTTGGATTAAACGATATGAACAAAGTTAGTGGCAGGTATTCGTGCGCTTTTTCGTAAGTAAGTCGCAAATACAATCTTAGATTGTTGAGCAGTTTTTTTTCTGGGTTATACTTATAGCTCTCCTAGCAAATTTTAGAAACTAAATGTTCAAGGTTATTTCCAGGTCATTTGTTTTCCTTTCATGTGCTTCTGAACATTGAGTCATGCTTTCATTTACTAAACTATTAATTGTTTTCCATCTGCCCAATAATATAAGATGGCAGACAGTGTAATAGATATAATACAACACAGGTTCCTGCTTTGCCTTTCCTATATATTGGTTTTTAAATAATCATATGAGGCCTTCTCTGCAAAAAAATAAACAATCGTATGATTACTCTGAATTTTGTTTGCAAGGTGATGCCACAGAACGAGTAGAAAAGGGCGCCCTCAGTTTTCTATGGAGCATAGGTCCCTAATTGCAACAATTATTTTCGACAGATCAAGATGCTTATATTGGTAATTAATATGCAGAACTTCAAGGAGAAAGATTACAGAGGTACTCGGTTATAATTTTTCAAGAATCATTGTGATTTATTGCACGTGGCAAATATATGCAATGATTTTTTTTTGAAACAAGAGATTTTAGGCACTGGCCGAGCTGCCATGCTCCTCGGAAAACTTCACCTGGGTTGCGCGTCCACTTGCGGACCTCTACCAGCACTTGACCGGCCTTGTACGTTCAGTGAGCATCGAACTGGCCGGCCGGTCGATCAAGCTACCATGTGCGGCGATGGAGGGAGGTAGCACAATCAGATATACATATGTGGGTGCAGACTTTTATCATGCATATATTCTACAAGGATGCATATTCTCAGAAATACATATTTGTAGGAATACATTCGTAGCATCATATGCATGATTAATTTTATAGGTGAATTGTTACCTTATTTTTGGCAAATGCTCTCTCAGCGATGGTGCTGGTAAGTGCGTTTACCTAAGAGGCAGATTCTTTTCTGCCTTCTAAAAATATGCACACATCGGATACATCATGCAGGAGAAGTGACGACTATATATGATGACCAGAATATGGAAAGAGCAATTCAATTGTATTAACTCATCTTTTTGGTTTTGCTTCAGGATCGAATCCATTGGTTCACGGATCAGCGAAGCTTGCATCTTTTTGAATTCTAGGACTCCAATCAGATTGGTTTTCTTATTGCATACTGACTTTCTCGAATGGCTTGCTCAGAATTTTTTTACAAGGTAACGAGTCAGTCCAAAGATCCAAGGGTACATCCTCAATTTTCTATGGAGCATAGGATCCCTGATTGCGAAAAATATTTTTGAAAGATCAAGAGCTTGTATTGACAATTAATATGCAGAACTTTAGGGAGAAAGATTATGGAGGTACTCTGTTATAATACTCAAGAATAATTTTGTTTTCTTGCATGTTGCTAATCTATGCAAATTGGTACATATATTTAAGATTCTTTTTATGTGCTATTGTTTTCATTAGATGCTCAGCAACATTAGTATCTATGAAATTCATTTGGCATGATCATTACTTCTGTAGATCAGACTGAGACAATATGTATAATTAGCTTAAGAATTGGGGATACATTGTTGAAATTCACTTCGTACCCGGGTGCATATGCACCCGGTATTTGAAAAACATATTTCAAAATGTCAAAAAATCTGAACTAAAATTTCGCGGATACATTTCATATTATATGTGTTCACAAAATTCGTTTCACCAAAACCGATATATTTGTGCCTTGTGTAAAAAAACAAAAAAAAGTGTCGTGAAAAGCCTTATTTTAGCACCAATTGTTTTCTTTTTTACACAAGCCACAAAAAATGTCGGTTTTTCGTGAAACGACTTTGTGAACACATAACATGTTAAGATCTATGCGCGAACATTTTTCCCCAAATTTTGTGACATTTCAAAATATGTGCAAAATGCATTTTAAATAAAGGGTGCATATGCACCCGGGAGCCAAAACACCACTCCTCATACATTGCATCTATTTTCGGCACAAATATCTTACTTAACCGAAACAATTACTCCCCAATTTTTAAGTTGTGGGCACTCCGGAATTGTAAAATATAGGCTTTGTAGAAGAACTCAGATTACTCATATATCTCATAAAACTATGGCAGCAACGTATCGATCTGCATTTAGCCTCCATGAGGTTTTAAAATGGTGGGAGCAGTTCCTCCAGGAATTGATGAAGGACTGCCAAGTGATATGCTCCTTGATGATGCTGGTAAGCTCCAGATTACTTAATTCTATGATTTATGTCCCAAGAAAATAATCTCATGGGCAAGGGATGCTCAACAAATGAAGCCTTTCTTATGTTTTGCATTTTTTTATAGGCTCTGGTGAATGATATTTTCTTGGACCCCATGGTTAGCCCGTAACTCACTGCTCATATTCTCTAGTGTGGATCCAAAATTGCGCAATGGAATATTACATGGTTATTCAGTTGCACTGATAGTTTTGCTCTAATGAACGGCACAAAGTATAGCTTCATATTTGGAGTCGAGTTATGCTTGGCAGCGAGTCTCCTATGGTTCATTATTGCTCATAGTTATTCAGTGTTATGTTACACTGAAACTAAGGCTCGCTTCTTCTCTTCAATGGTACCCGAAGCAAGCAAGAAGCAATATAAGATTAAGTTAGATTGCACAGTAATAGCTTCCAGCTCTAGAAATGTATGCTAATGAAACAATCTTATATTACTAAGAGGAGGCAAGAACACATAATCTCCAGGAAAGCATGTCAACTAATTCTTTTGCATAGGTTTTCATCTGCAAACCAAAATGCGATTATAAATATTTGGATTAAATATATTCAAAAAAATTGTATTAACTTGACCGTTATTGGCAATTATCATGGATTTAACAGACTATGTATACATGGTCAACATATATTTTATAAATACTTTTAAATATGATGCCCGCCCATTGGGAGGGCCACTGAATAAAGTGAAAAAAAACGTGATAGTAGTAGTCTTAGACAATGCTGAAGTATATAGTGAGTCTCCTAGTAAAGTAAATATTTCGGTAAATAACCTCAAAGAATCAGAGAGAGATAGGTCTCTCATGATGCTTTCTAAGCCAAACAGGATGGAGGAGGATCCTCAAATTTAATTCGTCTTAAAGGTTTAAGGTTTATGTGATGATTTAACTGAGGAAGATGCCATGTATAACAACCATCATACGGATCAGTTGTGTCATGAGGTCAAAACCACAAGAACTCGTAAGAAGAGGTCTTGGGATAAGGAAAATGTTCGCCGTAGTGTTAGAATCCAAAAGTATCAAGAAAAAAAAGATATAATCATGAGAGCGTGTATTTGGAATAGTGAGGGGTTACGGGACACATGCAAACATTTTTTCATACAAGAAACGGTAAGAGAACAGAATCTAGATCTAATCGCCTTATTGGAGACGGGGAGATCTCATTTTTCTGCTTCTTTTTTAAGACAACTTGTTGGGGGAAAAGATTTTACTTGGTTTTGTTTGCCTCCCCATGGGAGATCAGGAGCTATCCTGGTTGGTTTTAATTCGGCTACGCTTGGTGTAAAAAACGTTGAGCCAGGTGATTTCTCGGTTCGTTTCCACTTGAAGTCTCAAACGGATGGCTTTGAGTGTAGTTTTTTGGCAGTATATGGGGCTGCTCAAGATGCTAAAAAACCAGCTTTCTTAGCTGAGTTAGTAAGAATATGTGAGGATGAGTCCTTACCTAAATTAATTGGGGGCGATTTTAATATTATTAGATGCCCACAAGAGAAGAATAATAATAGTTATAATGCAAGATGGCCCTTTGTTTTTAATGCTATAATTGAAAGTCTGAACTTGCAGGAAATCGATCTCTCAGGCAGACAATATACTTGGGCGAATAGGAGAGACACTCCAACCTACGAGAAGCTAGATCGCGTTCTAGCGAGTGTTGAGTGGGAAAATAAGTTTCCACTAGTTTCGGTTCGCGCTCTAACTAGGTCTGGTTCAGATCATACGCCTCTACTTGTTGATTCGGGTGAGCAGGCTCATCTTGGAAACAAGGCTCAGTTCTCTTTTGAGTTATCTTGGCTGCGAGAGGATGGGTTTCATGAGATTATCTTAGCAGAATGGAAAGCCGTTACTGCTGGGGACACGCCGATTGCCAGATGGCAAAATAAAATTAGACATATACATCGATACTTACGAGGTTGGGCACGTAATCGCAGCAGGGTTTATAAAAAAGAGAAGGAAAAACTTTCGAAAATTATTGACGAGCTTGATATTAAGGCCGAATCATGTCCTCTTGATGCTTCCGAAACAAAAGTTTTGAGGGATGCTGATGATAGTCTTTGTAAACTTAGACGTGAAGAGGAAGCCAAATGGGCTCAACGCGCTAAGGTAAAACATATACAGGAAGGGGGAAATAATACGAAATATTTTCACCTTATTGCTAATGGGAAACACCGGAAAAAGAAAATTTACCAATTAGAGCAAGATGAAGGAATTATTGTGGGGGAGCAAAATTTGAAAGTCTACATAACAGAATATTATAAGAAGTTATTCGGCGAGCTAGAAAAAAATAGTTTCAGGTTGAGAGAAGACTATGTTGACGATATTCCTCAATTATCGACACAAGAGAATAGCATTCTCATGGCTAACTTCACTGAGAAGGAGATTTTTTTAGGCTATTTCTCAAATGGAGCATAATAAAGCCCCTGTACCAGATATGTTACCAGCGGAGTTTTATCAGCATTTCTGGTTGCTCATTAAAGATGATCTTATGGCTATGTTTATGCAGCTGCAATCTGGGGATTTGCAGCTTCTTAAACTAAATTTCGGGGTTATCACTCTTTTACCAAAAAAGGAGAATGCGGTGCAAATTCAGTAGTATAGACGTATTTGTTTACTCAATGTTAGATTTAAAATTTTCACTAAGGTAGGCACTAATAGACTGACTGAGGTCGCTCAGAAAGTCATTAGACCTACTCAGATGGCTTTTATGCCTGGCAGACACATTCTAGAGGGAGTGGTTGTGCTTCATGAGACCATACATGAACTTTATAGGAAGAAAATGGATGGTGTTTTATTCAAAATTGATTTCGAGAAAGCTTATGATAAAGTTAAATGGCTATTTTTACAACAAACTTTGCGTATGAAAGGTTTTGCACAACAATGGTGTCAAATGATTATGCAGTTTGTTCAAGGAGGATCGGTTGGAGTACGGGTCAATGATGACATTGGCCATTATTTCCAAATGAGAAAGGGTCCTAGACAAGGGGACCCATTATCTCCATTATTGTTTAATATTGTGGCCGACATGCTGGCAATCTTAATTGCAAGGGCAAAAGAAGTTGGTCAGGTAGGTGGTCTTATCCCTCATTTGGTGGAGGGAGGAGTGCCCATTCTACAATATGCCGATGATACTATTCTGTTCATGGAACACGATTTACAGAAAGCTATGAATATGAAGCTCATTCTATGTATTTTCGAGCAATTGTCCGGCCTTAAAATCAATTTTCATATAAGTGAAATTTTCTGTTTTTTTTAAAGAGAAATTTTCTGTTTTGGGAAGGCAAAAGATCCAGAGGATCAGTATAGGCAAATATTCGGTTGCGAGGCTGGTTCTCTACCTTTTAGGTACTTGGGAGTTCCTATCCATCACAGGAAATTGCTTAATAAAGAATGGAATCCAGTTGAAACCCGTTTTGAGAAAAAATTAGGGTGTTGGCAAGGAAAACTTCTCTCATGCGGAGATATGTTAGTCCTTATTAATTCGGTTCTTACGAGCTTACGATGTTTATGCTATCCTTTCTTGAGATACCTAAAGGGGTACGGAAACGGTTAGATTTTATCGGTCTCG
The DNA here is from genome assembly GCA_947311845.1 of Poa pratensis. NCBI lineage: Eukaryota > Viridiplantae > Streptophyta > Magnoliopsida > Poales > Poaceae > Poa > Poa pratensis. The sequence goes on along the minus strand of CAMZMU010000069.1, from coordinate 34,319,554 downwards.
GTTTTTCTGGCAGAGTGACCATCTTAAACGTATAATTTGTCGCCCAAAAGACCAAGATGGTTTAGGGGTTGAGGTGCTTGAGATAAAAAATAAATGTTTGCTCAGCAAATGGTTGTACAAACTACTAAATGAGGAGGGGGTATGGCAGGAATTGTTGTCTAACAAATATCTCCATACTAAGTCTTTTGTCTCAAGTTCAGGCGAAACCTACTGACTCACCGTTTTGGAAGGGGATTATGAGAGTTAAGGAAGAGTTTTTTGCTAGAGGTTCTTCCGTTCTCGGTAAGGGTGATAGTATTCGGTTCTAGGAAGATATTTGGCTAGGGATAAGTCCTTGTCTCAGCAATATCCTACTTTATATAATATTGTAAGACGGAATAACGTTTCTGTTGCTAGTGTGTTATCCCAGAATCCTTTCAATATAGAATTTAGGAGAACGCTAACCGGGTCCAAATGGGATGCTTGGTTGGAGCTACTTCAGATTAATGATGGTAAATTTATCAGATGATTCAGATAGGTTTGTGTGGAAGCTTACATCGTCCAGCACCTTTTCTGTAAAGTCAATGTATGCAGATTTACTTAATGGACATACGGTCTTTTTGAGTAAATACATTTGGAAGATGAAGGTACCATTGAAGATAAAGATTTTTATGTGGTTCCTTTATAAGAAAGTAATTCTTACCAAAGATAATTTATCAAAACGAAAATGGACGGGATGTAAGAAGTGTGTGTTTTGTGACTCAGAGGAGTCCATTGATCATCTTTTTATATCATGTCCTTTTGCTCGCTCTATTTGGAGGATTGTGCAGCGTGCATTTAATATTTCACCACCGGCCAATATAACGAATATGTTCGGTAATTGGTTGAATGGTATTGATAAAGTCAATAAGGCAAAAATTCGTATTGGAATTTGTGCTTTGATGTGGGCTTTATGGAACTGCAGGAACGACATTATTTTTAACAAGAAAGATTATGTTCATTTCTTACAGGTCATTCATATGGCTACACACGGCTTTATGGAACTGCAGGAACGACATTATTTTTAACAAGAAAGATTATGTTCATTTCTTACAGGTCATTCATATGGCTACACACTGGATCCACGCTTGGTCTTTCCTGCTGCCGAAGGCGCAGCGGGCTCATATGGATTCTGGATGCAGCCGTCTGCAGACGGTCGCTCGGGACTTCTACACCCGGGGTGGCTGGCAGCACATTAGAAGAATTCATGATGCATAGGCGCCTTATGCTATTTTACTTTGGATGGCTGATTTTTGTCGAAACACTTTGTTATCCTTGAGATGTAAACTCTGAATTTTGTTACTTTGCAATAAAAGTTTGTGTGCATCGATTGATGCAGAGGCCACATAAATCTAAATTGATGTCCACATCTTCTGCAAGAAAATGGAAAAATCAAGAGGAAAAATGAAGCAAGAAAATAAGTACGCAATGGTAAGCTGAAACAGGTAACAAAATTCACCAAGTCCAAATTGCCTGCTACAAGGGGGAAAATCAAGAGAGACTTGCATCACATTGTTCATTTAGAGGTCCTTGAGATCGCTCGAGTTCATGGTTGCCGTTCTCCAGATCAAACAAAGCCTACAAGATAGCATTCAGCACTAAGTCGTCACACCTCAACTCCATCAAAGGCATCTTGGCCGTGCCGCCGATGCGGAATTGCCGAACACCCTCGGGGGCAACACGGGCACTCAAGCCGCGGTCCAGCCATTGGAATCACCTGATGCTCCTTACCGATGTTGTGGATGTGTATTGATCCCCGGTGCCTGAACCGCGCGGCAATGTGCTCCTGGACGTCGTCCATGGCGAGCCCGCGACCAGCCATATCTCGAGGAAGATCTTTGTCGGTGAGAAGGTCATGAGCATGGCATCGAGGAAAGGGGGAATGCGGCCGTTCCGCTCCCTGATCTTGGATCCCTCCGGGAGGTGGGAGTCACGCCCGAACGCTAGTCCATGAAGAACATCTTGTCTAGGTCAAATCGCTGCTTGTCGACGTCGGCAAGGATGTCCTAGGCGACCTGGTATCCCAGGTTGTATGGCTTGTCGCGTACTGCACGAGGGCCGAGGCACCGGGAGAAGCAGTGGCATCGAGGACGACATGGATTATGTCACCAGCGGCGCGAGCGGGTTCGCCGGCTTCTGCGGCGAGGGCAACACCACCGGCAGAGGAGCGGTTGCATTCGGTGGAAAAGGTCCGTTTGCTTCGCTGCTTCGTTGCGCTAGGGCATTGGAGGATGGCTGTGCGCGGGATGATGAGAGGGGCCGAAGGCTACAGAGAGGGGCGTCACCACCACCACCACGGACACCACAAGAAATGTTTAAAGAGGTACAGATAGAGATGTAGGGCATGTAGGCCGCCTGAGTTATCCTGACATTTCCATATCCTGTCACCTTGGTTTGTCTTATTTCCTTCCTTATTCATCGCTTAAATTTACCACTAATCCGGATAGCCTGGAAATGCTTGGGCTCTTACGTGCTGTCATGGACCGTGCGCGGTCTAACAAACAGCACAAAACTTTTGCGTAAAAGAAGAGCACAAATTAAGATATATCATCCACGTGACACAGCATCAAGTAGATATGATGGAGGTAGACCATATCGCAGCGCATAGCATGTCACCTTTTCTTTGTAATGAAGCTTTTGGAAGAGGATGCCAAGGCGTCGGAGGAAGGCTAGGTAGGCAGAAATATTGTAGAGGAGGTAGACACAGCCGAGTGGCAGCATGAAATTCAGCGTCTCAAGTACGGTGTAGATTAGCTTAGTCCATAAGCACCAGAATTCATCAATAATAGTGGGAATATACCTTACACACCATATGAGAAGCTCCATGTAATTTCTCCCATGAGAAATCATGTTTCTCTGTCGTCAGTCCTGCTCTTCGTGCGGGCCAAAAGCATACTAAAAAATCATGAAAGTAGAAAAAAGCTACCTTGACCATTGGACCTAAGATACTGTAGTACCATTGAATAACCAAGCCAAAGCCATAGTAAATTAGCAAGTCGTTTAGATAATGGACGATGAACGAACAAGCACTAACTCATTTTGCTAATCGTGTTCTCTACACGTACAGATATTATATATGTACCATATGTCAGAGATAGCAAGGAGTGCGTCCTAGCCAGAAGAAAACACGTACTTTGAAAGAAATGGTAGCAAGTAGGGGAAGCACAATGCTCTCTGTCGCAGTAGCTGCTGCCGCGTTGCTGATGATTGTGCCTTCGCCGTTGGGTGCCGTGGCACCACTGCCCGCCGGGAGTGGTCACTGCACCACTCACTGCGGCAACATCAGCATCCCGTACCCGTTTGGCGTGGAGCCCGGCTGCTACCTCAACGGCTTCAACCTCACCTGCGACCGGTCGGACGACCCGCCCAAGCTGTTCCTCGGCGACGGCACCGTGGAGGTGCTCGAGATCTCCATCCCCAAAGCCACGGTGCGCATTAACAGCGCCAGAATGGACTACTACTGGACGCATGGCGAGGGTGCAAACGGCACATGGAGCGCTGGCGGCCTCGGTTATTCTTCCGGGCCGTACTTCCTGTTGGGAAATCAGAACCGCTTACAGGTGTTCGGGTGCAATGTCCTAGGCATCCTGCTGGAGGGTGAGGGTGGCACCATTGCTGGCAGCTGTGCTACTTTGTGCCCACACTACTCTGACCTGGAGGATTCCAACAGCTCTGGCATTGACTGTTGCAAGGCAGACATATTTGTGGATCGCCCTTCCTACAGATTCCAGCTTCACCCGTTTATTGATGATTCATTAACGATGAATTGCGCGTTCATAGTGGATGCCAACTACAGTGTCCCCACGATGGAGTACCACGCTGATCGTAATTGTAATTTCCTTCCAGCCGTTGTCCCTGCCGTACTAGGCTGAGCGATCAACAGCAACAGCTCGACATGTGAGAGCAATGGGTCTTCGTCGTCATGCCTCAGTGGCCACAGCTTTTGTCAAGTCACTGGTCATAACAATGGGATTTCCTGCCAGTGCTCTAATGGTTACCAAGGCAACCCTTACATCTCCGATGGCTGCTACGGTAATATACTGCTCAGACTATTTTGAATTTTCCCCGATTAAATCATTAAAAGTATTTCAAGTTGACATGACCTTATGAAAAACAGACTGTCTTTTTTGTTCCTGTTTTGTAACATATATTGTTCCTAGTGAAATTTTTTGTCCCAGACCACAAGATTTGCTCCGTTTAATTTATGTTCCCAATTACAAAGATTTTTAGAAATATAATTTGTTTTGGAACAATTTTAAAAATGTTCTGTTCCTAGTGATTTTTTTATTCCAGACCAGAAGAATTGTTCCATTTGTTTTATGTTCCCAATTATAAATATTTTTAGAAATATATTTTGTTCTGGAACAAATTTTAAAATGTTTTGTTCCTAGTGAAACTTTTTGTTCTAGACCAGAAGAAATTTGTTCCATTTTGTTTTATGTTCCCAATTTATAAATATTCTGCAATAAATTTTTTGTGGAATTTTTTTAAATATGTTCGTAGTCAAATTTGTTCCGTTTGTTTTGTTTTGTTCCAGAATAGAAGAATTGGTCCGTTTGTTTTGTTTCAAGTCTTAAATTTTTGTTTCAGAACAGAAGAATCTATTCTGTTTGTTTTGTTTTGTTACAAAACAGAAGAATTGTTCCGTTTGTTTTGTTCCAGGTCTAAATGTTCCTTCGGCCGAAAAAAATTTCCGTTCAAAAATGTTCCTTCCTATGAAAAATGTTCCTTTTTGAAATGTTCCTAGACAGCTGGTAGCATGGAAAATGTAGTTGCTCCGTAAGTAAAAACAACCGGTTGTTGTTTAGACAGTCCCTACCCAAAACATTCATATTTTACTAGCAGAGGTAGTAATATGTAGCTTAATTATTCAACTCATTTTCTTTCCATGCCTCCGTGAATCTGCAATTGATTATTATTAGTTACCTCCAGTTCCTCACAATAACGTGGTTTGTTTAGATATCGACGAATGCTATTCTCCAGACATCTACCCGTGTCACGGGCAATGCAATAACACACAAGGGGGTATATTTGACAATGCCTTCGTGGCTTCGAAGGCAATGCTTCCATGCAAAACGTAGCAGAATGCAAATCAGAGATATTTATTTTTGCAACCTAGTCACTAAAGCTTTATTGATTTAGATTGCTTATATATGTCCATTTGTAGTTTTAGCAAATACTTTCTAGCTTTTCTGATGTGGACAGACTTCTATACCATACATGGCTAATTTGTTCAAATTCATCCGTGGCTTATTTAGACATCGACGAGTGTTCGCACCCAGAATTACACACCTGTTATGGAATCTGCATGAACACGCCCGGAACTTTTCATTGCCAGTGTAGTAATGGAGCCTACGGAGATCCCTGGAGACAAGGGGGATGTGTCACGAAAAAATATTCATTTACAGGTGACAGGCATACAATCTACTACTGTTATCTAATTTACGCATATGTATCAAGGTTGCATATTAGGTGCTAACTAACCTCTCCATGAAAACTTTGCAAAATCATGCGTAGAAGTTCTAAAAAATTGACCGGGAGTGACGTTTTGGAACCCGGGAGCATATGCTCCCGGTATTTTCGAAAAAATATAAAAAATAGAAAACTTTTCAAAAAATTCTGTCAGAAATTTGTCATTTTTGCACAGGGCGGCCACGATGTCATTTCATTGCGAAATTTCACACGATGGTGCGTACCATACCCAGGTACGTGCATGATTTTTTCGGAATTATTTGAAAAGTTTTTCAAAAAAAATTATGTTCCCGGAAATACCAGGAGCATATGAGCCCGGGTTCCAAAGTGAATTTCCCATATTTTGAGAGCTTGTTAGAACTTTTACATATGGCTTTGATCGATTTTTCACAGGAGAATATTTTCCAGCATAAATTTGCCCACGTATGAAAGACCATCTATCTGAGCTTTATATAGACTATTATGGTACAATAATTAACACTTGCTGCTACTCAGAATTTATTATGTTTTCCTTACGTATACCTTTCTTTAACAGGTTTAAGTATAGGTCTAGTAGTTAGCGGTGGCTTAGTTCTATTTCTTCTGGCATTTTCTACTCCCTTTATAACACGCAAAATCAAGCTACGAAGAGCAAACAAATTGAAAGAAAGATTTTTCAAGCAAAATCATGGACTGCTACTGCAGCATCTAATTTCACAAAAGACAGACTTTGGGGAAAGGATGATCATTCCCTTATGGGATCTAGAGAAGGCCACAAACAATTTTGACAGAACTCGCGAGGTTGGTGGCGGAGGGCATGGCATTGTGTATAAAGGAATTCTAGACCTACAGGTTGTGGCAATAAAAAAATCGAAGATTGTTGTACAAAGAGAAATTGATGATTTCATAAATGAGGTTGCTATTCTTTCTCAAATCAACCATAGAAACGTGGTGAAGCTGATTGGTTGTTGTCTTGAAGCAGAAGTCCCGTTGTTGGTCTATGAATTCATTCCAAATGGAACTCTTGATCACACTCTTCATGCTGAAGGACCGATGTCACTACCATGGGATGATCGAGTGAGGATTGCACTTGAAGTTGCTCGAGCTCTGTCCTATCTACATTCAGCTGCTTCCATGCCAATTTATCACAGAGATATTAAATCATCCAACATACTTCTTGATGAAAATTTAACAGGAAAGGTATCAGACTTTGGAGCATCAAGGTACATCCCGATTGATCAAACTGGAGTGACTACAGCTGTGCAGGGAACAATTGGCTACTTAGATCCTATGTACTATTATACTGGTCGTCTAACAGACAAGAGCGATGTTTTCAGTTTTGGTGTTCTTCTTGTGGAGTTGCTTACCAGGAAGAAACCATGCTTCTATCGCTCTGACGATGGAATCGGTCTTGTTTCACTTTTCGCCTCACTACTCGAAGAAGGTAAATTGAATGAGATAATGGATCCTCAAGTCATGGAAGAGGATCATGGAGAAACCCAAGAAGTAGCCGCACTAGCAGCAATGTGCACCAAGTTGAAGGGAGAAGAGAGGCCTACAATGAGGGAAGTGGAGATGACCCTCCAAAACTTGAGAGCTACCCAGAGGCATGCTCCACGTGATACTGCATCAAGGAGATGCAATGAGGATCAAACTGCGGCAGACCATATTTCAACTGACGGAGCTAACAAGGAAGCAAGCAGACAATACAGTATGGAACAGGAAAACTTGCTGTCAGCAAGCTACCCAAGATGATCTTGTCGCAATGCACTTTTCTTTTCCGATGATTTTTTTAAAATGTTGTTTTGTACTTAACAAAAGAATATTTGCATGTTCATGTCTCAAGCATGCAAATGGTAAGGAACAACTTCAGTTGGGCAGGCGGCTCTGATTTCTTTCTCCTTTTGTCTCTCTTATCGCATTGTGGAGTGCTATGCTATTGACCGACCCACACAAACTGGAGTGCCTCCACTGCTCCTGGTGCTTGCACCAGCAACGACCATGGACCGAGAGAGAGCCCCACGTCATCCTACCATTAACAATGTTTTGATCCAATAATGGCGCCAACTATTAACAATACCCCTGCAGTATATGATTTTTTTTTGTTGCGAAATCTGTAGTATATGATTTGATCCAATAATGGCGCCAACCACCTCAAGGAAACATCTGCGCAGCCGCCCCCTTGGATGCTTCTGCCGACGGTACCGTTGATCCTATCATCTGGTATTTTATTTTCAAGCACACCAACCATGACTGATTCCTATGCATGTGACCGTGGACCTCCACCACAGAGCAAAGTGTTTGTCCAGATCCATTCAGATCGAGATCCAGATCGAGCACACCCAGCACAAAGCAAGAGACCCAAGCTCTACAAGGCCACAACAACCCAACGTCTCCCAGCACCCCCTGTTGAGGTTTGTGGGAAGCGATGCCCCTGTTGAGGGGATCGGGTGCGTATTTATAGTGTAATGGAAAAGCTCCATTGGTGGCATTTACAGAGGGGAGTTATAGGGAGAGGAAACAAATAGGTAGAGCACTACACAATTACATTTACTGTTGACACCCCCTTAATCTAAACCTTGGAAGCTATGGAAAGATTTAGATTACGTTTGAACTCATCAAGATCTCTGACTTGAAGTGGCTAGGTAAATCCATCTGCGATTTGATCTTTGCTGGATACAAACCGAGCATCAAGTAACTTCTTTGCAACTCGTTTTCGAACAAAATGAAAGTCAATTTTAATGTGTTTGGTGCGGGCATGGAATACTGAATTTGTAGATAAGTACTCCCTCCGTTCCATATTAGTCTACATATCTTGAATCTTCCGACCTGCTTTCATTCCGCCCAGGAAGAGGAACGGCTATACATACCTAGTAGAGAATCGATCAAACACTTGCCTAGGCTCCAAGTTGCTGCTGACTCTGTGTAGGTTGACCACCGAACCACCTGCGAGTTGCCGGCCGGTACCACCAGCCATGTTTGCTTAGAGTGTCCTTCAAAGTTTGGGAGTATGAAAAATATCGACCATTGGAGAACAATCTCAAAATTAATTTCCTTTTTGATACTGTTAGAGTATATTGTGATACGGAAAGATATGGTAGAGATAGGATTTGTTTCTTATCTTGTACTCCAAGTCGGTCCGTTATACTCCTATATATACTCGCCCATGAGGCTCAATAATACATCCAACATATTCCGCCAATCTCATAATTCTACATGGTATGAGAGCGGCACGATCCTTGACCTAGCCGCCGCCGTCGCTTCTGCACCGCGCTGCCCCCGGGAAGGTCGATCTCCATGATCTCCGGCGGGGGCCACGCCACCCGTACCTAGGGTTCGTCCGCCGATCGGTTGATCGGCTGCCCTACCGTCTTTTTTTTCCCGATCTTTAGATCAGTTTTCTTTTCTCCGCCGGTCACTCGATCGGCGTTTTGTTTTTTGGTTTGCCGATCATCGATCGGATTGCGTCGCCCACCGCCCGTCGTTCTCGCGCCTCTACACCGACAACGGCATCGACCTGCACCGGCCCGCTCCTCGACAGCCGGCTACCGCGGGCGACTCGCCGGCGCCGACTCCGCACCGGCCGGCTCCTTCCAGCCGGCTACCGCGGCCGACTCGCCGGCGCCGACTCCGCACCGACCAACTCGTCTTCACCGACCGCTCAACAAGGCCGGACGCGCCGTCCAAGGGACACCTCGACGCGTCGTAGCCGGTTTCCCTTGCTTGCACGGTCTCCATCGCCGGTTCGTCTTCGACCGGGACTTATTCGACAAACTTCGCCCTCGACTCCAATCTGCGCGTCGTCCCCGCCATAGCGCGTATAGCACAGCGTCGGTCTGATCAACCGATCGCGCCTGTCTACGCCACGCACGTCCCCGAGCACGCGCCTACCATCGATCGAGCATCGGGCTGCCGCTGCGTCGCCCCTTCGGGCTGCAGCGCCGCCGCCCTGTGGTTCTCCCCGCGGCTGCACCGACCCGTACGTCGCCGCTGCGTCGCCCCTTCGGCCGTAGCGCCGCGGCCCGCGGTCCACGCCGCCGCCCTGAGGCCGTCCGCGCGGCTGCGCCGGCCCGCACGTCGCCGCGGCACGCGATCCACGCCACCGCCCCGAAGTCGTCCCCGCCGTCGCCCTGACACGCGCGTCGCCGCTGCGTTGCCCGTCCGGACCGTAGCGCTGCGGCACGCGGTCCGCTTCGCCGTCCCCGCACGTTGATGTCTCCGTGGTATGCGCCGCGCCGCCTTCCGAGGCGCAGGAACGCCACCGTCCGTGCTTGGTCTTCATCATGATGTTGGGCTCTTCTTTGCCTACTTCGATCACCGTCGTCGCGCCACTACACGCGACCGCCGTGGCCTTTTGCAGGCTATCGCCGCCGTCGTCGCGCTTCTACATGCGACCGTCGTGGCCCTTTACGGGTTACCGTCGTTGCCGCCAACCACAACTTCGTCTCCATCCAGTACCAGCTCATCGCCAGCGTCACCGTCATCTTTCCCAACCACTTCATCTACTCCGACAACCGCGGGCGACATTGGCACCTTCTACCCCACGCCGTTTGGTGCCGCCACCGTCGTCGAGTCCTCCTCTGCTGGCCCCTCCGACCTGGCGTACAACTCCTACCGGTCCCCGTCTACGCATGCCCGGTGCTGGCAACACCGACGTGTGCCTTCGTCCACGACGTGTCCCCGGGTTTGGCAATCCTGGTGCGGCGCCTCGTCAACACCGACTAACCTCTGTCTACGCATGCCCGGTGCTGTCAATACCGACGTGTGCCTTCGTCCACGACGTGTCTCCAGGCTTGGCAAACCTGGCGCGGTGCCTCATCCACATCATTTTCTACCTGGCGCACAATTGCGTCCTGACCACTCGGCGCTCCCTAGCGCCCGCGGCTCCTCGACGGCTCCCTCGACATTGGCAACCCTGACTCGACATCGACCACGGCGCCCCTTGCACGGCTACCTCGACTACGGCTACACCACCCTACGCTCTCGGCTCCCTCGACATCGGCACAAAGGGCTATCACCTCGCTTGAGCACCTCATCAGCTTCCTCTACAGTCCAAGCATGTGCGTCATCGACACCGTCCACGACGTTCCCGCTCCTACTGCGGGGAGATGTTAGCCTACTGGATTCTACTTCGGTTTCTCTCCAGTCTGACCATCCGCGATGTTCCAGTTGTTCATGACGCTACCGCTACGACTGCGGGGGGATGTTAGAGTATATTGTGATACGGAAAGATATGGTAGAGATAGGATTTGTTTCTTGTCTTGTACTCCAAGTCGGTCCGTTGTACTCCTATATATACTCGCCCATGAGGCTCAATAATACATCCAACATATTCCGCCAATCTCATAATTCTACAGATACCACAGTGAAGGAAGTTGACGAAGACAAAACAAAATTTTTGGACTACTACTTTGAGTTTGCTGATACTGATACCTTAGAGAGTAGAGTAAATATTGATAAACAATGTTCAGGTATGCAGATCATCCATATGAAAAGACAAGTTTGATTGAATTATATTTATAGATATGAATCTATGCAGATGTCATTGGGTTGCTTACAGCGATGGAACCAATGAATGGTGATTGCACACATGAAGATATGACTAAAGAGGTAATCCTATTTAATAAAGTGTATCTTATATGTAAATATAAATATTTTAAAGATACTTACAGGTAGATGAGGAAGAAAATGGTACACATGCTGATTGCAGCATTTTCCTGCAGGTTAAAAAGAAAGAAAGTCATGAAATCAATGGTACAAACGATGGTACCAAGTGTTAATTATGTATTTACCTTGTACATATTTTTTTCCTCCCATTTGCCCGTTCCTTGAAAATATACATTCATAATGGTGTAACTTTGACCTTTATTTTGTACAATGTTTTTAAGAAATATAAAAACTGTAATATTTTTTCATGAATAATCTAAGATATTGATTTATTTTTCTTAATAACATATTTGTGAATTCATACGTGGATTTGTGAGGATGTGAACAATGAACCTGCAATATGCACAACTGGTAGATGAATTTTCTTGTGCATGTTAGAGTAAAAAAAGCTTACGCGCGCTTAGATCCTTGCTTGTATATATATACGTGGATCCATCTTTTCTAAAGAAAACATTTTTGTAAGAAATCAATGACCATTACATCTTAATTCCATTGGTTGCAGTAACTAACTTGCATTGACGTACACGTACTCCTGCCCTGATGCACATGTTGGTGCCTATTCACTCATCAAATTTCCATAGTGCATCGTCATTGGGAAAAATCTATATTGTCAACGATATTCAATATATATATATACTTATTTTAGTTTTGAAAAAACTGTCTCAGACGGGACCGATGTGCTAAGAAAAATTACTAATTATATGAAAGTCAAGCACTTCTGCGCTCTCTCCGCGCTCTGGCCACTGTAGCTTAGCTACAGTCAACACTGTAGAATTCTACAGTGTTGAACAGTGCCTGCCATTTTTTCAAAAAAGTCCCTGAGTTTTCGTAAAATTATCAATCTAACCTCGCAGTACACATCCTCTCGAGAGGAGGGACCTGTTTGTGATTACGTGAAAGCCCATGTTCTTTTTCGTAAAAAGACACCACATCCCCCTCCTCCTTCTCTCCCGCGCGGTTCATGGTAGCCTCATATACTTATAATCACTGCGTAGTCATGACAGGCGCAGTTGTCCAATGAACACAACTTATAATCACTGCGTAGTCATGACGGGCGCAATTGTCCAATGAACACACTTGAAGGAATCAATTTTGGACTGGATAGATAGTTAGCTATTCATATGGGAGCTGATCACTTGTGAGGATACACAAAGATTTAATTACTGAAGTATCCGCTAGGGTAGTGAAATTAAGAGAAACTAAAATAGACATCTATTTCATATGCCACCAAATAGAATGAAATTTTTGTCTATCACCGAAGAGAAGTTGTGTTTGTCCTTAATCAGCTTATTCAAACAGAACAGATTGCTTGGAACAAAGTCCTAACTATTGAGTTAGAGGGATATTTCCAATATTATTTTGGTGTAGTAGGTTCTAGAACGTCATCCAATTCAGTTTAAGCACAATTAAGTGAACTGAGCTTCCTGTTTGCAATCAGACTCACTTCCCACCTACCTTGGCATCATCTATAAATGATTTTCAAGTGCATATATCCAAAGGAAGTCTCACAACTGCTACTATAAAGGATATATATGCTACAAATCCTCATAAGGAAAAATAAACTCCTTAAATATTTGGTATATTTGCATTTGAAGCCATCAGTTGTTTTAGAACGTATATCTAACCAATTGGTTGTTTTCCTACAGATTGCAGAAGGCTATCAAGTCATCAACGTGCATGCCGGCGAGATCTTACCGGCACGTCCGTGGCACCTCATCATGCAAATGCTTCCATAGTCAAATCTTAATATGGTTTGGAGCAAAAGAAGATGCTAAAATCTCAGGCCGGTATGAATTTCTGTCTTCACTTGAGCACTTTGATTAATGGAACTAGCTATTGATGACAAGTTACTTCTTCGAAGTCTTTCAGCGCCAAGAATGCACAACTGAATCAGCAAGAAGATACCCAATATTTGATACCTGCAAATGCAGTAAAGTATCCATTATCATCTGGAGAATTCATAACTAAGGAAAATAGTGTGAAAGACAGTCCAGAACACTAGAGATCCTGCGAAATCTTCTTATCATTTGTATTTTTGTAGCACCAATGGCTGCTCGGTTTCTTTATATGTAAGTTCACGTAGTTAGTTTATTTTAGCAAAGTAAAAAATAATGAAAAAGGTACCTGGGCCTCTGATTCATTGGCTTACCAATGAATACATAATGGATACCCGCTCCTCGCTTCGATAAATGATAATATAACCCTACAGTAACGGAAATATAAAAGTATAATCAAATACCTAATAGTTAGTAGTTAGTACAAACCTAACTGATATGATAAGCAAGAGGATACGACCAATTAATCATGAGCCAGTATTATCCAATTGTTTAAGGCTTGAAAGTAAACAACATTAACAAGTCACTAAATCTATACTATGAAGGCTCTGATTAGACAAAAAGAGAAAAAATTGCTCATAAACGTAGACCCTTGCAAGGCTAAAAGAATCCCGAGGTCATGAGCTGCTACAGCTCAGCTATTTACTGTCTCAGACACATCTTGCAAAGCCCCATCCCCTGAAAACCCAAATACTTATACAGCACATGCTTCAAACCAAGCAGTTGGGCAAGTGAAGCTGAATATCAATTCAGTTATCTCCAGGCTATGTCACTAACTCACTATTTATCTCCTCATCTAATCAAATCTATACTAACACTTGGGTAACCTGAATCTCAAAATGAAAAAGGAAACTAAATCTATTGTTCATTGCCTAGTTTCACCAGATGAGATCATGTTTCACCAGATGATTGTAGAAGACGCTGGCAATGCAGCCGACACCGACGATGAAGAAAATGAGAAGGTCCTCGGTGTTGTTTTAGTTGCGCAACCTGAGCTAGAGGCCACTCCCAAACACGGAGGATCGAGCACAGGTCGGCTAGCCAACAAGAACCGTCAAAGGACAACGGGTCATGTGTTGTTGTTCAATGACTATTTTTCGTGGAAGCCGACAAACAATGATCGTGATTTTCGCCGGCGCTTTAGAATGAAGAGGGATGTGTTTCACATTAGTGAACGGAGTGAGTGCAATTAGAGACATGAATAACTAAGTTAAGATGTTTTGACCAATTCAATATGAACTAAATACAGATGGAAATGAGTGAATAAATAAACTAAAATACATCTAAATATGTACGAATTAAGAAAAATAAAAATGTTTATATTTAGAAACAGAGGGAGTACCCTGTAATAAATTTTCAGAAAATTTTTTTAAGCGAAGAAAACTTTTCTTTTTTGAGAATAACTTTCGGAAGACAGTCATAGAGGGTTTTTACGCGGCCCGGCTGAAGCAGGCCTACCAAACCAACCACGACCCACGTATTGCGGTGAGCTCGAGCCCAATCCGCGCGCAGGGTGGCGGCGGTGCAGGGAAGCTCTGGCCGGCGTCGGCTACCTGAAGCTCGATTCGCGACCTTGGATGGTGGCAAGTGGAGCTCCGGACGGTGCTGGAGACCTTGGTCCGCGCTCGTGGCGGCGGCTTGCGTACGTTACGGGCATACTGCAGAAGAAAAGTCGCTGACGCCGACGGTCAGCAACCGTGCAAGCGCGACGCCTCGCCATGGTCATGGACGGTCGCCAATTCCCTGTCCTGTCGTAGAGTCTGGACCCCTGAAAGCCTCCTTGGAAAACGAAATCAAGAGCGATTCTCGCCCGACAAAATTCAGTGAAGCATGAGATGACACGCTCTACTCGGGCACTGGCACTTGCGCACAGCATCAATCCACATGCGACACCAATTGGGGCCGTCCCAGGCTCCCAGCTAGGTTTTTTTTTTCATGGCAGATATGAGATAATGCTCTTCGCTCTCATCCCTTAATCAGAGACGATAGAGCAAGTCGGCCGGGACAACCTGCAAGGCCCATGGCTGAATCGCTGCTCCTCCCCGTGGTGCGTGGTGTGGCCGGCAAGGCTGCTGACACGCTTGTTCGCAGCGTGGCCGCCATGTGGGGCGTCGACCATGATCGGCGCAAGCTTGAGCGCCAGCTGGGGGTGGTCCAGTTCAAGATAGCGGACGCCGAGCTAAAGGGTGAGACCAACCCTGCTATCCAGATGTGGATGAAGGACCTCAAGGCCGCCGCATACCTGGCTGACGATGTCCTCGACGGCTTCCAGTACGAGGCGCTGCGTCGAGAGGCCCAGATCGACGGGCACACCACCTGTAAGGTACTCGACTACTTCACGTCTCACAGCCCGCTTCTGTTCCGTGTCACCATGAGCTGGAAGCTGAATGCCGTCCTGAAGAAGATCAATGAGCTCGTAGCAGAGATGAACACGTTTGGACTGGAAAACCGAGCAGAGGTGCCACATGTTCTTTATCGGCAGACCCACGCAGCAATGGATGACTTCACAGAGATCTTTGGCAGAGATGACGACAAGGGGGTGGTGCTGAAGTTATTACTTGACCAGAAAGATCAGCGTCAGGTGCAGGTGCTGCCCATCTTTGGGATGGGAGGTTTGGGTAAGACTACTCTTGCCAAGATGGTGTACAACGACCCCGGAGTCCAGCAACATTTCCAGTTTGTCCAGCAACATTTCCAGTTTACGATGTGGCACTGTGTATCAGAAAACTTTGAAGCCGTTACTGTTGTGAAATCCATCATAGAATTGGCTACCAAAGGGAGATGTGACTTGCCCGATACAATCGAGCTGTTGCGAGGGCGGCTCCAGGAAGTCATTGGCCAGAGAAGGTATCTGCTTGTTCTTGATGATGTATGGAATGAAGAGCAGAGGAAGTGGGAGGATGACCTGAAGCCGCTGTTATGTTCTGTTGGTGGACCTGGAAGTGTGATAGTCGTCACATGTTGAAGTCGGCAAGTTGCCTCCATAATGGCCACATTAGGACCCCATGAGCTAGCATGTTTGAATGAAGATGATTCATGGGAATTGTTCTCGAAGAAAGCATTTAGTCGACATCTAGAGGATAGAGTGGAGTTAGTCACCATTGGCAGACACATTGTCAAGAAATGTAGAGGGTTGCCTCTTGCTCTCAGGACTATGGGTGGACTGATGAGTTCAAAGCAGCAGGTCAATGAATGGGAGGCCATTGCGCAAAGCAATATTTGTGATAATGTTGGAGGAAAATATGAAATCCTTCCCATACTAAAATTGAGCTACAGTCACTTGTCAGCTGAAATGAAGCAATGTTTTGCTTTCTGTGCAGTTTTCCACAAGGACTATGAGATGGAAAAGGACATATTGATCCAACTATGGATGGCCAATGGTTTTATTCAACAAGAGGGAACAATGGATTTGGCACAGAAAGGAGAATTCATTTTCTATGATTTGGTTTGGAGATCCTTTCTCCAAGATGTGAAAGTGAATGTTCTTCGTTTCACTTTTACATCATATGAGTCAATTGGTTGTAAAATGCATGATTTAATGCACGACCTTGCAAAAGATGTTACACACGAATGTGCAACTATGGAAGAGTTGATTCAACAGAAAGCATCCATACAAGATGTCCGGCATATGTGGATTGCTGCACAATATGAGTTGAAACAAACACTGGAGTATTCAAAGGCATGTCATCTCTTCGCACGTTGTTAGCACCCTCAAAATCACACAAGGATCTAATGGAGATCAAACAGATCAGATTACGAGCCATGCATTGTTATGATCCTTCTAAATGCAAAACATTTGCGGTATCTTGACATATCATGGTCTGACATTTTCACATTGCCAGATTCAGTATGTATGCTATATAACTTGCAAACACTGAGGCTTGATGGTTGTTCGAAGCTGCGATGTTTACCTGATGGCATAAGTGCGATGAAGAATCTCATCCATCTTTATCTTTTTGGGTGTGATAGTTTGGAACGGATGCCTCGAAATATGAGTTTACTGAACAACCTTCACACACTAACAACATTTGTTGTGGACACTGAAGTTGGCCGTGGGATTGAGGAGCTCAATGACCTATGTCACCTTGGAAACAGGTTGGAATTGTATAACCTGAGAAAAATAACGAGTTGGCAAAATGCAGATAAAGCAAATCTCCAGCAGAAGCGGGATCTGAGTGAATTGTTGCTGTGTTGGGGCCGCAAAAAAAGTTATGAGCCTGGAGATGAGGCCTGGAATGGAGAAGAAGTGTTGGATTCGCTTACACCTCATAGTACGCTGAAAGTTTTTGGAAGTATGTGGTTATGGTGGTCTAGAAATATCACAGTGGATGGGGGACCCTCAAATGTTCCGGTGCCTGAGAAAATTCTATATATCCAACTGTGCAAGATGTAAGACTCTACCTATAATATGGCTATCAGGGACTCTTGAGTATTTGAGCATAGAGAATATGCGTAACCTAACAACATTATGTCAGAGGAGCATTAAGATGGAAGCTGAAGAACACAATACCCTTCCACAATTCTTTCCCAAGTTGAAGGAGATTGTGTTTGATGAGCTACCAAACTTGGAGAGATGGGGAGAGACTTGTGCTGGCGAGCCTAATGGCTCGGTGATGTTTCCTTTGCTCGAACACCTAACGATCAGCAAGTGCCCCATGTTGTAATAGCCAGGAATCATCTAGCTCAAGATTTAAGCCACAACCGAGATAGAATTAAGGAAAACTTATCTTGATGCTTGAGATGGAGTCTAGGGCTTCGAGGGATGAAGCCCTTGTTCTTCTTCACCTTCACAGTAGCTCTGGAGCTAGAGGAAGGTGCAGGAGAGTCCTTCCCATGGCTGGCTGTGCCGTGCTGGATTGGGCAGCGTAGAGGGCTGAAAGAGAGTTCTAGTGGCCTCTTCTTCCTTCCTTAACCAGCCCCTAAAGAACACCCCTCTATTTATATGTATGCACGGTGCCACAGGGGACCCACCTGTAAGTTGGATAATTTGTGTGCCTCCAACCAGGGCACTGTAGCACGGTACTGTAGCAGCCGTAATTGTTGACCTAGGTTTAGCCTAGATTAAAAATATCCAACATTCTCCCCTTGATCGTAAGGCTAAACTTTATAAGCCCACTTATCAATGAAATGGCATACGAGATAAAAGGATTACGGTGGTCAATTATTTAGTACCACAGAAACCCAATTACTACAATATACCGTCCCATCTCAAAATGGAACTTCTTTAACTTATGAGCTCCATAAACTTAAACTTAAGTGAAAAATTTATGAGTTCATCTCTTTGTTGAAACTTATACAGAGGCAATAAATTACAACGGTCAATTAAGTACCGCCGAACTTATTGGCTACAATACATCATTCCATCGAAAAAATGAACCCTCTTTAGATTTATGGGGAGATGGTGTTGCAATGGTCCCAAGAGTGCAATTTGTTCTCTTATATTCATACTTACGCGCGTACTTGAAATGAGAACAATATGTTTTCAGAGTCATAATTAGTCCCTTAATAATAGGCTGCCACATAAACTTAATGCCGGCAACGTTAGAAGGCAAGCCTCTTTAAATATGGTGCTCATCACTTAATATCTTATTGCAATGCTTATAAACCAAGCACCCATTAGTTAAACTTAAATAGTGTTCAACACTTATGCCTTATTTTTTTAATACTTATTTGTTGAATACTAAAACTTAATTCATCAAGGCCTTGAACATAATTGACTCTGTATTCAAACTTTCACAATGTCTTAGGTCTGGCAGTAACCTCTTGACATGCTACTCGAATTGACTGCACTCTTATATAATGTGTCCCGGGATGGATAAACTCCTTAAGAAAAATCCTTATTCTTGAATTGATATGGATCAGGAACATAAAATCCATATATTAAATCATAGGGATCGAAACATGCCACAATTTAATTTGCATCTTAACGATGCCTTAAGAAAGTTTGGGCGAAGCCATTCCACAATATGGCTCCCCTTGCAAGGGTGAAACTTTTGTGGATAAAACGTAAGAGGATTTTTCACTCCTTGCAAAAATACCTTAGAGACTCACAACTTTGTGGCCATCATGTTTCTCAAATGTGTGCATGTAATCCCTTAGTGTGATATATTATCACACAGTTACTTTAGTGCTTGTGCCGACAAGGCAAAGCTTTTCTTAAATATTTTTCGGGAGGTCCAAACCCGGACTTATGTCTGCCAAAATATCCCGGACACAAAATCTTTAGGGCACATAATAACTTAAGCATTAGTGATAACGTAAGGAAAAACTTATTGCCCTTGATGGAGTAAACATAAACTTTAGGGTGAACTTAATACTCCCTTTAATGGACCCATCTCAGTGAGTTTTAACAACATAAGTACATCACTAAGACGATTCAATATCCCTATTGCTCATAATTAACATAAGATTGATCCATCAAAAGTTTGTTATTAAACTTATTTCTTTTTTAGCTTTGTACCACTATCTGATACTTCAAAAACAATTGATCATCATAATTCTTTATTTCATAAAGAAGGATTTCCATCTTCAAAACTTAAGGTGGTCAAGTGTCATCATTTTTATCAAAACTCCCAACCATATCATATATCAACAAGTCTTTTGATGAGACCCGTTGCTTAAATTTTAGAGGGACCCTTCAAAAAAAAAAATTGGTCCTTAACTTTGACAATCTGGGAGTTAGTAGATGGCTCTACTCATGGTATCCATGATGGAGTTCTTAATTGCCATGCAATATTTGACTGCTCTCTTAAATTCCAACATCATACTATCCTCCTTAAGTGATTTAGGAGAACTATTGTAAAGAGCAGAACCAAAAACTTGTATCTTACTTTAGAAACATGGCACAACCATTTAACATTGAAAGGCAATCTAATAATTCTTAGTCATAAGGATGCCCTTAGGAGATGGAGTCTTTAATAAATCTGACTAAATATGATATTTAGCTCAACTTAAAATCGATCAAACTTAAATACTTTATTGGTGGAATCTAAACATACCTCATGGGGAAATTCAAATGCTCCCCCTCAAAATGTGGACTGAGCCATAGCTTAACATTTCGACGAACTTCCATAAATATTCCACCTTTAGTAGAAGGAGCCAATAAAACTTGTAGCACGAATCACATTATTGGGATGGAGGATGAAGAACTTAATTTAGGCTAATGGAAATCTTCCAATAGCTTTAAACATTAGCCTCCAATCCATCTTGAAAACTTTTCCTTAAAACTTTCTTATTCATGAGGCCATAATAACATTATGCTTTATATCATTTTATCCAAGTGTTTACACATTTTCCTTATGGATATAAAATCCTTTGAGCTTAATCACAATCCACTTTGTGTGTTTTATTGTAGATAACATAATAAGGTGAACTCAAAAGCTCCATAATTAAATCATGAGAATTCTTCATGATCAACATAATCTTATAGGATTTTGAGAAGCTTCTTCAAATTACTTTCTCCATTAATGCCATAAAACTTTATTATGAATGAACTAGGAAATTACTTCCCCAGATCCTTACTGGCATACTCCCCCAGATCCTCACTGGGTTTTGTTCCCAACACTTATTAATAGACGAGAAATCCATTGGATTCTTGTCAATACGTAATCACGATTTCTTTAATGAGAGCTCATTATTTTTGTATATACTTCATTACTTATGACCTCATGAAACAATAATATGTACATAAGCTTAAGTCATTTCTCATAAAAAGTATTAAATCAGCCGAAAACATTATGGCTGAATTGAAAAAGATTAGCAATAGGGATAAAATTCATGATCACAAATATTTTATAGTGATCATGTACTCCCTCCGTTCCAAATT
Source organism: Poa pratensis (assembly GCA_947311845.1). Lineage (NCBI taxonomy): Eukaryota > Viridiplantae > Streptophyta > Magnoliopsida > Poales > Poaceae > Poa > Poa pratensis. Next base: position 34,298,758 of record CAMZMU010000069.1, on the reverse strand, counting down.
AATTGACTTCCATTTGCCTATATGTAGATGTATCTAGACATGTTACAAGTATAGATACATCCACATTTGGACAAATGGAAGTCAATTAAATTGGAACGGAGGGAGTAGAACATAATTCTTCATAGAACATAATTCCTCATTTAAACATTAATCTTTAGGGAATGACACATGTATCCAATCAACTTTAGTCAAAATGAATTCACGTGCCACAACCTATCCCAAAATAATCATTAAATCTCCAACCAAAATTTCCTTTGGTTCCATCATAATTGGAGATTACTTAGTTAGGGATAACTTAATGATCATAAATGTTGAAAACTTCATCAATTGATTTTTCTGGGAATAAAACAGAGGCACTTAATAGCAGAAGCGTGTTTTAAGACAATTGACGTCTTTTACCTTAATTCCCCGAAGATACTTAAAAAAAAATTGTGGCATATTGCATTATGTCCATAAGCCTTATGCATGAAATATTTCCCAAATTATAAACTTATTTTGTTGATCTGATCCACATCAGCTTTGGCCAAAAATGGATGAGAACAACAAACTTTTGTGAGCAAGTATTTATTAATCAGCTTTGGCCAGAATAACAAATACATGTCACACTTTATAGCCTTCTTAAACTTCTTTCACCGATCTAGCCCACATCAGCTTTGGCCAGAAATGGACAAGACCGGCAAAAATTTGTGGTCAGATACTCATCAATCAGCTTTGGCCAGAATGATAAGTATCAGCCACACTTAATTAGAATCATGTCTCTGTACACTTCTTTTATTGAACTAGTCCGTGGACCAGAACAACTAAATTTTGTGATCATGTGTTCATCAATCAGCTTTGGCCAGAATGACAAACACAAACCACACTTTATTTAAATAGAGACATTCGATAGCAACAACTTCATATAACATGCATGGCTTAAGGACGGAAGCTTTATTGATGGGCAATTATACTTGACATACCATGGTTCAGTGAGATATAACCATGGAAAATCAACTTTAGATATTCTCATGCCCAAAACTTAAATATTATTCAGATCAAGGACCACTTAATTTTGAATCCTCCCATTTAGTTTTCCTTATCATCATAATCCCTTTTCAGTACATCATAATTTGCAATACCTTCTTTAGATATTTTAGGAGGATTATAAAGGAGAGCCCAACTAGAGTGATCTCAAGCTCCTCCTTGCATAAAACATAATTGCTACCATTTAGTTCTCTATGCCTTTAATTTTTCCGGCAATAAGAGACACCAATTGCTGCAAAATGAATCAGATGCTTTAATAAGCATCAATTTCATAACTTCTTATTTTGTGGTCAACATACCCGTCAATCAACTTTGGTCAGAATGACGAGAATGAGCCACACATAATTAAATCCTCACATGCATAAACTTCATTCATCAACCCAGTTCACATCAGCTTTGGCTAGAAGCGAACCGGACCAATAAAATTTCATGGTCAAAATGCCCGTCAATCAGCTTTGGCCAGAATGACGGACATAAGCCATGCTTTATTTTGAGGATCAACCAATTTCTTTTGCAGCAAAACTTTATGGCATAATGGTAGCAATAATCATTGTAATAAATTTTGGAGAACATTATTATCATAATGGCCCTTTCTTTAAATGATACATTATTCTAAGCAATAAAAAACTAATTGTTTCGGGGCTTTATTCACATAATTGGTCATCATAATAACATAAAAGTTCCAAACCTATTTTTATTGGACCACTTAAACTTTACTAATCATAATGAAAAGACATCACAATAATTTAACATGACACATGAGCATAATTAAGACATAAAACAATTATGACATAGAAATAGCAATAATCATCATAATGATGAGTGCCATAAAATAATTTGCTAATCATGATAAAACATTGGAATGACAAAACATATAAAACATCACTGATAATAATAACAGCAGGCATAATAAAAGGTGCTAAAAAATCCCTGAAATTTGCCCTAAAATGTGACAATTTATCACATAAAAATTTAATCATCATTTCATTATTAGGGTAATATAACTTTCCCTAAAAAACATTCTGCCCATAAATTTTTTTTCTGGCATTAGAATTCTGCCGAAACTGGGCCAAAATCGGCCCAGCCCAGCCATTAACACCTTCTGTCCAAAATGAACCATAAGCCCAGTGGGCTGTGACTGGAGAACCGTCCAGCCGTCGGATCTCCATCCGACGACCCAGTGCGTGCGTGGAACAAAACCACCGCATCGCCGCCACCCCCAAAACCATAGTCCCCTTTCTCTCCCCGTTCTTTCCTTCCTCTCCAGCGTCACTCGCGACAGCGGCAGCGGACGCAACCGAGCGAGGTGACGGTGAAAAGCGCCTCGGCACGAGCCGAAGAGAGGGAGAGAGAAAGCAGCGGCGTTGCTCTGGCCCCCTCGCCGGACCTGCGCGTGGCTTTGGCTAGCACGCAGCTCCGTCGAGCGGCTCCGGGCAGCGCCCTCAGCGAGGCGGACGTGCACGCCGGCGGGCGTCCCCGCGGCGGTGACGGCTCCCTTCGCCAAGCTCCGGCACGGCAGCTGGACTCCATCACCGACAAGCGAGCGAGGAAGCGTAGCTACTGCCAGGTGTGATGGACGGCAAGACGCTCCAGCAGGAGCCCGAGCGCATCCGCAAGCATAAGAGGTCGACCTCTTCGCCGCCATGGCCAGTGACGGTGACAAGATCCATAAGGTAATCGTCCACCACTCCCTTTAGTTCTTGATTTAGGGTTAGGGTTCATCGGTAAATGGGGAATTTTCTTGAGCTAGGGTTCCGGAATTGGGAATTTCAGAAGCTAGGGTTTCATAAAATTGGGGATTTTCATTAAGAATTGCATAATTTGCTTCTTTCCCCATCAATTTATTACATAAACCGAAACCACAAGCTTAATTACAGGGGAAAAAACATGAAAATTCAGTTCTAGGGTTTGAAAATTTGGGAATTTTTGCTTAAAAGCTTGCTGAAAACATCAATTCCCCTTTTTAACTTCATCAATTTAAAACCCCAGAACCTTAATTTAATACTTCAGGATTTATTCCTTAAGAAATTTAGGGCTAAACTTGATGGACTTGATCTTTAGCATGAAACAGAACAGATCAAGCAAGATCTTTAGTATTAAGGGCTAAAAAACATTAGAACAAGCCAAGACAGGAAGAAAAGCTTGACACTTAACATAAACTTAATAAATCAAACATGAACTTGAGCATAAGAGGGCTCAATCTTGAACCTAGATGCTCTGATACCATTGTTGTAATAGCCAGGAATCATCTAGCTCAAGATTTAAGCCACAACCGAGATAGAATTAAGGAAAACTTATCTTGATGCTTGAGATGGAGTCTAGGGCTTCGAGGGATGAAGCCCTTGTTCTTCTTCACCTTCACAGTAGCTCTGGAGCTAGAGGAAGGTGCAGGAGAGTCCTTCCCATGGCTGGCTGTGCCGTGCTGGATTGGGCAGCGTAGAGGGCTGAAAGAGAGTTCTAGTGGCCTCTTCTTCCTTCCTTAACCAGCCCCTAAAGAACACCCCTCTATTTATATGTATGCACAGTGCCACAGGGGGACCCACCTGTAAGTTGGATAATTTGTGTGCCTCCAACCAGGGCACTGTAGCACGGTACTGTAGCAGCCGTAATTGTTGACCTAGGTTTCAGTGGCGGAGCTTGGGCCAAATGGCCGGGGGGGCGAATGGGCTGCTAGGCCATGTTGGGCCGCTGTTGGGGGGGCAAAAAGGCCAAATACCATCAATTTTGAAGACAAAAAGGGCAAATATTAGTGGATTTGTGGGAACATTTGGCTGGGCTGGGGGGGCGGCGGCCCCCCCGACCTGAACGTAGCTCCGCCCCTGCTAGGTTTAGCCTAGATCAAAAATATCCAACACTCCAAACTTGCAAGTGTTCCAGGGAGCCCAGTTCTCAAAGACCTGCTCATAAAGGAAAGCTGCAGTCTTCCAGTGAGTTCACTCTCACATCTAACAACCTTGATTTATCTTGCATACGATGGGACAGGTTTTGTGTCTACAACCATACCTTTGGGCTCTTGGCCGTTTCTTGTCAGTTTAAATATTTGGTCAATGGCAAGCATGATGGTGATGCCTCTAGAGGACCAACTTTTTTTTTTTTTGAGAATTCTAGAGGACCAACTGAACCAATGCCATAGACATCTTGAAACACTTCGGAGTTTGAGTCTAAATGGGCCCAACTGCTTCACAACAGCATCTGGATTATCCAAATCTAATCCTGTCATTTGGGACTGCTTTGCTTTTGTGGAAGAATTGAAGATTTTTGGATGTGATGACCTTGTTCGCTGGCCAGTAGAGGAGCTGCGGAGCTTAGTCCGCCTCCGATATCTTGCTATCAGCCTTTGTGATAACCTGAACGGGAAGGGTTCATCGTAGGAGGAGACCCTTCCGCTGCCCCAGCTGAAGAGGCTACACATCGAGAGTTGTGTCAACTTATTAAGGATTCCGAAGTTGCTTGCATCCCTCGAGCAACTGCAGATATCATGTTGCATAAAGTTGGAGGCACTGACTTTGAACCTTGGCTATCTAGTCAAGCTGAGGAAGCTCACACTGTATTCCTGCAATCGCCTGAAATCGCTGCCTGATGGGATGGATGGTCTCACTTCTTTTTTTTTTTTTTTTTTGGATGGTCTCACTTCGCTTGATCAGTTGACGATAGGGTATTGTCCAGGGATAGAGAAACTCCCGGATGGCCTCCTCCAGCGGTTGCCAGCCCTCAAATCCCTATGCGTACAGGGCTGCCCCGACTTGGGAAGACTTTGTAGAGAAGGTGGGTACTATTTCCACTTGGTCTCCTCTATCCCAGATAAAGTCATCCAAGTGGCAGAACACAGCGCCCCAGTAACACAAACAGTGTCCAACAAAAAGAAGTTTCTAAGGAGTCTCCTTCCCTCCTATGCTGACTCAAACTGAGGTGTGTAGCATTATATCCCATATGAATCGCTAATGTGTTCTTCCCTCGAAAAAAAATCGCTAATGTGTTCCAGTGCATTAGTATGTTCTGAAAAGAATTTCGCACATCCAAAATCACATGCATGTTTGATAAAGCCTAAACTATCTTAAATTTCATGTATTTTACAAAGTAAGGTCAGTAGAATAAAATGATGAGAACAGAGCAGAAAGTAAAAAACAAGAAATGACAAGCACAAGATCCAGAAGCACTTATATGTCTGATAAACCCTAAACTACGTTCAAATTCATGTAATTCTTTTGCAAAATCAGTTTAGTAGGATAAAGGACGAGAGTAGAGCCAGGAAATCAGAAATGACAAGCACTAGAGACAATAACAAAAAGACACTATCACAATTAGAGAACAATCAGAAAACAACAGCAAGACGTATGATCCCATCTAATTGGTTGATCATTTCCAATGGTCACATCGATCCATCGACATCATCAACTAATTAACTATATTTGTGTAACCTGTCTCCCATAATTACAATAATCGCTTTGGGATTGCCAGCAAATTTGGAATCTTTTGTGTAGTATTCATGGAGCCTTTGTCAAAATCTCCATACATCTGATCATTCCGATCCTTGTATCCTGCCCTTGTCTCTTGAAGATGAACCGCACGAGGAAAATTGCTGGGATGGGCAAGACTAAGGTCCCATCCGCAGTGCAGAAAGATAAAGATGAGAGCATAGTTTTCTTCAGGGAGCTGTACAAGCATGAGAAAGATACGGATGTGAACCTCCTGGAACCGATGTACTCCGTTGAGTTCGACGCTATACAAGGTGAGATCTTTGATCCTTGCTTGCAGCCATTTTCATAAGCATACTGTTATCTCTCGGAAAAATTAATCCTACCAATGTTGTCAGCTCAATCCCATAATCCCTTTTACTGTCCAGACATGACTCCTCAATAACCATATGCAACTTTGACGAAACTAACTGCAGTGTTTGTGCTCATATCTCTTACTAGGTGGTCATATGTCCAGACCTCCCTCGGGGAGGAGAGACTTCCTCATGCCAATCGCCGAGAAGCATGACTATGACTGGTAGGTTCATCTGGTCTTAGAACATATATTTGTACACAACTGGAATCGATTTTTACAAGTGTCTTACTTCAGGCTGAAGACCCCTCCAGCTGTATCTTTGTTTCCTTCCCTGGAGGTGGAAGCCAACTCCTCCAAGATGAAGGAGCTACCGATCCCACAACCGGTGAAACCTTCGACTTCAAGGGTATATACTAAATGCTAAATCTCCTATATTGTATATACAATTTTTTGTCTTCCAGACTTAACTTTCTTCTTGAATCCAAACGACGACAGTTCTTAGGCAGGCCAGAGGGGCCAAAAAAAACATCGCCCCCAACTGGTTCTTCACCCAAGAAGAACTTGTTCAGAGGGGCTCCATCCATCTCCAACGTCGACAAGAGATCAGCCCACACTGCCCTACCAAGCAGGCAGCAGAAGCCAGCTCCTGTGACTGCTAGAGCTACTACTCCTACAAGCAGAAACTCAGCTAGAGCTACTACTGCTACAAGCGGCAACTCAGCCAAGAAACAATCAGATAGGTGCCATGCAATCCAAGACAGCAGTGCAAATGCAACCGAGCCAATGGAGAGCCCAGAAGAAGTCCCTTACAAGGCACCCAAGAATCTGCTCACGACCGGGACTGTGTTCGCGCGCCGTGGGGTGCCGCCAACGACAACGGCAAAAGGTCGGTCTGGAGGTCCTGCATTTGGCGCGGACGACAAAGGAGGAAGTGTCGGGTCAAGGAGGCCACCTCCGTGCCCTCCGGCTGCCGCAACGAGAGGTTTTAAGGAGCTGCAGGAAAGCAGGAAGAAAGCTTTACTAGCGAAGGGAAAGGAGCTGCAGGAAAGCAGGAAGAAAGCTTTACTAGCGAAGGGAAAGGTTGTAGATGGCAATGGCAGCGAGCCTGCTTGCCACGACAACAATGGCCATGTCGGCACCGACGAGGCTGTGCGGGCAAAAGGAATGAGAAGAGCCGATAGGATGAACGAGAGGAGACCAAGATTTGCAGACATGTGAATAGGGGATATGGATCAGTCGATTTACATGTTTGGAATCATTACGGTATCAGTAAAAGCTACTGAAATTTATGCGTTGTTTGCAGATGTTGCAAATGTCACTGTAAATTTTGCTCCTTCCATTGAAGACTACTTTCTGTTGATTTGTCAAGTACTCGAGTGATTTTGTACTTTCACTTGAGATCAAAATACAGGCTCACATGTCCAGCAGTATACATGCATGTACCAGGTGTGACATCCTTTCTGTTTCAGAGCCTGGCAACAAAAATGGAATCAGCAAACCATGAAGCATCCAAGCTAGAACATCCACTATTTGGCCAGCCCTTCAGAACAGGGCAACGGGCTTCCACTGACATTAAACGGCGTTGATAGGGTTGAGCTGTGGCTTCCCCCGCCCCATGGTAAATCCTTTTGTGCCATCCGGCATATGCGGACCAGGAGGCGGCTTCGGCACCACCGGATGCTCAGCGCTGTGATTCGATGGAGGAGTGCCGATTGGATGGCAACTATCACGGCTCTGGCCATGGTACGGGCTACGGCCACGTCCTCTTCCCACACGTCCTCGTCCTCTTCCCCCACGCCCCATGCCACTTTCGTCATAGAAACCATCCTCAGCCTATAAGATGATAGGAGCCGTTAGACTATCTATCCATCCTTCATGAAGTTTTTGATGCATCAACATAATGTAATAAGTAATAACTAGTACGCAGATAGGAATGGAGGACCAATGAAATACCTGGGCCATGTCTTCTGCTTCATACTCTTGTGGTGTGTCAGGATCATCTTCATCTGCAGCCTCGTCATCTCCACCTTTTCTTCCATGAACCCACCCATGTTTCTAGTGGAAGGCAACAAAACTAGATGTCAAAACGTGTCTGACTTTTACAATGAAGCTTTTGACTGATCCTAGCGAATTTTCAAGGAAGTTTTTTGGCAATTGTCTGCCCTCAGATAAAATGTTCACTGGGCATGCTTATACTGTCAATCAAATATAGTAACTATACCAAGAATGATGTGAGTGGACAACCAATATTCCTCAGGTGTTAATGACAGATCTAGCCAGGTTAGTAGGATAGACGAGAGGAAACCATAGAATAGTTTTATGTGCAATCTGCTTCCATCAGCCTATGATTACTTCAAATTTCACATAGAGCATACAATGAACAGTGAAAAAGACATTGCATTGGCCAGGAATCATTAAAGTACCAAGATACCAAGCAGCGAGCGAACTCTTGGCCCGTCCCTCCAGTTTCTCCCACCATTGAACTCGGCAACCTATACGTGAAAAAGAGAGTTCTTTTAAATGTTAGTCAAGTGCTAAAGCACAACCAGATAACAGTCAAGATGACATACCGCCTTTTCAGCAGCCTCAACAGTTTCGTACTCCACAAAAGCATGCAGCTGTAAGTACAGCAGTAGAAACATTAGAGGAACAAACATGTGTTAGAATATCTTACAAACAGCAGATCCATTGCTTATTGCTTCATAAGAAGCTATGAAATCATTCATCAAGTTTTGGTGTTCATATAGAGGTAGATAGATCATCATACAGACCTTATTAGCAAAAACCATCTCAATCCTTGATAATTTGCCAGCAGCAGGTCCAGAAGTATCTTGCGGATAGCAGGTACGTATTGATTTCACACTGCAAAACAGATGATAGCAAAATATGATGTGTTGAACATTGCATTTGGAAATTATTCACGCTAACAGATATCCATACCTCCCAACAGCTGAAAAAATCCTCATAAGATTCTGATAGCGAGGATCCTCAGGTAATCTTTCAGCAATAATAATGCGAGACTGAGCACAAAGAATACATTAAATTTCAGAAACATGACATAGCGAATAGAGAATTTTCGACTGGTTAGATTGCTAACCTGAACTTCTTCAGCAGCCATATCAGAGAAGGGCACTCGGCGCCTAACCATCTTTCCATCATCTGAAACTACCTATGCATAACAAAAGTTGTATTCTTAGTAAGGACTAAGGAACCACACAACATTATATATCATTCCTTGTGTTTGGATCACGGGAAACTTGAACAAGAGCTAAATGCATGACAATATGACATCACAGGATAGCTCATGCAGTACCATGTTACAGGTTTAAGACAAAAAAAAATTGGCTTTATCCCTGCATGGCTGCACTGAGGCAGCCATCTCCCAGATTTAACTAATGAAACCACACATTTCTTGATTAAATATGCATATCCAAAATAAAAGAGTAAAAGACAAATATAATATATGGTTGAGATGCTTACCAGCTCTGTTGATGTACTTAATGCAGCAGGCAACAAGGATCTATCAATCAATTCCCGAATCTTCCTAAATGATGCAACTACGGACATCGGCACTGTAGAACAGAATAAAAATATAAGGAATCTAGTGTTTGAAAATAAATAAATGTCAAATAGCACCATGAGTCAACAACATCATGTAAGAGCAAGCATGTTATCATAATCGAGAAGTTTCGGTTTCGAAACAAAATAATGGAGAAGTTTCCACTGTTATCGGTCAAAACCTAATGCAGATATAGAGCACATGGAGAATGGCATGCAGCTCCCAGTAATAAATTAATGATGCAAAAATAATGCAAGCTTATTATATATACTTTAAAGCAACCTTGTTTTCAAACATGTCAGTACTCTATAGTCCTATAATCCCTACCTACAGCACAACAAGGTTACCTCTCAATGCTAGTACGCTAAATGTGTGTATTACTTATTGGTAACAAGTAAAATTACAAGAAGAAAATAATGGCTGGATGAAGAATATCTATATCAGCATTTGCAAGAATTTTATTATCATACTGCATATTGCATAAATAATACTCCCTCCGATCCGAATTTATTGTCGTGGAAAGAGACCTGCGGTAGTACAAAAATGTATACAACTTGCGACAATTAAAAGGGATCAGAGGGAGTAAATTTGATTGATTGCAGCCATCAAATATTTTATGAAAGAAACATGCATGAAAGTAAACAGCATAATCAGGCGCTTTGTTCAAATTTAACAAGTTAAACGTACCAAATCCATCTGGATCTTTGGTAATGAACTTCATCAGGTGGTCAGTTGTAGCCAAATTGACATCACTGAAGTAAAACTCCACCTGTCACGTTCCCAAATTCATTAAAATATCCAATGGATGCACAATTAAGAAGAAGTGTATCAAGAAACCGATTAAGGTTTAATTATATTAACAGACGGCTAAATAGGAATTATAGAAAATAGTAAAAGGTGAAGCTACTACAACAGAGTAAAAAATATATCTGGGAGTAGATGGAATGAAATGGTAAGGGCGTAGATGATAATAAATAAAACAAGAGGATGAGTTACATTCTTTCCAGATTCAACCCTATCATCCTAAAAAGAGGAAAAGTTAGTAAGAACATTTTTACTATAATGCATGCAATGCAACGGTTAGATAGGAACAACAAGACAACATTGTGTTAATTTGCTGTATTTTCTATACCCTAGCATATCTGCCAGATGTTGATGACTTAACACGCACACAAACTTGCCGCTCCACACCTCTCACTTAACCATAACTCTAGAAAACCATATAACAAGGCAGCTTGTACCAGTTCGTTCTATTACCCATATTTATGGGGAATATACGGTGCTGTCGGAGAAATAATTGCATATATACAATATAGTTCAAATTTTTAAACAGATGTCCTATTATAGCGACACCCCACGAACCTCCCCTGAGGTCCATCCTTTACTTATCAATGCATACTATACCAGAGTACAATCTCACAACCATAGATCTGTAAAACCAGGTTGGTTACCCTTATGAAAGTTTAGAAATATAACACAAGGAGAACCCATCAGATAAATGATGAGAGAAACCGCTAAGCTAGACATGAAATTCAGTAATGCCATGTCTGGATATCCCAGTCATCCACGTTGTCGACATACGAAGCTCAGAACTACATTCGCCAAGGCAAGACACTGATATACATGCGTAACGAAGTTATGGAGCAGCGAGCAAACAATCAGATCATAGACCAGCAATACACCTCTATGCAAAAACCCATCTAAAGCGCACCCTTTTTTTTTGCCAAAGAGTCAAACTTTATTGCGAGGCACCGCCGATTTCGCAGCAAAACCATGGAACGCGGCGGATATCGACTGAAAAAAAAAATTACCTGCTTGACGACCCGACGAGTGAGCTCCTCGGGCAGGACGAGCTGAGCGTCCCTCTCCACCACCCCCGCGGCATCCCCCTCGTCCTCGCCGTGGTGATTCTGATGGCGATGTTGGGGCTGGTGATGCGGCTGGTGGTGGTGGTGGTGTTGCTGATGGTGGGGCCCGCGGCGGTGGGGATGGGCTTGATGGTGGGCGGCGGATCGGGGGTGAACTCCGGGGCGGCGGCGTTGAGGCGGCCAGCCGCCGCCGACGAGGAGGAGGGGGAGGAGGACTCCGAGGTCTCGTCTTGCGCCATGGCGATTGGGGCGGATTGGGGAAGTGGGGTTTCGTCTCGCCTCTTGGCTTCCGGTAGAAGGGAAGCGAGCGAGGAGGAGGCCGACACAGATACAAAAAGGCGGCCTCACTTCCGAAAAAGAAGAAGAAAAGGCTTATTAGGGTTTTTATAAGAAGGCGACCTTAGAGCATTTCCACTCGCGGCGCCCAAACGCCTTTGGGGCGTGCCGGACACAAAATCACCCCCACTCGTGGCGCCCAAACGCGAATTCGGTCCGGCGCGGCCCAGTTTTGTGTCCGGCACGCCCAACCCACGCCCTCAACTTGGGGAGGCTTGGGCGGCCCCGAACGGAAGGAAACGCGACGCCACGTCGGCTCCCGACGCGCGGGCCACGCCTGGCAGTGAGACAAGAGGCTGCATTAATGCCGGGCGTCGTCTCGGTTTCCCAGCTGGGCGCAGCGACGCGTCGCTTCGCCTCTGCGGCGAGGAAGCGTCTGCGCCACGGCGGCGTCAATGCAGGCGAGCCGTTAATGGTGTGGCAGGCGAGCCGTTGGACGGCCGGAGTTAAGGCGACCTCATCCGTTCGCCTCCCCGGCCGCTATATAGAGCGGGTTCCTCACCGTCTCCACCATCTCCACCATCTCCATCCCACACCTAGCCATGGCCTCTCCCTGGCGCGCCGCGGAGGAAGAGAGACGAGCGCAGAGGGAGGCCCGTCGTCGCCGCCGTGACAGCCAGGTTTGGCAGAGCGCCATGGCTCGCCGCGGCTGGCCATCGCAGGAGGCAGGCTCGTCGGCCGTCAACGCTCCGCCACCTCATCCACCGCCTCCTCCGCCATCGGCGAACCAACTCACGGAAGCCGAGGCGCGCGAGCTCGTCCGCACCAACACGCCGGTGCAGGCGAACTGCGTCCTCCCCGAGGGATGGGCCACGAACCCAGTGCACGTCCCCGTTGCACCCATGCTGGCCGGCCAGGCGCGGCTCGACTACGTCGCCTCGTGCATGGGGACGATGGCGCCGGAGCTGCACGACGACCCCAGGTTCGAGCCGAACTCGGCGTACTAGGACAAGCAGGTCGAGCTCGAGCACGCCTACCGCCTCCACTCCTTCTTCGCCCCCAAGCCGCATGCGGACTGGCTCGAAGACTCCGACGACGCCGTCGACACCGACGACGACGGCCTCACCAACACCACCGACGAGGACTTCGCAGCGGGCATGGAACGGGAGAGGGTTCGCTACGAGGCGGTGGAGCAGGCTCGTCGCGCAAGATCGGAAGGAGGCCGCGTGCAACCTCCTCCGCCGCAACCTCAACAAGAGGCGGAGGAGGTTGACGGTGATGATGACGGCTTGGAGGACTGGCCGCAGACGCCGGAGTAGGATCCCGGCCACATGCAGCTCGACATCGAGGCCGACATAGCCTCTGCCGCCGCCACCACCGCCTCCGCCGCCACCACCTCCAGCTCCGCAGCCACCACCTCCAGCTCCGCCGCCACCACCTCCACCACCGGCTACCTCTACTGCCTCTGCTCGAGCTGCCGCCGGGGTCCTGTGCTCGCAGCCGCAAGGGCCGGCGCCTGCCCCAACTGCCGGTGCCCGGCGTGCCACCCTACTTACTAGATCTAGTCTAGGTCTAGATTTAAATTTGAATGAATTATGTTAGTTTGAATGAAATTTCAATGAAATATATGCATTTTCGTATCAAAATTTCATATTTAAATAATATTTGGGCGCCGCGAGTGGGGAGCGAGGGCGCCCAAATGGGCAAGGTAGTCCAGATGGCGCCCAAAGAGCCTGTCCGGATGGCCTTTGGGCGCCCATTTGGGCACCGCGAGTGGAGATGCTCTTAGTTGTACACGAATCCAAATCAAGTCGAAACAGAACACAATCCGTGTGGTAGAGTTTGATCTCAGATACACAAGGTTGCCTGATGACCTCTGCCCTCACTGATTCAACCTCTTTTGTTTACCCATCTACATAATGGGTCTGCTCCTACTTGCTGGTGAAACTCATGCTGATTTTGACAAACATAGAAGTAGGTTCTTATATGAAGGGGATGGCAACAAGAGGAAGTACCACATGAACACATGGTCAAATGGGAGGATCTCTGCAAGCCTAAGGACTAGGGTGGGATGGGTATCTCGGACACCAGAATCATGAATGTGCACTATCTCTAGGCTCAGCGGCTGGTCATTGTGTCAAGGGGGTGCAGAGGACACCAGGAAACTTTGTTTTTCTTTGTATAATAGCAGATTTTTCGCCATGTGTGCACCCTCAAACCAACATTTTCATTTGATGTGACATCATGTTTGCACCATGGTCCTCTTTGCTCTAGCTCCGCCGCTGTCTGGGCTTGGGGTCAGCTATCTGTTTTTGTTTGATTTGTGGTTTAGGGAGAGCCCCCTTAAAAACCGTTACTCGCGCCTTTTTGAAATTTACTCAACCTCACATTTTGGTGTCGCGAGATCATAATGGTACTGGTTGGTACCTCTCTTTATGTAGAGCGTTTTGTTCTCAGGAACTTAGGGCATCTCCAGCCGTCCCCCCCAGTGCCCCCCAGGCGGTTTTTTTTAGCGCCGGCGCTAACGAATTTCTTCCAGTCGCCCCCCTAGAACCTCGATTAGCGCCGTTTGGCGCGGTTTTTAGCGCCGGCGAAGGCGACGTGGGCCAGCCTTGTCGGCGAGATGAGGTGATGTCCCTCCCTTTTTTTCCTTTTTGCGCCAGCTCTCCCGCCATTTCGCCCCACATATCCCCTCCCCATCTCGCAGCTCCCGCCATTTTCCCCAGATCTCGTCGCCCAAGAGGTTCACCGGCCCACGCACCGCCGCCGCCGCCGCTGTTGTCACATCCTCCCCACCGCCGTCGTTGTGAAGGGGCCGAAGATGAGGAAGCCCGGGGAGCCGAAGAAGAGGCCGCCGGGCATGTCCAACATAGTGGACGGCGGATGTGGCGCGCCGCAAGACCGAGAACACCGGCCGCCGGAAGAGGGAGAAGGCGCAACGCGCTGATGACGTGGATCACACGTTCGTTGGGAGACCCCAAGAGGAAGGTATGAAGCAGTGTAGCAGCAGTTTCCTCAGTATGAAACCAAGGTTTAATCGAACCAGTAGGAGCAAGAAATCACTTCTGAAGGTTGTTGGTGGCGCCGTTTACTCGATCACCAACGTGGAATCTGCACACAACACAATCAAACTACTTTGCCCCAACGAAACAGTGAGGTTGTCAATCTCACCGGCTTGCTGAAAACAAAGGATTAAACGTATGGTGTGGAAAACAGTAGTAAATTGCAGAGAATGAAAAGGAACAATGTTTGCAGTTGGTTGTATTATCAGTGTAAAAGAATGGACCGGGGTCCACAGTTCACTAGTGGTGTCTCTCCATAAAAGATAACTAACATGCTGGGTGAACAAATTACAGCTGGGCAATTGACAAAATATTGAGCGCATGACAATGCATATATATGACATGATGATTACTATGATATTCATGTGGGCATTACGACAAAATACATAGACCGTTATCCAACAGCGTCTATGACTAATAATCCACCGCCAGGTTGTCATCCGAGTTCCCCGTTGGTATTAAGTTGCAAGCAACGGATAATGCATTAAGTAATGTGCGTAATGTAAACAAATGCATTAGACCTAACGGCGCACCCTTAAGCTAAGCATCGGTTATTTTATCCCTAGTGGCAACAGCACATCCACAATCTTAGAAGTTATTGTCACTCTCCCAGATTACCGGAGGCATGAACCCACTATCTAGCATAAATACTCACTCTTGGAGTTACAAGCATCTACTTGGCCAAAGCATCTACTAGTAACGGAAAGCATGCAAGATCATAAATAACATATAAGATAGATTGATAATCAACTTGACATAGTATTCAATATTCATCGGATCCCAGCAAACACAACATGTAGCATTACAATAAGATGATCTTGATCATGATAGGCAGCTCACAAGATCTAAACATGATAGCATAAAGTGGAGAGACAACCATCTAGCTACTGCATGGACCCGTAGTCCAAGGATGAACTACTCACGCATCACTCCGGAGGCAGGCATGGTGATGTAGAGCCCTCCGGTGATGATTCCCCTCTCCGGCAGGGTGCCGGGAAGAGCTTCTGAACCCTCCCGAGCTAGGGTTGACGGCGGCGGCGTCTCTGGAACTTTTCGTGGATAATGGCTCGGGTATTTAGGGTTTTCCGTCGGGAAGAATAAATAGGCGAAAGGGCGGCGGCTGGAGACGCCCGTGGGCCCACACCACCCCACGGCGCGGCAGGGGGGCCCGCGCGCCCCATGGTGTGGCTGCCCGTGGCTCCCCTCCGTCTCTCCTTTGGACTCCGTGTACGTGTTGGAAAAATAGGAGGTTCTGTCCAAGTTTCGTCCAATTCCGAGAATATTTCCAGACTAGCTTTTCTGGAATACAAAAACAGCAGAAAACAGGAACTGGCACTGTGGCATCTTGTTAATAGGTTAGTCCCAGAAAATGCATAAAAATGCTATGAAGTGTATATAAAACATGTAACAATTGGTATAATATCAACATGGAACATCAGAAATTATAGATACGTTTGAGACGTATCAAGCATCCCCAAGCTTAGTTCTACTCGTCCTCGAGTAGGTAAAACGATAAAAACAAAATAATTTCTGAGGTGACATGCTACAATCATAATCTTGATCAAATAGTATTGTAAAGCACATGTTATGAATGAAGTGATCCAGGTCAATGGTCTATAGTTTGCTAGCAAGTAGATAATGAGCAAACAACTGAATCATATAAGCAAAAACTTTTCATGAATAGTACTTTCGAGACAAGCATCAAAGAGTTTTGCATAAGAGTTAACTCATAAAGCAATAGATTCTAAGTAAAAGGTATTTAACCAACACAAAGGAAGATTTAAGCTTCAGCAATTGCTTTCAACTTTCAACATATATATCTCATGGATATTTGTCAACACAAAGCAATATAATAAGTGCAATATACAAGCATATAAAAATTGTTGCACCAAAGTTGACACTAGTGTTTGCTTCTAAGATAGAAAGAAGTAGGAAAACTGACTCAACATAAAAGTAAAAGAAAGGCCCTTCGCAGAGGGAAGCAGGGATTAAATCATGTGCTAGAGCTTTTTAAGTTTTTGAAATCATATAGAGAGTAAAAATAAGTTTTGAGAGGTGTTTGTTAATTGTCAACGAATCAGAAAATGGAAAGTACAATATGACCCCTGCCAACCAGACTTTTAAGAGCGGCTCCCATGAAGGACGTTATTTCTACCAGCAAGGCAGATCATCCCTCTTTCTCTTTTGTTTACACATGCAGATATTTCACTGTTTGTCATTGCTTGACTGATAAATCAGGGCAAAAATGTGAAGAGAATTAAGCGGTTAAAGTTGTAATTAATTGGGACTGGGCACCCCATTTGCCAGCTCTTTTTGCAAAATTAATGGATAAGCGGATGTATATGCCGCTAGTCCGGTGGTAAAGTCTGTTTGACAGTTGACATAAAGACATCCACCCCGTCCTCATGAGCTTGGTAAACATTGACACAAAATAGGAGTAATAATTTTTGAATAGTTTAAAGGTAGCACATGAAAAATTTACTTGGAATGGCAAGGAAATACCACATATAGGTAGTTATGGTGGACACAGATGGCATGGATTTTGGCTCAAGGTTTTGGATGCACGAGAAGCATTCCCTCTCAGTACAGAGTTTAGGCTAGCAAGGTTATTTGAAGCAAACACAGGATATCAACCGACACAGCAAGACTTATATGAAAACATATTGCAAGCATTATAAGACTCTACACTGTCTTCCTTGTTAACCAAACCCTTTTACTAGAAAATATCTAGACCTTAGAGATACCAATCATGCAAACCAAATTTCAACGAGCTTTACGGTAGTTCTTCATTAATAGGTTTTAACTACATGATACAAAAGCTTAAACATGAACTACTTGATAACTCAAAACAATTGACAAGTATCAAATTATCCAATACAGTGATCTACAAGAATATGTAAGCTTTTTCCATTATACCATCTACCACATGCAACATTTTCTGTTCCAACCAAACACCAATCAATTTATTTCAACATAAACTCTCCAAACAATTATAAGTGAAGCAAGAGAGTACTTTCTTTAAAAGAACTAACAGCTCTGAATAAGAGATGCATGCAAAACAGGAGCTAAAAGCATAGCAATAGCTAGATAAGAATACTCAACAAGTATAAGTGAAGAATAGGAGTATTCATATGAAAAAGCGGAGCGTGTCTCTCTCCCAATCAAGAATGCTGGGTCCAATCAAGTTGACCATAAGAAAAATAAAATACTGAAAATAAAAGCACACAGACGCTCCAAGTAAAGCACATATGATGTGAAAGAATTAAAATATAGTTTCACTAGAGATGACCTGATAAGTTGCTGATGAAGAAGGGCATCCCCAAGCTTAGACGCTTGAGTCTTCTTGAAATATGCTGGGGTGATCCATGGGAGCATCCCCAAGCTTAAGCTCTTCACTCTTCTTGATCACATTATATCATCCTTCTCTCTTGACCCTTGAAAACTTCCGCCACACCAAACTCAAGTAATTCTCATTAGAGGGTTAGTGCACAATCAAAAACTCACATGTTCTATAAGGACACAAACATGACCGTTACTTTTAACATTAACTACTGCCACTGATGTTATGTGAAGCTCTTCACCCTAAAAAAGAATTCCACTCAACACTAGTAAAAGAGAGAATGCGAAAAATAAAAGACAGAATCTGTCTAAACAGAACAGTCGTAAAGACGAATTTTTTCGAGGCACTTACGTTGCTCAGATCGAAAAACTTTAACTAACGAAAGATGCGTACATATCTGAGGATCACGCACAAAAATTTGCAGATTTAAATAATTTTCTGTGATTTTACAGGGCCAGACATGATAACAAGACTGAAAAATAACAATTCGAATTAAGCAACTAATTTTTTTGTGTTTTTGATAAATAAAGCAAACAAGACTAGATAAAAATAAACTAATCAAGACAATAACAAAGTAAAGAGATTGGAAGCGTGAAACTCTCCTTGTAGAAATCCTCTTGTTCCCCGGCAACGATGCCAGAAAAGTACTTGATGACGTGGATCACACGTTCGTTGGGAGACCCCAAGAGGAAGGTATGAACCAGTGTAGCAGCAGTTTCCTTCAGTATGAAACCAAGGTTTAATCGAACCAGTAGGAGCAAGAAATCACTTCTGAAGGTTGTTGGTGGCACCGTTTACTCGATCACCAACGTGGAATCTGCACACAACACAATCAAACTACTTTGTCACAACGAAACAGTAAGGTTGTCAATCTCACCGGCTTGCTGAAAACAAAGAATTAAACGTATGGTGTGAAAAACAGTAGTAAATTGCAGAGAATGAAAAGGAAAAATGTTTGCAGTTGGTTGTATTATCAGTGTAAAAGAATGGACCGGAGTCTACAGTTCACTAGTGGTGTCTCTCCATAAAAGATAACTAACATGCTTGGTGAACAAATTACATCTTGCCAATTGACAAAATATTGAGCGCATGACAATGCATATATATGACATGATGATTACTATGATATTCATGTGGGCATTACGACAAAATATATAGACCGTTATCCAACAGCGTCTATGACTAATAATCCACCTCCAGATTGTCATCTGAGTTCCCTGTTGGTATTAAGTTACAAACAACGGATAATCGCATTAAGTAATGTGCGTAATGTAAACAAATGCATTAGAACTAACGGCGTACCCTTAAGCTAAGCATCGGTTATTTTATCCCTAGTGGCAACAACACATCCACAATCTTAGAAGTTGTTGTCACTCTCCAAGATTACCGGAGGCATGAACCCACTATCTAGCATAAATACTCACTCTTGGAATTACAAGCATCTACTTGGCCAAAGCATCTACTAGTAACGGAAAACATGCAAGATCATAAATAACATATAAGATAGATTGATAATCAACTTGACATAGTATTCAATATTCATCGGATCCCAGCAAACACAACATGTAGCATTACAATAAGATGATCTTGATCATGATAGGCAGCTCACAAGATCTAAACATGATAGCATAAAGTGGAGAGACAACCATCTAGCTATTGCTATGGACCCGTAGTCCAAGGATGAACTACTCACGCATCACTCCGGAGGCAGGCATGGTGATGTAGAGCCCTCCGGTGATGATTCCCCTCTCCGGCAGGGTGCCGGGAAGAGCTTATGAACCCTCCCGAGCTAGGGTTGACGGCGGCGGCGTTTCTGGAACTTTTCGTGGATAATGGCTCGGGTATTTAGGATTTTCGCGTCGGGAAGATTATATAGGCGAAAGGGCGGCGGCTGGAGACGCCCGTGGGGCCCACACCACCCCACGTCGCGGCAGAGGGGGGGCCGCGCCGCCCCATGGTGTGGCTGGCTCGTGGCTCCCCTCCGTCTCTCCTTTGGACTCCGTGTACGTGTTGAAAAAATAGGAGGTTCTGTCCAAGTTTCATCCAATTCCGAGAATATTTCCAGACTAGATTTTCTGGAATACAAAAACAGCAGAAAACAGGAACTGCTACTGTGGCTAGGTTTGTCCCAGAAAATGCATAAAAATGCTATCAAGTGTATATAAAATATGTAACAATTGGTATAATATCAACATGGAACATCAGAAATTATAGATACGTTTGAGACGTATCACGCGCCAAGGAGCTGGCCGAGGGTTGCGGCGAAGAAGAGGAGGAGGAAGAAGATGAAGAGTAGGAGGAGGTGATGGAGGTGGATGCGCCAGCTCTACCGCCCAAGGTGAGGATCGGCCTCCCACCTCATCCTCAGTTCGCTGGATGGGGCAGCCAAGCCAGCGTTG
This sequence comes from Poa pratensis, assembly GCA_947311845.1. Lineage (NCBI taxonomy): Eukaryota > Viridiplantae > Streptophyta > Magnoliopsida > Poales > Poaceae > Poa > Poa pratensis. The sequence goes on along the minus strand of CAMZMU010000069.1, from coordinate 34,278,461 downwards.
CCTCGGCGACGGGTTTCTCGCTGTCGGGCTACTCGCCGTCACCGTCGCCTCGCTGGAGCGTGTCTCCCCACTACGTCCCTGCCGAATGTGGCACTACATCGCCGGACAATGGCATGATTCGATCGCCGACTTGTGGCTTTTTTGTATGATCGCCCAACTGTGGCTGCTTTGATCGCCGAACTCGGGCTGGTTTTGGGGCGGGAAAATGAATTTTTAAATTATGTTGGTTTGTGTTCGCATTGGAGGGCCAAACGAGTGGAAACTCCAACCCCCCAAGGCCGAAGTTTGCGCCGGTGCAAAGCCAAAAAGGCATCGGCGGAAGTCCTGGGGGGGGCACAACGGCTGGAGATACCCTTAGCAAGTGACCGTGTATGATTGAGGGGTCGCTCGACCCCTCTAGGTGGTTCTCTTCTCGTTCCTTGTAAAAAAAAACTAATGAGGGCAAGCATCCCCTTTGTGTTGTTTTATTGTGTTCCGAATCCTACCATATATGGAGTCCTACCGGAAAGACATGTGTACAACTCTGTTCCGTGTCCGCCAAGAAAGAGAGTTGTTTGTCCCCATATATAGTTCCATGTAGTCATAGATTAGATTGTGAGATTGAGAGAGATCCACCAGATCCATAGCACGAGAAGGGTTTGTCCTCTCGTGCATTGTAATACTCCTCCCGATTATAGTTATACGCCTTCGTGCGTTCCGTGGTTTTCTCCTGTAAGGGTTTCCACGTTAAATTTGTGTTCTTATTCTTTGTTTGATCTACGTTTCGCTGCACTATTTTACAACAAGTGGTATCAGAGCCGAAGGATTCGATGATCCGCTGCTCCGGGAGACTTTCCGCTGCGCTCTCGGGGCAGCACCGTCGCAGCGTTCGTTTGGATCAACAACCGCCGCAGGTTGTGGCATCATGCAGCTGAACCAAGATATGCATCGTTTGGAGACCGAGAGTTTGTAGATTCGTCGACGTCTCGTGCGTCGCCAAGTCACCGAGATCGCTAGCTCCGTTCTACAGTTTTCATCCGTCGTTTGATGTAATTTGTACGCCCACCGAGTAATGCAGTCTGGACCCTTCGGGGTCCTTCTCCTTGTTCAAAAAAAAACATCCGTCGTGTGCTGGTATAATTTCCGATCCACAGTACGTATTTATCCTCTAGTTGGTATTGATTCCGTGCGAGAGAAGCTGTGCATGAGTTACCTTGGAGTAGCATTGGCTAGATCGATTCATCGATCAGCTAGCTGCAGTCTTGCAATACGTACGAGGGCTGAGCAGGCGTTCAGATCGGTCCAAGCATCCAGTACCGAGGAGATAAGGCAGCTGCATGCGCTGCTGCTACATCACGTGAAGGCAAGAATTAATTATTTGATCTTGAATTGCTATGTCCACCCAATCCCAATTACCAGGTGCTATCTAATCCAATTCTTTGCTCCGTATAAATAATTTCTTTTGGGAAATTTTCTGTTGCTTGGCTTGTACTACTTGTGCACGGATTATCTTCCGTTGTTGGACCGTGATACAAGGTTTTCTTATGACAAGTCAAGATGCGAGCGTTGTTGGCATAAGCCGAAGATGTGGATTAATCTAGCACAGATGAACAAAAGTGAACAATTTGTTTTCAGCTCGTGCATTGACCCATGCTCTATCCCGGTCTCAATACCGATTTTATCCGCACCACCTATGTTCGATGATTTGCCGCTGAGATGATCATCGTTTGATATTCAGTTCAAGGTGGAGTTTGTTGAGTTGTCTGCAGTTTAGGCTCAACATTAAGGCGGTTTTATTTGCGGCGTTTTACGACGACTCGTTCGTTCATTGGGTTATCATATTTGAAGGCTGGAATTTCAAGTAAGTTTTATAATTGTTCGTATTCAATGAAATTTACATGGGAGATGTTATGGATGCAAATTCAGGATATTATATTGCTGCAATTACATGAACACAATTCAGAAGAAGAAAAAAAATTATGGAGGAGGTAATTATTTAAGCCTGTTGGTAGCCAGCATATACTCTTTGCTCTCCAGAGATTTTTGCTGTTATGCATGTGAAGGTTATGTTTTGTTCATGATGAGGATCAGTTGAGGTGCAATGAGTTTTGTTTCTGCTAGATACTACAACATTTAGTACTGTTGAGTTTACAGTGCAATTGAGTCGTCTTTGCTCTTTCATGAGGGGTCTATTGCAGAGTTGATGCTCCGTTGCACGTTGAGAAGGTTCCATCCGACAGTTGTTCTATAGGGACAGTTTTTGACCATGTCATGTATATTTCATTAACCGTCGACAGTTTTTGGTGTACGTGATGTCATCCGTACCAGATGCTCTTGCATGAGTATTGTTTGTCGAGGTTTGTGCTTTTCAGATTTTGTAGCACGCTCAGATTTCATGAGATGAGTTTTTCACAATGTTGTGTGCACCAATATGTTGCACTATGAGCTATGCGCTCGTTCAGGCACCACAGGAGTTATGATGACTTATGTCATTTGATTGATGATTGAGCAGTTTCAGTTTTGGAGGTCAGTGACACAGACTCAGACTTTTATTGGGAGATCCATGTTTCGTATGTCTGCTTTGTTGACAGTTGTGTTGTTTTCTGGATGACCTACCGTTAATTTGCTCAATATAACTTCGAGAGAAGTTTATTCGTCCTATGGATGTTTGAAGACACAAGGTTTACTTGTGCTGGCTTTAATCAAGGAGTTGATGCTATCTATGACTGTTATAGAGGATTCGTCTCAAGGTGGAGTGTTGTTTTATTGTGTTCCGAATCCTACCATATATGGAGTCCTACCGGAAAGGCATGTGTACAACTCTGTTTCGTGTCCGCCAAGAAAGAGAGTTGTTTGTCCCCCATATATAGTTCCATGTAGTCATAGATTAGATCGTGAGATTGAGAGAGATCCACCAGATCCATAGCACGAGAAGGGTTTGTCCTCTCGTGCATTGTAATACTCCTCCCGATTATAGTTATACGCCTTCGTGCGTTCCGTGGTTTTCTCCCATAAGGGTTTCCACGTTAAATCTGTGGTCTTATTCTTTGTTTGATCTATGTTTTGTTGCGCTATTTTACAACACTTTGTGAGAGATATCTGGAAGGCGCTCATTCATCTTGCCTCTCGTGCAGTGATCGGATCTCTTTAAGGCATGGCTCTTCAGATGGAAAATGTGAATTATGTGGTCAACAAGAAATGGTTGACCACATTTTTTCGGTTATGCTTTAGCCCAATTCATGTGGAATGGCATTAGAAAGATGTTGCGTGTTTTGTGGAACCCATCTTCTTTTCTTGAGTTCTTTTCTATTCCTAATGAGTTCTCAGTCAGTACGGAAGGTTGATCTGGATTCTCCTTGTGGCTCAAAGATGAGCGCTTTGGTTAATTCGCCATGAATTTTTGACTGATATATTATTCCCGTGTCAACCTGGTCTGTATTTTAAAATATGTGGTCTTTCAGCAGCAATGGTTTTCGTTGATAAAACCTAGATTGTTGCGGCCCTGCATGAGTTGGTGAAGCTCTTTCAACGCCTCTAGTCCCACCTTCTCTTCGTCGCTGCACACCGTTGCTACTGCCTCGTCGTCATGAAGATGTGCCTCCTATTTTGCTCCCTCGTTTATGTTTAAATTTCTTGTTTCCCCTTGTGGCGTGCTACAAATTTTTAAGCTGATCTCCCTACCAGTACTTTGTCCTATCCCTTCCGAATTTAAAGCATGGGCACGAATGGTGCCTTCTGTCTGAAAAATGATTTTACTTCGGTGTACCTATTACCCACTCATACATCCAAACCACGGGGGAAGTTAAGTGATAAACAAAAAATGGCTAAACAATGTGGATACCACGCCTTTAGGAGAGGGGCGTCAGTATAATAACCTCCAAATTTTACGTTGACTTTAGGCTCCCTTTATCCATTCTTCACAACTATTAAACACAATCACAATGTATTCTGAATTGTTCAGATAATGCGAGAAAAATGCTCCACACGAACATTATTATTTCCTACGATATGCGCTAAATGTGAATATTACCAAGACAAGTGGGATTTAATTATTAATATGGGGAAAATGTCAAACTTGATCCACCCACACGCTGTTCATCCACATGTTGCCTCCTGAACAACTTCCTAGACTAGCTTTGGCACTGGGACCATGAACGAAGCAAATTGTCACACGAGACGATCAACTGGTTACAATCACACGAGGCGTTCTTCCTCTAAACAGGATTTCGTCCCGCTATATTAATATAGCAACCAAACGATACAAAGACGAGTCCGCTGGGGCAAACAGCACAAAGCAAGCTCAAAAGAAAAAAGAAAAACGCCAACAATGGCGGTTCAACGAAAACGTAAATGACTCGCAACTGTTGCGCCCTTCGGAGAATTCCCATCAGCCATCATGCTCCTAGCACTCCGAAGCGCCGCATACCAAGCAACACGTCCAAGAAGGATTTTCCCTGGTACACTACGCGGGGGGGGGGGGGGGGGGGGGGGGGGGGAGGAGTGGGGTGGTGGGAAAGAGGTACATCTGACGCCCTTCAGAAAGGACGGCGACATCCGTAGGCGTCGCCGCGTTGGTTCCTTCTATGGAGGTCAAATGTTACATCACTAGTAAGACACCTGAATGGACAAGCGCAACGCCATATATAGCTCCTACAAGGACTTGGTTAAAACGCCACCTGAATGGAGTACGATGTAAAGGGCTAAGGACGGGCCCGTCTAAAAACAAATGCAGTTGCAAATTAAAGCCACGTGTGGATAGTTGTAAAAAAAAATTGTGGATATGCAAGCCGAATAGCGTCTGACGTATTCGAATACAAGCTCAAATTATAGTACTACTACACCAGCGTGTCTCCTAGTTTAGGAATCGTGAGTATAGCAAGTCTCTGTCCTAGCACGAGGCACTGTGACCATTGACTGACCTCCCCGTGCGGCGGCGCCACGCCACACCGGGGAGCTCCCCGCCGCCACCTCCGGTCCGCCCCCCTCTCGCGACCAATCCTTCCGCCGCCATCGCCAGAGGCGTCGCAGAGCTTCGCCCTTGTGGCGTGGCGGCGGCGGCGCTACCTCGGCTAGAATCGAACCGAACGGGAGGTGCCCCACTCTCAGCCGATCGATGGCGGCGGCACGGGCCGGTGGCGGCCAAGGACTGCGTGAACGACGGCGGCACCAGGCGGAGGCGCGCCCGGTCTGTGCCCAATAGGCAGACGGGCCGAGTTCGTCCAGTTGCCTTCGACTCCGTCGACCACGCGGCTTTGGGCTCGGCCAACTCCGGCACGACTGCACGAGGATAGGATTGGCGGTGGCAGCCTTCGACTTCGTCGAAGAAGGACTGCCAGGGCTGGTTGTGGTTGATCCCACATCTAGCCCGGGATGGCCGATTGCGTGGCGCCTCGGCCTGAATAAAGGCGGTGGTCCTAGGGTTCGTATTGCGACAAGGTGCAGATCTGTCTAACACCTGTCCTCTTTGATCTGGCCGGAGTGTCGGGTTGCGAAAGGCTCCGCCGGCATCTCACATGGACGTTTATGTCTAGAGACTGCTGGATCGGATGGGATTCGGTCGCGTCGGAGGGAGCGGCATGAAGCTCTGCTTCTGTTGCCATCATGGGCAAATCCATGGTGAAGTCAGAGACGAAGAATGTCATAAAAGTTGAGATTGGAGGACTAGTAATGGTGATTAGAGGCTCTGTGGCGATGAGGAACTTGCTTGAAGCTTCAGGAATCGTAGCAGCGGTATGTAAGTGGGGGCAACATTACAGGTGAAGTTCAAAGTCTTACCTTTCAGGGTGAAAATCCATGGTCTGGCCTTAATTTGTTGTGCCTGGCAATGGTTTTGTTGAAGACATTGTTTTGAGCACAGGGACTATCTCCTGGGTGAAAACCCAAGATTTTCGATCAAGCGACGACGGTGCTTGTGCACTGTTTCCTTCTTGAAGGCGTTGCTATAGGAGACTTTGGACATCAGGTGTTGTTGAAAGAGCATATATATTCTACCTCGTTTTGGTGACTAATGACAACACAACTAGTTTGCTAACCGTGTGCTAAGTTATTTCAGATTCCAGCTATTAGTACAACATCTCGGTTAGAAGATCTAAAAGGAAAAAGGAAGAGAGAGGCAAAAAGTTGCTCAAAGCAGTTTTTGGGAAGGATGGGAAATCCTGGTCTGCTGACCGGAATTTCTAGTCTGTGGACCAGAGATTTCCAGACGGTGGAAAAACAGCTAAGACATTAAGGAGATTTGCTCCTGTCTTTTTGGGCGACTTCAGGTCGTAGATAGTGGCGGAAATTTCCGCCAACCGAAGATATCCGGCCTGCCCTCCGGAAATATCCGGCCCCCGACCAGAAATTTTCGGTACTTAGTCCGGAAATATCCGCCCTCTAGAAGCGTCAACGGGCAGATTTTCGGGAGGGGGTATAAATACCCCTCCACCTACCTCCAGCAAGTTTAAGCTTCAGATTCTCTCTCCTCCATTAAAGGAAAGCTTCAAGCTCCTAGATCTCCTTACTCCACCAACCAATCAAGCTCATATTCGGAGATCCGAAGGAGAAGACCCCGATCTACTACTTCACCAAAGCGTTCTTCATTTCCCCCTCATTCACTTGAGGGATGTGAGCCTAGGGTTTCCACTAGGAAAACCTAGGCATCTTGTTGTACTTACTTGCTTGCTACTTTTGTGTGGCAGGTGTTGTGGTGCTTGGGATCCCCCAATCCTTTTGTGGGTTGTGCCTCAAGTTTGTTGTAAGGGCTCTGGATTCCGCCTTGAAAGATTCCGATAGTGGAAGGTGAACCGAGCTTTTGGGCAAGGTTCATCGGAGAATAGGGTGAGGCCATTTGTGGCGTTTGAGTTTGAAACTCACACCCCTCCAACGAGACGTACTTCCCTAAAAAGGAGGAACTCGGGAATACATCCTTGTCCCCGCGTGCTTCCCGTTTGGTTACTCCTTACTCGTTAGCTCTTACTTGTATCTTGCTTAGTCTTGTGTTAACTTGTCATATAGGTAAATTCACCGTAGTTGCATATCTAGAGTATTTACCTTTGTGTCAAGCCTAAACTCGAAAAAGAGCTAAAAATTGAGTAGCACTTATTCACCCCCCCCCCCTCTAGGTGGCCATACCGATCCTTTCAATTGGTATCAGAGCCTCGGCTCTTTATTCGGGCTTAACCGCTAAGAGAAGTATGGCCATTGATGAGCATGGAAATGAGATTCCCGACCTCCCCACCGTGTCCACTTCGGTTTCCATAGAGGACTTCAATTCCATGAAGAGCTCTATGGAAACTAAAATGGATAAGTTCAAGAGATGATCTTGAAACTCATGGAGGCGAAGGATATCTCATCTCCTCCCACTCCTCTTTCTTCGGAGATTCCTAAGAAACCCGAGGAGGAAGAGGTTGATGGGAAGAAGAAGGGGGTTGACAAAGATAACATTGACTCCCCAAGTAAACCAACTAATGGTTCGGGAGAATATGGTAGAGTTCCTTTTCCATACTCTCCCGACCTACCTATCCCTCATCCTCCTATTCACCTAAGGGGAAATCCACCTAAGCTAAATGCATCTTTGTTTACTAAATGAGAAACTTCTATGAGATCTTATGTGAACAGTGCATCCATCAAGCTTTGGAGGATCATTGAAGAAGGATATCAAGCCGTTGATGAATTCAACAAGACAAGAAGAGAGGTGGTTGATTGTCAACTAAATGTCACCGCTCTTGATTTGATCTGAGATGCAGTGGGAGATGATGACTTGCCTCACATCGAACATTGCACCACCGCCAAAGAAGCTTGGAAGTGCCTCATTGAAGTGTTTGTTGGAAATTATAGCATGAAGACAAACCGATTTGAGGAGATGAGCAACAAGGCCGAAAGGGTTCTTCATGTAAGATGGAGAAGACCATGAGCAAATGTATCGAAGACTCAAGGCCCTTGCCAATGCCTATAGAGATCTTGGTGCGCCCCTGTGAATGATGCTTGGATCAAGAGGAAGTATGTGAATGCTCTCTTGCCCTTTGAACCAGCCGACTTGAAGAGTCTCCAAGGAAGGCACAACTTTCCTCAATTGACCTCCAATGAAGTCAGGCAAGAGATGCAATCTTTCAAAGTTCAAGCCAAAATTGCACAAGACTCTCGTGCCCGAGCCATTGGAATGCAACAAGGAGCTTCACTTGCTTTGAAGGCCAAGGTGATGGAACACAATGAAGATCAAGATTGTGAAAATGTGTCCTCCATGGACCCCGAAGAACTCAAGATTGCTCATAGAGACTATGTGGCTCTTGCGGCAAGAACCTTTTGGAAGAACCCATCCAAGGCTAAAGCTCAAGTGGAGCAAAAGTTTAAATCTAGTGGTTGCAAGGAGGGCAACCCAAAAATTAAGACTTGCTTCAATTGTCAAGATAGATATCACTATGTTGCCGAGTGTCCGTATGAGAACCATGAAGAACATGGAGGAATGCTCGTTCTCAAGAATGTCTCAAAGTCACCTAGCAAGAAACCTTTCTTCAAGAAGAACTTTCCCAACAAGAAGCCACCTTCAAGAATGGTGTTGGTGACAAGAGAGGAGTACATGTCCGGGGATGAAGAAGATGAAGAAGAAACCACAAGTGAAGTTGCCGCTATTGCTATTACTTCATCAACATCTCCTTCTCTCTTTGAATCCCCCAATGAGAACATTCCATCCAATTCGCCAAGTGTCTCATGGCCAAGGCCACCAAGGTATCATATTTTTCCACTTCCAAGACTATGAATGAATTGGATGATCTTATTAGTCTTAGAATAAAGGAAGAAAATGTTGCTTTGGATCGTTTCATGACTAACTTGCAAGGTGAAGCCAAGACACGCTTTGAGGCTCTTATGAGCGATTATGGGATGACACAAGATCTTCTTGAGGAGAAGGAGACTTGAAAGAGAATATGCTAACGACATTGCCGCTCTCACCGTGGCTCTTGAGGAAGAGCATGAGCTTCGTGTCTCTCTTGAAGAGAAACTTGAAAATCTTGATGAGTCACAAAATGCATTTTTTTTTCTAAAATCATTAAAGAACATGACCATGCTATTGCAAAATATAAGCTTTACAAGAAAGAAAGGGTTGAATTTGGTGTTGGTCATGATAGACTAATCGAGGAGGTAGAGAAGCTCACCAAGGCCCACAAGGCCTTGGAGAGTGAACACTCTATCCTCACCAAGTCTTTTGAACAACTTCAAATTCAATCATCTAAAACTAATGTTCCTAGTTCCTCTACTACTTCTTGTGATCATGCAAATGTTATTGAGGAAAATGCTAGGTTGAAGAGCGAACTTGTCAAGGCCTCTAGTCCCCAAAGTAAGCCTCTTGCACTATCCTTGGATGCTTGAGGGGATGAGGCACCCGCGACCCTTGGTGACCAGGGCTGGGCCGTCGACGGCCTGATCTCTCTCCAGCGGTGTCGTCTCCGATCTCCGCGACCGGATACGGCCTCCCCTCAACGCCCTCTTCCCGTCCATCCGGCTGGCATGTAGGAGCTTGGTCGCCTCCGACGGTGATGGCGTGCATCACGGCTGCCTCTGCTACTGCCTTGAGGCTTGAGGTCACGGCCATGGGGCCGCACATGGGCTGCACGCAGCAGCTCTTCTCCGTCGAGCAGTGGCTCGCCTCTGACGTCTCGCCCTTCCTCGTCTCTGCGCCTACCGCCATGGGGGGCGATGCCAAGTCCGCCGCATCCGGAGCTTCCGCCGTGTCCACGGCCTCCGCGTCGGGCCCCATGGACTGGGGCTTCGGGATGCCCCGAGCTCCCGCGGTGGTGGCTGCTCTGGCTGAGGCTGGGCCTGCTGGCCCTGCGGCCTCCATGGATTCGCCGTCCACCGCCACTGCACTCGCCGAAGCTATTCTCGCCTCCCGCAAGTCTGACCCTGCGATTCGTGGTCGGATTTTGGTGAAGCCCTCGCCCGCGGCTGCGGAGACTGCCGTTCCAGCACCTGCTCCCCTCGCTTGCGCCTTCTCCGGCCTGCAGTTGATGCCCACAGCCGTGAAGACTGTTGTTCCGGACCCGCCTCACGTTGGCGTTGCTCCCCTTGCCGACGCCTCCTCCAGCCTGCAGCTGATGAAGACTGCCGTCCAACCTGCCCCGCCTCCCGGCGCTGCTCCCCTCGCTGGCGCCTCCTCCAGCCCGGAGTTGATGCCTGCTATGGCCGGAGATGCCATTGACCAGCTGCAGCTCCTGTCGCCATTCTCTGTTACTGAAACTCTCGGGGCTGCCGGTGTGCGACATGATGAGAAGGCCCCAGCGCAGCCCTGTTGCGCCCTTTCTGCTGCACCTTCTACTGCCGTTGCAGGAGACGAGAATGGCTGGAAGCAGGTGCGCCGGGATGGCCGCCCAGTCCATGGCGCCCATCCCAAGCCATCGTCTTCGCTTCAGATGGAAGGTCTAGATGCCGAGAAGGGCTGGCAGCATGTTGTTCGGGGGCGCCGCTCCAGCCGTGGCCCTCCCCCGGAACCGTCAAGGGAGCGTCTTGAGTGTTGCCTCACTTTAAAGCGTTGGGCTCGAGGAAGGTGCTTCCGTTGTCTTGAGTGTGGCCACCAGGTCCGTGTATGCTGTAAGCCTTTCAGATGCATCCGTTGTCGTCTTCCTGGTCATCGGGAGAGGTTCTGTCGTGCTCGCTCTCCGGTTGCTCGTGATCACTCTCCGGCCGCTCGCGCTTGCTCTCCAGTCACTCGTGCGCCTTGCCAGCGAATACGTTCTCCATCCTTCCAGCCTTGTCCTTCGTTGACCAGGAGTCGGACCGAGGTTGTGGACCACTCACCGCTGCGTGTGTCGGTGCCGCAAAGATGCCCTGCTGGATGTTGCAAGGACTCCAATGCTAGTGCCTTTTTGGTCTCTACTGTGGAGTCCCAGTTGGCCCTGCTGCGCATGGAGCTCCTTCAAAAGGTTGAGTTTCTTCGCTCTGAGCTCCACGATGCTCTTGTCAAGTTTCAGATTGCGTCAGTTGTGCCTTTGCCGCCTGAGCTCCAGATTGGTTCCGTTGATGCGGGGGTTGAGTGTGTCTTTGGAGATTTTTCTCCTCGTGCTATTGGGAGTGCTGTCAACGCCGAGGTTGTGGCTCCAGTTGTGTAGATTTTGTCTGCACTGCAAGAACCTTGTGGGGAATCACCTTTGGTGCTTCCGATGGAGCTACGCTCATTGGAGTCTTCGGAAGTGGACATGGGGCCATCACCACCTTCGTACTTGGAGCTTCATGAGTTGAGTGAGGATTCATCGGTGGTGCTTCCGATGGAGTTGGCCTCGTCCGAGGCTTCGGCGGTGGCCTCAACACCCTCTGTGAGCAGTGGAGGTGTGTTAGCTCCTAGCTCCGACACCCTCTTTTCTAAAGAGGTTCGTGGCTTACTCGCCTGTTTAGAGGCGGCTAGTCCTGGTTATGGCAAGGACATTGCTTGCGTCTTGACAGGAAAGGCTTCGGAGGAAGTAATCAGGAAGGTGAGGAAATCTCTCAGTACGGTTACTACCATCAGGGGCAAAAGAAGCAAGAAGAGAATAGCAAGGAAAGATTCAGCGGCTGCGTGATCCTAGAATGGTCGTCAGTTTGCGGTTGTTTAGGTAGAGAGAGGTTGTCGCTTTGGGTGTGGTTTGCTTTAGGTGTTGTCCTTTGTGTTTGTGTTGGCTCCTCTCGTGTTGTTGGTGTTTGTTGAATGGTTTTCGCCCGGTTTCTTCCACTAATAAATCGGGCACCTTCTTCTTAATAAATCGATGGGCAAAGCTTTTGCCCCGTTTCAAAAAAAAAGTAAGCCTCTTGATGATCTTTTACAAATGCAAAAGCCACACATTGGGAAAGAGGGTCTTGGTTATCTTGCCAAGAAGAAGAAGAACAAGAAGAAGGCCAAGCCCGCACAAGCAAAGAAGTATACCATTGCGAGTGGTGATGCTACAAGGAGCAAAACCACTCGTAATGACTTTGCGGGAATTGCTAACCCTTACTATATTCTTTATGTTGATTATTATGGTGATGTTTATGCAAAATATGTTGGTCCCTATGATGGATATGTTGCTAGAGCTATTTGGGTTCCTAAGACCCTTGTTGCTAACCAAAGAGGACCCATTGAAAGATGGGTACCTAAAACCAAGCAATGATTTCTTGTAGGACTATGCTTTCGGTGGGTCGAAATGGGTGATTGATAGTGGATGCACAAGTCATATGACCGGAAGCAAGGAGATCATGACGGAGTTGAGACCAAATACAAATCAATCAACCGTCACTTATGGAGATAAATCAAAAGCCGAGGTAACGGGTCTCAGCAAGGTGGTAGTAGAAGTGATATCACCCTTGTGAATGCCATGCTTGTCGAGTCCCTTGGTTACAATTTAATGTCCGTTCGTGCACTTAACAAGATGGGCTTTGCCGTCCATTTTGATCTTGATATTGTGGTACTCATGTGGAGAAAGACTCTAAAGGTCGCTTTTGTTGGGTACGTTGAACATGAGTTGTTTGTGGTGGACTTTTCAGAGTCTACCAACTCTCAAGCAATGTGCCTATTCGGAAAGACTGACATGGGGTAGTTGTGGCATCGCCGCTTGTCCCATGTCAATATGAGAACTTTGCAAAGTCTTCACAAGGGTGGCCACATTCTTGGACTAAAAGAGAATGTTTCCTTTTCTAGAGATCATCTTTGTAGGGCTTGTGTTGAAGGAAAGATGCATGATTCTCCCCACCAAGCAAGACCATCATTTCATCAACAAGGATTTTGGAACTTCTTCATGTTGATCTCTTTGGTGCCGTGCCTAAACCTAGTCTTGGTGGGAAGAAGTATTGTTTGGTGATTGTTGATGACTATTCAAGATTCACATGGGTTTATTTCTTCAAGTCGAAGAGTGAGACCCAACAAGCCGTCATCGACTTCTCCAATGAAGTACAACATCAACACAATGTCCCTATATTGGTCATTAGAAGTGACAATGGCTCCGAGTTCAAGAACTACACCCTAAATGAGTTTCTTAGTGAAGAGGGAATTCGACATCAATATTCCGCTGCGTATACCCCTCAACAAAATGGTGTAGCCGAGAGGAAGAACCAGACCCTTATGGATATGACAAAGTCTATGTTGGTGGAGTTCAAGACTCCACTTTTCTTGTGGGCCGAGGCCATCTCCACGGCATGTCACTCATCTAACCGGCTCTACTTTCGCACGGGAAAGAAGTTCACTCCATATGAGATGCTTACCGGCAACAAGCCCAATATTTCTTACTACCGGGTGTTTGGTTGTAAGTGTTTCTATAAGATCAAAGGTGTTCGTTTATCTAAATTTGAGTCTAAGGCTTTAGAGGGTACTTTTGTTGGTTACGGCGCCGAATCCCATACTTATAGAATCTACGACAAGTCTTTTGGGATCGTTGTAGAATCTTGTAGTGTGGAGTTCGATGAGAATGACGGCTCCCAAGTGGCGCAATTTCATGTTCGTGATGTAGATGATGAGGAACCTCAAGATGCAATAAGGCGGATGGGCATGGGATTCTTTCGCCCACTCGAGATCCACCATGAGGCACCTCAAGAAGGAACAAGCTCCACCCATGTGGAGCATACATCATCACAAGTGGAACCGCACCATCTGGTGGAGCAAATGATGCACCTAGCCAAGAACAAGTTCAAGACCCTCCTCATGTTGATCAAGTTGCTACGCAAGAACCAAGTTCTCCAATTGTTGATGCTAGCCATGATCAAGACCAAGGTCCAACCTCTCCTTCTAGTGATGAAGGTGTGCACATTGAAGACCAAGGCCATCATTCCGATCAAGACGGGGACACAAATGATCAAGATGATCAAGAGATTATTCCTCGATCCAATGAGGATATCGAAGCCCGTCGTCAAGCTAGAGTTGCAAGAACCATGGAGTTAAGACAACATTTGTTGGAAAATATTATTGGTGACTTGAAGGGCAAGGTTGTGACTAGAAGACAATGTGCAAACTTTAGTGAACATCAAGCACACATCTCCATGGTGGAACCAAAGAAAGTCTTTGAAGCTATTGAAGATCCGGATTGGTTGAATGCAATGCATGAAGAGCTCAACAACTTCAAGCGCAACAAAGTGTGGAAGCAAGTTGAGAAGCCAAAGGAGTGCCGCAATGTTATAGGCAGTAAGTGGATATTCAAGAACAAGCAAGATGAACATGGCAAGGTGGTGAGGAACAAGGCAAGATCCGTATCCTCCTTGCATATGCATCTCATCATAATTTTATCTTGCAACAAATGGATGTGAAAAGTGCTTTTCTAAATGGTCCACTTAAAGAATTAGTATATGTTAAGCAACCACCGGGTTTTGAGGATCCCAAACTCCCTAACCATGTCTACAAGCTCGATAAGGCACTCTATGGACTTAAACAAGCTCCACGTGCGTGGTATGAGCACCTTAGAGAGCTTCTAGTAGACCGTGGATTTGAGGTTGGGCAAATCGATCCCACTCTCTTTACCAAGAGAGTAAAAGGGGAGCTTTTCATATGCCAAGTCTAAGTGGACAATATTATCTTTGGCTCAACTAACAAAGCTCTCAATGATGAATTTTCAAAGCTTATGACCGATAGATTTGAGATGTCCATGATGGGAGAGTTGAAGTTCTTCCTTGGTTTTGAGATCAAGCAATTGAAGGGAGGGATTTTCATCTCTCAAATCAAATATATCCAAGACATGCTCAAGAGGTTTGATATGGTTGGTGTTAAGGAGAAGCGCACCCCAATGGACACCAAGGTTCATCTACAACTTAACCGAAAGGGTATAGATGTCGATCAAAAGGTATACTGTTCCATGATTGGTTCTTTGCTCTATCTTTGTGCATCTAGACCCGATATTGTGTTGAGTGTAGGGTGTGTGCAAGGTACCAAGCCGCTCCTAAAGAAAGATACATGATGGCGGTCAAAAGAATCCTACGATATTTGATTCATACCCCAAAGTTTGGTTTGTGGTACCCCAAGGACAAGGTTTTCTCTCTTCGTGGGTACACGGACTCGGATTGGGCCGGTGATCATGATGATAGGAAGTCAACTTCCGGGGCTTGCCAATTTTTGGTGGTTCCTTGGTGAGTTGGTCTTCCAAGAAGCAAAATTGTATATCTCTCTTCGCCGCCGAAGCCGAGTATGTGGCGGCCGCTAGTGCATGCACCCAATTGTTATGGATGAGGCAAAATTTAAAGGAATACGGTGTCAATTGTGACAAATTGCCTCTTTTATGTGACAATGAAAGTGCTATCAATATTGCTCACAACCCGGTGCAACATTCAAGAACCAAGCATATAGAGATTCGTCATCATTTCATTCGAGATCATGTTGCCCGTGGTGATATTGAACTAGGCCATGTTCCCACAAGAGACCAACTTGCGGATATCTTCACGAAGCCTCTTGATGAAGCAAGATTCACTTATTTGAGGAATGAGCTAAATATCGTGGATTCAAGGAGCTTGGCTTGACTATTTTGCATACACACCTATATCTTGACTATTTATTGTGTTTAGGTGTAGGCATGGACATAGGGGGAGTGCGGTCCTAATTCATTGGACTATCCCTCCCCCCATTATGCCGATAGTAAGAATTCACTTGTTTCTCTATTTTCAATCCATGAAAATGTGAGCTTAAGTGACGAGTGGTGGTAGTGAACCCAAGATATATCTTCGCGGTGTCACGCCACATATACTCATACATGGTGGCTTCGGCCACCGCCCTCTTCTTTGTGAAGAGTTGGAGCTTATTGTCTTTTATTTGGGTTCTTGACCTTTGGTTTTGTTTGGGAGAGCACTCAAGATTGGCCTTTCTCATTTGATTCTTGCAATATGAGTGTGTTCTTTTTTCCCAGTTACGTTAATCACACCTAAGCCTTTCTCATCTCAAAAACCATGCTATTCTTTCACTCATGTCCTTGTGCTTAAATCTAGAGGTTGTTGGTGGTGATTGGCCGAAATTTCCGGTGCCCATTTTTCCAGCCCAAAAATTCGGCTAAGTCCCTAACCAGTTCCTCTTCTGGAATGGTGTGGAACTTAGACCAGAAATTGTGCCGGAAATCTCTGGGCATCGGATATTTCCGACCTCAGGACCGGATATTTCTGGCCCAAGTTTTTCTGGGCTTTTCCCAGACGGTCACGAGGTCAACTGCTTCCTCTCGAACAGTTGCTCCAACCCCGCGTCGTCCTCTTCTCTCTCCTGCCCGGGAGAACCTCACCGCCGCCGACCTCCCCGGGGCCGTCCCGCCCCAGATTTCTCCGGTTCCGCGCCTGATCTGCATACCGACGCCTAGGGGATCCATCTCCTCCAACTCATCTTTGCCATGGACGTCGTAAATACCTCTATTTCCCAATCTAGGACGAATTCCTTTTTCGTTTAACCTAGGGCTATAGATGCTTTTACTCCATTTCCTTTGGTGAATATGTTGCTCTAGGCTTGCCCTACACTATACTAGCACCGATTTGAATCTCTCGTGGAAATATTAGAGCTAGAACAATTATTCCGTCTCAGCCGTGTGCACCGGATATTTCCGGCCATGTGGTCCAGAATTTCGGTGGCCGGATATTTCCGGTCCGAGGCCCAGAATTTCCGGTCTAACTCTGACACTTCCAGTTTGCTTCATCTCGTGCTAGTTTCCCTTTCTGCGGACATGAGTGCTTACCCCATGCTTTCTACTGCTCTATTCGTTCTCTGCAGGTGGTTTCTCACGCAAGATCCGTCAGAAAGCCGCTGCCTCTCATGGTACTCGTCCTCCCAGCTATGGCAGTCAGGATTCTGAGGGCAGCCAACCTACTGCAGCCAAGAAGCCCAAGAGCAACAAAGGAAAATCTGTTCAACGGTCTGTTTCTGAGCTGTCCAAGTCTGAGTTTTGTACCTGGCGATCCTCCTTCTCTTATGACACACCGCGGGAGGAAAACATTGATAGCTGTTTCTGGTCTTCTCAGATGGAGCTTCTGCACAGGGATTTCTACATGCATATCTAGATAGGCACAAGGTTTGTCCTCAGAAGTCTATTGATTTTCTGAAGCTTGAGGCCAAGGCAGATTATTTTGGAGGTGCAGTTGCTGTGGTTGATGCTATGGGGCTGCGGCACTTGATGGAGTCTACCTGCAACTACAACATCCCTTTGATTCATCAGTTCTATGCCACAGTTGTGTTTACTACCTCTCTGAGCGTGGTATGACCTGGATGTCCGGGCCTCACAAGCTTCATGCCACTTTCCACACGTTTGCTAAGTTGCTTGGCTATCCTTTTGAGGGCAACCTCAATCCTCAAGGTGAGCGCATGCATATGGATGGCATTGCCTATGACAAGAACATCTTGGCTGATTGCTATACACAGGGCTCTATTGGCACTATCACAGGGCTGCTCCCGTATATATATTCTTCTTCGTATGTTTCGCCACACTATTGCTCCTAGTGCCGGGAACAACGATGATATTCGTGGTGGCCTTGTCAACCTTATGGCGTATGCACATGAAATTTATGCTATGGATGAGCCCGCTCCCAACTCTTGCCCCATTGATGTGATGGACTTCATCTTCCATGAGATGCACTTTGCTGTGATGGAGAGGAAAGTTCCTCCATATGCCCCCTATGTAATGAAGCTTATCAAGCATTTGTACCCGCTTAGTGAGGAAGAGGCAAAGGATGTGGACTCGGCTCTAGATTGTGAAGATCACTTACCCGTCAAGTTGACCAAGAAGTCCGCTCATGTGGTTCAAAAACAAGCTCGCATGCAAGATATTGATGAGGACATGGTTAGTGGCTCTCAGTCCCGCACTCCTCGTAATCCTAGGGTCAAGAAAGCGGATCCTATGAACCGCCCTTGGATTGTGCGCGCTGTTGAGAAGCTCTTTTGCATGAGCTCATGCCTTCACAAGGAGAACTATGAAGCGTATCAGGAGCGGCATGCCATTTTGACCAACCAGTCCAAGATCATGGAGCACTTGAAGGTTCCCAATGCTCCCAAGCCTCCCAAGAAGCTGATTCCTTATGATAGGCGGAACAATGCCAAGGTTGATTGGGATATGATTGTGCCTAATGATGAAGATCTTGAGGATGATGGTGAGGCTTCTGGCGGTGTTGCGTGATGCTTGGGGCGTTAGCATCGAGCCTTGCTTACTTTTTGGTATTCATGATGCCAAAGGGGGATAAGTCTCTCTATTAGGCCTTCGGGGATTTGCATGGGAGGGAGCACAAGCTCTTTTTCATTTGTTCTTATGCTTGTTGCTCCCATGTTATCTTATTTGGCTTTTAGGTGAACTCTTTTTATTCGTGCATGTGGTAAGACATGTGGAACCTATGTTTATGTTTATGTGAGACTATGGTTGTGTTGTAATATTTGTACCCTTGTTGTCTTACCTCATGTTGTGCAAGTTATGCTTAAATTGTTTATCTATTGAACTTGCTTGGTTTGTAAAATCTAGGGGGAGCTTCCCAAAGTGCGTGCATTTTGTGTTCAAATGCAAATATCTCCTTGATGCACACATTTAGGGGGAGCCCGTCTACATTTTGCAAATCCATCTAATTGGTTGTCATCATTCGCCAAAAAGGGGAGATTGAAAGAGCATATATATTCTACCTCGTTTTGGTGACTAATGACAACACAACTAGTTTGCTAACCGTGTGCTAAGTTATTTTAGATTCCATCTATTAGTACAGCATCTCGGTTAGAAGATCTAAAATGAAAAAGGAAGAGAGATGCGAAAAGTTGCTCAAAGCAGTTTTTGGGAAGGATGGGAAATCCCGGTCTGCTGACCAGAATTTCCGGTCTGTGGACCGGAGATTTCCGGACGGTGGAAAAACGGCTAAAACATTAAGGTGATTTGCTTCTGTCTTTTTGGGCGACTTCAGGCCGGAGATAGTGGCGGAAATTTCTGCCCACCGGAGATATCCGGCCCGCCCTCCGGAAATATCTGGTCCCCGACCGGAAATTTCCGGCACTTAGTCCGGAAATATCGGGCCCTGCATGCCCTCCTATTTCTTTGCGCCCCGAGCCCGCGTAGGACCGCGCACGCTTGGAGGGCCAACTCACGCGCTCGCATTCCCCCACCCCGTACGGTAAACCCTTAGGGCCAGATTGGTTCACTGTATATTAGGCGATTCCGGGCGGAAACATTATAGACGTAGCGACCTCCGGCAGAAATTCCAGCGCCTGCGTGCAAAAAATTACGGTTCGATATTCTGACACGCCAATCCAAGCGGGGCCTTACCATAGGGAGCATCACACAACGCAACGAGTTTTGTTACAGTATCAGCAAAGAAGACGACCCACAACATGCACCGGATCTTGCTGACGTAAGATAGAGCTCTACCCCTAGACGCCACAGAGGACAGAACCCTAAACTTACTGTATACAGAGGGGTCTAGGCTAAGAGGGAGCGAGGAGCCGGGTGTGGCAAGAGAGCTCTCAAGGAGGGGTGGGGGTAGGGGAGAGAGACGGGAGGGGGGAAATGAGAGCTCCTAGGTCAGGATTCTTTTGTGATGCGTAATGCGACCTTCCCTTTGCATCACATAAGAAATAAAAATATAAATATAAAATACCCTTGGCCCACGCACTATATCTTAACAGAATAAAAACAACAATATATAGCTAACTGAAACTATACACAGGGTTGCAGAATTTAAATACACACGCCAGGACCATAACCATGAAATTGCAATATCGTACAATTCCCTTGTTAGTAAAATTGCAATGATTGTTTAAGACAAGAAAATCCATCCAAGCTGTAGTACCTTACAAGAGCTGATAGCATTCATATCCATCTCGATGTTTCACTCATGGGGGAAGAACCACCCCAAAGTGCAACTTTCCGTGTAGGGAGGTCCATCGAGCGAAATCAAACTAGTTTCTCCGCTCATCATGTCATACACGCAATAGCTAGGAATATCCGTTTTGTGGGAGAAGGGCTCCCCCAACGACCATTCCCACTCGGTGCCCAAAACAAACACGCGGTTCCCTCCTCGGAACCTCCTGTCCCAATGCTTCGACGTGCCCGCCGCGAATGCCATGGAGCAATTTCTGCCGACAAAGAGGACTTGGTCGCCAAGGTCCTTCACCTCTAGCCACCGACTCTCGCCGAAATCCGCCTCGAACACCCACACATCCATGGTGTTGTGACCATCGGTAGTGATGCTTCTCCTCCACCGCACCATGAGTAGTTTTTGCTCGTCGGACGATACGACTAAGTAGCAGTTGGTAAGCATAACTGGCCGAGCCTCGTTGACATGCTCAACGATAGGTTGTTGTTGATCCTGAGCTCCGTCGACATCATGGTAGAAGAGTTTTTCCCAGCAGGATAGAGCAAAGACCTTCCCATGGTAAAAGATAATGTCCCGGTAGGCATAGACGACCATGTGATGGAGATCATGCGGCTGGACCAACCGCTGTTGGAAAGAGGCAATGTACGCAACTGGGTATAAGTAACCGCGGCGGGGGTGGCGTAATAAGGCGACTACGAGACCAGACGAGCACACAACCATCTTCATGGCAATGCCTTTGCCAATGATCACCGTGTCGGGCACCGCCTCCATTGACCATGAATTCAGCACCGTGGGAAAGTCGACTAGCGAATTGCGGTAGCGGGTTGGGACCTGGATGGCAGCACCCGAGAAAGGGGCACGAAGGAAGCATCGGCCGGAGCTATCGTGGCTGTATAAGAGCCGGCCGCCAAAGGATGCGCCGGCGCGATAGCCCTCGGGCGCAGGGAAGCGGCGCACCGTGCCGTCGATGATGCTCTGGTACGTGCCACGGCCGAGATTGATGCACGGCATGGCTGGCGGCCGAGGGCTCTGCCGCTGGGCAGCGAGGCGCCACCCATGGCAAACGGCGCCGAAGTTGAGGCGGTCGTCATGGGATGGGAGACGGCAGAAGATCAGGCCAGCGATCTCCGGCGGGAGGTCCGACCAGGGCGGTGCCCTCTGATCTGGCGAATTCGTTTTGCCGAGGCAAGCGCCCATGATGCGCGTGACAAGGATGGGATTGAGGGTTCCTTGATGTGCTCGCGTTTATGAAGGAGTCGATCGGTTTCATGAATTAATGGAGATTTGCTCATTATTTCTTCCAAGTAAAATACGATCAAGGATTCCTTTCCTTGCAGCAGCACGTGCTTATTTTATACTCCCTCCGTTCGCAAAATGATGTTACAGAAATGAACTATAGATAGACCATTTTTGTGACATCCTTTTCCGAACGGAGGGAGTATATGCCAAACCGAGGCCGAACTTTCGTCACGTTTGTTGGCCCGGATAACTAGTAACATGTCATTTCCTCTAACATGTCATCTAATTAATCCCATGCATCTGTACGTGGCAGCCTAGAAAAACAATTGATTCTGATGGTACAAAATCTGATCATACAAACTGTTTGTCCAACTGATTCTGATGCAAATGCATATGCATACTGGTCAAGTTGCTGTGGCTGGCGAATTGGTAGCAATAAGTTGTTTCGATTTCCTTTGTTTCAATTTTTTTTTCATACAACTAGTATTTAGTGGCTGAGACAGATCTGAAGTTTGATTATAGAATCGGACCTTGTTTTTCAGACGGAAAACGACAGGGCAGACTTCAATTTTTTTCTCGAGGTGACCAATCTTAGAGCTCGTTTACACCATTTCATTTGAAAGAAATGATATGAATGAAATGATTTCCAGAAAAATAACAGGTTAAGGACACCAATTGACTTAACATACTAAATAGTGGAATGTCAATTGAAATGATGCGTCGAATTTCATGGCAGCAAAACAAGTTGGGTATGGAATCTAGATTGAATTTCATGATTATGACCCAAAAAGATGGCTACAAACTAGCTCTTATTGTAGTCTTGGACTTGCTTCTTGAGGCGTACCTCTGCGATGAACGACGAGAGACTGCTTGATGGAGACTCGTGACAAATCAGCCGGTAGGCCCGTCTTAATACATCCAAACCACGGGAAGTTCAGTGATAAATTCAAATGGGGCACTTTGGAGGAGAGGGGCGTCAGTATAATAACCTCCAAGTTTTGACGTTGACTTTAGGCTCCCTTGATCCATTCGTCACAAATATTAAAAACACCATCACAATGTATGCTGAATTGTTCAGATAATGCAAGAAAAATGCTCGGCACTAGCACATTGTTATTTCTTACAATATGCGCTCAATGCGAATATTACTAAGGCAACCGGGCTTTAGTATAAAGTATGGGAAAAATGTCAAACTCGATCCACCCACACGCAGTTCTTCCGCATGTTGCCTCCTGAATGGCTTCCTTGACCAGCTTCGGCACTGGGATCATGAACGAAACAAATTGTCACACGAGACGATCAACTGGGAATCAGAGAAGGCCTTTTATGGAGGTCAAATGTTACATCACTAGTACAACATAACTTGATTGACAAGCGCAACGGCATACGTCCTACAAGGACTCTCTTATTTAAAAACGCCACCTTGGATTATCCAGGCAGGATGAGTAACATGACAATGAAATCATTTTGGCAGACTTTCAGCTGTAGGCTGACTGTCTTTTCATGTTCAAGAGCAAAACCTTTTCTTAAGTAGACTTCCACCTGTGCAGGTACTCGTGCAAAATTATGCCTACAGAAGGCCACTTACAAACTACCATGAATCCATACAGCATGCAACATGACAGATCCAGCTGCCTATCTTCAGCTGCGAAGCAAGCCTACAGTTCATGCCATATAAGCATAGCTGAGCTGATTTTTGTTTTGGCAGCAAAAGTACCTTCCGCTAAATATATATAGGCACCATATATGCCCCAGTTCATGCCAATCCCCACTGAATGTTATCGATCGAACAGCCTCGAGCGAAACAGCACTTAATTATGTACAGATCCTCATGATGCAGTTGTCACCCTGGTCTACAGCGCATACATCTTCTTGTACTCAGTGTTCATCATCTCTGAGTCCGACTCGACCGGCATGGACCACGAGCGGGACTGGCTCGCGGAGGCCTTCCTGATCTTCCTCATGCTCTTCTCCTCCATCCTGTGCACCACGATGCAGTAGCACATGGAGCCCAGGGTGGTCAGCATGATCACGGCGCCGATCGCCATCGTGCACCAGGCCAGCCACCAGTCGCCGCGGCCGACCACGACGTAGGTTAAAGCTATGAAGGCCGCCGAGATGAAGAGGCAAGCCAGCCACATGAGCTTGTTCATCACGAACACCATCCTCTTCTTGGCCTTCTGCTCCACGACGATGAGGGAGGTCTGGACGACCACGACGGCGAGTGAGATGAACAGGGCCAGGGAGTCGAAGACCAGGAACATTATGAAGGCCGGGTTGCTCGCCACGTACGCCTGCCCCAGGGACATGCCGGGGGGTGCTTGACTCATATCCTCAACGAAATTGCCAGGAACGGTGAATATGGCAGCGAACGCAACGGTGGCGATAAGAACTGCGACGACGGTGTTGGAGTTGATGGCGTTGTTTAGCCCACCGATGTGGAGCTTTTCGAGCCTGCTCTTGATCTTCTGGACTTGCATTTTGGTCTGGCGTGTTTGCTTGATCTGGGACTGCACATCATGTCGAATATCACTCACTGTTTGCTTAAGTTGCCTTGCTGGATTTGCAGGATGCACTTGCTCTTTTGCAGTTACTCCACCGGCGTCTTTCAGGATGTTAACAACTTCGTCATTGTTCATCTTCTCAGCAATAGCGAGAGCAGTCTCTCCGGATCTGTTCACTGCATTAACATCAATCCCTCAACTGATAGCAGAGTCTGCACTATCTGTAACGAATTACACATATATCAGCCAAGATGCAAAAAATTAAAACATAGGGAACTGGGAAGTTCTAAAACAAATCAGCTACAGACAATTCTTAAGCCTGATATCTTCTGGGAAATATGCTTCTTTAACAGGTTGACATATTCTTGTTCTGAATGTTATTTTATTTGAAAGAAAAACATGATCGCAATTATAAGCAGAGAAAATGTTTACAGAAAAATAGCTGCTGAACTTTAGGCTCAATTAGTCTTAGCAAAATTAGGTTCAGCAAGTAATAGGACAGGATAACAAATGATCGAAAGCAATATAAGTGAAAAAACGGTACTGTGGTAATTATTTCATAATATCTGATCACTTACAACGATATTGCCCTTCCGAGTTGCGACATGCAGTGGCCTGTTCCCCTTGTTGTCTTCTAGATGGCAAACTGAAACATCAGGCTTCAACAGTTCAACCACAATTTCAGCATTTGTTCCTTTCGACGCCATATGCAGTGCTGTTTGCCCCTTCTTATCTGTTCTTAAACCAATCCCTGGATCCTTATTTAGCAGTGATCTTACAACTTCCACATGGCCCATCCTTGCTGCTGAATGCAAAACTGTTTTTCCATTATTTCTCGCAATTTTGGCAAGGCTAGCATCAGTTTCCAGTAGGAAGTTGACAATATCAATGTGACCCTGGATGGCAGCAGTCTCCAAAGCTGTAGCGTTTACAGAATTTGTAGTCATAGCTAGAGCAGGAAAGACCTGCAGCATCTCCTTCAAAACATCTGCAAAATCAGGAAATGGAAGAAGAGAATAAGCCTCGGATGTTTTGGAAATTTACTTCAAACCATATATCACACAAGTATTACAGCTATGGCTTATGACTGTAATTCGATCTCCACTGGCATAAAGTCAACATACCAGAAGGATATAAGCTTCAGTAGAATAAACCATAGTGAGATAAGACATAACTAATGGTTGCATTATATCCAATGTGCACAACAAAACTACAACTATTTTATATACATCACACCATAAGTTCTTTAAAAATAACTCAGAATTCCCAACCCGTCATAACTCCAGGCTGCTAGAGCTAGTATTCATTTTTTTTAAAGACTGATAGTGCCAGTGTTAATGACAACCCAACTTGTTAGTTGCCACCTATATAGAAATAGTCAAGTTTAGAGTCTAAATCAAACCCACTATGCATTCTTTTCAGCCAATTAATGAGAAAAGGATAGTCACGGAATCATTGATATTTAGCAGTTGTTCTAGATGATAAGAATATGAGCAAAATAATTGTTTTTGTAGTATGATGTATGCCACTAACTCAATCAGATGAGAGCAGACATTTTTCCACCTGGCAAAATTTACTCACCTTACCAATATATGCTCAAATTCCAACTGCAAAAACTTGTAAAAACCATTTCATAGTATTGGATCGAAATGAATTATCAGAACAATATACTGGTGATAAGGGAAACAGCTTACCCAGATGGCCCTGCTTCGCCGCGATATGGAAAGCATCGAAGCTGTTGCTGGCCTTGATCCCCGCCGTCTGCATATCGGAGATCTTGAGGATCTCGCGCACCACCTCGGTATGCCCCTTCTCGGCGGCCACGTACAGCGCCGTCTCCCCGTCCTGGTTCGGCCGGGCAGCCAATTCTCCGACCAAGTCCCGGTCGAACTCGGCGAGGATCTTCTGGACATGGGGGACGCTGCCGGCCCTCGCGGCGAGGTGGAGCGCCGTGTCGCCGCGCTTGCCGGGGCTGTCCTTGCTCTTCCTGCTAAAGCTCTCCATCCCTCGGAAGCTCTTCAGCTTCTCCAGCGCGCCCAGACGGAAGCTGCTCTGCCTCTCCATGTCCAGGCCCAAGAATCAACTGGACGGGACTGGGAAATTTCCCCCAATTTGTAACACCTCGTTCTTGCGAAAATCCAGGTAACCCCAAATTTGTCTCACCTACTTCCGTTTGCTTCTGTCGATGAGGGAAAATCCAAGACTCCCCTTATTTGGTTTACAGGAAGGTTGCCTTGGGCAAAACCGTGGCAGGCGGCGGAGATCTCCAAGTGCTGTAGCCGCACAGAGTTCGGAATCGAAGGCTGTGGCCGCCAATCAATAGCCTTGGGCCATGAATAGCACCCTGATACTGCAAAGGGGAGAAGAAAATTCTAAGCATTCGCACCAACTTTCAGCACGGCAATCGAAACATCTCGAAGAACTGAAGATGAACAAGAAAAACTGTGAACCACGAACGAACAAACTGAGCCAAAACGGAAGAGCAATGAACTATCATTTTTGCCCCATAAGCCGGTGGCAAGGCAGAAAATCCAAGCACCCAAGAAAACAAAACCAAATGATTGATGCGAGTGTCCCCAAAACCCCACCTTTCTTACACCAGCCGCCACGAACCCAGATTCCAAGACCTTCCAATGAGCCAAGGAAAAGACTATAACCAAGGTCCAGTGCGAATCTTGGACCTCTCCCAGCTTTTGTTCTTCTTCTTCTTTGTTGGCTCCTCTGATTCTCTCCTATAGCTCGCTTTCAGGCTTCGCCACCTCTGCTTGGCCTCTTCCACCCAAGTGCACGACCGTTTGTTTCGTTCATTTTAAGGGAATAATTAACTGCGCAACTTGCAAAGTCTTTATTCCCTTCCTATTCTTTTCTGTGCTGGAACTCCCATTAACTTTATGTTAATTGTTATGAAAAATCGATCATTTAATTAGAACATATTTGTTAGCAGGATTTTAGAAATACAAAATTCAAATGTCAAGGGATATAAAATCCTACAAAGAAAATGAAAACAAGGTAATCTATAATACAGCTTGTTTGGCTGCTCCAAAGGAAAACACAATTAATTCCAAAAAAGATTTAGGTTATGAAATAGTGATCATATACTAAAGAAATTTCCATGAGGTTGTCTAAATTGATTTTTTTTCTTCTTTAAAATTCATGCAAAGTAGATCATACAAAAAAATGTCCAATTTTACAAACCATATTTAAACCAAAGAGATTCTTATATACGTTTACCTGTTCAAAACATGGAGGTGCAAGACACTCGTCTGAAAAACGTAGAAAAAAAACTTTGAACAATTAGCCCAAATGCAGAATCCTTCAGCGAAATTCATGTGTTCGTCATGCAACGCAACCAAACAACATGTATTACAAAGTAAAATAAAAATTGCCAATAATTATCCTTGTCACTTTTCTGTATGCATGCATTATATATAAAAAATAGAAGAAGTTTATTTGTCTATTTCTCTTTATTTGTCTATTTCTCTTGAGAATAAATGTGTATGTCTAATTAAATCGTCGTGCATGTTACACATGATAGTATACCATATACAGTATCCATAGTTGATCATTTCCCCATGTAATTAATCCCTCCCTTCAACATTTATCTCAAACAGAACTGTCATTTTTTGGGTCTAGTGGAGGTGATGGTGGCCATCACAATAACCATTAAACAGAGAAGACAAACTTCAGAGTATTATCTTACTTAAAAAATCGGAATCGACATACTTTACACGTGACGCCGACAGCATTGTTACCGGGCCCAACTGTCAGCCTCACAGGTATATGATGCACAGTGCCACCGAGTGTGTGAGGCTCAACGTGCACATGTCGCTCATTGTGGTCTCCGGCTGCCGAAAGCCGCCAAAGCATAATCACTTGAGAGTAGAAGAGTACAAATACACGCATCACGCATGTGGCCGGCCTGCCTCCTCTGCCATTTAATACCAAAAAAGATCCTAAACTGGATTTCCTAAAGATTCTGATAAATATCATCCGGTGATCTTTTCTTTCAAAATTATTTTGTTCCAGGCAATAGGAACTTAGAAACTTTTCTTTTTGCGAAAAGAACCCTGGCATTAAAAGAAACACGAACGGTACAAAACACCTCAATAAAAACAAAAATTACAATGAATCCTTGAGATACACTTCGTCTTCAACCTCCAAACCGTGTCGACGGCGCGCCGCCGCTCCACTCAGAGTCGGCCTGACGTTGTTAGTTGCGGGCGGGAAGTCGCCGAACGGGTCAAGGAGACCACATCCGTCCCAGAGCCGAAGAAGAAGGATGAACCGCCGATGAAGCTCCATGACGATCGGATACCGCCACCGCCAGAAGAACTCCTCGAGAACCACACCACTCCCACGAACTTCTCGGCGTCGCCGCCGAGATGGGGCCGAAACCGGAGAGACATTATTGCAAAAGGCGACGTCGCCACCAACAGAGCGCCGCATCGGCAAACCTGGACACTAAATCAGAAAAAGAGAGCCCTCCCGCCGACAAGGGCCGAGATCCACCGCGCCTCCATGGCCTGAAGGCCACAGAGGCGGGGCAGACCTGCGGCAGCGTCGACGGGAGGCGCGTAGATCTGATCGCCTCTCCCTCTCTCCTGGTTATAGAGACGAAGAGTCGTACTTTTTTTAAAGACCGACGCATGAGAGCTGCGCTTTTATATTGATAGAAAGAGAGAGTTACAGGGAACTCGAGTTTACAGGGACACGATAGGGCAACGCCCTACACAAGTTCAGAGTTCAGAGTGAAGCAGCTGGTGAGTGGAAACTGATCAACATGGTGACACCAAAATCTCACTGAAGCCACCTCATTCGTGCATAGAGATTGGAACTTATCACAAATAAATAAGGAGATAAAATTACAGATAATCTTTCCATTGAAGTGAGAGTATATCTGTTCCTGGTGCCCTCAAAAGGAATATCTTTCAAATATGCATGCAATCATGGCTAGATAAAAAAATAAAAAATAAAACATGGCTGAATCATGTCTGGCCCGCCGCATCATGTGCCGATGTCCCCTCCGTGCAAGAGCGAGCACCTACCCCCGGCCTCAGCCAGTAATGGAGGCCGGCCATGGAGATGCAGGGTGCGTCAGATTAGCACCTAACGCCGCCTGCAATTCTTTAAGTACGTACCCAGCTATACATTCTAGCTTAGGACCCCATCAAAACAAGTGTGCATGAATATATAAACCGCAGGTCTGCTAATCGACTTCGGTGCCGGGTGCCGGCCGGCGGTGATGCTCAGGTGTTGAGCTCTGTTGTGTTCTTCAGCACTATGTTGTAGGTCCTGGTCAGTGAGGGATTAGGCAAATCGTTTGCATGCACACAAAAGGTCTTTGACGAGTAGCAGTAAACGTTTATTAATCTGAACACTCGGATAGCAGCTCTAGATCCGCGCGAGCTACCTACCGAACAAAGCATCTGAGCTCTCTCGTGGGGAAAAGCAAGAACATATCTTAATCTGCTGCCTGTGCCTGAAAGCTTGTGAATCTTTTTTTCTTTTTTGCGAGGAAAAGTGCAGTACATCAACCAAGAAACTGCCCAGAAAACAAAGAAATTACAACGAGGTCCCTCTGAACAGTGGCTTCGTATTCACCGAGAAGAACGCCGCGCCGGCGAAACCTGCCGCGAAACCTCCATGGCCTTGAACTGGGAGGCTCCCCATCACGAGCAGGAAGACGAACACTCCTCGGTGCCGAAGCACCTCCACTCTTCACGATGGTCAACGCCGCCACCTTGGTCATCTGCACCGCACCCTTCAAGTCGTCAGCCGCCAGATCCGCCATCCCTCGGACTCCGGCGAAGGGGATGACCTCCCGAGCACTCCGAGGAGCCGCAGACGAGGTCGGAGCAGCAGATCCGCGGCGAAGCTCCACCGGAGCCGCACCAACGGAGAGGTAGTCCGCCGCCACCAAAAGGCACGCCAACACCGCCGCTACCACACCAGCGCCGCCAGCCGCCACACCACCACGCACACCTAATCTACATAGCACGGATCCGGGGATCCCCGTCCTCCCGCCGCCGAAGCGGCCGCCGGAGGGCGAGGGATCCGGCGAATCGCCGGCTCGGAGCTGATGCGCGCGGTGGCGCCCAAAGAATCGCCCGCGATTTACTGTAGATGGGGAACGGGCGAGAGGTCCAAGCTCTCTCCTACTTGAAAGCTTGTGAATCTGGTTAGTAAAGTACATATAGCAGAAGCTGGATCTAGGGAAGAACACAAATTTTGACGTACTGGCCGGCTTTTTTTTTTTTGAACAGGGATAGGCCCAGGAGGGCCTGGATACTGCATTAAGTCAGGAGCGGTGTGGTACAAATTACAAAAAGGACCTTACTAAAAAGACAAATCTGAACTAGGTCCTTAGCTTTTACAGAATATACCCTAAAAGGAAAAAGGGGAATACAAACGGGTCCTCCAACACTGCCGACGATCTCAAGCCTCAAGCGACGGCCGTCGCCACCAGCACCGGGGACTAGGCCACTTGGTACAGTGGAGAGGATGGGCTCCGCCGCGAGACCATCAAAGGGCCTCCAAAGGAGGTTGCAGAAAAACCTGACGCAGCGCCAGCGCCAGGCCCTGGAGTTGCTGCCCGCCAGCATCAAAGGTCGGCAGCCAAGCACGGGCCACCGAGGATAAACTCCAAGACGTCGCAGTACCACTCAATCCCCAGCCTCCTCCGTCGCTGACGAACGCTGCAAGAAGCTCGCCCTTCTCCTCGCCTCCACGGCCGGCCAGAAGGAAGAATAGCAGCAACAAGCTCCAGCAGCAGAGAAGACCAAAGAACCGCTTATTGAAGAAAGCCTCACCAGATCTGCAGCCCACGCCCAGCTTCCACCTCGAAAGCTCGACGCAGAACATCACCGGCGACCGCTTGGCGCCACGGAGAAACACCAGAGCGACCAGCCTCCAGAAGAAAGGGAGGACGGCCTTATTTTCGGAGATGTCTCGCTCCAGCTCCATTGCTTGCAACAACACCTGCCACCGGAGCTGCACAGCAATGAACACCAGGACCAGATCATGCCAGATCCGGCCGATGGGATCTAACATCCTACTCCAAATCCCAGCATAAAGCCAAACACGAGCAAACAGCTCAAGCAAACTACTCATACCTTTATTTAGACTACTAGCTAATCTACAGGCTCTGGCACCTCGCCTCAGCCCTTCCCCATCGGCAGCGCCGGCGAGGACGGCTTCGGGTCGGTCCGATTCACCAGGGTCGACTCTCAACGGAGAAAGCTAGAAGGAGAGAGGGTGAGAGGAAAAGTCCCGGAGGACACGACAGATGGTCACGCGAGCAGAGCAGAGCAGGAGGTATGCGATTGCGAAGTTGGTGACCCCATACTGGCCGGCTGCACCCGCCATTAACGACATGTACAAGGGGACAGATGATGAGATGCAAATGCCGAAGGAGATGCGAGGATGGATGACGGATACATTCCACACTCTCTCCGTCAGCAATCTCCCTAACTAGATGTCTAGATACCCATCGTGAGCTCGTGACGAACGAGGAGAATATATCACCTTCGTTTTGCGTCGCTGCCCAGGCGGCCAGGCCTGACTTTTCCACGGCTGGTCAATGGGATGCTGCTGCTGGCAAACAAGCAGCCTAGGCTACCAGGTCAACGGAGTCAACACAT
Source organism: Poa pratensis (assembly GCA_947311845.1). Classification (NCBI taxonomy): domain Eukaryota; kingdom Viridiplantae; phylum Streptophyta; class Magnoliopsida; order Poales; family Poaceae; genus Poa; species Poa pratensis. The sequence continues at coordinate 34,247,392 of CAMZMU010000069.1, read as the reverse complement.
ATGAACTGGATAGTTCAGTTCAGTTGAACTATATGTGACATGTGCACGTTTGAGCCTCACACACTCGGTGGCACTGTGCATCATATACCTGTGAGGCTGACAGTTGGGCCCGGTAACAATGCTGTCGGCGTCACGTGTAAAGTATGTCGATTCGATTTTTTTAAGTATAAGATAATACTCTGTAGTTTGTCTTCTCTGTTTAATGGTTATTGTGATGGCCACCATCACCTCCACTAGACCCAAAAAATGACAGTTCTGTTTGAGATAAATGTTGAAGGGAGGGATTAATTACATGGGGAAATGATCAACTATGGATACTGTATATGGTATACCATCATGTGTAACATGCGCGCCCAAACGGCCTAAAAGGAGCAGTGCTTGCTGATCATATGCTGATATGCCTTGTTATCTTCACCACTTTATAAACGGCGTTCTAAAGGCGATGGTAGTAGCAGGCAGGTCAATTGGTCTTTGTCGAATACCAGATCATGTTTTATCTTTTTCTTTTGAGATGTGAACTGGATAGTTCAGTTCAGTTGAATTCAGCCAAATGCATTGTGACCTGTGAGAAAAGAGTTTTATATAGGATTTGCTTCCACCTGCCCACTGGTGAGGTCACATCGTGGGTTAACTACTGCATGTTTAGACCATGGAATTCCATCGCTTCATTCCATCCAACCTGTCGTCTTCCAACCATTGATCGGCATATGCAAATCACGTGGAAATTTTCATAGTGCTCCTTTCATACAGAGGATTGGATCTAAATCTTTAGTACTATTCCTATTTAGTTTTAAGAGATTTTTTTGAGAAATTAAATCTTTGTACTATTTTATGAAAAATAGGATTGGATCTAAACACTGTCCACCACTAAAGTTTTATGAAAAATGATCGGTGCAATTCCTTCTAGATTACTGCAAGCAAGTCCTGAAACCTTTCCTCGACCTCGTTGTTCTGGAATCAGACCAGTGCGTGCGTGTTTTGTTCTGGAGTGCTTTCCTTAAACTGGAGATCCTTCCTTCTAACCTGAAAAAAAAACTCAAACGGTTAAACTAAGAACAAGCAAACACTCGCGAAGATAACTGACCCAAATCCTGGTACGGGTAATGCGTGACTGCGTGAGGCTTCCTGATATCCAGCCAGCCACCTGTGATTTTTCTGACCGCTGCTCTCACCCATTCTCACCACACCTACCAAGCAGAAGCAGCTAAGGGCATCTCCAGGCGTTCCCCCCCCCCCCCACCCCCCCCCAAGGCCCAAAAACAGCGCTATTTTGGGCCATCTGAGGGGGGGGGGGGGCGACGGCGCTATTCGGCGTGCTGGGGGGCGCCGTTTCCCAGCCGTTCGCCCCAGGTCGGCCAATTTGATTCAAACACCACAGCCGGCGATTTTCACCCAAATTTCAACACACATTATTTTTCCCACATAGTTCAGCATACAAATTCACACATAGATAGTTTAACAATGCAAATAAATAAAACAAATCAAACTAGGCATTGACATTGCCTTTGCGCACCCACAAGTGCGCCACCAGATCATTCTGCAGTTGTATATGTGTTGCAGTGTCTCGAATCTCCTGACGCATAACGAGAAAGGCTGCCCATGATGACGGCACCTGGTGATCTACATCTGCAAGAGGACCCTGTCGGTAGTATGGCTCATTTGTGTCAGTCACCGGAGCATTCCGCTCGCTCTTAATGATCATGTTGTGCAAGATCACACAACAGTTCATCACCTCCCACATATTGGCCTTCGACCAAGTCATAGCTGGGTACCGGACAACAGCGAATCGAGACTGCAGCGCACCAAATGCCCGCTCAACATCCTTCCTGCAAGCCTCCTGGCACTTAAAAACCAAGCTTTCGCGCTTCCTAGCACAGGGTTGGAGATGCTCTTCACAAATGTTGACCACTTTGGGTAGATGTCATCAGCAAGGTAGTACCCCTTTGTGTACTGGTGTCCATTGATCTCATAGTTCACTGGGGGAGCATGACCTTCAACAAGGTTCGCGAAGACATTCGAGCACTGCAGAACATTGATGTCATTGTGAGTTCCTGGCATACCAAAGAAGGAATGCCAAATCCATAGATCATGTGTAGCCACAGTCTCAAGAATCACACTGCACTCTACTTTGTGGTCTTTGTACATCCCCTGCCATTCAAATGGATAGTTCTTCCATGCCCAATGCATGCAGTCGATGCTTCCAAGCATCCCAAAAAAGCCGCTTGCTTCATTGCAAGCTAGGATCCGAGCAGTGTCTTCCGCATTGGGTGATCGGAAGTAGGTTGGCCCAAACACTGCAACCACTGCCCGACAGAATCTGTTCAAGCATTCAATGGATGTGCTCTCGGACATGCGCAGATAATCATCCTGCGAATCAGCGGGTGCACCGTATGCAAGCAACCTCATGGCCATTGTGTACTTCTGAATTGAGGTAAAGCCTACCGTACCGGTGCAATCCTTCTTCAATTTGAAGTAGGTGTCGAATTCCCGGATGGCATGCATGATGTCGATGAAGAGCTTGCGGTTCATCCGGAAACGGCGCCAAAACACGTCCTCGCCCTGCATGGGATTATCGGCGAAGTAGTCGGAGTAGAGGATACAGTATCCTTCGTAGCGCTGCCTCGGCTTGCTCTTGCGGCGACCAGGCGCTGAGCCACCACGCCGCGGCCACGCATCGTTTGCGAGCATGCCGGCGAGACAGGCGAGGACCAGCAAGTGTTCTTCATCGTCGACGGCGGCCTCGGCTTCCTCATCGAGCAGTTCGGCGAGCAGATCCTCGTCTTCGGAGTCCATGGCTGGGCAGACAAAACGCCGAACAGCTAGCAGGAGAGGTGGGCACGAGCGTTCCCGAGAGCCGCCTTCCTGCCGGCTAGATCACGGCGGAGGGGCGGGGCGGTGCCGCCGGCGTGGATTGGGCGAGATGGAGGGGTTCCTAGCTGCTTGCGTGCGGCAGAGGGAGTGGGGGTGGTGCCGGCGGCGACGTGGCGGCGACGGGACGGGATAGAGGAAAGGGGAGAGGCAGGGGAAATCGACTCGTCTCGCCGACAGGTCTGGCCCACGCGCGCCTTTTGCCCCCCAGACGAACCCCGGCGCGCTGGGTTTGGCTTGGGTTCACCGGTGCGAAACGGCACTATTTTCCGCCGAAACGGTGCTATTTGCGTTCCTAGGAGGCCGACTGGTAGAAAACGGCGCTATTTGGACCATTTTGACGCTATTTCGCGTCCTGGGAGCGCTGGGGGGCACGGCTGGAGATGCCCTAATATGTCCAACCGCTCTCCCCCTCCTTTTGACGGAGTGCTCGGTCTCTCTGCAGAGTGCAACCTCCGGCTGCGGCGGCGGCGGCTCGGACTTGCCGGCAGCCACGTAAGGTGGGGCATTGACGCCGCAAAGTATGCATATGTCTCTTCACTCTTCTATCCCATCACATTCTCTCCACCCTCTCGTCGTCTGATTGTTTCTTGTCTCGCAGCGCCGACAACGCCCGCCGCCTGTTCGACGGAATGCCTCCTCGAAAGAAGAAGTCCAACCGCGCGGCGCCGGTGATAGACGTCGACTGCATCGGCGCCCTCCCTGACAGTATCCTCCACCACGTGCTCTCCTTTCTCCCGGCGCAGGAGGCCGTGCAGACCTGTGTGCTCGCCCGGCGGTGGCGCCACCTCTGGAGGTCCACCACAGGCCTGTGCATTGACGATGATGATCATTTCGATTTCCAACCCCTCCGGAAGTTTGTGGAACATCTGCTCATCCTGCGTGAGCGCACTGACCTAGACATTGTTGATATCCCGATCAGTGTCGCCTCGGAGGATGATGTTCAGCACTATGTGAACCTATGGATCCGTTTTTCCGTGATGTGCAAAGTTCGGGTGCTCACCCTTAATAACTGGGATCGTGATCTCTACTTAGATGACCTGCCAGTCTCTCGCCATCTGACAACATTATACCTTGATTCTGCAAACCTACAAGAAACCTTTCTTGATTTTGCTAGCTGCCCTGCATTGGAGGACTTGAAGATGGCTAATTGCAGCATCTGGGCTGGTAAGGTATCGTCGCGTTCTCTGAAGCATTTGAGCATCACTGATTGCTGGTCCGACTTTGATTGTCGGATCCGTGTTTCTACTCCGGGCCTGGTATCTGTGAAAATAGATGGCTTTCGGGGTAAAATACCTTTTCTTGAAAACATGGTGTTGCTAGAGACTGCGTACATTGAGCTTGACGGAGACTGCCATGATATCTGTTTAAATTATTGATCCGGTGCTCTCTGTGGAGATAATAATAATGCATGTGGGAATTGTACTCCTAATAATGACGATTACAGCAGCGATTGTGTGCTTCTGGGTGGTATCTCAAGTGCTAAACACCTCAAGTTGCTATCTGCAAGTAGACTGGTATGACTCCGGTCTTTTTTTGTGTTCCACTATCTACGTTGTTGCTGGAAATAGGCAATAAACATATTACATATGCATCACCATCAATTGGGAGGGGGTGATCTTAGATCATCATCTTGCATTCTAATTAATTTCTTTAATTTTTGTATTTTCTTTCCAGTTCATTTTCACAAGAGATTTGAAGCACTGCCCTACATTTAGCAAGCTAAAGACTTTGTTTCTCAATGAGTACTGGTGCGAGTCTCCTCATTTGGATCCACTAGCTTGCATTCTGAAAAACTCACCAGTTCTAGAGAAGCTCACTCTTCAACTTTGTTCCGAGGTATAAATCTTCTAATTTGGCAATTGCTGCAATGTTAAAGTTATTATCGATTATCCATGTTAGTTAAATGTTCTTTTCTTACCGTAGGGACTAAATCATGAAGTGGAAATAAAAGGCCGCTACAGTTCAATGGAGCGATCATCTGCAATATCCGAGCACCTTAACATAGTTGAAGTCAAGTGTAATGTGGTCGACAAGAGAATTCTCAAAGTTTTGAAATTCCTGTCTGCAAGTAACATATGTAAGCTAACTATAACACGTAGATGCTCCTTATATTCTGAAATTAGCTTTCATATGTGGGGAAACTAAAAGTAAGCAGTGAAGAAGAAACTTCTGATTTATGTAGCAAGGATAATTTATAGGGGTACCAAATTATTTTAGTCATGAAAATCTTGACTGCGTCTGGTGAGGCGCCAAAATTAAAAACAATATAAAGCCATTTATTAGTTCCGAATAAAGTCTTTATCATTTCGTTCAATACAATATCTTCACATGTTGATTAGCTCTGAATAAAAACTGAAATATTCACAGCAATATGATAGTTTGACTTATTATGTTATCGAACAGTTAGTGCTAATCAATAATAATTCTTATAGGCTCGTTAGATCTGAATAGCTCCTTGCCCTTATGGGAAAATTATTTGGCACTCGGTTTCCTTATCATTCTGGCACTAAATTATTCGTCTTTTTTAAAGACTTGTCTGTAAAGTATGTAAGTTTAAATAACACATAACATGTCTAGTAGTGTATATCTCGTTTGTTTGATTCACATTTCGTTTGCCATGAAGTTACGTGTGTCATTTTCTGTATTCTCTTTTGGGAGCAGGTTAGTCAGATGTTTTTTGTTAGATTAACAGACAGAAATGGCCGTATCAGTTATAACCAAAGTTTGTGCTCAAATTCATGTCAATATAAGTTGCACTTGGTAAAGTAAATCTCCTTCATACTTACCGAACTCTGTTCCAGTATCTTCGTTTTCATTGTCTTGTAACTGAGATTTTTGTCAATACAGAGTTGCAGATACACCAAACTCTTACATCGTCTTTTCATTTGTGTACAGGCTTCAGTTTCGAGTAAGGTGAGAAGATTTGTGTTCTCGGTGGATCTGCCATCCCTTGGCTATTCACAAATGCAAGGGTTAAGCTGTTTTTTATATCGTCGGTGGATCTTTTTCCCTTGCTTTTTTGCATGCTAGTTATAAATGCAAGGCTTAAGCGTATATGCTGCGCGATGTTTCCATTTCTTTTGCATGAGCATGTTGTGCCAATTCTGCTCGGAGGAGCGTTGTAGAATCCGTGATGTATAGCTTATGAACTGTAGAGTCTAGACCATCTGGCTGGGCTTGGATATCGTGTGACTTCTGTTGCACCTTTTGTCCATGCTGAATTTGTTAGCTTTTGGCCTTTCTTGTTTTGTGCTTCGGTGCATAACTTGTTTCTGTTGCGGCGTGATCCGTTCATGCTGTCTCCTGTGCCACAATTTGGAATTTTGGAAAAGTGGAACAAGAGGATGTTGTCGACCTGCTTGTTCCTACGCAGGAGAAAACAGCGATCGAGATTATAATAGCTGTTCTGTTACTCGTTCATCACTATCGAGAATCTGACTTCAGGATTCAGTAGGTAGTGAAGTGAACTAAAAAAATGTATCTTAATATTCTAAGCGATTGTTCAGAAATAATTATTTCTAGTCGGTCGAGCCATTGACATTCTTTTATAATAGTTACTCCCTCCGTTCACAAAAGGATGTCTCAATCATTTCTAGATAAATTGTTGATTGTATTGTTTTGTATAATCATCTATTGTATGCATATTTTTTTCAAATCGGCTTGGCCAGTAAACTTGACTTACGAGTTATCTGTGAGTCTGTGACTACCTTGGCTCTCCTAAAACAGAAAGGAGCCGCCAAATCTGGCGAACAAAGCAATGCTGCCCCCGCTACGGGCCTGAATTTGCAAACCAAGAGTAAAACAGACCAGCCTCTGACCAGTAGCTCCTCACGCGACACGCCAGGGAGACGTCCACCGCCATCACATCCAGCAGTCCCGCCGGCTACACAACAAGCAGCACCAAAATCAGACCGCGTATGAAGAGAAACCAGACCGCACCTCTAGCCTTCCTTCAACAGAGCACGGCACCGCCAAAACCTATCCAGAACAGCCAAGAAAGTACCCCAAATTGGAAAGACGAAGACAACAAGACAGGGAGAAAACCAAGAGGATTTTTTTCCCGAAATGGAAGCATAGCCTGAGACTCTGCATCAAAATGATGATTTACATCTTGTTTTCACACTTGGCTATTTACATTTCTTTCTCTGTAAAAATAAACTGGCAAAAGAAATCTCGCAAAAATGTACTTTGACTGAATAAGTACAAGCATACAGGTACATTCTTTAAGACAAAAAAAACTGAAAATTACAAAAAAATATATAGCTCGATAAAGCATATAAATAACTCACAGAGGATTCCTCCATACATAATTGCATGCAGTTCCTATTAATCAGATCAACAGATATTTTAATTCCAAAAAAAAACATAATAAATTAGCTCAGCCCAGCAACACCTCCGCGGTCGTGATGCTCACAACGACAATTCAACAGAGTATCATTATACTAGACCGCTTTCCATTGTAAATGCTAATAGGTAAATACAGACCGTGTTTCTACCATGTAAATGAAGGCAAAACATAAGATGGGTATGAGCTATGCTTGCAACACAATTCACTGACGGTATTATCTCCAGCAGTTTCCCCGAATTCAGTGAGTCCAAGTTCAGCCGCATGGATCCCTCCGGTGATGAACGCAGATGCCATTCCTGCTCTGTTTGCGCCTTTGATGTCGTGATGCATCGAATCCCCCACGGTGATACATTCGTGGGCTTCAACACCTGCTACAGACATTGCTGATGTATATATAACCTGAGAAAGCAGCAGCATATGAGTACCTTGCAAGGTCAGTTGCCACCGAAAAATAAAATACTGAGAGAAGGCTGTTAAGATCAAGCAATCAACTACAGTTGCAATCACAAGTTCACACACACCATTGCGTGAACGCCATTTCAACTTTGTACCATGTTCAAGTAGGCCAATAATTCGATTAATCTAGAAAATGTAGACATGTCATGTATTACCTTATCAGGCTTTCCCATCCACTTTACTTCACCGCCAAGACTCTCATATTTTGCTGCCAGAGTGCCTAAAAGATTAAAAGATTGAGCATTTATGTTCTATGACAACCATCAGTTGCAGTTGGCACTGTAAAAGGTAGTCATATTTCCATCCTATCTCAGAAATAAGGGATGCCTAATTTGGAGTGTAGGGCAGCCAACAAGATCGATTGACGAGTTAAGCTACTATGTTATGTGTTATCTAGTACAAAGTAACTGTTAAATAATCAGCGTATATCTTCTTGATATTAATATATAAATTTCCCTTTACCGGAAAAAATAATTAGTGTCATCAAATAAATTAACCCACCAGGCATAACACGCAGCTCTCGAGCTTCAACAGTGACATAATCTGGATTAGCTACCACCATCGGGAGTCGTTTTTCACTACCAAGCACTAGAACCTGCTCAAGCTCCTCAAGGCTTCTGGGAAGCGGATCACCTGAAGGTAAGCCCAGGGCTTCAGTGCCATGGACTAGTATAAACTCTGCATCATTAACATTGCTCACAACTTGCAAACCAAGGCCCTAATAGGAGAGTAGAAATAATAATGATTAGGTCAAATACATTTTTATTGCTAATACAACTAACAGATTTGATAAACAACAACAAGAAATAATTTGCCATGGAATCCAAATGCATTTTGACATTCCGTGCTTCCCATTCATAATACTTTACCCATATACTCCCTCCGTCCCATAATATAAGATGCTATTACAGCCAATATACTCATATATTGGTTGCAGTAACATCTTATATTGTGTTGTGGGACGGATGGAGTATCTTAGGTGACCTCAGACATTTAATAAGAACATGACATAAAAAATTCGATGCTAATACTCATTAAAAGAAACATATGTTACAGAAAAATAACAGGACAACAAACCTCCAGAGAAATTGCCCCTCGACTGCCCCATGTGAGATGGATACACTTCCTTCCAAGAGCCGCAAACCATGGGTCATCCCTCCTATTTTTACAAAATCAATTTGAAGTTCACCATAAGTTTCTGAGTGAGTTCCATAAAAATAAAAGCAGAAGAAACATCAGCATGAAGCTTACTTCTGAAGGTACTGATGCGTGAGTTCCCCGCTAGTGATCGCTCCAAGGAAACAAGATGTGTCAAACCCAAGGCTCTTCAGCTTATCCATGGTCACCGACGACCGCCTCGAAGAGTTGCTGATTATCACCATCTTAGCGCCATTCCCGGCGAGTTTCTCCACTGTAACATCCATAACTCACTCACGTTGCAGCACAGAGAAGCAATGGCAATGTGCACAAATAATAAACTACAGTATCTGGGTCAACATACATGCCACAGTGGCGCCAGGGTAGGGTTTCTTCCCGTCATGAAGAACACCAAACTGGTCCAGGAACCATGCCTGCCAGACAAACTCAGCTGTGAGCAAATGGTAAGGATGCATGCACGGGTGTTCTACATGATGAACACAACCGGAAGCCATGCGCAGAGGAACCAAGTTGTCCCCCAATTTCTAGCTGAAATTCCGAATTCCCTTGAATCCTGCGTGATCTCGTTATCTGAATTAGCAGCGGACGCCCAATCCATGGGGGGGTCCTAGTGGGGCTGCTACTGGCAGGGTGAGCAAAACAAGCGGCGAGTCTGTGTGAAGAGGATAGGGGGCGCGGGGAGCTTGCCTTGTAGCGGCCGGACTCTGCGAGGGGTCGGATCCCGGCCAGCCTCACGAACACCGGCGCCGATGTCATTCTCCCCGCAGCCGCCGCGCAACGAGGGCACCTTCCGCCTGCGGTAGGTGGAGAGCAGAGGCGACTGAGGGTTTCGTTCTGAAATGGTTGAGGCCACGAAGGCACGAAGATGCAACCAGGCAGGGGTGGGTCGAAACTGTGAGCAGCGTGCAGCCAACGAGCGGCGGATACGCCGCAGATCGCCGGCTACCGACGGCAATGACAACCGTGCACACGGATGCAGCTTTGCTGCTTGCCAGATTTTACTTACAACAATTTATACCAATAAGGTAAATGCAGCACAAGTTTATCTGACAAAAAAACCAGAGACCCATATCAAATCATTTTGACTGCACTGTCATCAAACTTCACATCTCAACCAAGCAAAATCAACAAGCGTAAGCAAACATTGTAAGCGCAAGCAAACATGAGTAGTTCCGGTAAAGCTCAGAACAAGCTCGGGACACAGCACATGACCAGCGGTGAGAGCAGTTTCTGCTATTTCACGATATGATCCCAAACTATCGGGTAGGGTTTCAAAAACAAGGGTACATTCAGCTATGCTATTACAAAACAGATAAGGTAACTGATCCATCACTTGTTTGCAGATAACGAGTGGAGACTGCCTCAGTTCAGCTTCTGGATTAGTTCGTTGATCTTATCCCCACGGTTGCCTGTGTCGCCACCAGCCTTGAAGGGTTTCTTCTTCATCTGCAGCCTCCTATCTGGACACTTGAGCTTGAAGGGCATGAGGAAGCTCGCCGTTTCTCTGAAGTGTGGCCCAACAGTGGAGATCTCGTGCACGACGTCTTCCAAACATATGACGCCGTGTTCTCCCAGAGCCTGTATTTTAGCAAAGCACATATGTTTAGTGTCCATTGCAAAATCATGAGAAACAATTTACAAAATAGTTCTGCCACAGGAATGCACGTGGAAATGAAGATGATTATTCAAACTGAGGTGTTGTAGTGTGTTAAGTTTGGAGCATCTGCACCGAACACATATTATTTGTTCAGTATTGGACATTGAAGGGATTCAAGTTCCATAGCAATGGTGGAAGTGGCTAGATAAAACTAACATAGACAACGACCATGACTTATTGATTATACTTTAAATGCTTATATTGTTCGGTATGCCATCTACAAAATTAACTAATGTCCTCAGAGAGCTTTACACGAACGCCTGAAACCAAAATCTGGAGAAACAATTAACAAAATAGTTCTGCCACAAGGGAGCACGTAGAAATGAAGATGATTATTCAAGCTGAGGTATTGTAGTGTGTTAAGTTTGGAGCATCTGCACCTAACAAATATTAGTATTTGTTCAGAATTGGACACTGGAGGGATTTAAGTTTCATAGTAAAATAGTGGAAGTGGCTAGATAAAACTAACAGACATAGACCATGGCTATGCCTTATTGATTATGCTTCAAATGCTTATCATTCGGTTTGCCATCTACAAAATTAACTAATGTCCTCAGAGAGCTTTATAGACGAACGCCTGAATCCTAAATCTCAGAAGATGTTTACAGAATACTAGTACCTTCTCAATTAGATAATTGCTGGTAAGTGGGAAAGGCTCCTTGTCGAAAAACCCGCGACCCTTCTTGTAAATAAGCTCCTTCACATTCTTCAAATTCGGGAACCTATTGTTACACACCAATTAACATAATTTAATCACCGCAAAACAACAACTAATAAAATAAATGGATCAAGCAGCACGATGGAGTTACCCATATGTGACAAACAGATCAACAGCCGCAAGCCTCTTCAGGTTCGCCTCGGTGGCCCTGAGGAAGACGCCGGTGAGGACCTGCGTGAGCCTTAGCCTCGCCAGAATCTTCCTGATGTCCGGGTGCACGTCCGTCGTGCTGCAAAATCACCACACGCCCAAAAGGCCGATGTTAGTGTTAAACATCGAGGCACCAATCATCACCAGGCGCGAAAGAAAGCAAGCAAGCAAGCAAGTCTCGGGTGGTAGCTATATACTGACCCGGGGATGCGGATGGCGAAGATGAGCTTGGCGTCGACGGCCTCGGCGGGGCGCAGCTTGCGGACCCTGAGTCGCGTCCGCATGCGCATGAGGTCGAGCTCCTTGTTGCGGAACTCCCTGACGAACTCCTCGGGCCGCTTGATGGCGCCCTTGGCGTCGTTGCGGCGGCGCTGCCTCTTGGCCGCCTTGCGCTCCCGGTTCTTGATGGCCCAGTCCTCGTTCACCTTCCGCTTCTTCAGCACCGTCTCGCGGACGAAGTCCAGCTGCTGCGTCCCCTCCTCCGCCATGGCCGGCGGCGCGGGGTTCTCTTGGCGTGGGTGGGGAGAGGCGGCGGTCGGGGAGAGCGAGGAGGGTTTGGGAAGGAAGAATCGAGTGAGTTTTCCCTGCTGGGGTTAAGGTCTCGCTTCCCTCCGTGGGCTGGTCTGGGCTGACGCCCAATGGGCTGCGTTGGGCTTTAGACTAAGGAGCGCCTTTTTTTTTTTGACTAGATCCATTATACTACTATAAAGGAGAAGAGCCTACCCGGCTCCTGAGAGCATTTGCCCCTCCTGGCGTTTTTTGACCGTCAGATCGGAGAACAGTGAATTCTACCTCCCACTTTTCACCACAGCCGTTGGATACGGTTTATTTTTTTTCACCCGTTTGAGTGAATAGTAACATCGATAGAGTCACTGACCGATGGGTCCGTGGTCCACAAGTCAGTGGTTGAGATTGGCTCGCTCGCGTCTCACTCGTTTTGCCCGCAACGGCAGCGACACAAAACTCGGACCCGGGGTGAAACCCTAGCCCAATCCGCGCTCGCTCTCCTTCCCCACTCAGCCGCCTCTTTCCTCTCTCTCTCCTTCCCCGCACACTCACCTCTGCTCTGCCTCGGAGGAGCTCGTGAAGACGGAGCAGCGGGCTAAGCGGCGCATCGACGAGCTTGACTCCCTACACGGCGACCGGACGGAGAGGCGGTGGGTCGCTGGAGGAGCTGCAGCAGGGCGGCAGCGCGGAGGACTAGGCGCTCGGCTCGTCGGCGGCTCGGACGGCCTGCGCCATGGCAGCTAGGAGGACGTTGAGGGTAGCGGGAGGAGGAGGATCATGGCGACCTGGTGGGCGAGGCAGGGCGGCGGCGGCCGGGCAAGGCACGACGGCGGCGGTCGGGCACAGCGGTGACGGGGCACGGCGGCAGCCGAGCCAGGCAGGGCAATGGCGTCCCCAAGCACAGCTCGTGCTTGCTCATGGTGAGATCTTCTCTTTTCATCTCCTGTTTATTTTTCCATTTATTTATTTTTTATTTTATCTTGGGCTGATGCGCTCTGCTGCTGCTGTAGGCAGGAAACTGATGCTGCACGAGGGCGAGATGAAGGAGACGGCCAGGACAGATGGCCAAGCCCGGTGGCCGAAGGCGAGTTCGGCGGCTGCCGAGAGGCCATAACGAGCTTGTCGGGTCAGTACAGCTCGTACATAGAGGTTGCCGCCCCTCCGCTCCGATGGCGCTACTTCGTCGCGCGCCGGCGACGAAGGCGGCTACCAGCATCCACCTGCTGTTGCCGCCGTCCTTCACCGAGCTTTCGCCGCCGCATCTCCCAGCGTCCTCCTCGCGACCTCCTCCTCGATCTGGACCAGCGACCAGATGGAGTTGGCGCCGTGGAGGTTGCAGCAGGTGAATCTTTTTCATTTGGTCCTCTCACACGGGCTCCTTCTTATGATTCCTTTCAGTTTTGTGGTGGGGAACAAGGAGATCTTCAGCGTGCTTTTTGCAATTTTTATCCTCTGATTGCTTGATGAATTGCTTGTAGGAAACAAGGATGTACAATTTTGCAGCTGATGGTTTAATAATTATTCAAATAGGAGCTTCACAGGGGTATGTTCTAAATGCCATTATGTTTTATAATTGTTGATTTGCAGTTGTTTTCAGTTCTTATGCTCTGAATGCTTGATGACCTTTACAGGAAGCACGGTTTAAGGATGTACATTTTTGCAGCTTAATTGTTCAAATGGGAGCTTCATAGGGTATGTTCTCATTTCCATTATGTTTCTAATTGTTGATTCGTAGTTGATACAAGATTATGGGGTGCAAAAGGAGACGTACAAATTGGGGATTGGCCAACATCTTTCATTTGTGCTTACTGATGAGAACAGTTCTAGCGTTATTATTGCAGATCAGTTGTGAGGATAAAATGATTGGCTTACTTGGAGGAAGGATTTATGTTTTCTACCTTGCGTTGTGATTGAATAAGAGCAACAATTTTATTTTCGAGTTGGCAGCAGACATGTGCTGATTGGCCATTGAACATCAGCTTGCAGCTCACTGTCATGATTATAAAGCTGCAGTTCAGCAGCTTAGCCATTCTGATGAGGTAATTCTTTTCCTTTGAACTATAGTAGTAGTGATAGCGAGGCTATTATGATTTTCCAGAGTTATGCCTTCCATATGATGTTTTTATGTATTATATGACTATATGATTATTAAGGAGAATTTGCCGGGATGTAGCACATATGATAAACTTATGTCGTTACGCTTTCCTTGTATGTAATATAAGTCCAATCCTCCATTGTGATATTGTAGAACAGCAGATATGCAGCAATAGGGGCAATGAAGACCTGTATCATGCTCGCAGCAATGGAAAACCCTCGCGTAATGGTGCTCGAGAACAAGGATTTGTTCTTGAAGGTGAGGCAGAGGAGCCATGGCTGCAACCACTCAATCCAGTTGTCAAAACTCGAGGTCTACGATGAGACAGTGAGGGACTTGTTGTCTCCTGATAGACCACTCTTCTAGAGAAGATAAGCAGCAGGTATCTAGCCTAAATATGTTTTCAGCTAATGATCAAGTTTTAATGAGCAAGCTTAGTTTATTCATCTATTTTCTACTTTCTCCCATAATTGTGTATGTGAGTCTTTATTGTTTGTGAGCAATGAAAAATTGAAGCTGCATCCTCTCAATCAATGTAGTCATCTATTTTCTCAAACATTTTGTGTACCTTGATTGTGGTTGTTTTATACTTAATTAAGTAACAAGTTTTTATTGATTGTTTATGATATCAGTGTGACGTCTCAGTTGGTGAGTGGAGAGCGGACACGACGACTCCGGTGGTGGGCGGCAGGGGAGGCGCTGTAGGGGTGCCTGGTGGTGGCTTGTAGGGTGGCGTTGGCGAGCCAGTGGAGTCCCCTGTGCTGGCGCGGCATGCTGCCTCGAGAACGCTGTCCACCGCAGCTTTGCGCTTGAGATTTTCTCCAATGGTGGCCGGGATAGTGACTGGTTGCGTCTGTGGCTGTGCTAGGACAGAGAGCTTCTGCGAGAGCGAAAAGCTCGAGTACTGCAGCATCAAGAAGACACAGAAATTTTGAGCGTACATGCTAGGTACACGCCAGGTCAGGTGCGACTTAATTTGGTAGCCTATTCGTTGTTTCTTTGATTTTTCTGCTGAACTAATTCAGGGCTTAATTTGGAGCGTGCAAGCCAGGTGCAGCAGTAGAAGGAGGATGAATGAGTGGTTCTACCTTGTCAACATCTTCCTTTGCCATTGCTTTTCTTCCCCAGGGAACCTTTTAGCTCAGGTAAGATGAACTTATGAACTACCTACAGCTATCATGGCTCATTATAGTAATAGATTTTGTCTGAAAATTAGACCTGTTGTGATCCTTTAACCTCCGGGGTTTCAGATTTTGCAGAAGCTGTGACTTGCTTGTCTGTTTACGCGCGTCTCTTTTTCTCAAGTAATGTTACGTTGAATTTTGGTTCTTTATGTTTGCTTGATTCCACTTTAGCTTGGCTTCCATGTTTCAATTCCAAATGGTTTACATTTTCTTTTGCTTGCCTTATTTTAAAGAGAATTGGTTGCATAAGGTGTATAATCTCAATGTTCTTCTCCATGCTTTGTTTGATCACAGATGTTTTGTATCGGTTTCTTTTGGAGGCTGAAATGTGGTTTGCCTCTAGATTAATTATGTATTTAGGCTAGCTTCAAGAAATATCCTTACATTTATAATGTGGTGTATCGAAATTGTTGTTAATTTCTATGATCTTGTGTGTTTATATATAGATAACTTGGCATTTGGGATTGAGCAAGCAGAAGATAAGAGGTTGAAAGTTGGTTCTGCAATTCCTATGAGTTTATCTTTCAAACTGAATTATACATTCAGAGAAACCTACCACGTTTTGATTTTTCTTACCTGTGATATATTCTTGCTATTAATAATGCTCCTTATATACTCGATTTTTTTGATTTCAGTTTGGTTTGTTTGCCCTTTTTTACTTACAATAGCTTATGAATGCACATCTGACTGTTAAAGTGTCGTTCATATTGTCATCCATCTGGCTAGCTAAGACTGTGAAGTTGTAATGGTTCAGTCTGTAGCTGCCTCATTTATTATAACTCAACTAGGCTTGTATCTAATCTACTCTGTCACAGGTTTATAGTTGTGGAAATCTTTGTTTGTTCCGTTGGCTATCTAATCTACTGTGTTTTGTGTGTTCTGTTGGGTTCCTCCTTAGATTTTTACTTTTTATGAGTAGCGGTGCTTGGAACAGACATCTGTGTTTTGTTAATCGATCTGCTTGTGTCTCACCGTTTGATTAAGTCATACAGAGGAAACAAGGGGAATTTGGTGTTTACATCGTTGTACATCTTCCTAGATGTTCTCTTTCCTAATTAATATGTTAATTTATCTCTGTCCGTTCTGCATCCATTAAATCTTGTACAGGTCCCTCTTCCTCCTTGACTGGTCAGGCTGTGGCCGGCGGTGGCGCTTGCCTTAAAACCAATGAGATGTTGGGCGTGCAAAGTGAGTGAAAAGAGATGGAGAGAGATAAAGAGGAGCAAACCGGTCAGAAATCGATTGAGAGAGAGAGGACCTCACCTCCCAGGCGGAAGCAGCTTGCTCCTCTGCCAGATCTGGACGAGCTTGCTCCTCCTCCTCCACCAGCTCCCTCTGCTCAGGGCAGCCACTCCTCCTCTCTGGGAAGTTTCTCCCAGCAGGGCTGCAAGGTACGACTCTTTCTTCCCCATCAATCTCTCTTCTCTTCGCCTCCCCTATTCTTGTATGTTACCTTGGTTGTTAGCTTGCTGCTGGCAATTGGAAGCTAGCTCATACATATGGCTGGCCTTGGAGGTTAGCTAATTAAACAATTTGGATGTTAGCTTGCTGCTGGCAATTTGGATGTTAGCTTCTGGCCTTTGGAGGTTAGCTCATTTGATTAAAATAGTTGCTGATGTTCCCCTTTCGAATACTAGGTTAGTCTCCTAGCTATTGCTATAAGACTAATGCTCTTTTAGCATATGGCTGCTAATTTACAACTTTGTCTGGTTTACTTTACAACTTTGTTGATGGCTATTTTAGTTGCAATTTGAAGTGTCACAATGGCTTGCTCTCTTTATGGAATCTCACTACACAATCTGTACTCTTCTTTGTCCAGGGTTTAATAACACAGGAAGATGCATACACCAATCGAGATGCACGTCCTTTTAATAGGAGAAAGATCGAATTGGCTCACCAAGCCCTATGTGAGGTAAGCTTGATTGAAATGCATTGATGCCGCAGACTGTTTTCCAACCTTTTGTTGGGAAAGATTATATTCGTGAGCTTCTGAGCAGATTTATTTTTATGTGTACATCACCATCTAGGTCAGAGATGAGGCGGTGTGTTTGTTATCAATGCGTTTTGACTTAATGTTTGTTTTTGGCGTCGACTCTCCCTAGACAACTTGAAGAATATGCCTTGATAGGTTCTATATTTTTCTCTACATAAGGAAATGCCAGAGATTACCACCCTTGTGTATTTTTCTCTTAACATGGAAATGTATGATGGTTATTTTTGCTACTGCAGATTTTATAATGATTCAAATTGTGTATGGCATATTGGCCATATGAGTTACAGTTCTGGATTTCCTCACTCCTCTATAGATCTATTATTCAAGAGCTGATGATATACGGTGAGTTACTCGCACCATCATTTGGCTTTTCTTGGATACCTGCCATTACAACTTTGGCGCATCAGTACCCTGTACAAGGCACCATGTATCAAGCTGCCATCATCATATTTATATATTTAGTGCTCCATTAATCGCTTTGAGGTCTTCTTTCAACTTGAAATCTCTGCTTTGTTATTTGAGAATAGTTGTTACTTAAATGTGATTCATCTGAACCGCAGAGCAAAGAAGCCCTTTCTGCATCAATAACATCAGATTTCGAGCCTAATCACAGCATCGTTACACATACTCTTTCTTGAGAATTTTCCTCCGGGAGAGATCTTATTAGAAATCACCGCATGATGTAAAGATGAGTGTTCTTGGTTGGTTGCCTGATGCCGCAATCTATTTTTCAATACCCACGCGTATGTGTTACTGCATGCTTATTATAAATGTTGGCATGTTGTTTAAACTTCCTGTTGTAGCTTAAATTATAATATTTGTGCACCTAAGATGACACCCATTGTGTATTTAGCTGCAGTTATTAAAAGACCATGTAATCGCACCTGTATGTACTTTATTTGCCTGCTAATGCTACTTTAGAGTTCCTTGCTGAACTATTAATATCCTTAATTATGTATTAACTGATGTGAGCTGATTTAAGCGCGGCCTTCCTTTTTGTAAATTATGTATTAACTGATGAAAACTTGGTGGTGCCATCTATTTTTAAGATACAGTGCCATATCGAGCTGAAAATGATAGCTGCCTGAAACCGGCTTAGGGTGTTTGGTTCGACTTTTTTATTAGCTTTTGACTTTGACTTATAAGCCATAAAAGTATCTAAATAGGTGTTTTTAGCTTTTGGTTTATGTTGCACTATAATATAAGCCAAAAGCGGAAAGTCAAAAATACCTATTTAGGTACTTTTGTGTCTTATAATTAAGCCAAATAAAAGCCTAACCAAACACCCATGAATCAAAATCAAACAATGGGTCGCAAAATAAAGGAGGCGAGAAGGTCGTTAATCTGAGCACTGAGGAATTTGGAGCTCTATCTCACTCTGAAGCTGAGACCTAGGTATCAGTGTTACTGTTAAGTCCACCCCACTCACCTGGTAATACAAGATGCATGTAGGTAGTCACCTCTCTTAGTTTTCTATTATTTCTGATTATTTGCCTCGGAAGATCATATTTCGTTTGCAATCAATTATATTGTTTCATATCTTTAAATTTTATACCAACTTCAGAAGCATGGTCAGAGCTATTGAAGCAAGAGATGGGAGAGAGAGAGAGGAGCAAACCGGTCAGAATTCGATTGAGAGAGAGACAGGAGCTCTACTCCCTCCTCCGCATCTGCCAGCTTCCTCATCTCAGGGCAGTCTCTCCTCTCCGGGAAGCTTCTCCAGCAGGGCTGCAAGGTATGACTCCTCTTTCTTCCCCATGATTCTGTCTTCCTCTCTGCCTCGCCTGTTCTTATTCTTTTCCCGGCATGCTCTGTTTGTGTATGCCCGTGGTTTGCTCTTTTTATGTATGCCCGTGGTGTTGCTGCTCATGTGTCCATGTTATATAGTAGCTAGCTAGCTGCTGGCCTTGGAGGTTAGCTGATTAAACAATTTGGCTGTTAGCTTGCTGCTGGCAATTGGATGCTAGCTGCTGGCATTTGGAACTTAGCTCAACGGATTAAAATAGTTGCTACATGAGGTAAGCTCGATGGAAATGGAAATGGTATATATTTGAATTTTCTGTTTAGGCGAATAAATGGTTCTTTTCACACTAAAAGTATGTTATAAGTATTCCCTCTTACTGACTACTAAACTCTATTTATCTGAAGACCAGATGCATGTCCTTTTATTCTTTGTCTGGGCTCTAATTTCTAGGTCTGATTCCTTGGTAAAGAACTAAGTGAAGCATTACTTCTGCAGACTGTTTTCTAACCTTTTGTTAGAAAAGATTATATTCGTTAGCTTCTGAGCTGATTTATTTTTCATGTGCACCTCTCCATCTAGGTGAGAGCCGAGGACGATGTGTTTGTTGGCAATGCGATTTGACTCAATGTTCATTTTTGGCGTTCACTCCGCCTAAGCAACGCGAAGAACATGCCTTGACAGGTTCTAGATTTTTTGACTTTTTTTGAATTTTGAGACTCTTGTTGTCTCTGTTGTTTAAGATTTGGTCTTTTGCATTGTGCTATGAATGAAGATCGACTGGTGGATCGTGCAGTTCATGTTGTTGGCGATTTCATGAGATCGTCTTTATTTTTCCTTGCTTACCAATGTAGAGATTGTATTGCCTTGATTACAAGTTAAGACGACATGATTCAGTACCAAATGGTTTACATTTTATTCTGCTTATCTTAAGTAGAATTGGTTGTATCTGCTTCTTCCCCATGCTTTTTTTGCTCATGGCGTTATTTAGTTGATTTGGGAATGGGTCATTATTGTAATCTGGACTGCAGATTTACTAATTTAGTCCTGCTAACGCATGGTTGCTACTCTTCTATGTTAGGTCATTGAAAAAATAACTCCAAAAGCTTAATCTATATCTGCTAAATATATAGATATTTTTGTGTGCCCATAAAATTAGATGCTACACTTCAGTGGTGGTTAGTTTTAGGCTCTTGTTCCATGTTGGTTAGCCATGATAAATCTAAATTCATGAGTAGCAGGTGTTCTGTGTGGCTTTCTTTTAAAGTGAAAATGTGGTTTGCCTCTGGATTAATTATAGGTATGATCCATGTTAGTTTACTTGAATTCTTCTTATGATTGAGCCTTTTTTTCTTCTAAAGAATAATCATGGTGTTCTCTTTTCTTTGGTAGCTCATACATGTTCGACATCCTCATCCTCTATCTCAAGATCTGCATGAGATAAAGATGTGAAGTAATGTACTTTTCTTCTTGCTCATATAAAATAAAAATGTACGCTATGCACTTAAGTAAACATGTATGTTATTTCATTTAATAGATTAGCTAATGATTTATGTTGCAGTTACACCCTATCTTTGTGTCCTGTAGAAAAACAAATGTATGAAATCCTCCACTGGACGGAGGTCGTCGGACTAAATGGGAGGTGCTGTTTAAGAAGCATTATCATCCTTGAAGAAGACAATGTTGGCATGTTTAATAATTAGACACAATGTTTTGGGTTGCGCAGTGTCAAAATGAACTCCATAAAGCAATTACTAAATGTTGCTCAAGATCTAGCGGTTCAAGAACCTCTTGTGTGTTACCTACTATGCTTCAACTTCCCTTTTGTGTTTGTGCTTACTGTTATGCATATTCAGATGTTCTTGTACTTCTAAATCATCTCTCTATCTTCCTTGAATTTTGTGTCTTTCAAGTAAAGTTGTAGGTTGTATTCAGCTTTCCCTACTAAGTCCTATCTGCCCGTCTTTTTTTGAAGTTTTTATTTGCCTGTCTTTGTACAATAAATTATGTATAATTGCAGTATCCATTCAAGGAACACATTTATTTAACATGCCATCTTTCTTAAAGTCAGAGGAATCAACTTAGAGGTGGGTCACAGATGATTCAGCTGAGCTTGGATGACAAAAGGGATGACCAGTTTATGTGACCAATTCTCTCATCAGCCGTTGGGACGTCCAGTTCATGGTGTTGATCTTCTGAGGAAGGGCTCTCACATGTTCTAGATCGATGTCGACACTGAGAATGGAGGGCTGTCTGTCTATCAAAGCTTGTGATCCATGCATGGTGTTGAGTTCGCTGTAATTAATTAAGATGGTTCCTTCCTTGCTCTGTTGTAAGGGAAATGCAACTCTGGTGTAGGATTTAGCGTGACTGACTCACCTTAGCTTTTAATTAGTGGGAGCTGTAGATCAGTTGTGCCACTTGGACATCGGAAGAAATCATTGTGTCAAGCATCTTCTGGCACAGAACTTGTGATTCCAACGATTATATTTCAATGCTTAGTTTCATAGGATCTGTGGCGTGAAGCTGTCGTTTTTTAATAACGTGGTTGTACTATAATATCAACCGGAGTCAACAGGTTCAACAAGAGAAACATTATATTTTTTTGGTAACACGACCTACTTAACTGAACATATAAACAAAGTCAATCAATATAATAAAGTCGATCAATATAGCAATAGATCAATACATTCGCTTTTGCTGCATGGTTGAGTCAACTGCCTCGGCTCAAGTGCCTCGTCAAATCAACACCGTCATTGGCGGATGCTTTAGCTACGTTAATGCTCCAGTGGACTCTCTTCCATGAAAATCTAAAGATGACCATCCTATTCTAATGATAGTAAACAATAGGTACAGCCTTAACATGTACACGATCATCTCTACTTATACGAACGAACCATATAACTAAACGAATAAAGTAAATAGTTCGGACACGGCGACTTGGCTCATGGGTGCAGATGCACCCATTATGTAAAACATTTTTTATTTATTTTTCAAAATAAAAAAATTTCCAGAAAATAATTTGGATATACATCAGAACATTTTGTGTTA
Source organism: Poa pratensis (assembly GCA_947311845.1). Taxonomy (NCBI): domain Eukaryota; kingdom Viridiplantae; phylum Streptophyta; class Magnoliopsida; order Poales; family Poaceae; genus Poa; species Poa pratensis. Next base: position 34,225,463 of record CAMZMU010000069.1, on the reverse strand, counting down.
GCACAAAATGTTTCGTGGAGAAAAAGTTTTTTTTGCGACATGTGCAAAAAAGACAAAATAATGTCTCATACAAAATGATGTTGAAGCGTCCAGATTTGTCTTTTTTGCATAGGTCACAAAAAATATTGTTTCATCGCGAAACGTTTTGTACTAACATACAATGCCTTAAAGTACATCCGAAATTTTTATTTTGAATTTTTTACATTTTAATGTTTTTTGAGCAATGGGTGCATCTACACCCATGACCCGAAATGGATTTCCAAAATAGTTCCATCTAAATTGTTGGTAGCAAAATAGTGAGACTTAGGCAACATTGAGGGTTTACCTTATGGCGGTTGCGCAGTTGCGCAACGGGTCATCTAGTAGGGTTAAAAGAAAACGGATTTAGAGCGTAAAACGCCCGGACCCCTAAAATAACTGTTATTTACGTGTTCGGACGAAAAAGGCAACCCGAGCAGGTCCCTTATTTTTGCCCGACCCTTAAGTTTTTTTAAGGTTCCCACTAAATGGATCCAAGAAAACCTTAGATATAGCGTTTTGGAGCTGATTTTTGCAATGCCCCTCATTTCGTGTGAGGCGTTGGCGGGCTGAATATTCAGCTTCCGCTTCGAAATCCCGCGCCACCTCCCGCCCGGTGATTTCGCTCTCCCCCACCGTTTCCCGTCCGCGCCTCCGCCCCCCCGCCGTGCGCTGCTCCATTCCCGGCCCTCGTCAAGCTCTCTAGAGGCTGGCTGCACCCCCCGCCACTCCCGTTCCGCTCCTAGCCAAGCTTTCGCGCTCTAGATCCGTGATGGGAAAGAGGGAAACCGCGCCGGAGCGTCCTAGCCGCTCCCCTGCCGCTCTGCCTCCACTCCAGCGCCCAGGACTCCCTCTCCGCGTCACCGGCCCGTCTCCCGGACCCATCTCGTTCGCCGCCCACGCTGCCCAGGGATATCGCCTCCGATCCCGCGGCTTTGAAGGTAAAAATTGCTGGATTTGTTCGCACTTGTAGTTTAGGAATCGATTCCACTCTGTTCCAGAGCTTAATTTCACGTTAATGAGTTCGTTCTCCACTATGACCCCGTCATAGCAATTTTTTCGATGATTCTTCGTCGTCCGAAGAGGAGGATGACGGCGATGTGCTGCATCTCATGCTACGGCTCGTCGTGAAGGAGTTTGAAAGGGAGCCAAAAATAAGTGGAGGGGATCCACCGTGGGGCGGCTTTGTATCCCGCGGAACCGAGCTATGGGCAACGAAATGCTCATGAAAGATTACTTCGTCGAGGTACCTACATATCCGCCTCATCTCTTCCCTAGGCGATATCGAATGTGTGTAGGGGTTTGTTCATGCGCATAGTCGAAACTTGTGAGGCCAGTTGCAAGTTTTTCACCCGCCGAAGGAACGCCGCCGGCCTCCTTGGATTTAGCGCCTATCAAAAGATCTTGGCCGTCATGCGAGTGATTGCATATGGCATCCTAGCAGACTACACCGACGAGTATCTCCGCATTGGTGAAGATATTGTGCTCAAGTCCATGCACATTTTTGCCAAGGTGATCATCCGGCTTTTTGGCGAAGAGTACCTCCGAGCCCTAACGAGGAGGACACCAAGAGGCTGATGGTGTAGAATGAAGCTTGGCAGTGTTGATTGCAAGCACTGGAGGGGGGAGAACTGCCCTGCTTCTTGGCATGGTCAGTACATCGGCCATCACCACGATTTAACAATTGTGCTTGAAGCAGTGGCATCAGTGGACTTGTGGATTTGGCATTACTTTTTTGGGTTGCCAGGTTCACTCAATGACATCAATGTGCTGCAGAGATCTCATCTTTTTCTAGGCTTGCTACTGGAGATGCCACGGTTTGCAACTACACCGTCAACGGACATGACTATACCATGGGCTATTACCTAGCCGACGTCATCTACCCCTCTTGGTCCACATTTGTGAAACCATCCAACATCTGGATGGTAAGAAACAATCTGTTTTTGCCCAGGCACAAGAAGCATGCTGAAATGATATTGAGAGGGCTTTTAGTGTTTTGCAAGCTAGATTTGCAATTGTTCGAGGTCCTTCTCGTTTCTGGGATAAGGAATCCCTCGACAATATCATGAAGGCATGTTTGATTAGTGTGAACCTTTGAGAAACCCATACAAGATCCAACCATTTCTTGAGACATACCGGCAGCTTGAGCATGCCGAGACTCACCAGCAGTTTCAGATTGATCTCATGGAGCATCATTGACAGTTGTATGGGAGGAGCTCCTAGTCTCCCAATTTATTAGGTTTATTCATGTGTGATGAACTATTCTTTCCCTTCCAGACCATTCATTATTTGAATTTGAATGATTGTTGTAATGGATTATTCTTGTATTGTTTGATGTTGAATTTTAATAAATTTGAATTTATGTTGTTGTTTTATCATCTTTTTCTGGCCCAAAGTGACAAATATAAGGTATAGAAGAAACCAAGAAACCGTTTTGCGGTACCTCGAGTCCTGTTGTACCGAACAGATCGTGTAAACGTATAAACCGTAAATACGAATATTCCGATTTACGGTTTTGTTTACGGAATCTGTTTTGCCCGGACGGTTTTCAGGCCTTAAAATAGTTTTACGATTTCCATACCGTATATGAGTTTTATGGTCGAAAATTTACGAGATCTGCTAGAGATGCTCTTAACCCCGTTAAAAAAACAGACTGTTTTTTGCGAAACACCGTACAAACGCAGACGCTCACATACAGATGCACACACTCACCCCTATGAACGCACGCACGCACGCACACCCTACCCCTATGAGCACTTCCAAAAGACTGAGCCGGCGGGTCGAGTCTTGAGATTGACGAAGTCACCACAGGTGTCTCGCTGTCGACGAGAACCTCGCCTTCCGCTGAAGAATATTTCACCTAAATGAGAAACACGAGTGTCAAACCTGTAGTTTGAATTCTGATAGGCTTGGGTACAAACCACCCTTCTAACCATCAGCAGGTTCTAAAAAAAACAGATTTTTTGCTTAGCAGGTGAGTCTAAACCTAGCCGTCGTCTCCCCGTTCGGCAGCAGGTTCTCAAAAAAAAAAAAAACAGTTTTTTGCTTAGCAGGTGTCTCCCCGTTCCGTCTTGAGACGCCGTTCCCGTTCCGTTACGTTTGTCTGGTGGTCGTACAAAACCTTCTTTGCTCGTGGTCCAAGTCTAAACCTAGCCGTCACCCTCGCCCCCCTTCTCCCTCCCACGAGAACCGGCGAACCCCTCCCGGCGTCGCCGTCGTCTCGCCTCTCCTGCTACGGAGGGCGGCACCCTGCGAGCCGCCGTTCCCGCGACCCCCACCGTGGGCAAAGAAAGGTATACCCTACACGACAGCTCTTTCCAGATAGTCTTCGATCGCATTGAAATTTGGGGATGGAATTGCGGGAGTGCATCAATCGGTGGCAGGGAGATCCGGGTCTGAAGAACAATTTGTAGACATCATTGTAGACCCTGCTGTAAACTCCCGATGTGGAATTCGTAATATGGTGCACTCTGCAATAAGTGCACGATTGAGGTTAATTAGCATGCCTAATCTGACAACGAATCTTGACGTTTACCTGCTAAGTCGAATAAGCTGAATACTGGTGTCTAAGTAAGCCCTTGTCATCACCGTTATTGTTTGTTTGATGTTGCGAGCTTCTGCTGAGAGCCTGAGTCAGTGAATAGAATTTTCCTTCCAATAGGAGAAAAAATGTTATGATATTTATTTCATCCTTGGATGGATCGGTGCTAATGACTTTGTTCGTGCTGCTCATTCAGGTTTTTAATAAGTAAGCTTTAGGAATATACAGTACTACAGTATGGCTGGGGGTAACACAGATGCGGCAACCAAGGAGATGGAGGCATTGCATGTTGGGCAAACTCAGGAAACCAAAGTAAGTACTATTAAAGCTGCAAAATCTTTCTCTTTGCACTGAACTGAACCTTGGAAGTTTTTCCTCGCATTATCTTCATGGTTGCTTCAGCATAGTTTATACTTATGTTGGTACATGGAGAAAATGTTGGGGATGAATAAGAGCCATTCATCCTGTTAACCGATACTATTAGGCTTTCTAGAATTGGTATTCTCATATTCATGACAATTACCTCTTCTTTCTTGCAAGCAATGATTTCATTTTTCATTGCCTCAATGCAAAAACTTGGTCACATTGTGTTCATACTTAAGTTAGAAAGTGATATGTGATTGCAACACTCCATCAACTGATGGCTTGGTTGCATGGATGAATCCCTCTCTTGAATGACCCTTGCACTGGCAGCACTTCTGTAGATTGTCTTATATGGTAAATATTGCTTCCCTTTTTTGCCGCAGGATAAGTTGGCTAGTGTGGAAGATGTAACCACGCCAAAAGAACGCAAAGTTGCAGATAGCAATGGTGGGACTACCGGAGCACAGTCCTCACCACCAGAAGATGATGACGTGCAAGTGGATGGCCCATCTGAAGGTGGAGCAGCAGGTGAAGACTCTACTTTCCAACTTCTCATTGCTGAGTTTCTCATCTAGAGCTGAACCAGTGAAGCTTTGGCTATTCTGCCTAACATTTTGGAATTGGGATGTGAATCATTTGTTTACTGATTATTCAAAATGTTGTCTTTGAAATGATAGTTTCAGCCGCTGCAAAGAAGAAAAAGAAGAAAAGCAAGGCCAAGTGGGTTCTATTATTCAATTCAACCATTAATTTTGCTGTTTGGTTTGCTCTTCTTTACAAGTATATGACTCGTTTTCTGTAGAAAGAAGAAGGACTCTCTTCAGCAGACAGATCCTCCGTCAATCCTTGTTGATGAGCTTTTCCCTTCGGGGGATTTTCCTGAGGGTGAAATCCAGGAATACAAGGATGAGTAAGCATAAGCCTATCACTAATAGCTGAGTTGCCACTGTATGAATTATCGAATGATAAAAATATAGTGTTTTTTATCTTCATCAATCAGGTCACGCTAATACCTGGGCTAACATTGCATGAATGATCTTAACTTCTTAAAACGACGCATAAATAGCATTTTTCTTCATTTGTTCCTAACTATGGAAGCTATGAAATAAAAATTAATTTCTGTTGCATAAAGTAATCATGTTGTTGCTCTTCAGTAATTTATGGAGAACAACTAGTGAAGAAAAGAGGGAACAGGAACGACTACAAAAGCCGATATACAATTCTATTCGCCGTGCAGCAGAAGTTCATAGACAGGTTTAGAATATACTAGCTTCTTTGTTCTTTTGTAGCTTTATTTTAATTGTCTCTTGTTAGCTACAACTCTACAATGTATACGATGGTTTTCTAGGTGCGGAAATATATGAGGAGCATTGTAAAGCCTGGAATGTTAATGATTGAACTATGCGAGACTCTGGAAAACATGGTTCGGAAACTTATCAAGGAGAATGGACTGCAAGCTGGTATTGCCTTTCCAACAGGATGCTCCTTAAATTGGTATGGTATTCCTCTAGAGTGATTCCTATTTCTGCATCCCTTCTTACACTGATGAAAAAATTCAATGCTTAGGGTTGCAGCTCACTGGACTCCAAATTCTGGTGATAAAACTGTACTACAATATGATGATGTGATGAAGCTGGATTTTGGGACACATATAGATGGTATGTCTGTTGTTATACTATGTTTGGTTCTTTCTTCAATAATTACTTGGTGTATATCTTGTAGGGTTTTGTCTTTGCAAGTATGAATTCATGGTATTTCTAACTGTAAACTCTAACATGACTGTGTGATTATTCCCAGGGCACATAGTTGATTGTGCATTTACTGTTGCGTTCAATCCCATGTTTGATCCATTGCTTCAAGCTACACAAGATGCCACAAATACTGGAATCAAGGTAATTCTACACATTTGTCCACTCTTCGACGGCTGCAGTATATATGAAGTCAACGGACTCGGATATACTAAATGAATGCTTCTAATGAGCACCTTTGGACATATTATATCTGATAGCAGCTCTAGTTTTTGTTGAAGCTTCTGCTTTTGATTACTTAGTTTTCATAAGTATGTATGTTATGGCGTACTGTCATTTCTCCAACTGTTTATGTATAGTGATTTTCTTGTGTCTGATTTGACTTCTGTTTATCAGTAGGTCTATTTTTTTGTTATTCAACAACGTTTGTCCTTGTTTCAGGAAGCTGGAATAGATGCACGGCTTTGTGATGTCGGTGCTGCAATCCAAGAAGTCATGGAGTCATATGAGGTTGAAATTAATGGGAAAGTTTTCCAAGGTCTGCGCAGCTTCATTATTTTACATTCTGTACTATTATTATGTGACAGCATGATGAGGATTTAAATTGCTTGTCTATCTTGTGGCAGTCAAAAGTGTGCGAAACCTCAATGGACACAGCATTGGACCATACCAGATCCATGCTGGGAAATCAGTTCCAATTGTAAAAGGTGGAGAGCAAACTAAAATGGAAGAGGGTGAACTTTATGCAATTGAAACTTTTGGGTCCACAGGTACGTCACCCCTACATAGCTTGAACTCATATTTCCAAATACACTAAATTTCCTTTTTTTTCTTTTTCTTATAGCATCACAATAGTTTGTAAAAGGCACTTTCCCTTGTATCTGACTAGCATAGCATGGCTGAACGACCGATATCTGTCTTCACTATTTAGGCACATGTTAAAATTCTTGAACAGTTTTACATTTCATAAGTGTCATTTTATTTGCAGGCAAGGGATTTGTGAGGGAGGACTTGGAATGCAGTCATTACATGAAGAACTTTGATGTTGGGCATGTACCATTGAGGGTAGCGAAAGCCAAGCAACTACTCGGGACAATCAACAACAACTTTGGAACACTTGCTTTTTGCCGTCGGTACTTGGACCGTATCGGTGAGACCAAGTATCTCATGGCACTGAAAAATCTATGTGATGTTGGCATTGTCCAGGTATGTAAAATATGACCATTTGCACTCAAATGTATGATCCCTATCATAGCCATGGTCCATGATTACTCAAGCTTTCCTGCCCTGTTTGCAGCCGTACCCTCCACTATGTGACGTGAGGGGAAGCTATGTGTCGCAATTCGAGCACACCATCTTGCTCCGGCCAACCTGTAAAGAAGTGATATCCAGAGGCGATGACTACTGATTGGCGCTGCAGCTCCTTGTTGTACAGGCTGCCTGCGTGATTTTGTACACCATATTGGGCAGTCTTTGTTTTCTTCGATCAGATAGCACATGGCAATCATAGTACTATAATCTGCGACGCACGGCGGTGTACTGTTAATTGAGCACCTACTGTTTTCTGAGTTCAAAATTAGTGCAAACTGGTTTGTAAGAATAGCTACCATGTTGTATTTTCTTGGATTCCTCTATAAAGATTATTCTACTATTCAGATAACTTTATCATTACCATGCAACAGTTGGAAGTGATTGTGCTCCTGCGACGTTTTTGTCTTTTGGCTGGGCAAATTGTTGATAGTTCTGCTTCTGTGTTCGCAGACCTATGTCCTCGACATATTTCTTGGAAAATGTTTGCATTATTAAAGTTTAATGATGTAGGAGTACTTAGATTTTTTAATACTAAAAGGGACACATCTGGCTGTGAATGATGTCATAGAGAGATAAGACAGAATTTGGGACACTATTTATAGTTACATTTGTCATTTTTTTTCTGTATTTTTCGTATATTTGAAATTTCCTGAGGTTGTAGACACATATCATGTAAGTTGAAAAAACATCTTTACGCCTAAGTGAGTTGACCTGTTATCCATTGAGGAACTAATCATTTTAATGAGGTTTATGATCAGAGATTTATCAATTAGAGAGAGGTGCATGAGGGTTGGTGAATCCCCCCCACCCACATCCACAAAGGGAAAATAGGCTAAGGATATATTTTGTATCTTTTATTCTTTAACCGAGTCATAGGAAAATCTGCGGTATCAATTGATACTTACTGTGTCTATTCTATGCACCTTTCTCATATGCAGCACCACCACAAAAAATGCCCTTATTTCCGGCTTGACATTCCCTATTGTCTAGACCCCAGGCAGTATAGGCTCCTTCCATAAAGTCCGAACAAATCCTCTACGGGTTCAATAATGATGAGAATTTGGGGGTCCTATAAAAGTTCATCTTCCGCATGACCATTGCTCACATTTCTATCTCATTTGCCACTATTGCATCTTAAAATCTCGATTCCTCTTGATTTCCCAACCAAAGCCGCATATCTTTGAGGGAAATAAAGATGAGACCTAGATCTTAAGTTCCACCAATCAGAAGTGGAATCTCCCTTAAGTTCATTGAAATCTTGTTACTCCTGAGTTTGTTGGGATACCTTAGACGGTTAGGGTTGCCCAATCTTCCAAGGTGTGGAATTGCTCTAGGAAGTTTGTGGGAGTTTGAAGATCATCCCTAGTACACCATAGTGGAAAAAGTCTTGCTTGGTTTGGAGAGCTCAAGGGAAAAGAAGGATAAATCCGTGATGGATTGTGTGGGCTTGGTTTTCCACGGCCAGTCCAATGGAGATTAGACTCCCCAAGAACTTGAACTTCGAGATACATCGAGTATTTGTCTCCTTCTACTTTGGTTATTTTGATCAATTCTCTTGTGAGGGCTTGACGTTGTTATGTATCGCATCATATAAGCTTGTTCACCTAGTTGTTTTAGGGAACCTTATTTCTTTGCTATTATCACTAAAATATAGGAGTATAAAACTAAGTAAAGTTTGTAGTCATCCTTCAGTCAACTGAAACTAGCAACTTTCTCTGCAGTGCATGTGGTCTATCTATGGGTGGCTGCATGCAAAGGTGAAGTATTGATTTTCACCGCAAGGTAAAAGTCGTGTAAAAGACTCATGGTAGCCATTTCTATCATGGAAGGTTGGTAACTGCATCATTGTGTGAGTATTACCAGAATAGTTGGATAACTCCAGTAGTGTTATCTTAGTAATTGTTACTTCAATGGTTGGGTAACTCCTTCCTCCCCACTGAAGAGCGGGAGCCGAAGCGCTCGAAATCGAGCGAATCAAGCTCATCTTCTCCGCGGTTGGCGAGAGCTCCGCCGCATGATTCGCCGCCTCCGCGCCTTCTCCGCCGACGTTGACCACCCACGCGCCTTCGTGGTGGGCTTCTGATACGAACGAACCCCCTTACAACCTCTCTCTCGCTCCATAGTGGGCTGCCGCCATTTCTCTCCGAGCACCGCCACACTGCTGGTTACCGGGACGCTCTGGTGACCATCGCCAAACAGTCCTCGGACGCGGTCCCAACCATGGAGACGAGGGGGGCTGTTGGATGTATGCCCAAAAGGCAATAAAGATTAACATCTGTTTCATAACTGCGGTGGCTCCTGAATATGTGATTCAGAGGAAAACTCACACGCACGTATAGAGACATGAACATAATAAAGTATACCCTAGTCTTGCCTTTACTAATTCATTGATTGCTTGGTGACTGTGTTTTCCTGGTCTAGGACATTGTTTATGTCAGCATCAATGAGTAGCATATTGCTGGTGGAAACAATATGGATGGGTAGACCTAAATCGTTGATATGCTAAGTGACAAGGGTATACATCTCGGGTACCCTACCGTGAGGGTACCTGGTGCACGTGGCGACTAAGGCCCAATAGCGAAGAGCCTATTCGAAGCCCAAGACCAGAGGCCAAAGAAGATGGAGTACCCTCCAAGATTAGTCATAGGCATAGTCGGTTTAGGCTTTCCTTACGTGTAAACTAGGTCGGTTATCAACTCCCGAGACCCAGCCTATTTAAAGGCCGGGAGAGGTGCCGATCTAGGGACAAGCCATACTCGAACCACCAAAAGCCCTAGCGAGATCGACATCTCGCCGGAGCTCTCCTTGTAACTGCATAATCTCACACAATCAATACAGACAAGCAGGAAGTAGGATCTTTACCTCCACCCGAGGGGCCTGAACCTGGGTAAATCTTTGCCTCTGCTTGTCAGCCGACGAAACTACCAGTACTACCACGTTCTCTCCCCATAATCTCAACCCTAGGTCCTAACCATGGGATTTGATGAGTTAACCCCTCGTCAATTGGCGCCGTCTGTGGGAAAGAATAGTGCTGGACTCACGGTTTCTTCGGTTCCATCGGAAAACGGCGACTCGCCGATCGGATCTACAAACGGCAACTCGCCGGCTGCATCAACAAACCAGAACTCGCCGACTCGGCGGCACACGGCAACTCGCCGACTCACTCGACAAACGGCAGCACGCCAGCTTCACCTGCAAAAAGCACATCAGATCCTCTGATAGATTTCGAGCCACACTCGCCAGAATTCCAGGAGGCCTTCTCCGATCTCGAGTCAGGTTTGGGTTTAACCGTTGGCTCGTTCAATTTTTTCGTCAACAAGCTTGGTGTGCAGGACTTGACAGATCCACGCCAACTCGCGACTTCCACCCGAGGCTCCATCGGTTGCGGCTCCTTCGACTGCGGATCCATCAACTGCGTCCATACCATCGTCGATCCTTCAAGCTTGCTCGTCTGCAACAACCATGTCGACTCGAGAGATCAACGAGCTCATTGAAGAACTCCAAGGCGAGGAGGCCGAATCAGCATACCGCACAAACGATCCCGAGCTCGATCTCCCACTCGAGGATAGTTTCGACTGCGGGATCTCCCTCAGCGACTTCGACGAGCCCGAAACTCATATCGACAACTACGTCGACTCCGAGATCTACGCCAACAACAACCTCGACTTCGAGATTCATAACAACTTCGCCGATGCCGAGATGAGCATAGGCGATGAAGGCATCGACAGCGAGATTCGTCCAGACGGACCACTATGGGCATATCGACTCCGACATGAGCCTTGATGACGACGTCGAGTCCATGTCGGGACTCGAAAACACATACACATATCCTCGGGCGATACCCCAGCAGGTTTATGTTGCCTTCGCCGCAGAATCATCTGATGCTGCGGCCAGTCGCAGGCCTACAGAGTTTCCGTACGGTTACTATGCCAGATGGAGTCACAAATCTCACAATTACTGCTGAGATGGCAGCAAAAGCAGACAAAGTCATCAAGGAGTGCACAATGATGCCAGCAGACGCAACACGGGAGGAGATGTTGACCTTCCAGTACTTCAACTGGCAAGAATCACTTCGACTGCAGCAGATCAGAGCAACACTCGAAGAACGTAAAAAGCAAGCTAGCTTGTCAAGTGCGCGAAGAAGACAGCTCTCCCTGAGCTCCACCGGGCGAGCGGACACAAGACCCAGATCAAGGCTGTCACACCTCACACCACTCACCCGCAACCTAGGCAACTCTTTCATGACATACGACGAGGAGGGAGTGCCAGTACCCAAAACAGCTGCGGGTGCTCTTTTTACCGCTGCAGCGTACCTAGAGGCAATCAAGCCTCCAGCTGATGACCCCAATGCAAAACTACATCGCCAACAAATCAAATCACTCGCCTTAGCGGCGAAGGCCATACGCCAAATCCCAAAAACTCCAGGAGGGAGTCGAGATCGTGCCCTAGTTGACACGTGTCGTGAAGAGCATAATCGCAGTGGTCGCCGCCACCACTCGAAGGAAAGAAGCAGCTCACGTCGGCGCAGGTCCAGGAGCAGATCACGCAGATCTTACAGTAGTGACTCATACTCTGATCGAGAGCCTGAGCCACACGGAGCTCTGTGCTTCACTCGACGCGTCCGCGAGACACGGATGCCCAAAGGGTTCAAACTCACATCTGAACAGCCCAAGTACACGGGTCGACAGGAACCTTCAGGGTGGCTGGAAGACTACAGGCTGGCTGTCGCGTGCCAGCGAGGCACAAACATCACAGCCATGCAATACATACGACTCATGCTCGAAGGCACAGCCCGCGACTGGCTCAAGGCTCTACCTCCATCAACATACGACTCGTGGGATCACTTCCGCACTGACTTCATCAAAAACTTCGAGCCTCTATGTGAGCGCCCAAAAACGTTCGAGGAGCTGCGAGCTTGCGTTCAACGGTCAGACGAAACGTTGAGGTCATACATCCGACGATGGACTGAGATACGCAACTCAGTTGGAGTAATTTCAGAAGATATGGCCATGGATGCTTTCATCATGGGCCTCGCCAGGCGGGACTTCAAAGAAGCACTTGGTCGCCAAAAGCCAACCTCTGTGGCTAACCTCTTGAAGATCGCGACTGAGTGGGCAGACGGAGAAGACATGGCGCGCACCACACGCGGGTCCTCACCCCGTGACAATCATGAAAGTGGCAGTCGAAGCCGCAGAGACTCATACAGAGACGACCGAAGGCGCAAGCGTTCAAAACGTCACTACGACGATGACAGACCCGAATTCATGGCGGCTGGGTTCTCCACACCCCGCAACGACCAAGACAGAAGCGACCGGCGGTCAGAAGATCGACGGGACAGTCGAGATGATCACGGGACAGTCGAGATGATCGCCGGGACAGTCGAGACCGCGGCCAACGCAGTGATAGCTACAAGAGGAAAGACTGGCGCAAGTCACGATCCGGCGCACAATCCGAGCGATCATTCGAAGAAAAGATGGATGCTGATTGCAGATTCCACCTGTACAAGGGGGAAGACGGAAAACTGCGCTCCAATCACTCGATGAGAAACTGCAGAGAATTCGACCAAATGGCGACTGATTACATAAATCTCAGAAAGGCAGCAGCCACACCCGCACCCGTAGCTGCGCCGCAGCCAGCCAATGTACCCGTTCTGATGGCACCACCACCACCACAGCCTGCAGCAGGCGGCAACATCGCGGGTGCCATACAACAAGTACCTCGGGTGGACGAACCTCAGTACCCTCCGCCCCAAGGGCAGATGTACATGATACAGAAAGGTCGCCCTTCCAACAGGGAGCAAAAACTTCGCACTCGACAAGTAAACATGGCGGTCATGTCACCTCCTGCCGTAACTGAATTCTTGAAAGGATCCGAAACGCAATAAGCTTCAGCAGAGAGGACCACCCCCATCGGTCGTTCGTCCAGGGCACTCTGCTCTGGTACTCGACGCACAAATTGGAGGCTACGCCATGTCCAAGGTCTTCATGGATGGTGGCAGCGGCATAAACATCATCTTCGCAGATACGCTCCGCAAAATGAACAGGTCAGTCGAAAACCTGCCAAGATCTTCAAATACCTTTCACGGTATCGTCCCAGGCAAAGCAATAAGCCCAGAAGGCACCATACAACTCGACGTAACGTTCGGGGACAAGAACCACTTCAGGACAGAGTCGATTGAGTTCGAAGTTGTCGACTGGAAGTCACAATACCATGCCATACTTGGACGCCCGACGTTCGCTCGATTCATGGCGGTGCCACACTACGCATACCTCCAGTTAAAGATGCCTGGACCAAAAGGAGTAATCACAGTCAAGGAAACTTCCAAAAGTCTGACTCTTGCGACCGAGAGTTTAGCAAAATCTCTGAGATGTTCGGCATGGAAGCAACACTCGCCGATCTAGCGGTCTCCAACGATCGAACACTTATGCCGGAGCACAAAAAGGTGGCAGTCGACAGAGCATTCAATGCCACCAATGACACAAGATCGCATCAGGTGCACCCGACTGACCCGACCAAGACAGTCAATGTCTCGTCGAGTCTGCCTATCGCATAGGAAAGCGCGCTCGTCGAATTCCTCCGTGAGAACTGGGATATATTTGTGTGGTGTCCAGCCGACATGCCAGGTATTCCCAGGGAATTCGCCGAGCACTCTCTCCAATTATTTCCAGATGCTAAACCAGTCAAGCAAACAATGCGCCGCATATCCGGCCCGAAAAGAACCGCAGTCGAAGCCGAAGTCGACAACTACTCGCAGCAGGTTTATCAGAGAAATCAAGAAATCACAATGGGTGGCCAACCCCGTACTCGTAGAGAAGAAGCACACAGATATCCTTCGGATGTGCGTAGATTTCACCACTCAATAAATGTTGTCCAAAGGATCACTTTCCACTACCTCGAATCGACCAGATCGTCGACTCCACCGCCGGGTGCGCTCGCTTGTCCTTCCTGGATGCTTACTCGGGTTACCACCAGATAAGGATGAAGGAAGAGGATGAAGAGAAAACGGCGTTCATAACCCCACTCGGGGTCTACTGCTACACAACAATGCCTTTCGGGCTCAAAACGCAGGCGCAACTACCAGCGCATGATGCAAGACTGCCTCAAGAAGCAAATTGGGCGAAACGTCCAGGTCTACGTCGATGACATTGTCATCACAACAAGGGAGGAAAACACACTACTCGATGACTTGCGAGAGACGTTCGGGTCGAGTGGCAGCACTCAGTCGATTCATCAGCAAACTGGGCGAAAAAGCGATCCCGTTCTATCGACTCATGAAGAAAGCAGACAAATTCGAGTGGACGCCCGAAGCCGAAGCAGCCTTCACGGACCTCAAGCGAGTCCTCACAAGCCCTCCAATCCTCGTCGCACCAAGGGAACACGAGTCACTATACCTATATGTCTCCGCAACTAACAGGGTGGTGAGCACCGTACTGGTGGTCGAACGCAGGGAGGAGGGACACGCCCAAAGCATACAACGTCCAGTCTATTACTTGAGTGAAGTGCTGGCCTACGCCGTGTTCATGTCCTCAAGGAAGCTGACGCACTACTTCGCAGAGCACCCGATCACTGTAATCAACACCTCAGGGATCGGGGACATCCTCACAAACTCCAACGCAACTAGGCGAGTCGCAAAATGGCTCATCGAGCTAGCACCACGAGATATCAAGTATGATTACCCGAAGGCCATCAAAGCACAAGTCTTACCTGACTTCCATACCGAGTGGATTGAAGCTCAGTTGCCAGGAGCACCAGATGTGTCCAACTCATGAACTATGTACTTCGACGGCTCAAAGAAGAATGAAGGCGCAGGCGCAGGTGTCATCCTCATATCACCAAAAGGCGACAAGCTTCGCTATATCCTACAGATGGAATTCGAGTTACCATCCAATAACGAAGCTGAATACGAGGTCCTGATCCATGGCATGCGGATGGCCAAAGCCCTCGGGTGCACTCGACTGATGATCTATGGTGACTCGAACCTTGTGGTGCAGCAAACAATGAAGGCCTGTGATGCAATCGCAGATAACATGATCGCCTACCGTGACCTATACAACTTAATGAAGGGCAGCTTCGAAGGCTACGAGTTGCGGCACATAGGGCGTGATAGCAATGAAGAAGCAGATAAGCTAGCCAACATTGGCGCGACCAAAGCACCAGTTCCACCTGGTGTCTTCCTCGAGTGCATCGAGCACAGGTCCATCAAGAAAAAACGAACATCTCCTACGTCAGCCGCACCAGCCAAGAGCAAAGCACCTAGCACAGAGGACCCGCCAGTCGAGGTACTCCTCATCGAGCCAATTTGGACTCAATCTTTCCTAGCATACATACTCCGCGGCGAGGTACCTGAAGACATAACAGAGTCAAGACGCGTCACTCGACGATCTAAAGCATACACTGTCATCAACGGCGAACTGTACAAACGCAGTGTATCAGGTATGTTCCAACGATGCATAGATTTGAAGATGGCCAAGCCATCCTTCGTGATATTCATGCAGGTACCTACGGGCATCATGCCAGCAGTCGATCACTCGTAGCCAAAGCCTTTCGCGCAGGCTTCTACTGGCCCACAGCACTCAAAGACGCGGAGGACATAGTCAAAAGATGCATCGGCTGTCAAAAATTCGCCACAAAGCCGCACGCACCCGCATCGGCGTTGAAGACAATACCGTTGGCCTGGCCCTTCGCCCAATGGGGGCTCGATATGGTCGGGCCACTCAAAAAATCCTCCCACGGAGGGCATACTCACCTTCTGGTGGCGGTCGACAAGTTCACCAAGTGGATCGAAGCAGTCCCTATCACAAGTTCGACTGCCACTACAGCAGTCAATTTCATAAAATCCATCATATACCGCTTCGGCTTGCCAAGCAGTATCATCACTGATAACGGTACAAACTTCACAGCTGAAGAGTTCCGATCCTTCTGCAAAGAGCAGGATATTACGCTCAAGTATGCATCCGTGACACATCCGCAATCAATGGCCAAGTCGAAAAAGCCAATGGACTCGTGAGGAGTGGAACCAAGAAACGCCTCCTGGTGCCACTCAAAAGGGCCGCGGGTGCTTGGGTCGAAGAACTCCCGTCTGTGCTATGGAGCCTACGCACAACTCCCAACGCTTCAACACAATTCACCCCATTCTTTATGGTCTACGGCGCAGAGTCAATCCTGCCATGAGATGTAAGATTCAATCCACCAAGAGTCGAGGCATACAACGAAGAAGATGCAGATGAAGCACTCAAGACGAAGTCGACTTGCTCGAAGAAGCACGCAACACGGCGCTAGCACGCACAGCTGTCTATCAACAGACCTCCGCAACTACCACAGCCGTCGACTGCGTACCAGGTCCTTTGGGTGGCGACCTGGTACTTCGACTGAAGCAAAATAAGGTGCATAAACTCGCTTCTCCATGGGAAGGACCTTCATCATCACCGAGGTCATTGGTGGTGGAGCATACATACTGAAGCACGCGAAAACAGGAGAACTCTCGCACAATCCTTGGAACGTTGCGCAGCTGCGCCGTTTCTATGCTTAGATTGCTCAGTCGCACAATGTAATAGACACATATGTCGGATAGCTGCAGGTTTCAGACGCGCTTTTCCTTAACAGGGTACCTACGGGGACTGGAAGGTTTTTAATTAGGCGGCCTGCAGATTAACATTCAAAAATGGAATATAGTCAATAATTTCTCATATTTCTCCTTGCTTACTACTCGCATAACTTATTCGCACAACATTAGCCTCACCCGAATACTCGGGGGCTGCACTATCTCAAAACATGAGCTTTCGCTCCTTCAAACATAATACCTCAGCCGCACTCGAATACTCGGGGGCTAGGTCATAATAATCATATATAAACAAAAAAGTTGTTCAAAATCATGAGTTGAAGCTTCAAACATCGCAAAAATTCACAGTCTCACTCGAACACTCGGGGGCTGTGCAATTCATGTTCCATACTAAGTGTTTTCATAAACCCCACTGGATACACACGGGGGCTGCGCACATACATATAAATAAATATACACTACGTATAAGTGGCAAATTTACACTCGGGGGCTGCCCTATATACAGGAACACTCTAATCTTCCGGTTCGTCCTTGACTGGAAGAACAGGCCCATAAGTTGAGCGTGATAACACTCAACCAACACTCTCGCATATTTGACTGTATCGTCAAGTTGCGACTGTGACAACATCGATCCAGGCACGGGTGGACGTAGCTGCATATGTGGACGCTTACTCCGGATATACGTCATCGTTGCGTTGGCTCCATCCACAAGCTTTTGGGTGATAAAATCTCGAATGGGGCCTGCACTCCGGAAAAGCCCGAGCAGCGCGTGGATTCCTTGAGGCTGCGGCCCAGTCGGGAAAAGAGTCTGATTGATTCGACTGAAGGCCGACCTGCATAATTCAAGCAGTAGAGTGCTCCGCCACACTCGATCCTTCAAAGTTGCGAGTATGAGTGCTCGGCTTTTATCCAAGCGAAAGTGCTGACGGCCCGTCGTTGGTTCGTCAGTCGCATTATTCAACTGCTCATCAACACGAGCCTGCTCTGCCTGGAAATCTGGAACAAAACCTGCAACAACGCACGTTGGGTGAACAAAAAGGACAGACTATGAACTCTTGAGATCAAGGCAGTCATGCTTACACTCGAGTTGTTTGTTCACGATTTCTATCTCGCCAAGCACATAGTCCTCTCACTGAGTGGGTAGAGCAGGCCTCGCCCTCATCCTATCCAGCTCGATCAGGGCACTCTTCAACTCTTGCTCCAGTTTCACGACTCGAGCTTTCATATAACGCATTACTGCTGTATCATTCGCCGCCTGAGCTCGAGATCGGGTGGAAGCATGATGCCGCGACAACCAGCTGAAGTAGCGGCTGCCCGTGGCTGTTTCAAATATCATAAAAATCTCATGTCAGATATGAGAAATTCATCACAAAGCTCAGGCGAGATTGCATATAGCCTTACAGGCAAAAACACAACAAGGAACCAAATCATACAAGTGTAGCAAAAGCATACGCATACTCGCGTTAACATAAAGTATAATTACACAACATAAATAAGGGTTTGCTGCCCTATCTCTCGGACACAGACTCCGACCTAGCCCTACTTTCGCGGGTGGCAACCTCCGCCGCTCGGCGCTCCATAGTGGCTATGAAGATGTTGGCCAGTCGAGCGGCTGGCTCGCTAACGGCCTTCAGAGACATAGGCTTCCCCCGGGCCTTCGAGGGAAGTCAGACATGGCTGCTTCGAAGTCACCCTTTATTCCATGACCCAAAATGAGCTTGAGGGTGGACTCCGAGCCGCGTACCGTTAGAGCACGAGCAAAGCTCGCCATGGTCGAGGTCCCGGTCCAAGCACGTCAGCGAAGCCATCAGCAGTCGACGGCACCTCCTTCAGTGGAAGCACGTTCTGGTGCACGGCGCCGAGGGTGCTGGTAGACTTGGCAAGAGCGTCCTTCGCCTGGACGAAAGTAGCGCCGAGGTCACCTATAACTTGGTCGAGTGATAACTCATCACTGACCATGTCAGTAGGTGCCGGCACGCCAATCGTCTCTGCAACAAGTACCAGAAAGAGCAAATATTAGTACATAATACCCAACGGGTACACGAGGGGGCAAAGAGATAGTTACTTACCTCTCACATTCTGCGCAAGGCCAGCCAGTCGCTCAGCATACTCTTTCTCGCGTACGGCGGCTGCGGCCTTGGTGGCATCCACAATTTTCTTCGACTCGGCGCGTTGAGCTTCGAGTGCTTCCTCTAGCTCTTTCACTCGAGACTCAGCCGATGCCTTGTCGCCTGAATTTGATGGCAAGAAGCAGTTCACAACAATCGACTAACAAAAACAGTGCAAAAAGAACTTCGGGTACAGAATCAAAATATACTTACGAGTAAGTTGCTCCAAGTTAGCACGCAGACTGTCCCTCTCCTGCTCCACCTGGACAAAAGCCTTGCCTGATTCCACCAGGTTGAGGTAGTAAGGCTGCAAGCACACGAAACCAGCATAAGTTATACATAATCAGTCCCGTATGTGGACTCGACAAAAAGACACTTACGTGTTCAGTCCAAGGCGCAGGCTTCGCGGCCGATGTCCCGACCTCCGGAGTTGCAGCATTCGTAGCCTTGGCCTTTCAATGGCAGTAGAAGTGGCCGTTGGTTGAGCAACATCAGGAGCAATGGGGGAGAGGTTTGGATGCGCTGGAGTCAAAATTTTGTCGGATGGAGGAGTTGGAGGATGCACAGTCTCAGCACTACGAGTGACAGAAGACAAACAACATAAGCAAAAATATCAACCAGCAGAAAGTTTAGTGCAAAAAGCTCAGGAGCAAACCTGTGCTCTTCTTCCTCATCAGTGTCGAGGTTGTCAAAGTTTGGCCTCCAAAAAGCAGCTCCTCACCTGATTGGGGAGGAGGAGCTGACCTCAGCGGGCTCACATCCAAAGGAGCAGCCTTGGCAGAAGGAGAGGAGCCCGAGTCTCCGTCGTCCTTTACCTCCGACTCCTTCATGGGTGAGCTCCTGTAAGAAGATAAACCTCGGGCCACCCGACGACGCTTGCGAGTGGGAACCTCGCTCACATGATCAGTCATGGCTGGCTCCTCAGTCTGTGCTTCTTCTGCCTCCTCCTCTTCGACCTCTTCCGTAGGATATGTGGTAGCCGAAGGTAGAGGCGATTCATCCCTCCCTGCGCGTCTACCGTTTGCACCTCCGTTTCGTGAGTTGGTCCATTCTCGGGAAGAGGCGGAAGGGTCGATGCAGTCGAATGCCCCGTACACAAAGGAGAACATCCAAGAGTTAAAAGTGCAAGAACAAAGGGTGACAAAATCCGATGACAGAAAGTACATAACAGCTAAACTTACTTCAAGCAAAGGGTTGTCAGCCCCATATGGAGTGACAGGCAGTCAAGATTGCACGGATCGGTTGCCTTGATGCTGGTAATGGATCGCACGTGCGTGTCTAGCTCATTCTTCGACAACTCGTCTGGGCTCATTCGACTAGCGTCATGCGCACCTTCATGCTGCCACATGGGATGAGCGCGGGCGCGAAGCGGCCACACCCGCAACTTGACAAAAGTGGCAATCAGATGCACACCAGTGACAGTGCCCAACATCTTGGCAATCTTCTCCAAAAGGGGCTGCGCCTCCGCTTCTTCTTCAGTCGACAAAGGATGGGCCCATGCGTTGGTCTTCTCCAGAGCCTTGGCAGCCGAAAAGGCAGGGAGGCCTGCTTGCTCCGTGGAGACGTAGAACCATTTGGTCCTCCACCCTTGTGCAGAATCGACTGGCTTCAGGGCAAAATAGCGGGTGTCGCCGCGCACTTGGATCCCGAAGCCGCCCACGGGGTAGGTGCGACCACCTCCCACATTTGGGCGAACGACGAAAATCGACTTCCACAACGCCCAATTGGGAGATACTCCCAGAAAACATTCACAGAGCGTGATAAAACACGCAATGTGCAGAATACCGTTAGGGGTGAAATCGTGGATTTGCACCCCATAGGCATACAAAAGACCATGAACAAAATCGTGGAGGGGGAGCGAAAACCCTCTAGGAAGAAATTCCGCAAAACAAACTCGCTCATTGGCATGAGGCTCGGGGAATACCTCCTTGGGCGATGGAGCGCGGACCGCTAACTGGTCCTCGGCGGCAGCAGACCCTTCTGGCGGAGCTTAACGAGGTGAGCATCCTTGATTGAGGATTTCGCCCAATCCCCGGTGCTCTTCTTCAAACCAGCGGCAGCTGCAGATGCGCTAGCCGCAGTTTTCTTTCCCTTCACCGCCGCCGCATCGGTCGCGACAGCGGCAGTCGCGGCAGAACGCTTGTTACCCGCTCCTTTCTTCATCTTCAAAGGGAAGATGGCGGCGCGCGCAAAGATTTGGCACAAGAACAATGGAGGAGGAGCGCGAGGAAAAAGATGAAACAAGGGCGGCGCAGGAGGCAAATGTCTAGTAAAAAATTATGTCAGCGCCGTTCTCCCTATTTACCACAAGGCGAAAGCAATCTTAACCGTTCAAATAAGAATCGTGTGCTCCGCGAGCAATCCTACCATACATGTGGAAAGCGCGGAGGGCAACCGTCGCCGGCCACTCCGCCCACTACGCACGCAAAAAGAGGAGCCATCATCACCTCTCCGTAAAAAGAGGGCCAGAGCAGTCAAATCAAGTCCAAACGGCACCATCGTTCGGACAGCGCTGCACAATGGGCCCACCTATGTGTCACGTCCCATCCATCACAGCATAACGCACGACACCGCGTGTCAGGCAACGCAGTCGCCAAAAACGTCATCTCAAGCGCTTTGATCAGAAATACATTCGAGTCCGCCCAACACATATCGGTCACTCGACTGCCTTGTTTGGTTCGGGCGAGGAAGAGCAATGTTAAGGCAAAATTGGTCACTCGACCGTTCCTTCGGCTGAGGCATATTACTCCCATCGGGAGCATATAAAAAATTCTTCGACTGGAGATGCTCAAGATAAAATAATTTTGAGATTATCCTCCATTACAAGCAATACAACATAATCTCGGGGCTACTCCCATCGGGAGCGTTGTCGCGCACCCGATAGAATAACGATAAAGTGTCAGTCGGCAAAAGGCTCGACTCAGTCCATATACAAAATCATACTCGAAACATTCCCGAGTTGCGTCCGCCGCAAAATACCTCGGATGCTGCACGCATAGTGCTAAGGTAAGACCCACCAAACTTTTGAGCTGGGCTAAGGACCGTTTCAGCAACGTCAATCCTTATACTTTCCGTGTCAGCAGACATGATGAAAAATCCCGACAGACGCATTGGGTAAATTTCAAATCTATACTGCAGATCGACTCAGTAAGACCTCCGCGGCCTAGTCGAATCTGACCAGTTTGTTCCAGATTTGAGTCCGGGGACTCGAGTTTGATTGAAAGCTAGTAAGGTTTTACCCGAATGTGTAGTTAACCAGTCTCGATCCGTCGAGTGTACTGTGTCTGCTAAGCTATTATCTCTTGATCATCATAAGCACAAAACCACAGTCGATGAGATACTCGACATAGCCAACATGTGCTACTCATATAGGAATTCCAATTATAATATACATAATACAAAGCATATGACGTGCACTTATGAACGAGTCCATGCCCGATTCTTCGAGTCAGACAAGTACTCGGGGGCTACTGACAAGGGTATACATCTCGGGTACCCTACCGTGAGGGTACCTGGTGTACGTGGCGACTAAGGCCCAATAGCGAAGAGCATATTCGAAGCTCAAGACCAGAGGCCCAAGAAGATGGAGTACCCTCCAAGATTAGTCATAGGCATAGTCGGTTTAGGCTTTCCTTACGTGTAAACTAGGTCGGTTATGAACTCTCGAGACCCAGCCTATTTAAAGGCTGGGAGGGGTGCCGATCTAGGGACAAGCCATACTCGAACCACCAAAATACCTAGCGAGATCGACATCTCGCCGGAGCTCTCCTTGTAACCGCATAATCTCACACAATCAATACCAGACAAGCAGGAAGTAGGGTCTTTACCTCCACCCGAGGGGCCTGAACCTGGGTAAATCTTTGCCTCTGCTTTTAAGCCGACGAAACTACCAGTACTACCACGTTCTCTCCCCATAATCTCAACCCTAGGTCCTAACCATGGGATTTGATGAGTTAACCCCTCGTCACTAAGACATTCCAAAGTTTCTATTGTCCTTAGTGCAATATCATAGTAGGTTATTATATGACATATCCTTAGACCATGAGGCTATTAGGGTTGTGCATACTGAAAGAGTTACTTTGGTGATAGTCAACCGTCATAGCCGTAACTGGGTGATGATAACGACAGTCACTGGGTGACTACGAAGGTGTGCATATATCCTAATGTTCCAAGATGGGAAATTACTCCTCTGTCAAAAGAGAGATACTTCCAGGGCCCACTCGGTATGTATGATATCCAATATGTTCTGCCGACAATGCACGATAAAATTACATCGTGTGGGATATCGGATTACGGGAACGAGAAAAGGAAACTTACGGTTAACGAGATAGACAAAGATATAGTGAATCAAGGATTAATTCACGGAAATATCAGGAATACTTAATCTCGGGTAAGTTAAGTATCGTGAGTAATGTGAATGATATATTAATAATCAACAGGCTCAACAGAGTGTTATTCGCATAACGGTAGCAGTTATTCAGGTTGTCCATGACCTGACCCTGGCTGGTGATTAGATGAGTGCATCTAATTATAGCTACACGTTATCGAACCTATAGGGTAACACACTTAAGCCAGTTCTAGTTTGTTGTGTATTATGGTTGGTTTGTAACATAGAGAGTGTATCACCGGAATGGTTTTTGCGTGGTAAATATATTCATATCAGAGAGATTGATCAGGCAGACATTGGATGTCTCAGGGTGATAGAAGTTTCTGTCACCATCAGATTTATTCCGAGGGTTTATATAAGAGGGAAATATTAATCCGGAGAGTTTTGTCAGCGGACACTAGGTGTCCTGGATCATATAAATATATTTATATGATAAGTAATTAATTCCGGGAATTTTCTGTAAAAGGAAATATTCAATTAGAAATTAATTAGTCAAATGAGTAAATAATTAAATATTAATTTATTTATTTAATAAATAAAAATGAAAAATATTTGGAGCCCACCAGAGGGGGCTGCCAAGTGGGCCCATGGGGCTCACTAGGCAGCCACACCCCCAAGTGGGGCGGGTGGGCCAAGTGAGTGGAAGAGGGAAGTTCCCCCCTTCCCCAAACCCTAGTTGGACTCCAACTCCCCTAGGGCCGACGCACCAAGGCAAGGCGCTTGCCCCTTGCCCAAGCCTCCCTACCCCTTGGCCTCCTATATAAACCCCCCACCCCTCTCATTTGGAGATACACAAGTTTAGATCTTTTCTAGTTGGATTAGAGGGAACCTCTCAAGTTTAGAGGGATCCTCTCCTATTAGATCTAGATCTAGATCTAATCTCTCTCTCTCTCTCTCTCTCTCTCTCTCTCTCATGTGTTGAGGTATTCACCTTCATATACACCAGCGGTGGGTGCTTCAAGCATGGACGGCGAAGCCCTGTGGAACTAGATTCGATGTATGTGTGCGAAACTCAGAAGGGTGATCCGTTGAGAAACGGTTGACCCTAGCTCACTATGTTGGATCAAGGCGAGACGCGAGGAGTCTACGATATTCTCTCGGCTAGGCTTAGCCGAGGGAGTTCTTCCACAAGGTTTATCAACATCGTCATCGACATCTCTTCCGCTTCAACGGTGTCGGTAACGAGTTAAAGTTAGATCAATATGCATGTGTTGTTACTTGTATCTTCATAGTAGATCTTGGCTATTGCGTAGTTGTGGCAATTTTTTTTGTTTTCCATTGCGTAACCCAATAGGGGCGCCGACGACCGCATCACCATCTTTCCCATGTCGGCGAGTGGCCGCTTGCTGCGCTTTTCGTTTTTCAGGTCGCTGTTGTTGCTGCTCACGTCCTGGTCGCTGGATTCGTGGGTGCTCTCGGCCAGAATCTAGGTGAAACTTCACCGGATTTCGGTGAGTTCGGCGCCGGTTCGGTGAAGGTTGGGTTCCCTCCCGCCAACCGCCGGGTGGCTTTTTAGTTCATACTAAAAATCGACTTCAAAACTGGGTATCTTGGGTTGGGTACGAGATTGTTTTTAGGGGAAGCTAGATTTTTTTCTTCCAATACCGGACATTTTGCGGGGATGTATTATGTGCATGTTTTGTTGACTGAAGCCGTAAAAAGCAGTTATGTTAGAGCATCTCTAGCAGAGCCCGCAAAACGTGAAGCCGCAAAATAGTTTTGAGGGTCGTGAAACGCGCATTTTTTGGCTCAAAACAAAGGGCGGCGGAACAGAAACTGTATACACAAACTGTAAAAAAGGAATATTCCATCTTCTTCCCTCGTCCAAGCAGGTCGAGCTCGCCCGACAGCAGCTCCGCCACCGCTGCTGCCGCTCGTGGCCGCCGCCACCGCTAGTCGCCACCACCCTCGCGGCCGCCTCCGCCCTCGCTCCCTGCGGCCCTCGCGGCCACCGCCGCCCCTGCTACTCCCCGTGACCCTCGCGGTCGCCGCCGCCCCTGCTGGTCCCTGCGGCCGCCGCCGCCCCTGCTGCTCCCCGTGACCCTCACGTTCGCCGCCGCCCCTGCTGCTCGTTGCTCCTCGCCGAACCGACGCGGTCCTTCCGGGGGGCGTCGCCGCCGCTGCCTGTTCTCGCGTGCTCCACCGCCGGTCTACCTCGACGTCCGGCAAGCCGGTGGCGCAGCAGCTGCTAGTGTCCTTTTGCACACGATTCCGGCGAGATTCTGGCGATTCCGGCGAAATTCCGGCGAGTTCCACGGTGGAAGGTTCACCGGCGGGTGCTGA
This sequence comes from Poa pratensis, assembly GCA_947311845.1. NCBI lineage: Eukaryota > Viridiplantae > Streptophyta > Magnoliopsida > Poales > Poaceae > Poa > Poa pratensis. The sequence goes on along the minus strand of CAMZMU010000069.1, from coordinate 34,200,145 downwards.
ATATTCAGCCCGCCAAAACCTCTCACGGATGCAGGGCCCCCTCAGTTCGGCGACGAAATCTGCGAATTAATAGTTTCGAGGGCCGGATTCACGGGGCCCCTCAAAATCTTTACGGGTCGGGGAGTTTTGAGGGTTCTGTTCTTTGCGTTTTTGCGGTTTCGAATCCGCATCCGACGGTTATTTTACAGGTTTGCGTGTTTTGCGGGCTCTGCTAGAGATGCTCTTACTTTGACCTCCTATACTGCCACATGGATATGGTTACGAATATGACTGATATGTTGTTGGGCCAAATTTTGCACAAATAATTCATTTGGGCCCGACTTGGAAGACCAACACAGAAAGCAACCAAAAGTTTTCTCCGTCACCGAAAGTGCACGCAGATCTGCGTTAGGTTCGGGCCCACTAGCAGCGAGGGAAGATGGAACCGTGGATGGAATTTCTCTCTTCTAGGGTTTTCTCTCACCAGTCCAGCACTATAATAAAACTCTCTCTCACCTCCAGCCGCATTCTCTTTCTCCCGTTGGGTCTTCGCCGCCGCCGCCGCCGCGAGAACACATCGGCAAACCCCAACCTTCGGAGAAGATGGTAAATTAACCTCCTACTCCTGACCGATTCTGTGTCCGTTTCTATGCGTTAGATTCTACTCCGGAGGGAGTACTAGTTTCAGTTGTTTGCCTAATTACTCTTGCGGTTTTTTTATATCGTGGATACGTAAATGTAGACTGCACTGATTTTAATGCTGAAATGTTGCTTAACTCGTGCCGTATTACACATGATTACTTTTCACTGGAGCCTGATAATTTTGGTATCAATGGTAACCTATGGTTTCTCATGTGTCTAGCCTAAAACATTGTGTTTCTCGTGTCTCTAGCCGAAGCAGATCCACGAGATCAAGGACTTCCTTCTCACCGCGAGGAGGAAGGATGCCCGGTCCGTGAGGATCAAGAGGAGCAAAGATGCTGTCAAGTTCAAGGTCCGCTGCTCCAGGTACTTGTACACCCTCTGCGTCTTCGACGCTGACAAGGCGAACAAGTTGAAGCAATCTCTGCCACCAGGTAAGCATGTGGAACTAATTCATCTAGAGTTGTTGTCCAACATAGAAAGCAACAAATTTCTTGGAGTTTGAGTTGGAAATGCAGGTCTAATTCATCTAGACCTGATTTATTTATGTTCAAATGTGTGATGAACTTTACTTGGAGTTTATGGTTTTGCCGTTTTTTGGCTCTGCAACAAATTTCTGTACTTTGAGTTGGAAATGCAGGTCTGTAATTTGGTGTTCCAGTGAAGATAAAATTCAGGTCCAAAGATGATTGGTGACTGGTTTTAGCTTCAAGCCATCTGTCATACATTTTTGACGAGTAGATGGCTTGGGGCTAAAACCATTGTTTAGAATTGTCGATGATGGCCATATTAGCTATGAGATCCGAGGGACATCAATATGATTACAGGAATCCTTCGTTCTCCTTGGTTTCTACTATTCAGCTCAGTGTGCTATTGTCCTTTCAAGTACTTGTGTTTGTAGTATCTAGCTCAAGTAGCAGTGTCCCTATGAAGAAAAAAAAAGTTCCAGAGATGAATGCTCGATTAGTTTTAGCTTCAAGCCATTCTAGTCTTTATTTCTTTTGACTTGTGGCTAAAACTAGTTTACATTTAAGTTCATCCATGATGGCCAATAGCTATGAGATCCGTGGGATGTGAATTCAAGGCAAGCTGAAGTCTTGACGAAATAGCAAATCTTCAGTTGTTTTCTCTTGAAACTTTTGGAAGTTAAGTTATTAGACATGTCAGCAGTGGATATTTAACTCACAACACCGTGGAATATACTTTTTGCCACATTACAGAAAGCTCCTTTCAGCTTATTTCTTGTATGCACTACCTGTTGCAACCTTTTGTGATATTGAGAAAAGCTAGCCTGGTATGCTCCGCAGTTGTTTCTCTTGTGAAATGTTCTATCAATTTGCTGTTGAGGCATATCGCCTAACAACCTGGTATGCACCTTGGTTGTTTATCTTGTGAAATGTTCTATCAATTTGCTGTTGAGGCATATCGCCTAACAACCTGGTATGCACCTTGGTTGTTTATCTTGTGAAATGTTGTATCAGTTTGCACAGAGGCATATACTGTGTTGTTTATCTTTGTTGTGATGTCCGTGTAAAGTTCTGAAATGAGGTTTCGGATAGGTTGCTAGTTTTTCTCCTGCCTAATGTATGTTGATTGCCAAATTCATTATGAGGTGTAAATATTTCTTAAGTTGGAAAACCCGTTGCTCTTTGTGCCGAACATGGTTAATAGTATCTAGTACTCTGCTTGAAAAAAAAAAGGTAGGCCGTCCCCAGCAGAGTTAAGGGCATCTCCAGCAGCTTGTCCCAACGGTAGTGGATATAGACATCGTCCACTCATGGACGTCGCCTAAACACAAACCCCATGGAGGTTTAGGTAACATGATGATGATCATCATGGATGATGGTCCTATATTGATACCAGCTTTGTTCCCACAAACGCTGGTTGTGTTCTATTTGGATTGAAAGGTGCAAATTTATGGTCCGTTATAAACAAACTGCGTTCTGTAACAATCATGTAATTTGGCACACAAAGAGCTATAGAATTCAGGACACTCAACCTTCGATGAGTGAATGGCAAGTGCCATTAAATTATCAGCGTCATCGGCCAAGAGGTGATATCATTTGAAACGAATGATTTGGCATTTGTGTACATCAGAGTCTCAGTCGAATGTAAATCAAACCGACTGGGAAGAGAGAGGTTTGACTCTGCAAGAAAGAGCGTGACCTGGATTGCTTTCCAGCCACCCTGTTTGAAGATATGTAATATTCAGCTTTCACTATATCACAGATGCACTGCAAATGATAACAGAGATCATGTTTATGTATGATAACTTCAGCCCAACAGATAGTGCAAATTTAGGATTCAAAATACGATGGCGCACGCAGCGACACCGTTGGCCACTTCGCTGCGATGGCGCGGACCCCCTCCTGCTTGGCACGGGCGGCGGCGGCGATGGAGGCGGCGTCAGCGGCGCTGTTGACCTTGGCCCGCACCAGGAGGAGGACTGTGGCGGCAGCGACGACGCTGAGGACGAGGTAGTGGTGGGTGAGGAAGACGCAGGCGCGGAAGTCCCTCCCACAGGCGTTGGGCCTGTCCCGGTTGGCCCGGAGCATGAGGAAGAAGCTGCAAGCTACGAAGACCAGGAACAGCAGCTTGACCCGATTCGTCGCAACTACCTTGAACTTTGCCATGGCGCTCGCTGCTCTGCGTGGCGCTTCCATGTCACCGGCTCTGGCTGCTTGCTAGGGACAGGTGGAGGGGTGGAGCGCAGTGTCCAACGGCTGGCTTTGGGGTGCTGCTTATGTAGGCATAGTGCGCACTGTAGCTCTAGACGAGAGAGAAAAAAGATTGATTGGCGTTTGACTGGCGCGCGAGAGAGAAAGAGATTGAATGTTTGAATTTGAATTCATCTGACGTATGGTTCTACCTTATCTCTCTTCCATGTACTGCAAAGCTAGGTGCTGTAGCATTTTGTGCGCAAACATGTGAGCAAGCCTTGGACTACTGGTCAAAAGGCCAAACGGTCCAATTAATTTTGCTAGGGAGGAGAGAGGCAGCTCTGCTTTGCTATGAGATCCGAGGGATGTGACACTGACATTCTATGCAAGCCTATTTGTCAAGCAGCAGCGTTGGCTCTGTACTACCTCCGTTCCAAAATATAAGGCGTATTTCGTTTCCTTTGACTGATGCTTTGACCAAAGATTACGCATTTAACATGTGATTTATGTGATATAAATCATAATCATAAGTAAAGTACTTCTGATTAGGAATACAATGATATCAATTTTATGTCACATAAAGTATATATTAATAGTAAAGTACTTCTGATTAGGAATACAATGATATCAATTTTATGTCACATAAAGTATATATTAATAGTAAAGTACTTCTGATTAGGAATACAATGATATCAATTTTATGTCACATAAAGTATATATTAATAGACTAATTGTTGGTCAAAGCCTTGGTCAAAACAAATAAAATACGTCTTATATTTTGAAATGGAGGTAGTAATATTTTTTGTTTCATTCAGATTTGTAGCCTATTAATTTAGCTGTCATTTCAGCTTTTGTCACACTCATTTGCTCTGCAAGATAAACTAGAGATTCTGTGTTTGACGATTTTCAATTGTACAGGTTTGACTGTCCAGGAGATCCGAAGATACAATGCTGAAGTCTTGACGAAATAGCAGAGCTTCACTTGTTTTCTCTTGAAACTTGTGGACACTCAGCAATTTGACATGTCAGCAGTGGACATTTAAACCACAACACCGGAATATAGGTTTTGCCACATTACAGAAGGCTCCTTCTCAGCTTATTTCTTGTATGCACTTCCGGTTGAGTTTATGATTGGTCTACCTGTTACAACCTTTTCTGATAGGAACAGCAATGCCTGGTATGCACCTTGGTTGTTTCTCTTGTGAATGTCCTATCAATTTGCTGGTGAGGCATATCGCCATTCAGTTTGCATATATTTTGGTTGTGATGTTTCCGTGTTGAGCTCTGAACTGAGGTTTCAGATAGTTTGCTAGTTTTTATCCAGTCTACTGTATGTTCATTGCCAAAGTTGTTATAAGGTGTAAATATTTCTTAAGCTGGCAAAGCCCATTGCTATTTGTTTCTTTAAAGTTTAGCACGGTTAGCAGTATCTAGTTCCCCATCCCCCCCCCCCCCCCCCCCCTGGATTGGGGAAAAAAGGGAAGTAGGTGTCCTCCCTTAGAGTCGTGCGACTATAGGTGTTAAGGACATCACTGACATCTTGTCTAAACCGTCGTCTAAACATCTACATCTGCTAAATAGACCTTGACGTGCACATCTAGACGATGGCTAAATACTAGCACCTCTCTTGGAGCCTTCCTCCTGCCATGGAGGGTCAGAAGTTGGATGGTTCAGGTTACATACGGTGTTGATCATCATGGATCGATGATGGTCCTTTTTTTTTTTTTTTTTGAGAACGATCGATGATGGTCCTGCTTCGTTTGAGGCCAACAGTCCCACAAACGCCCTGTTGTGTTCTGCTGGGATTCTAAGTGCAATTTTATGTTCTGTTATTATAAACACACCGCGTATCAATCATGTAGTTTTGCACACCAAACGCCATATAATCCAGGGACTTGCACCTTTGATGAGTGAATGGCAAAAGTGCCAAACCATTCATTGGAGTCATTAGTCAAGAGGTGATATCATTTGAAATGAATGATTTGGCATTCGTGTACACCAGAGTTTCAGGCGAATATAAATCAAACCAGAATGGGACGAAATTGGAGTTCGATTACACAAAAAAGAGCCTGAATCACTTACTCGATTGCTTGAAGATTTGTAAAATTCAGCTTTCAGGATATCAGAAGAACTGCAAATGATACTACCTCCATTCCAATAAGTAAGAGGTAATATTTTTAAAGTCAAACAAGGTAAAGCTTGACCAAACTTTGACAGTGCAAGTTCAAGCTTGCCTAGGTTCTTCCCGGTGCTAACTAGTTCCTTAGTTGTTTGCCCCTGATCCAGTTTCAGTGCTGCACTGTTTTTTGTTTTGGTATCCGAGTTGGTGTGAAATCTCGAAATGTTGCCGCAAGAGCTGGACCTCCATCGTCCGTAGATCCAGGCCAACACCGTCACCAAAGAGGCTTTAAGAGCTGATTAACAGGCTTGCACATACATGAGTTTCAACAAATATTGCATGACTAAGCTAGCTCTTGACTGCAGCATGCCTCGTGGTAGACAGGCACCATGCCTGCAACTAGCTTGCTCTTGATTGCAGCATTAGCATAAGAAACCATGGGCCAGCCACACGCATTGAGACATTGAGTAAAGGAAGGAACAGGCATTAGAAGCGATTGTTTCCATTCCAAAATAACTGCAGGACTGACTAAGCAACAACCGGTGGTGGTACAGTGGTACTACTTCATAACTTCATTCCAAGACTAAACACACCTAGAGAACTCCCGCCCTGTGGCTCTAAAATTCAGTCGATCCCTAAGTAAGCACGATCCCTTCTTAATACTACGACTTGCAAGTACTAGCCAAAAGATCCACCAGCTGCTGGCGCCAAGGAACACACACCGCCTCTAGTCCTCGCAGACGGCGGTCCACGCGTTGGAGCCATGCACGAGCGCCGTGAGCACCATCAGGGCCACTCCCACGGGCGAGACCGCGGCGTGCGCCACGTGGTCCGCGTGGCAGCCGGTCCAGAACACGAACCCGTCCTCGAAGGTGACGACGGCGAGGATCGACGCGGCGAAGGAGAGGACCACGCCGAGGAGGAGCAGCGCGCGCAGCGACACCGTTGGCCACTTCGCCGCGACCCTCTCCTGCATGGCGTCGAAGGCCCTGGCACGGGCGGCGGCGGCGCTGTTGACCTTGGTGCGCACCAGGAAGAGGACCGCGGCGGCGGCGGCGACGGTGAGGACGAGGAAGCGGTGGGTGCGGAAGACGCGGGCTTGGAAGTCCCTCCCGCAGGCGTTGGGCCGGTCCCGGACGGCCCCGAACATGAGGAAGAAGCTGCCCAGTACGAAGGCCACGAACACCAGCTCGACCTGGCTCATCGCAACTATCTTGAACCCCGACATGGCGCTCGCTGTATCTGTCTCTCTCCGGCTCTGGCTGCTTGCTAGGGACACGGAGAGGGATGGAGCGCAACATCCAACGGCTGGCTTTGGGGTGCTGCTTATGTAGGCTGTTGGACGAGAGAGAAAAAATATTGATTGGCGCTTGACTGGCGCGAGAGAGAGATTGAATGTTTGAATTTGAATTTGAGCGGACGTATGGTTCTACCGTATCTCTCTGCTCCATGTACTGTAAAGCTAGGTACTGTAGCTCTTTTGTGTGCAAACATGTGAGCAAGCCTAGGACTACTGGTCAAAAGGCCAAAAGGGTCCAATGTACGCTACGTAGTAGAGTGACATCGAGATCCACTGGTTTGTCTTCACATCAGAGCTGGGAAGCACAGAGGCAGCTAGCCAGTACTGCTGAACACGGCAGCTACTCATCTACACCACCTTGCACACGTTTAAATCGAACCATTCAACACGATTAGTGAAAGCCGACTATCGCACATGATTAGTGCTTTTTGTTGAATTAGTTGGTAATTTTTGTTGCAATCAAATACTATGTAGTAGAGTTTTGTTATTGCTTAACTACTTTTCTTATTGCTGCAACACATGTTATTTTGTTATAATCATTAGTGATTTTTGTTGAAATTCTTAGTGATTTTTTATTCAAATCAGTCTGCAGTAAAAAAAAAAACTCTACTCACTTTTTAGTACCATCACTAATTTTCAAATGTTGCGACGATTTATTTCAATATTATTTATTTGTACGCATGATGAGAGATTTTATTTTAGTATTACTATATTAGGGATAAATCACCACGTGCCATGTTTGTTGTAAATATTGGGAAGGTCACAGACAAAGTGATATACCCTTTCACTTTTAAGTGGAGAAGCTTGATATTGCGGGATAACTTTTTAAAAAACTAAGGGGTCAAATTGCAAAATTTACGTATGCATAACACGGGACTACACGATCGGCCAATCCGACGATGGGGAAACGACCTATTTTTCCTGATTGGTCCGCCAATGCTCACCGTGCTCCTTCGTTAAATGATACTTCCTGCTTGATCGATTCGTCGTTTGGATCGCATAGATGACTCACTAGTTCATTTATTATAAAGAAAGTTTTTATTAATTCCATAGCTCGAATAAGGTGATATAACCACAAGAGTTACACCTAGCCTCTATATAACTCACTAGTTCACTTCTAGGACATTAATGATGATGTTCAACACTCTTAAGACCTAAAAATAGCGTAAAGACCAATAATGTACTTTACTTAATTACCAAGTAAAGTGACAACCCGGGGGGGGGGGGGGGGGGGGCTCCATCGGTCGGAGAGGAGAAGGACGGGGCTCGGCCCCAGTTCCCCCTCTATGCATACCCGACTAGTTGTTGTGTCCATGTCTATAAGCTTGCTGCCTTTGGATTGTAGGAGTCGTTCATCGGCATGGAGGAGCCCGAATCTCTGCTTTGGCATCCCCTTTCTACTTTCGGCCGTCCTTGTTTATCACCACCAGTCAGGGAAAGGTTGGACCAGAGACACCTCTACTAACTGATTCTTGTACGTTGGATCCCTCTTTTCCTTTCCATTTTTTTCATTTGGGTTCACTCGATTTATTTTGTCATTCATATCGATTAATTCGGGTGTTCGGTTCCAAGAGCGTCACTTGGGTCTCCTTCTATATTTTCGGGATAGGTTTTCGGGGAGGAGCATGTGCTCTTCTTGTTTTGAATGACTCATCTCCGGTTTTCTTTTGGCAATGTTTTTCTTGCTGCATTCATGCGTTAGTGGATGGCCCTTTTTAGCTGGAGACGTCCCGGGGAGTTCCGCCCCAGGTTTGGGGCCTTTGTGAGTGGCGGTGTCAGCGTGATCTCCACGATCTTCTTCTTCCGGCCGGCGTCCCTGTCGACATCGGAAGAATCGATATACCTGCTGAGTGTTTCGGCTTATTCTGTTAAAGTTTTGAGGCATAGAAGCATGGAGTTCTTTGGCTTCGGTGTTTTCTTCTCATTCCCGTTTGGAGCAACCCAATCCACCTTACTCGTTGTGCTGGCGATAACCAAGAAAGGAGCAGAAGAGCTCAATGGTCGGCGATAAGGGCTCGTGACGGACCCGAGCAAGATATCGGTTGTTGGAGATGTGTTGTTCGACGTGTGGAGTTGACGCATCGAGTTGACTAGTGACCTATTTGTAATTCATCTTTTATTTACGGTCGTCATTGTAACTCCTAATGTAAATCTCGAGCCTTCATTCTCCTCCGGATAACATCAAGTGCACGGTTTTTATGTTACAAAAGAACTCATAAAGTAAAGCCACCGACAACAACAACAAAATAACAATGGCAAACAACAATTTTCATATACAAAAAAACTAAAATGGGTAGTTAAGATGCAAATGAGGAGGCAATATGCACACACAAGAGTTAGCAGGGGAGAGTCTTATCTTTATTCACAATCGTTGAATGAAGATTTACCAAATCAAATTTAAAGATTTCGAATAACTCTTGTGAAGAATGTCTGATCTTGATTTGTCATTCATATACTCCTTTATTGGTATGTAATCTTGCAATAGAGGAAGATGAACCTTATAAGATCAATGCGGAATTGATCATATAATCATTAAATTAATTATGAGAGATTTCAGGGGTAATCATATAGTATTGTTTTGTTTCACGGGTAACCAATACGGAATTGATTGTGTGTAATTAATATATATTCAACTTTAGGTAAGTGAGTAGTATAAACGTCACACACACGGAGGAGGGAGTACACACACGAAAATTGACCGTCGTGTTCTACGGGACGACACGAGAACAAAGGAGCTGCAATGGCAACGCTAGCCTCCGGCAACATGGCCGTCGTCGTACTCGTCTTCATCTTCATCATCGTCTCCTCCTTCCCTGCCGCCGTTGTGGCCGACGCGAATTTCATCGCGAAGGTGTGCAAGAACGTCGAGGAGGCCACCGGCCACTGCGTGGAGGTGCTGAGCACCGACCCGCGGAGCTTCAACGCGACGACGACGGAAGATCTCGCCAGCATCAGCCTCGACATCGCCACCGCCGCCCGGAGGGACGTCGCCAAGGGCATCGACGACGAGGCGAGCAATCACGACGAGCGCTCCCCGCTGGGGGAGGCCCTGATCGAGTGCGGAAACTACTACGGCGACGTCGAGACGCCACTCGAGACCGCGCGCGAGAAATTCAACGACGGCAAGTACCGGGAAGCGATGGATGGGGCCGCGGAGGCGGAGGACGCCGCGGAAAGGTGCGAGCAGGCCTTCTCCGAGCGGGAGCTCACCTCCCGCGTCGCCGCGCTCGACGAGAGGATGAAGCAGCGGTGCGACGTCGCCGCCGCCCTCCTAGACCTGCTCTTCATCACCGTGAAATCACGTCGACTTTTAGGCGACGTTATTTTGCTAAGCCATCCTGTTTGAGTTGCATATCGATAGCACGAAAAAAAAAGCTAATGCTATATTCTGAGCTTTCGATCCTGGTCTCACTGCTTTTTACCGGTGAAAACTGAGCTTCCTCTTAGGCCTTTCTTTGTGTGATCTCGTCGAAGTGCTGGAAGCGCACGCCCAGCCTCTTCCACAGCAGTTTCCTCTTCCACCTCTGAATACTTATCAACTTCATGAAGTAAAGTTTAAGAATAAAATCTCGAAATACTTGTCAGCCAGCCATCAAAGTCAGAGATGATCAGGAGCTGAATGTGATGGAGTTTATGTCCAAAAGGGTGTTGGAGCAGATGGCCATCCAAGAACGATTTCCAGGGTTTATGTCCAAAAGGGTGATCGCTTTATTTGCATGTTGAGATCTTAGACGATCCCCTTGCGGCTACCAAACCTACAATCGATCAAAGGCATTTTATCGCGTATACGTGTCCACACAAAACTCATGGTGTCTAAGCTGATTTACATATGCTGGGCCGAAATGTTAGCACGGATTTGTACGAAGGCCCAAGATGTAACACAAAGCGCGTGGCAGCTAATTCCTTTGTTGATTTTAGCTACTGCAGCACTATTTTTACTGTTTGTCACTGTAGCACGAGGATTGGGCTGGGTCGTTGTGTTATCCTGGCTACGCTACTGATAGTAGGCTACCTGATAAACGATATAATCTTGGTTGGTAATCAATAAAGCCTGCAGCACGACAGTCCTTATGCTTCCCTAAAAAAAGACCGTTAGTGCTAGCCACATGTCCTTTTTTATTTATTCAGTGAGCTTTATTGATCATTGGTGTGGATTACAATCGTGGTGAAGAGTATTGGGGATACAATTTAGCCATAAGCACCTACGTCTAGTGTCACCCGCCCGGTGAACACAACGAGTTGCATCCCTTCCAACAAAGCTCACAAGAAAACTAGAGAAGTTCCCACTCAAACCTAAAGTGGTGGTTTTCTGAAACGCCAAAGTGGTGGTTATATGCTAAGAACTCCAGCCTCTCTCCCTGACCTCGTGCAATATTCCTCCAACTTCCGATCTCTCAAAGTTCTATCCCAACCATAGCTGGACAACTTGGTGTGCATCTATTTTAATGTGGACATCAGATATGCCCCTTTCCATCGTCAGACGCACACCTTCTGTGATAAGTCGTTGAAATGGTGAGGTGCTACTCCTGCTGCCGCGGTTGTATATCCATACTTGACACGATACAACCGCAAGTAATTTTTCGACAAATCAAACTATTTCTTTCGTGCGGAAATTCAAAGAGGGAAGGTAGCAGTACAATGTGCAAATACATATGCAATTATGCATTTCACGGAGCAGCAGTAACAACTATCATGGCTCATGCGGCCATGCATCATGGGGAGGTAAAGATTGGGCTACTCTGTCTGCAACTCCGCATAATGTGGACTTATTCACCGTATGATTACTAATGGTACTGTGAGATGTAGCAGCAGTATAGCAAGATCTGCAAGTCCAGTGAGTTTGCCCATTTGATTATGGGACGCCCGAGCTTCTCAGGTTTCATATACAAATCCATGCAACTCGTGTAAGAAAATCGCATGAATTACATTGGCCTCTGTCATCATGGATTAAAAGAGACTGAAAAATCGATCTTCGCACAAATAAACTAAATATCACCACTGATTAATGTTGGTATCTTTGTCACCATTAGAGAGAGTGATGCTGATTTGTCATCGTGTGAGTTGGAGCCACGATGCTCTTCTGGACTACCCACGTTGGCGACGACATTTCTTTTACAGAAATATTGCAAGATGGAATTATTACAGGAAAACGCATCCAAGAATAGATTGGTTTTTTACGCGGATGAGGAACAGGAGACAAAGCACATGCTCACCAACTGTTTCTTCCGCTGCAGCATGCTCCACTTCTCTGTGATGTTCTGGATGGACCATGCATATATAGGCCAGTTGATAGTACGCAGATCTCATCTAGCTCCAAGTTTATTATTACTTGGGAAGCTACATGTGTCATCTCTCAGTATCTCATTCTCCACATCATGGGCGCCAGCATGGAGCGTAACCTGTCATCCAAAAAATATTTACCTCATTACCTGTGGTAATTAACTTTGGAGATACATGCATTCAGTCAATCAGGCACTGCACATTTTGGATCAGTCAGACTTGCTTAAGTTTTCTGAAATAATTACTGTAGTAGTGCCTTGCAGGTTGAGCAAAGGCAAAGCTAGAGAAGTACCTTAAATTCCCTTGGTTAGTGGTGTGCTAGTACATTGTTGGCACTGATCCGAGATCGACCATTTGTTATTTGACCTGGGTTCAGCATCAAATGTTTTTATTTTTTAATTTCGAGGGGAAAAGGTGGAGTCTGTTTCCTTACTTTTTAAGCCAGCCATTGTAAACATCAGAATGGGCTAATACGAGGACGGGGCAGAGGCCCAGTGGCTGGAGTTGCGTTGCGCGCACTCAGCGACCTGGGTTCGATCCCCATCGGGGACGAATTCCAGGAATCCTCACGAAGTAGCAATCTTCTATAAAAATAAGCCACCAGGGCTAGTCCTGGCTGGTTGCATTTTCAGAATGGGCTAATACTTCTGTAAATTAGTGAGAGATTCCATGCATGGTTCAACTGATGACAAATCAATATCCATTGGAGTTGCTATCCATATAATTATGTACTATGAAATTTAGCTCTAATTTGGACGATGCAATGCATGCATGGATAAAGAATACCCTGGCAATGGGTTTACCAACCGGCAATGCATATGCGTACAGTATTATACAGGTGGTTACGAGATCCCCATCCGCTAGTACTATGATCGAGGCAGCGACTGCATTATTATTCCCGACGCTGACCAAAATGCATGCATGGCTATCCGACTTATCGTTTTCTGGATTATGTAGCTCTACAGAAATACAGTATTCTTGTTCTTTATAAGATTCTCACCATTTTCATAACATGGATAATGACGGTGAGCATACAGTCAGTGCGTGCGTGTACTACTATCCGTTGGAAGACAACGACGAGTACCGTACTAGTTGTAGTTTGGCTTTGGAAGTCAAACTAGTGCGAAGTGTCGGCAATTAATCCAATGCACCGTTAAGTCGTTGACCAAACTAAGTTAATTGCCGCTGGCGAAGGCACTTGGATTGAGCTCATGCTCATGTAAAAAAAATCAGTAAGTAAAAATTATCTTGAAATGTAAAACAGAGTAGCTCCAATAGTTGCGAAAAATATTAGTGCGATAAAAGTGGGGAAATGGGTGAGAACAAATAGAACTCGTCGTAGTGAGAAAAAGAAAGAGTTTCTGCATCCTTATACATGGATCCTAAGACATTTCGCAATATTTTCTAGAAAAATAGAGATGAACTCTTTTTCTAGACGAAACAATTGCTTTTCACCATAACCTTGGTCCTCTTTCTCTTTTTTCTCAGCTGCCGTCGTAAAAACAAAAGATTTACCCATGCGTGCTGGGAACTCCGCATTGCCTCATGGAAAGCGACGCCTCACCTCAGCCTACCCACTGACTCCGCGGTCCCACCCTACGATCTCCTAGACGCAGAGCGCGTTTCCACACCACAGTAGGGTACTGCTTCCTCTCTCTTTCTCTCTGCCTGCTGCTCGCTAGCTACTGCTCGCTGCCCCGCGTGCGCTCAGCTCAAAGAAGTCAGTCTTCTTCTCTCCCCTGAAAACTCACATGTTCTGAGAGAGAGAGAGAGAGAGGCAGAGGCGCCATTTCTCCAGCGGGCGGGATTCCTGGAGGTGACAGGGCGAGCGAGCTTTGCTGCTCAGAGCAGGCCGCGAAAGCCGCCGCCTCCGTCTCTCGTATAGGCCCGTGTAGCCTGGCCTCGCCTCGTAGGCTGCGGCGGGAGAAGGGAAGAATCATTCATCAATCGTCTTCTCCTTCCCATGCTCCCATCTTTCTCTTCACGGGAAGACTGACCGAGAAGCTGCATCACGGGATTCACCGGGCTTCCCAGCCTCAAGCCCTCAACAGGTGTGTACATGTCTTCTCTTCATCGCCCACCTCTTCTCCAAAGCAGGATTTATGTTTGGTGTTGGGGAAGCTTTCTTGTGTCGTGAGGAAACTCAGCAGTGTCTTCTCGTCTCTTCTCTTCCTCCCTGAAGATTTGCTTCTGGGAAGTTGGTTGAAGCTGATTGCCTAGCTAGCTAGTATGAACAAAAGAAACCTTGATCAGTCGCGAGTATGAACAAAAGAAGCTCTTCCGCTCGAGATTCGCTTTCCTTGTCCTTACCTCTGTTCATATGCGGTTCTGGGATGCGTAGGGCCACTTTGACTGCGTTGGATGGATCTGCTCATTCATGTTTCTCTTCCGACTCAACCAATTTAATCCCTTTCCAAGAAAAAACACCGTCCATAGCCCACACTCTCTAGCCCTTCGGTCATACCCCTTGCCGCCACCATTGCTGGTCTTCAAAATGTTGCTTTACTTCCTTTGCAGTACTAATGTTGGGTCGGTAGGTACACTTCTCTACATTTCCCCCCTGCAAATTGGATTGTTCTAGTTAACAGCCCCCTTTTGTGTCTTTTCAATTTGCTGCGCTTTCCTGGTTCAGAAAATGACAGTGCATGATTTTGGTTCTACTGTATTTAACCGTCCTGTCTGTGTTTTACTGGGAGGCATTTGGTGACAGTTGCAGTACTTATGTGTTCTCTGTCAACCAAAAAAGTTTTATTTAGCTGTGCCCAGAAAAGGTTTGCAAGTACCGACATGTTAATTTGGTTTAAGCTAGTATCACTAGAAAGCTGTAACCTTTATTACAGTTGGTAGTTGGAGATCTTTCTCCTTGTCTGTTAGGACTAGCCCAGGTTGTCTACCACCGACTCATCATCATCATTTCCTCACTATTCAGTTCCAGTTCTCTCCAGTCCTACATGTTTTTTCATACAGTGATCATGGTTAATCAATTTTGCTGAATAATAATGTGCAGGTGATGCGCGTTAGGAGTCCCAGCAATGGCTTCGCTTGTACCTGGGGTCCTCCTCAAGCTCCTTCAGCACATGAACAGCGAAGTGAAGGTCGCCGGTGAGCACCGGTCGTCCCTTCTCCAGGTGGTCAGCATTGTCCCCGCGCTTGCTGGGAGCGACCTGTTCACCAACCAGGGCTTCTACCTCAAGGTGTCCGATTCGTCGCACGCGACTTATGTTTCCCTACCGGAGGAGCAGCATGATCTCATATTGAGCGACACAATACAGTTGGGGCAGTTCATCCATGTAGATCGTCTTGAGGCTGCCACCCCGGTGCCGATCTTGAGGGGAGTCAAGCCAGTTCCAGGGCGACATGTGTGCGTCGGCAGTCCGGAGGACCTTGTGATGACCAGCTCCTCCAGTTTTCTTGGCACCAAGAAGGCACAACCATCCATCAATGGCTCCAAGGATGCCAACCCTTTGTCACTAGAGAAAGAGCAGAGCAAGTTACATAAAATAAATGCTACTGTGAAAAACAATGGGACTGAAAGCAAGAAACCACAGCTGACCAAGTCAAACTCTTCGCTCTCAAAACAAGCGCTGGCTAGCCTTTTTGATAAGAAGGAAGTGATTAGCTCAAAGGTAAAATCAAACATTGCTAGGTCGACGCC
Source organism: Poa pratensis (assembly GCA_947311845.1). Classification (NCBI taxonomy): domain Eukaryota; kingdom Viridiplantae; phylum Streptophyta; class Magnoliopsida; order Poales; family Poaceae; genus Poa; species Poa pratensis. Next base: position 34,184,510 of record CAMZMU010000069.1, on the reverse strand, counting down.
TTCATCGCCTAGCAGTGTCCATTCTCTACCAGCTTCGTTTGAAAGACTGCCAAATGATATGAAGCTGAGAACAAAAGCGAAAGGAGCAGACAAGTCATCACCATCTAGGTTATCCTTGCTGGAAAAGGCTGCTTCTGTGTTGAAGGTTACTACAGCAGGGAGGAAGTCCTCTGCAGGTAACTTGCTTAGTAATACTTTCTTAAGTATTGAATCGGGACCAAAGGCGTTGAGAAGAAGCTGGGAAGGGAAGGCAGATACAAAAAGCAAAGGCAATTTTGATTCAAAGTCAGCCAAACCTGACAGGAAGTCTGAGAATAGGAGCACATCGGTATGCTGACTATGCTTATCATTATATGGGTTAATATGCATGTTATGCTTAATTTCTGCCAAGTATTGACCGCCATAGAATCTACAAGGCTATCTCGTGAACATATTTTTTACAGACCCTTTGTATATCTCTATGATGCTCAAACTCATTATGGTTCATGTTTGTGTCCTTATACAAACAATATCCATAATAACTAAACTTGTTGTTTCTTTGTGATCAGACTCCTAGACGAAGACCACCAGCAGATGAGAAGCCAACACACAAGGATGACACTAAGATTCAGACTCCTCCCAGGAAGAGCACAGCAAGTGCTCCTTCAGATGATTCTGACAGAACGGTCAATAAGCATCTTTCTCCTATAAGGCGGTCGACAGGGGTTTTGAGCAACTCCAATATGACAAGTTTAGATAAGATTGCTGCGAATAGCAAAAAGCTGACCGATCCAAGCACTTCATGGACATCGCTTCCTCCACCACTTGCTAAATTAGGAAAGGTATGGCTACTTAGCTAGGTCATTGACATAATCAGTAACTTCTTAATACATGTCAGGTATAGCATTCCTAATTTCTGGCACCTTTGAGCAGCTGAGCTTGCTGTTTTTTTTTTTGGCATTTACCTACCGAATTAATAAATACACTTGCTACACTTTTCACCACATATGTGAAAATTCACGTATACATAAACTCTTTCTATGATTACCAGCAGGGGCCTATGTGCTGTTGCTGTAAATATTTTTCATCCATTTCCATTAGGCCACTGATTGAATTAAATATAGATCAGCCTGCTAGCAATATACCATATTTTCCCAGGGGGGGTGATTCCACTTTAGCCCGTGGTATTTACATATTTTATGTTATGTGCTCGTGCTTCATGATTTAATTTTGTTTTGTTACAGGAGCTTCTCAAGCATAGGGATGCAGCACAAATGGCTGCAGTTGAAGCCATACAAGAAGCTTCTGCTGCTGAGAGCTTGCTTCGATGTTTAAGGTAATTTTTATCCTCTCATTACAGCATTTATTTCTAAATTACATACCTACAATTAACAGCATTTCATGGCATTCCCAAATAAGCTGTTGAATTGTTCCATCTTTTTGGAGCAGTTCCATTCCTCCTTTGTCACCTCAATTCTTCTTAATTTCAAATGCCACTTTTTTTAGGCCGGCGCCTAATGATAGCTGTTAACTCCGCCTATGTCTTCTAGGCATAGCCGGTCCCAAGCCCGGATAAAGGAGGAGGGTTGTGATAGGCTTGGCGAGCCAACGTAAAAACTAGCCAGTCCCATGGATATGAAACCCACGAGAGTAGTACTAGGGTGGGTGACTTCCTGGAAAGTCCTCATGAAAGGTTTCATATCTAAGGGTTGTGATAGGCTTGGCGAGCCAACGTAAAAACTAGCCAGTCCCATGGATATGAAACCCATTTGGGCGAGAGTAGTACCAGGATGGGTGACCTCCTGAGAAGTCCTCATGACAGGGTTTCATATCTAGCCTACCCCAACTTGTTTGGGACAAAAGGCTTTGTTAAGGCTTAAGGTTAAGGCCTAATGATAGCTGTTATTAAGTGAATGTACATTTTTTTAATGTCTTTAGATGCACTCCCCTTTAGCTCATTGAAAATGTTTCATTTCCATTCAAGTTTTGAGCATGCAAAATTCAGGTATTGATGTGAAGCATCTAAGTTTCACATGGCTTCCATTCTTCTAATCGTTTGACAGCCTTGATAGCTGATACTTCTCTATATATTTATCTCACATGGATCCTGAAATAATTGACACATTACAAATGTCTTGGCTCTAGCTGGCTTGCATGTTGCAATGATGCTATCAACTAGTACCTTGGATGGCTCCCTCACCTTTTGACACATACACGGACTTGTGATTATTTCTGCACATGTTTGAAGTATACACTTCATATGTTCTTGTCGCAGCAAGCTAGGCAGTGCCAGTGTTCATCTTCACACACAGTGTGCTGATTCTTGTTCATACTACTACAAACTAGAAGTACAAGCTACTTGTACTTGCTACTACTGCAGTGTGTCCTCTAGAAATACTATTAACTGTTTGAAAGCAAATGCACTGTTTTTTTCTATCTCCCTGTTCTGCTCAAATAAGTTAACTGTTAGACTGTAACATTACAATTTATCTAGACTGAAAAATCCACAGTGATGAAGTAAGGACTCAATTACCTTCATTGTTGTCTGTTGATCTGAGCAGCTCGTATGCCGAGGTGAGCTCGACGGCGGAGGAGCAGAACCCGCAGCTAGCTGTGGAGCAATTCCTTGCTTTGCACTCGGCCATGTCGCGTGCCACAGTCGTTGCTGACTCGCTAGCCAAGGCAGCTGCTGCGACCTCTACGGCGACGTCACCGGACCGATCAACAGTGGGTGAAGCCGCGAGCATCGACGAGGAGTCCCTTGCCATCGCGGCGGAACGCCGCCGCCGAGCAGCCTCCTGGGTAAGCGCCGGTCTCGCCACTGACCTCTCCCCCTTCTCCCTCTACAACCTCAGGCCGGCCCCCGCCAGTGCGGCCTCCCCGCTGGCTGTCGTGCTCGTCGACGACGCGGCGAAGCCGGCGGCAGTGAAGGCGTCGCCGCCGGCCAAGTCGCGGCTATCGCCAGCAAAGGCGAAGGGAGGTCGGGCCCTGTCGCGGCGGCGGTGGCGGCGTCCGCACCTCCGCCGGAGTGGGAGAGGGGAGGTGGCGCGGAGGAGAGGGGCGAGCTCGCGAGACGGCTGGGGGAAGAGGCGAGGCGGTGGTTCCTGTCGTTCGTGGAGCGGTTCCTGGACGCAGACATGGCGGCGGCGGCGCCGTGGGACCGCGACCGCGCGGCCAGGATGCTCCCGCAGCTGAAGCGCGTCAACGACTGGCTAAGCGAGATCGGGAAACCGTCCGTGGTGGAACCGCCGGCTCCGTCCGCCGACGCGGGCGGCCAGGAGCACGTCGCAACCGCGGCCCCTGCCGCTGCGTCGAACGGCGTGCCGGAGGAGACGATAGAGCGGCTAAGGAAGAAGATCTACGAGTACCTCCTCACCAACGTCGACTCGGCCGCCGCCGTGCTCGGCGAGACGTCGCCGGCGGCGAACGGGAGGAAGGGGTGACGTGGCCTTTAAATTTCATGGGGGTGCTAAAGAGGTTTCATCGGGCCGGGCCTTTTAGAACCAAGTTATTCTGTTGGGCCAAGAAGTGTGTCTTCGAAAGAAAAAGAAAAACAAATGTGGCACGCTTGGTGCGATTTCATATTTTCGCCTTGTGTTTTTATGTATACAGAAAAGTGCTGAAAGTGGTAGTAACATGGCAAGATGTTATCCCGTTGATGTAGGCACATGAATGTGCGTGTCATTAAATATTGGTTTGATCTCCTAAAACTAGAGATTTTCCAAAGTTGTGCAATAGTAGTAATGGACAAAAAATCATCTAAAAAATTCTACCCAATATATTAGTAACTAAATATTTCATTAATGTAGGCACATGGATAAGTCTACTTCATCTCACAAAAACTACCAACTGGATTAAATAAATATTAAGAATAGTGATTTCAAATGACAACCCTTACTTCAATTTTGTGTCATAACCACCTATCCTTTTAAGTTAACGACCATAATTTTAACTTTTACAGAAATACTTAATTTTCAAAAGTGATTTTGAATTAGAGCCGTAATTTTAATTCGGTGTCATAATAAGTGATTTATTCAAGTGTTCTGGCCAATATGTAGGCACTTATAGAATTTTGTCATAATTAAGATGCTAAACTACACTATATATATTCATTGGACTAATTCTTAGTCTAAGTTCTCGGTTAACTTTGGTCTCTTAACCAAGTTGCATGACCATACCTTCGGAATCAGATCACTTGAGATGGTCCAGATAACCTCTCTCCAAGTGGAGGGGCAAATTTCATCTTGGTCAACCATGCCACACACCTTACTTCGTAGTTAAACCGAAATGTACCTTTGTAACTACCTAGTTGGAGATTAGCGTTCGATAGATCCTAATTTAGTCGATCCACAACTCAGGTCATGCGAGGATGGCATATCTAAAGACATGACGTATTTTTTTTTTGAACAAAGGGGAGGGATCCAAAAGGACCCCGACTGCATTACACGGTGGGACAAATTACATCAAGGACCAGAAAATAAAAAGAAATTACAATCAAGCCCTTGGCTTTTATAGAAAGGACCTTAGCTAAATAAAAGGGAATACAATCAGGTCCTTCTCCACCGCAGGAACAGAGCAGCTCGACACGACGGCCGCCGACGCCGTCGCCGGGGACGATGCCACTTGGAGACAGCACGACGAAGAACGCTGCCGTGGAGCTGGAGAGGGGCCTCCGCATCGGCACGTTGGCCTGGAGGTTGATGATGCCACGGCACAAGTTGCACCATGGTTCGGAGCGGCCCCATCGGCCGGGAATAACGACGGCGCAAAATCGCCGCCATTGAGGATCTCCGAGAATTGCAGCCAGAAAATTTCCCCAAGAAGCCATAGATCCGAAGCTCTGGTCTTCTTCCCCGCATCCTTTGCGCCATAGAAGACAAGAAATCCTCAAATCATGAGCTCCCACGAACCTGGCCTTCAGCCAACAGAGAAGCACTAATTTGCCATCGAACTCCAAGCTTCTGCCACGAGCTAGAGGAGACAAATCATGGAGGAATAAACCAAAGACCAGGGATTTAGCCTTATTGAAGAAGCTGCCAGCCCTTTCTTTCACCATCAGCTCCCACCACGAGAGGATTGAATGAAGAAGAAGAGCGGCACAAAGCCGGAGCTGGCCAGAAAGCCCGACTTCGATACTTCCCTTGCGAGCCTTATTTGGAGAGATGCGGAGCTCCAGCGCCACCACTAGCAGCACCGCTTGCCACCGACGGAGCGCAGCGTTGACGAAGAAGACTCCGGAGCGGCGGATCTGGCCGCAACGATCCTCCGACCTACTCTCAAACCACGGCATGAAGCCAATTACAACTATAGAGGCTAACAAAGATCTAAACCTAAATCTACTATGTACACGCCTAGCTACGCATCCGCGCTCACACCGAACGGCATCGCCGCCGGAGAGAGGCAAGAAGCGAGCCGGCGGAGAGAAAGAAGAGCTTAGAACGACTCTCAAACAGTAACTAGGAGGAGAGGCCGAGAAGGGGAAAGTCCGGTCCCTATTTTTCTTTTATCTGTGCCTTTCAAGACATGACGTATATGACATGACATATACATTGTACTTGAGATTAACAAATGACAACTCATTCGTTACGTCTGAAAGTGGCTTTGTCTGACTCGGGAAACTTGTTTACCAGATTCAGTACTATCGGCAACTATGTTTTCATTGTATTGTCTTAGAGGTTGAGTTAGCGTCTCAGTTTGCAATCGATCCCGAGACGGAGTGATGCTAACTTATTGCACCCAAAGAAATCCTCCATGTTTTAACCAAAGCTAACCATAATAAATAGGTAATCGATGTCTTGAGGCTTCGATCCGAGCTCGGTGGAGAAGGACTGGATTGTATTCCTCTTTTTAGGTGTAGGGTCCTTTTTGCATTTTCTGAGGACTTGGTTGTAATTTCCATTTCTGCTGAGGTCCTCAGTATATTCTGTAATCCCACCGACGAATATTAAGCAGTGTCTCGGTCCTTCGGGGCCGTTCTTTGTTCAAAAAAAAAGAAAAAAGAAAAAAAAGATGATAGATACAGGAGGTGATCTGAGCACAAACAATCTGTTGACGTCTCACACACTCTAGAGGTTTCTATTGGTTGCAACTAATCTTGACAACCTTAATACAAATTACTATTGGGATACTTGTTTGGCTCTAGCATCCTCTGTCAACGTACACCTAAGTGGTACAAATTTGTTATGTACATGAACGTTTCTCTTGCGGTGAGTTATGTACATGAATGTGATTTCATCATTATTTAACTTTTTATGAATGAATCTAGTTCAAGAAAATACTACATCTCGGAATAGAATGGACTTTAAATTAGATATCTAATTTAATAATGACCGTTGTACTTACATTTCAATTGTTTATGTATATATGTTGATATGATCAACATATATTGTGCTCGGTGTTGCTAAGTACCAACAAATATGAAATTTTAAATCATTTGTATAGAAAATAAAGATTAGTGACACGGTAAGCTGTAAAAGAGTAAAATTGTTTAGTATAAAAAGTAATTGTACTAATACAGAATGCGGAGGTTCTTCTCCCGAAATCGTGGCCATTGGGTAGGTTGCCAAGATGTATTTTTACAAAGACTAAAAAGCTTCTATTTTTTAAAATTTCAAAATTCTGAAAAAATGTCATGTGTATTTTTGGACATTTTATGTTTGCAGTTGCACACAATTTGCAAAAAAACACATTTTATGGCCCGTTTAAAAAGGACTAAAAAGCTCGAGCAAAATGGAACACCGAAATTTGTTCTTACAAAGACTAAAAAAGTCTATTTTTAAATGTCAAAATTCCAAAAACATATCCAGAAATTTTATGTTCGCACACAATTCTCAAAAATATATATATTTTTGTGCTCGTGTGGAAAGGAAAAAATTCTCGTGAAAAGTCATTTCACAATACTGAAATTTCACTTTTGAACAAAGGCGAAAAATGCGTCCGTCTTCGAAATGTCAAAATTCCGAAAAATGTCCGGTGTATGTATAGACATTTTATGTTCGCACATAATTTGCAAAAAAGCTATTTCTGTGGCTCATGTAATTAGGGTACAAATCTAGATAGTAAACACGATTACATGGTGGGGTGTTACTGCTAGGTGAAATGTCGATTGCCCAATAATCATGGAATGCCTAAAAACCTACTCGCTCCGTTTGGAAAAGGATGTCTTCCATATATCCAAATTTGGATGTATGTGTACACTAAAACATATCTACATACATCCGAATCTAGACAAATCTAAGACATCCTTTTCCGGACGGAGGGAGTATTAATTTACGAATACTAATACTAGCTTGCTGCAGTGGCGTTGACTACATCCTTGATCCCTCCTGATGTTCATGGAGAAGGACATGGGAATCCATCAGTTCAGTCGATGCTGAACCAGAAGAAGATGATGATGATCAGATTGAGTACGCAGATGCAATACGGCTGACAAAAACAAAATAGGAATACAAGTACGACTGAATGGATGGCCTGATTGACATAACGAATGGACCTGATATCGAGTGTAGTCGCGCTCGAGAGCCAAAGCTGATTTTCGTACTAATATACTTCTTCAATATTGTGTGGCAGATGGTGACCTACAAGGAGGTGGATACCAACAATTGTCACCAATACATTAAATCATTTTCTGCAGAAACTAAAGTGGGACTTGACAACTATTATGCATGCGATGATATCCATTTGAGAAACTTGTGTATTCACGTGAAGAGATTTGTTTGTCTAGGATAACATATTATCAAACACATTTCTGGTTGCTTCCGAATATTTCTCTAAAGGTGTCACATCTGCATCTTGAACGTCATTATGTAACATTGACATATATGGTCGAGGCTATAGCTATGCAACATGGATTGGAACTACCAAGCTCTATTGGATGCGGTGCCATCGAAACCGAGTCAGACTCACCAGAGGTTATCCAATATGTCACGGGCCAAGAAAGAATATACAATGAAGCAGTAACAATTCATGTGAATTGTTTCACGAGTATAGGTTAATGGGAAGGTCGAAACTGTCAAGAAACTCTTGAGTTGGGTCGATGAATCCACTAGATTTCTTTAGCAAACTCTCGGATGTACCGGTTATATGAGTTTTGATAAAGCTTACCCTTATGGCCTTCCCTCAAAACAAAATTTATATTAGGAGGAGTTAAAAAGCTAAATTCGGTCGGATAGCAAGGCACCGTAGGTTAATCAATTACCTTAATTATTCCTTGTGGGCTTTATCCCTAGGGAAGCCTAGGCCTCTCCCCCGCCACTTCTTTCCTCTCTGGTGTTCATCCGATGAATACCGGCACATCAAATGTTTTTCTATAAACTTCGGAACAATTCCATTGACTCTGAGATATCTAATGTACTCTTAAGAAAAATATCCGAACACGTTCGTAGTCTCGGCGAAACCATTTCGATAACACCTGAACTATTTCGACGACTCACTGAATTATCACTAGTACAAAACGACACATCGGATACCCCTCTATGGAAACGACACGAGTTAGGCTACAGAGAATCACGATTTTAGCGTTGCCGACGAGGCCTGGCAGAATTGGGCTGCGGCTGGTCCGTCAACATTGGTTACGGAGACTTTTCGATCTCCGTTACCACTATTATTGGCAACGGTCATAAATTCACCTCCTTTTCCAATACGTATCTCTATTGCAACGATTGTTGATTGATATCTGTTTGCGATGTGCTTGGGAAATTGCAGTTGCAAACTGGAAGCGCGTCTGTTCAATGCGGCTTAATTCACGAGGGATTGGAACCGCCTGCTAGCCGCTAATAAAATGTGACTGGAACCGCGCGAAGCCAGGCCGTTCTCGCATTCTCCCCTTCGTTCTCTCACACGTTCTCTACCACACTAGCACAACCGCCATGGAGGAACCCTGGTGGCAGAACGAGGAAGTCCCGAGCGACGATGTGAGCGGTGAAGACCGCGGTGAAGTCCCATGGTGGGATCAAGACCGGCTGCCGGACTCGGACCCCGATGACTCAGACCCGCCATCTTCACGCTCTGTACAAGATGACTCTGACGACTCGGAACCTCCGCCTTCACGCGAAGGAAAAGACCACTCTGATGAGGACGAGGCGCTGGAGGAAGAGGAGCCGGAGGACCCGACGGAGCCGTATTCTAGCCAGGAAGAGGACGGCTCTGATGAGGAGGAGGAACACGCGTCGGAGGAGGCGTGGGAGGAGGAGGAGCACGCGTCTGAGGAGAAGGCAACCGGGAAGAAGCGACACCACGCCGTGGATGACAACGGCGTGGAGGCAGGGCGTAAGCAGAACAAGTAGAGTAGATAGTTAGTTCAATTCTACTGTATCGATCCTTCGTAAGTAGGCCAGTGTGTCAGTGAAGAAATTAAAGGAAACAGTTGTTTATCGCCTCCGTTTGCGATGTTCTACTTTGTGCTATAAATGTGCCACTACGGCAACCCTAACGCTCTCGCTCTCACTCTCACTCTCACTCCACAGTCACAGTGTGGCGGCGGCTCCAAGCAACACCAGACCTAACCCTTATCTCTCGTAGATCTGAGCGGCGCGTCGGGCCGGCATCGCCACCGCGCAACTTCCCCCAGCGGCGCGTCGGTGAGCCGCTGCGCATCTTCCCCCAGTATGTCGCCGACACGCATCTGCTGGTCTATTGCCGCGCATCTTCCCCGAGTATGTCGCCGACTAGATCTTACACTTTATTTAAAGTAGCATAGAAAACTTGAAAGGGCATGGCACCCCCATGTGTGGTTTTGGTAATTAATGATAATCCCTATGGACTAATGGTTGCATTGAGTTACTCTTGTAGTGTTTGTCCATAGGCAAATGCTTGAACTCCATATGTTGGATTCAAGGTTGATGCCATAAAGATATTGATATAATGGAGTATTTGGCATCAGGATCATCGAGTTGTATGGATATATTTGATATGATCAAGAAGAAGAGTATGTGATGGCCAAGTTGTTATTCGAGGAGTTATCCGATGATTGTTCATATGCGAGTTGAGCATATTGCAAGTATGTCTTGAAGAAAAGGATTATGTGATCATTCATGGTTATCTTCAAGACATCATCTATTGAAAAGAGAAGAAAAAATACAAGGTTGATTAAGATATTGATCAACACACAAAGCTACAAGATGTACCAAGTGAGATCATGTATCTCTTGGTATGGTAAGCAATTGTCCATATAGCTTTGTGAACTAACCCATGATATGTGTGTAGCATTTCTATATGTGATTAGGTATCTTTCTATGGGCTTGCATCAAATGAAGATTTCATATAGCCCATGAACGATGACGTCAAGTGGTGATCATCATCAATGTTGAGAAGCGCAAGTTCAAGAGGAGCACACTAGTACAGAACGACACATCGGATACCCCTCTATGGAAACGGCAGCAAAAAGGCAACAGACAACGCTCACAAAGGCAACGGTTAAAAAAAATGTGTGTCACAATTGAGCCTATGCAGGAATAGATTCACGACACATCGGCAACGGTCAATCATATTCAACTGTATGCGATATTTTTGTAACGGGTTAAAATATTGGTCCGTATGCAACTTAGTTGGGCCAAAAGGCCTTTTTAGACACTCCAGTATATAAACCTACACCAACTGTCCAATCCTATCCAAATCCATTCCCCTCCAGATCCCGCAGCCAAGTCTTCTCCCTTGTATCCTCTAGGGTTCGAGTGGTTAAGCCGGCGGCCGATTTGGGTGCCGCCGCCGCCACCCCGGCGTCCTTGGACTTCCCGTCACGCGTGTCGATGCGGAGGACGGAGGTCTCCAAGGACGCGTTGTTGGGCGTTCCCGCATCCAAGCGCGCGGCGCCCTTCTCCTCCACCTCGGTCTGTGCCGGATCCGCCTTCTCCGGCGCGTCGACCGCACCGCCGGTGCAGCAGATGGCAGAGAACCTAGGAAGTCTGGGGCGGCGCGCCCTTCTCCTCCACCCCCGTCTGCGCCGGATCCGCCTTCTCTGGCCTGTCGTCAGCGCCGCCGGTGCAGATGATGGCGGAGGACCTCGGGAATCCGTGGCTGCGCGACCCGCGTCTCAAGGCGTCGTGCTCCTCGTTGCCACGGACCTTCGCCAGCACGGTTGTGCGCACGTGCAGATCTTGTCGAAGATGCGCTCTCTGGGCACGCGTGGAAGATGCTGCACTGGTCGAACTCGGCAAGATCTGCGTTCCTCCGCGAGTCTGAGGTATGTGCGTTCCTCGTCTCCTCCAGTTGCTCATTACATGCGCTTTTTTGGATCGAGGATCACCAAGCTCTAGCTCCTTCACGAATTCTGTATGGACAAGATCTGGGGTCTGGACGAGGCAGCACCAATGATTCCAGATTCATGATTGTAGAAATTTAGTTTCTGTTTAGATCTGCGTTCTATAAATTCATTGGAGGCCCTCGAGTCACACACATGATTCTAGAAATTATTTCATTTGTTCTTTCTCGTATGTTTTTCTAGCACAAACATTTGCTCACATGACACTTTAATGATTTAGGTGATCGATGATGGATTTGAGACTTGAAGATGCTGTTTTTGGACTGTTAAGGCGATGTTGTTTGGGTAGTCTAATCTGTCTTGCATTTTGAATCGTGTGACTTAGTTGTAAAATGATGTAAAATATTGTGTATTTTGACTTGTATACACTGCGGAAGACATTCTGTGCATCATTTATTGCTACCTATGCCACCGGCTAGCAGCCGGTGGCCTGGTTTTTTTTAATATTCTTGACGCTCAAAGGAAACGGTTAAAATAACCGTTGCATATGGACGAGTTCACATTAGTATCAGACGCGGGGCAGGGGACCCATTCTCCGTCACTAATGAGGTTTTGCGCCCGTTGCCATAGTGTCGCTCTGTACTAGTGGCATCTCGAAGAAATCCTAGGCTTGAAGCTTGCCACCCATTTAGAGATAATGTTCATGTGAAGATGTGCCTAAGAGAGGCTCTCACATAGTGGAGTATGGGGGAGCAATGTTTGAGTCTTCACCAAGCGAAGCGCAATCAAGAAATGTGGTCCACTTGAAAAGATCAAGATCGACGTCATCTAGCTCAAGTGGAATGCGCAAGGCAAAGGTATGATGTTGATAGGGTTTCTATTTTACCGGTCTCATGGTACTAGTTGGGAGACCGAGTTATAGGATAGATACCGTACTATCAAGAGGAGCTCTCAATTGAGCTTTAGCGTATCAGTTGGAGAGAGCTCAAACCTTTGCATACTTGGCTTCATCTTTCTTGGTTCTTATTTGGATTTTCTCTGTGTGGAGATTTGGAGCTTGTTGTGATCTTCATAACAAGCTCAAGTTCATCAAAAACGGATTTCGTATGAAAAACTTATTGCGTTGTTGATGTTGGAGGTTTTGCCGGTTGTTTCTTTATAGAAAGATTTTACCTTTCTACATTTGGTTTTATCCTCCCATGCTGGACTATGATGTTTCTATGCCTGATCTTGTCGGGCTCGTCGTGGTGATTCTAACGAGTCCAAGAATATCAAAAACAGAGTTCGTATGCATAAGATATCACGTTTCTCGTCCGTGTGTTTCTGGAATTCTGAACCACTCAGAAAATTCCGAACGGATTCCGAGCGGGTCGGAATTCCGAACTCATTCCGGACCAATTCCGGGTTTTGGCTCTTTCGGTACTGTCTACCCTCCGGAACCAGTTGATAGACAGTTGAATTATTCCGAGTCACTCAGAATTCCGAGCCAAATCCGGATTCATTCCGAACGGCACGAATCTGGCCCAAACGGTCGGATTTTTGGGACCTATAAAATGGGGCCTTCTTCCCCAACGGTTCCCTAACTCTTGAGCACGGTTTTGACCTCCATTGTTGACCCTTTAAAGCTTTGCTTTCTCTCTATTCCTCCATGATTCTTGCCTCCAATTAGAGGGAAAAGAGAGAGGAGATCTAGATCTACCAATCCACCAATCAATCTCTCCTCTAAGTGAGGGGAAGCTTTTGGATCTAGATCTTGGAGGGATTTTGTGTTCTTCCTCTCTTCTCCCCCGATAAGCATTAGTTGCTTTGGTGGGATTTGAGAGAGAAGGACTTGAGCACTTCTTGTGTTCTTGCCCATTGCATCGGTTGCATCGGTTTGAGTTCTCCACAGTGATACGTGGTAAGTGAAGTTGAGTAGCTTGTTACTCGTGGGTACTTGGGGTGCCCTAGAGCTTGTCCTCTAGGGTACTTGTGAGGACCCCGGATTAGGTATCCGAGATACTCGTTATGTTTCCTGCAACAATCCCATGATCAGTCTGTTGTTGCACATAACTCGAATTGGTATCACAGAACACCCATAAATACCGAATAAATATACTTACTTGATTGAAGGCATAACCTTAACAGGTACTTGCAGCGGAAATCACCCAAAACAACGTGGAGCCCAAGTCATTTGCCAACCCTACAGGCAGCTGACTGGGAAGCGCCCTAGTTCGCATTGACATCAGGGAAGTCTTCCTCTTCGACTGCTCATCTTCAAAACCTGGCTAAGACAATAGCCAGGGACGAAACAAATATGAGTACATTTGAATGTACTCGCAAACTACCCCCGACATGAGCGTGCAATAGCATCATTTTTATTATAATAAAAACCTTTATTTTGAGGAAAGAAGACCTTTAGAACTTTTTCCCATAAATCTATCTTTGTAAGAATTTTCTTTTAAAACTTTTCCCGAAAATACATCTTTGTTGAAAAAGGTAAGAAGTCTCTTTAATAAACATTTTCCCGGAAAATCACCATTTGTTTATTTCTCCAAAACTCCTCCTTTTTCGACCATAACCCTTCATGGTCATTCAATCCCAACAACCTCATACCAGCCCTTCGGTATAGTTGCCTAAAACATTTTCCACTTTCAAATCGCAAAACTCTTCACTTCTCGACCATAGCCCGTCATGGTCAAATCATTCTCCAGCAACCTCATACCAGCCCGTCGGTAGAGTTGCAGATACAACACATCTCCATTTTATTTTCAAATCTCAAAACTTTGCAAAAACTTGCACATGGTCAAAGCAGTTCTTTCCAACTGTCCATATCCGAGGACTCGGCTATTCGAATAGTTTTACACTCTGCAGAGGTAGCATGCTTTTCCCACATCCATCCGGTAACTCATCGTGTCCGCCACGTCCCGCCATACAAGGTGTATGCGAAGTTGAGTCACCGACCCTAGCCTGTCCTTTGCTCATGCTAGTATAGGATCCTGCCCTTATGATATTTTCCACCGCACTTAACCCAGCCCGTCGGAATCTAAGTGTGAGGACTCATAGTTTTGCCCGGCGATTTATGGTGGAACCTTCAATCCTCCTCCTTATCTTTCCATAGAGTTTGAGCGAGGACCCGGGCCAGGGGTAGATCAACACACTATCCCCTTATGCATAACGGAGTCGTCTCCGTCGATGAGGTCTCCCATACTAATATGAGCAAATTATATGACTAAGCCCTTTTCCCATAGGTGGGTAAATGTGGTCGCACAGGGTATTGGTTGTTCTGTAAGTACAAGGACACAATGTGCATTTTTCATAAACATCACCATTCTCCATTTTTCCACTTCAACACCGACATCTCGGCATTCCATATCCACACAAGTATTTTCAAAGGAGTTTGGAGTAAACAATATTTTTCCCATCCTATAGTTTGGAAAAGAAATTCCAGCTAGTATCTCCATATAGGGTGTCAAAATAATATACTTGTAGTTTGGAAAAAAGGGTTTTCAAAATCATAGCTTTAGTGGCAAACACCACATAAATCACTTTTGCTCTTTATAAGTAAAACATGTGAACCAAAATAGATGTATATAAATGCAAGCTCAGAGGATAGCTTGCCTGATTCCAGCATAATGTTCCTGGCTTCTTCTCACTGATCAAAGAAATAATTCCCATTCTTCCTCGATAAATCCTTTCCAAATACCACTCCGGTAGCGTTTATTTCTAGCGTCGCAACATGAAAATAAAACAACACTCAATAAGCAAACCAAACCACAAATGGTATACAAACAAGGAACAAACCACAAGTATCAAACTAATCACTCAAGCCACAAACATAGCACTAGTTTAATCAAGCAACGAACTAAATTTATATTTACCAGGGCATTTATACTCACAGGAGTATAACACCAAACACATGCTAAAACATAGAGCACCAAGCCATCCTCAATTAGAGGTAATTAACAACCACTTTTCTCTAATCAGGAAATACTTCAGACAAAAGTTAAACTACCAATTAATCTTGGTAATTCAAAATATCTCACCAAGCTAAGGTGGATACACTAACAAGATATTTAAGCTAGTACTCAACTCAAGTCCATCAAGTTCATCAAGCCATGCAAATATATTACTCATACCAATTTGCCTAACAAATTCCACTAACAGTACTAACATATTACAACCTGCTAAACAATAATAACATGCAAGCAACAGTACCACAACAATCCTTAACCAGCAAGGCATTCATATTAATCACACACAATATTCTCACATCAAAATAAACAAACATAGTAATTCCTAATTACTAGGTGAAAAGTTATATAGGGAGTGAAACCCTAATAAACACATGACTCACAATTAGCTCTTCTAACATGCTAGCAAGATTAAGAAAACACATCACAACAGGGGATTACCACCCTACACATGCTAGGAAACACATTTATAACCAACAATTAATAAAGTCCTAATAAAAATAGGCAGAAAATGCCTAAACCTTATAATTAGCACCACAGTCAATCAGTGACTCCTAAATTCAAACCAAGCTAGGGATATGTTCTTCTATACATATAGAAGACAATCCAATTAGATTTACTCCAAAAATCCTCACACAAAAATTCACAAAAATCACCAAAGTGCCACTGGTGGTTTTATTAAAAAGAATAGAACTTTTGTTTTAAACTTCATTTGCATATAAGACCAACAGATCTGGAAAGGTACCACTTCAGGCTTTCCAGGGAATTTTAGTTTGAAATATTTGGATCTATAAAACTCTAGATATCTAATTTTTAATGTGAAGCATACTTTTTATGGGTTTAAATCTAGAAGGCACATAAAATAATTATTTTGCAAACAGCCAGTGCTGCATGTTTAGGAAAACTCACAGGAACACTACAAAATTTACATCATAATATTTGCACACATAGATCTACCACAACAGATTTAAATCTACACTGCAGTTTAAATAGGAAACAAATAGATATTAGATCTACAAAAAAAACATGTAAATGAATGAAGTGATCCAAGTACTCGTGACGAATCGGTACGGGCCATCGTCTTCCTCCCGATACGCGTGGATGAGCTCGGCATCGAGCAGGGAGAAGGCGAGGACGGCGTCGGCGTCTTTTGGCGTCCTAAAAGAAACGGTGATGCCCTAGGGTTAGCTTACGGTGAGGGGAGCACAGAGACACGAAAATGGCGGGGAATGGAGGACCGTGCAGCTCGTGAGCTTCCTCGACGTTCGACGGCCGGAGATGAAGAAGACGGTGATGCCCCGCTCGATTCAAAGCTTCTCGCGACGATTCTTTGGGCGAGGATGGAGAGGACGATGAGGCGGATCTTCGGGTGGTCCTCGATCTGCTCGGGGATGGCTCAATCGACGGCGGCAGCAACGGCCACGGTTAGCTAGGGTTCGGGTCGGGGAGAGCAGCAGAGAGAGCGGAGAGCGAGTGGGGAAAAGATCTAAGGGAGAGGGACAACGCGGCGTCGAGGCGGCCTTATCCTCCTCGCAGGACAGCGGAGAGGAGGGGGCCTGGCGAGCGACGTGCGGGAGCGAGCGACACGGCGGCCTGGCGCCATGTGTGCCCACGGGAGCTACAGGAACACGAAGACACTTTCATAGATAGCCCCCTGGAT
The DNA here is from genome assembly GCA_947311845.1 of Poa pratensis. Lineage (NCBI taxonomy): Eukaryota > Viridiplantae > Streptophyta > Magnoliopsida > Poales > Poaceae > Poa > Poa pratensis. Next base: position 34,167,721 of record CAMZMU010000069.1, on the reverse strand, counting down.
TTCCATTTCTAATTACAACTAGGTCCTTTTTCTGTTTCTTTTAAAACCAGTATCACTTCAAGGATTTAATTGGGGTAGTAAAACATTTTATAAAAAATTGAAAATAATCATGTGGCCTCCCCAATACATGTAGAAGCTGCACACAAATTGGGGCTTCAAAATAAAATGATTTGCACAACTTTTGTTCATAGGGTTTAAAAATGGCATTTTTCTTAAATACAAATTTATAATCCTTTGAAATTTTGAAGCAAGTTCAAATATTATTTTTAAACTCTTGGAACTTCCTTGACAAATATATTAGCTTTTATATTTGTGTTTGTCAGAAACAAACACATTTGAATTGAATCAAAAGAATAAAATATGATTTCATAGTTTAAATAGAATTAAGTGGTAACTATATAATTTTGAGAAGGGAGGGGTATGAGAAGGAGATGGTCATCTTTTTACCTCATCCATGGAATTAATTTCATAAAGAAAATATTTGCTTGAGAGAAATAGAGAGTGAGGTAGATGGATTAATATATTAAGATCATTTCTTTAACTCTTGATCTTAATTTCTATTTGTTGAATAATTGGAGGAGTTTGTTTTAAATTTAAGTCACATTCCAAATTTGTTGCCAAGAGTGTTTTTAATTTACTACTCTAGCACACTTGGTTAATTATACACACAAGCAACAACACAACAAGATCACATCACAACCAAGTCCACACAAGGTCAAACACAGCAATGGGAAGTAAAACACAATCATCAGTGAAACATTTCAAAAGTTTTTGTTGGTTCTGAAATTTGGGTCTTGTGAAACTAAGTTTTTCTTAGTTTCCAAATTTGGGATGTGACAGTACTTGGGGAGCCCTAGACGGTCTTTGTTGATCTCGGAGTTTTGGTGGCTCCCGGGATTAGTTGAGAGCCTCCAATTGAGTTGTGGAGTGTGCCTCAACCTTGTGTTTCTTGTGGCTTTGGGAGCCGCGGGAATTCGGTGGGAGCCTCTGATGCATGTAAAATGCATACATGAACTTTGCATTGTTTTACTTATATTCCAGTCATATTTGCATCATATAAGGGTTATATCACTGTTTTATAATGATTTTTGGAATATTTCATGATTTTCCTATTTTTATGGAATTAACCCTGCGCAGGCAGAAACCCCTATTTCTATATTTTAATGTTTCAGGGACCCAAACGACGTCCAAATGACCTGCAAATTTACGAGCTTCAATTTTTGGAAGGAAGAAGACTTGGGAGCGAAGGAAACAAACAAGCGGAGACCCGAGGGCCAAGATAGGTGGGCCCACGCGGCCAGGTATATGGGCTGCGTGGGACCCCCTTTTGGGCCTCGGAGCTCCGTTGCCGTTGATCTTTCCTCCACCGACTCCGTCTTGACCTAAAACCGACTATAAAAATAGTCCCCCGAGGAGTTTCGCGAGGAGGCAACGGAGAAACACAAAACCACGAAACAGAAGACAGAAGGCTGCCGCCGGAGAAGATCGGAGGGGGAAACGCCGCCGGGATCACCTCCGGAAGGCTCCTCCATTCCTCCTCCGGAGTCTTCATCAAGTGTGCTCACCATGACCATGTGTGAGTAGTTTTTACCGAGGCTGAGCTCGTGCCGGTAGCTATGTGGTTCATCTCTCTCCCATGGTGTGATATTTTTGTGATCATGAACTTTGTAATCTAGTTGAATCCATAGATGTTACTCTTCATTATCTTATGAATTATGCTACTCAAGTGGTTTTATTAATGTAATCTCCGGAGTCACCTTTGTCCCATGGTGCGAAGTTGACAGTGTGCGCACCGTGTGTGACTTTAGGCTAAAGATTACAGGAATACTTATCATGAGTTGTTCTTTTGTTGGTTGTCACTATAAAATTGTGGTGTTTGTTTAGTACTATTTTGGGGCGCTCATAGTGACATTGGGGTTCCCTAGATGTCGAAGACAGACTTTAAGGTGTGCTTTTGCAGCCCTACACGATGGTCTTGGTGTTCTATGATATTGTGGTGTTTGTTCACTCAGACTTTAAGGTGTGCTCTTGTAGCCCTACGCAGTAGATTGGTATTTCTATCCAACGGGATAATAGTTCAGAGTAGCATAGTGAAGAGGGAATATTGATGTATTCAATTATATTATTATTGTTGGGAGTGTCCACTAGTGAAAGTATGATCCCTAGGCCTTATTTCCAAGCATTGAAACACCGTTTGCTCTCATTTTGTTCATGTTTGCTTGCTGCCATCTTTATTTCAGATTGCAATTACCACTTATAATCATCCATATTACTTGCATTTCACTATCTCTTCGCCGAACTAGTGCACCTATACATCTGACAAGTGTATTAGGTGTGTTGGGGACACAAGAGACTTCTTGTATCTTAATTGCAGAGTTGCTTGAGAGGGATATCTTTGACCTCTACCTCCCTGAGTTCGATAAACCTTGGGTGATCCACTTAAGGGAAACTTGCTGCTGTTCTACAAACCTCTGCACTTGGAGGCCCAACACTGTCTACAAGAATAGAAGCGTGCGTAGACATCAAGCTATTTTCTGGCGCCGTTGCCGGGGAGGTAAGGTAAAAGGTACTCACATCCTCTAGCTACTTAGCTATTTTCTAGCACTGTTGCTGACGTGTGAGTGCTTGAAGGTATTTCCTTTAGATTCTGCAGTTATATCTTTTTGTTTCTTTTTTATTTCACTAGTTAGGCTTAATGGAAAACAACAAAAAAATAGAGATATTTATGAACTTTATATTGAATTAGGACATGATGCTTTTGAAGAGAAAATTAAAAAATCTATGGAAGTGTGTTTGCATAATAGTGATACCAATGTTATTAGCATGAATTCTTTGAACACCATTATTGCTAATGCTATGGAAAAGTCTAAGCTTGGGGAAGCTGGTTTTGATGAATATGGTATTTTTAGTCCCCCAAGTTTTGAGGAGAAAAATTTCTTTGATGATACTTTGCCTCCAATTTATGATGATTACAATGATGGATGTGATAGTTTTACTCCCACTATTACTAATGAAACTGTTTTTACTTATGTGGAGAGTATTGATACTTTTATGCATATGGATCATGGTAAGAATGTTTCATGTGATGGTTATATTGTGGATTTTATCAATGATGCTACTGAAAGTTTTTATGAGAGAGGGAGACATGACTTCATATACCACAATAATATTAAGTCTCCTTCTTTTTGTTGAAAATTTTGAAGTTGCACTTGCTTTGCCTTCCTATGCTAGTCACTTTGTGCTTTATTGATTTATTTTCTTACAAGATCCCAATGCATAGGAAGTGGGTTAGACTTAAATGTGTTTCACATTTTTCTCTTGATGCTCTCTTTTGCATTTCAATTCTTGTTCCTATGTGAGCATCATTAAAACTATCATGGCTGTCCAGAAAACAGATTCCTAAGCTTCACTGCGAAAAATGTTAAAAATCACAGAAAAGGAATTTTGACCTGAAATTTTACGACAGCAATCTTCAGTTATTAATACACATTTCATTAGTTCAAAATTTTCTGATTTGAGCAACGTAAGTGCCTCTGAAAATTCACTCTTTACGGGCTGTCCAGTTTTTGACAGATTCTGTCTTTATTTTGCATTACTCTCATTACTTGTGTTTTGTGTAGTTCTATTGATCAAAGGGCAATGCACAACCATAGTAACAGTAGCTAATGTTTAGAATCAACTCATGATATGTCTTTGCTGTACCTATGAGGATTTAATTTATGGAGACACTAACCCCTCTAATCAAGTTTTATGTTGAGTTTTGTGTAAAGAGAATTTTTCAAGTGGAAGAGTTGAGGGTGATGAACAAAGATCAAGAGGGACAACCACTCAAGCTTGGGGATGTTACCCCTAGACTCACCCAACATATATCAAATAAGTACAAGAATTCAAGCTTGGGGATGCCAAGCCACCTCACTCCAACCATCTTGATAACAAGTAAGTAAGCCTAGCTACATGGCTATAAAGAAAGCGCTTTACGGGAGGCAACCCGGTTGTTTTTATTTTGATTTTCTTTGTGTCCTCTTGCTGTAACAAGAGACTTTTTTTTAGTTTAGTTTCTGGAATTTTTAATAAAGTGCCAAGTTTTACTCATTTTGGTTTGAAAAGTTGCTTATAGCGTTCGGAGATTTTATTCCTGCACGAATCTGTGCACGGTATGATTTTTAATTCTTATTCTGTAACTCCGAATGAGCTCATATTTGAACTGTAGTTGCAACTTTTCATCCTCTGTATGCATGAATTTTTCGGAATTTTTCGACAAAGTTAAGTAGGGTAGAAAAATACGTTTTGCTGCTGCTGTTTTTCTGGACAGATTCTGTCCCATTTTGTTTGATGCATGCTTTGAACTTTTAACTTGAACCTTTTTTATCCAATTGAGTTTATGAGTAGGCATACAACATTATACACTTTCTGGACATTCATATGAATTTTTGTTCAAGGATTATATGCAGCAAGAAATCTATTTGTTTATCACTACTAATGCACCCCACAGAAAAGAAATGGGAGAAACGGTGTTTTGAAGTTTTTTCACAGGGATTAGAGGAGATGCACCAAGAGCTATCCAAGGATGGTGAAGACCATAAGCTTGGGGATGTGAAGACAACCCCACTGGACCTACACACTCTCGGTTTGCACACGTCTAACTTCTGTTTTTCGATCGAAAAACTTTATCGCATAAACTTGGAGCGTCTTTTTGTTTGTTTTGGTTTGATTTTTATTTTGTGAGACCACCACACTATCATTTATATATGAGAGAGCTACTGGAAATTTGGGTTGAATTATGTTGGATGCTATTATTATATTGGGAAAAGGGATGTTTGAGTTGATTTTAAAAGATACATATAGTTGCATGATTCATGAGCTTGTTAATGAGTAATAATTTGCAAGTATTTTATCAAGAGCTATCTTTTATTCATGTTTTGATGCTGAATGTTATTTTACTTTGTTTAACATGGATTAGTTAGTTCTATGGACACTCATGCATGCATTTAGATGGTCAACTTTCTCCCTCTTGCTAGCCCAAAAATTCCAACAAGTAAAAACTTGTTTCCAACACCTTCAACCAAAGTTTTTCCAGTGAGTCCACCATATCTACCTATTAGCTTTATGCTATTCCGAGTATGTTTATCATGATATTTGTGTTATCTATACCTCTGAATGAAAATGCTTATGTTGTTGATTGTTATGGGAAAAGTTGGTTATAGAGCTCTCTCGAACTTGATGCACACTTTACTTTATTGCATAAATAAAACATGACCCATTGTGATTAAAATTATGATGTTGTGGGCTTGACAAATGTCTTTGGTTGAGAGTTAGCTCATATGTGCTGTCACATGGCAAGCTTTCAACATGCACTTCATTTCATTTAGTTGATATCATGTACTTTTGTTTATGGATGCTTACCATGGGTGAAATAAATGTGGAAATGAAGTAGTTTAAATGAGTTTGTATAAATGGTTAGAGAGACGCCTGGGCCGCTAATCTAAGCCATGCATCATTCATGGTGGAAATTTACTTACATGCTATGGTGAACCTTCTGTGATACACCTTACAATAAAAAGCTATCTAATGGTAAATAAAAAGGGTGTTGAGATTGTTCATTTGTTTGTTTGTCTTGTCATTTTGATATGGGCTTGTTCCATATCCTGGGACAAGAGGTACCCCAGTTGACGCTCTTAATGATACTATTATTACTTACAATGATATTTAACTTGAACTTGCTTTGTTTCCCAAGGTGAGTAACACATGGAGTAGGTACTTGTATTCAAGGGGCATGAGACTTTCAACCTGTACTTTGTCAAGCACACTACTCATATTTGCTTTCACTTTAAACTTAATCATTCAAGATGCTATGATAGGGAATGAGAGCTTGACACCAAGGATTACCACGTTGCAATCATTAACTTAAGTAGAAGTTCAGAAGTTAGATGAAATTTATTCATGCTTTACCTCTACTCATATATTCTTTCCAAAGTGTCCACCTTTTATATTCAGATTTTCATCAATACTCTATGGCCATTATCGGATGTTCTTTCTTTTCATTATGCATACATGTGGTCCATAGTACTTTCTTTCATGTTACACTTTGTGAATTATCATTGAACATCCTTGCATTGAATACTTGATATCACTTCATAATCTATCTTGCATATTGCTACTCCTTTTAAGAATGAATCATTTGACTCTATGTAGCAATAGTAATCATCTTTGATATCCATTGTTAGTATTAAATTGCAAAGTCCATGTTAGTTTTATCACCTTCATACTCGAGGACGAGTATAGGTTAAGCTTGGGGATGTTGATGCATGTAAAATGCATACATGAACTTTGCATTATTTTACTTACATTCCAGTCATATTTGCATCATATAAGGGTTATATCACTGTTTTATAATGATTTTTTGGAATATTTCATGATTTTCCTATTTTTATGGAATTAACCCTGCGCAAGCAGAAAACCCTATTTCTATGTTTTAATGTTTCAGTGACCCAAACGACGTCCAAATGACCTGCAAATTTACGAGCGTCAATTTTTGGAAGGAAGAAGACTTGGGAGCGAAGGAAGCAAACAAGCGGAGACCCGAGGGCCAAATAGGTGGGCCCACGCGGCCAGGTACATGGGCCGCGTGGGACCCCCCTTTTGGGCCTCGGAGCTTCGTTGCCGTTGATCTTTCCTCCACCGACTCCGTCTTGACCTAAAACCGACTATAAAAATCATCCCCCGAGGAGTTTCGCGAGGAGGCGGCGGAGAAACACAAAACCACGAAACAGAAGACAGACGACTACCACCGGAGAAGATCGGAGGGGGAAAACGCCACCGGGATCACCTCCGGAAGGCTCCTTCATTCCCCCTCCGGAGTCTTCATCAAGTGTGCTCACCATGACCATGTGTGAGTAGTTTTTACCGAGGCCGAGGGCTCGTGCCGGTAGCTATGTGGTTCATCTCTCTCTCCCATGGTGTGATCTTTATGTGATCATGAGCTTTGTAATCTAGTTGAATCCATAGATGTTACTCTTCATTATCTTGCTACTCAAGTGGTTTTATTAATGTAATCTCCGGAGTCACCTTTGTCCCATGGTGCGAAGTTGACAGTGTGTGCACCGTGTGTGAATCTTAGGCTAAAGATTACAGGAATACTTATCATGAGCTGTTCTTTTGTTGGTTGTCACTATAAAATTGTGGTGTTTGTTTAGTACTATTTTGGGGCGCTCATAGTGACATTGGGGTTCCCTAGATGTGGAAGACAGACTTTAAGGTGTGCTTTTGTAGCCCTACACGATGGTCTTGGTGTTCTATGATATTGTGGTGTTTGTTCACTCAGACTTTAAGGTGTGCTGTTGTAGCCCTACGCAGTAGATTGGTATTTCTATCCCAACGGGAGAATAGTTCAGAGTAGCATAGTGAAGAGGGAATATTGATGTATTCAATTATATTATTATTGTTGGGAGTGTCCACTAGTGAAAGTATGATCACTAGGCCTTATTTCCAAGCATTGAAACACCGTTTGCTCTCATTTTGTCTCATGTTTGCTTGCTGCCATCTTTATTTCAGATTGCAATTACCACTTATAATCATCCATATTATTTGCATTTCACTATCTCTTCGCCGAACTAGTGCACCTATACATCTGACAAGTGTATTAGGTGTGTTGGGGACATAAGAGACTTCTTGTATCTTAATTGCAAAGTTGCTTGAGAGGGATATCTTTGACCTCTACCTCCCTGAGTTCGATAAACCTTGGTAGATCCACTTAAGTGAAATTTGCTGCTGTTCTACAAACCTCTGCACTTGGAGGCCCAACACTGTCTACAAGAATAGAAGCGTGCGTAGACATCAGCCTCCAATTAAGTTGTGGAGTGTGCCTCATCCTTGTACGGGTTCGGTGACCACCCTCGAGTGTCCCTTAGTGGTTCGTGGTACTCTACATTGGTAGAGGCACGAAGGAGATTACGGTGTGCCATTTGACGGCTATTCGAGGATCACTTTGTGACTCCGCACTGCTCCAATGGAGACGTAGCTTCCATTGGGAAGTGAATTTCGGGATAAATCATCGTCTCCAAGTGCCTCGGTATTTCTATACCCGAGCTTCTTACTTATGCAATTTACTTTGTGATAGCCATCGAGCTTGAAGTAATATATCTTGCTATCACATATTTGCTTATCTTGTTTAGCATAAGTTGTTGGTGCACATAGGTAAACCTAGCTTGTTTAGGTTTCGTGCTTGATAAATTAAACGCTAGTTTTATTCCGCATTTATTCAAGTCTAAACCGTAAAGATTTTTAATCGCCTATTCACCCCCCCTCTAGGCGACATCCGTGTCCTTACAAAACATTTCTAGTATTTGAAGTATAGTATTGTGTCTGTTTTATAGTACTACCGATGATGAATAGATCCCTCAATACTAAATCTTGCACTATTTAAAGTCTAATAGGGTAAATTAATTTCAACTCTTTGTAGTACTACCGATGATGAATAGATCCCTCACTACTAGTCACAACTTTTTGTCAATATGCTAATCCTCGTTATGGTTTTGTGTAGCTATTGTATGAAGTAATAGTATATTTCGGTGACAATGCATAAAAATGGTGAGCCACCCACAAGTATAGGGGATCGCAACAGTCTTCTTGGGAAGTAAAACCCAAATTTATTGATTCGACACAAGGGGAGACAAAGAATACTTATAAATCTTAACAGCGGAGTTGTCAATTCGGTTGCACCTGGAAAAGCACTAGTAACATGGGTGATGTGAAAGCAGCAGTAATATTAGAGCAATGGCACCAGAAAATAGTTGTTTGCGTGGGGTTGACGGAAAAGCAATGATGATTACAGATGGATCGGGGTTCCCAGCTATCTACACTAGAGGTAACTCTCCAAGAACAAGTGTTGGGTGAACAAATTACAGTTGGGCAATTGACATAATTGAAATAGCATTAAGATAGAACATCCAGTCTATTAATCATGTAGGCATGTTTTCCGTATATAGTCATACGTGCTCGCAATGAGAAATTTGCATAACATCTTTTGTCCTACCAGCCCGTTTGCAGCGGGGCCTCAAGGGAAACTACTGGTAATTAAGGTACTCCTTTTAATAGAGCACCGGAGCAAAGCATTAACACTTGGTGAAAACATGTGATCCTCATATCAAAACCATCCCCTCCGGTTATCCCAGTTGCTGTCACTCTGGGGCCTCGGTTCCGGATAAAGACATGTGCAAACAACTTGTAGATACAATCTAAGTAACAATTATAGAGCTTAAATCTAAGATCATGCCACTCGTGCACTAGTGACAAGCATTAAACACAACAAGATTGCAGCAACAATAACTCACAAACTTTGATGGATAGACTGATCATAATGTAACAATTCATCGGATCCTAACAAACACAATACCGATTACATCATATGGATCTCAATCATGTAAGGCAGCTCATGAGATCATTGTATTGAAGTACATGGGAGAGAGAGAACCCGTAGTCCATGGGGAACTACTACGGAGCATGATGGAGGCGGTGGCGTCGATGGAGATGGCTCCGGGGTCAATCCCCGTCCCGGCAGGGTGCCGGAACAGGAACTTCTGACTCCCAAAACTTGTTTTCGATGGCGGCGGAGCTACGGAACTTTTCTTGGAATATGACTCTGGCATTTAGGGTTTTCGCGTCGGGAGGAATAAATAGGCGAAAGGGCGGCGGCTGAGGGCACCCGAGGGGCCCACACGCACCCTCGGCGCGGCAGGAGGTGGGGCCGCGCCGAGCCCTTGTGTGGCCGCCTCCTGGCGCTCCTCCGTCTCCCTTTTGGACTCCGTGTACGTGTCGGTGAAATAGGGACCTCCGTTTATTTTCGTCCAATTTCGAGAATATTTCCAGAACATCTTTTTTGGAATACAAAAACAGCAGAAAACAGGAACTGGCACTGTGGCATCTTGTTAATAGGTTAGTCCCAAAAAATGTATAAAAATGATATGAAGTGGATGCAAAACATGTAACAATTGGTATAATATCAACATGGAACATCAAAAATTATAGATACGTTTGAGACGTATCTGCATCCCCAAGTTTAGTTCCTACTCGTCTTCGAGTAGGTAAACGATAAAACAAAATAATTTTTGAAGTGGCATGCTACCATCATAATCTTGATCAAATAGTATTGTAAGGCACATGCAAATGAATGAAGTGATCCTAGTCAACGTTCTATAGTTTGCTACCAAATAGATAATGAGTAAACACTGAATCATACAAGCTAAACTTTTCATGAATAGTACTTTGGAGACAATGCATCCGCATGTTTACATAAGTGTTAACTCATAAAGCAATAAATTCTAATAAAAGGTATTTAACAAACACAAAGGAAGATTAAGTTTCAGCATTTGCTTCAACTTTCAACATATTTATCTCATGGATATTGTCAACACAAAGAAATATAATAAGTCCAATATGTAGCATATAGCAAATGTTGTACCAAAGTTGACACTAGTATTTGCTTGTGGAAGATAGAAAGAAGTAGGAAAACTGACTCAACATAAAAGTAAAAGAAAGACCCTTCGCAGAGGGAAGCAGGGATTAAATCATGTGCTAGAGCTTTTTAGGTTTTTGAAATCATATAGAGAGTAAACATTAAGTTTTGGGAGGTGTGTGTTAATTGGTCAACGAATCAGTAGTGGAAAGTACAATATGACCCCGGCCAAACAGACTTTTAAGAGCGGCTCTCATGAAGGACGTTATTTCTACCAGCAAGGCAGACCATCCCTCTTTTCTCTTTTGTTTGCACATGCAGATATTTCACTGGTATTATTGCTTGAATGATAAATCAGGGAAAAAATGTGAAGAGAATTAAGCGGTTAAAGTTGTACTTAATTGGGACTGGGCACCCCGTTGCCAGCTCTTTTTGCAAAATTAATAGATAAGCGGATGTATATGCCGCTAGTCTGATGGTAAAGTCTGCACGACAAGTGGCATAAAGACATCCACCACGTCCTCATGAGCTTGGTAAACATCGACACAAAAAGGAGTAGTAACAATTTTGAATAGTTTGAAGGTAGCACATGAAATTTTTTACTTGGAGTGGCAAGAAAATACCACATATAGGTAGTTATGGTGGACACAAATGACATGGATTTTGGCTCAAGGATTTGGGTGCACGAGAAGCATTCCCTCTCAGTACAGAGTTTAAGCTAGCAAGGTTATGTAAGCAAACAAGAATATCAACCGGTACACCAAGTTTTATATGACCAACATATTGCAAGCATTATAAGACTTCATACCGTCTTCCTTGTTAACCAAACCCTTTTATTAGAAAATATCTAGACCTTAGAGATACCACCCATGCAAACCAAATTTCAACAAGATTTACGGTAGTTCTTCACTAATGGGCTTAACTTACATGATGCAAAAATTTAATCATGACATACTTGTTAACTCAAAACAATTGACAAGTATCAAATTATCCATATTAGTGATCTACAAGAGTAAGTCTTTTCCATTATACCATTTACTACATGCACCATTTTCTGTTCCAAACAAACACCAATCAACTTATTTCAATAACTCTCCAAACAAGTATAAGTGAAGTAACAGAGTACTGATGGCGTGTAGTTGACGGGGAAAATATTCTACAGGAAGCTTCGTATCTTCCCCGGTAACGGCGCCAGAAAATAGTCTTGATGGTGTGTAGTTGATGGGAAAAATATTCTGCAGGAAGCTTCGTATCTTCCCCTGCAACAGCGCCAGAAAGCACTCTTGATGGCCCTTCACGTAGTTACCTGCGTGAAAAGAATATGGGTTAGGTTGAGACTCCAAGTGCAGAGTGTGTAGTAAGTGGAAGACGTGTTTTCCCCACGAGGGGTGACTCGAGGGTTTAATATCGAACTCTCGGGGAATCAGTAGTGAAGATTTATCTTTCCTATCCTTCTTTTGGTTACCTACAAAACAAAGTAAATGTTTTGGTCCTCAACCTCACCTAGTGGTTGTCAAGCACAAGGTGTGAGAATGATATCAAGATAATATGCAATGCAAATAAGAAATAAATATGCAATGGTGATGCATGTAAAATGCATACATGAACTTTGCACTTTAATTGCTTATATTCCAATCATATTTGCATCATATAAGGGTTATATCAATGTTTTATAATGATTTTTGGGAATATTCATTTATTTCCTATTTTTATGGAATTAACCATGCACAGAAGAAAACCCCGTTTTCTTATTTTAATGTTTCAGGGACCCAAACGTCAACGAAATCACCTGGAAATTTAAGGGCGTCAATATTTGGAAGGAAGAAGACCTGTGGGCGAAGGAAGCGAGCAAACGGAGGCTCGAGGGCCAAACGAGGGGGCCCACGCGGCCTGGTACTGTAGCCGCGTGGGACCCACCCATTTGGGCCTCGTGGCTCCGTTGCCTTCGATCTCTTCTCCACCGACATCGTCTTGACCTAAAAACGCCTATAAAAAAGGTCCCCCGACGTTCTCTGGAAGGAGCGCCGCACAAACGCAGAAACACCGAAACGGAGATCAGGAGCTGCAGATTGGAGGGGGAAAACTCCGGCGGGGCGCTTCCGGCGTGGTCTCCATCTTCTCCATCGACTCCTCCACCGTATCCATGATGAAGAGGGAGTAGTCCACCTCTGGACTATGGTTTGTGGAAGTAACTTATGTATCTCTCCTCTCTTGAGCTTCACTAATTAGCACCGTATGAGCTGCAGAACATGATTACGGTCACCATTGTAATACCTTGTGGTGGATCTTTATGAGTTAATATATGTTTGAGATTGCAATGTTTGTTTCAGTTATGAGTATAGATGCATATTATGTACCCCGTTCTTGTCTACTTGTTTTCATCAAGCATGTTTATGAGAGCGTGTGTGGGGAACGTGTGCATTAGTTGGAGTAACGGGGGGTGGCTAGTGCAGTGAACGTGAGAGAAAGTTCTGCGATCCACTTTGGTATCTTTACCTTACTTTGTTGCCTCACTAGGGATAAACTAAAATACCATGCTACCGGGGATGTGGGCGTGACCATTGCCACTACTCCATGACTAGATCTAGCGTGTTCTTATTTTTACTTCATGTCATGATACTTAATGCTATACTCTGAGTTATCTTAATTACTGAGGTGTTATGATTTAGTTCGCATCTTGGTGGAGTATAAGAGAGGTTAATAACCAAAAGATCTCTATGTTAGGACGTGATGCCCATATATTTAAGTAACTTGTTATCAAACCCTGTGTTGCAATCTCATATGTTAACTTTGTGTATTCCATTGTCTGCCACTTTATAAAGAGAGAGTGCATTTGTGAAACCATGAACCCCAGTCCATTTTTAATCATAAGAAACACCTTTCCAACACCATATACCACTTTTCTATTTTCAGCCATCATTAAATCCGAAAATACAAAAATAATTTTCATCTTGCATACATCATTCAAAAACCCAAAAATATCATTTACCATTGCATCCACCATCATTGCATATTTATTTCTTGTTTGCATTGCATAACTATCCTGATATCATTCTTACACCTTGTGCTTGACAACCACAGGTGAGGTTGAGGACCAAAACATCCAACCTTGTTTTGTAGGTAACCAAAAGAAGGATAAGAAGATAAATCTACCACTTCAGATTCCCCGAGAGTTCGATATTAAACCCTCGAGTCGCCCCTCGTGGGGAAAACTGTCTTCCACTTACTATACACTCTGCACTTGGAATCTCAACCTAATCCCGTTTACTTTTGCAGGTATCAAAGCCTTGCTCTTCGGGATCATCAAATGGTGGTAAATAAACATGCAAGGATGGTGGTAGGAATGATAAATGATAATTTTGAGTTTTATATGATGAATGCAAGATGTAAAAGTGTTTTTGTATTTTCGGATTTTTAAATAACAGAAAATGGAAAAGTGGTAAAAGTTGTTGGAAAGGTGTTTCTTATGATTAAAAATGGACTGGGGTTCATGGTTTCACAAATGCACTCTCTCTTTAATAAAGTGGTAGACAATGGAACACTAGAGTTGACATATGAGATTGCAACACAACAGTTTAATGACAAGTTATAATTTATGGGCATCACGTCCTAACATAGAGACCTTTTGGTTATTAGTCTCTCTTATACTCCACCAAGATGCGAACTAAATCATAACACCTCAGTAACTAAGATAACTCAGAGTATAGCAATAAGTATCATGACATGAAGTTAAAATAAGAACATGCTAGATCTAGTCATGGAGGAAGTGGCAATGGTCACACCCACATCTCCGGTAGCATGGTATTTCTTTTTATCCCTAGTGAGGCAACAAAGTAAGGTAAAACACTCAAGTGGATCGCAGAACTTTCTCTCACGTTCACTGCACTAGCCACCCCCCGTTATTCCAACTAATGCACACGTTCCCCCTCACACGCTCTCATAAACATGCTTGATCATGATAAGTAAATAAGAACGGGGTACATAATATGCATCTACTTTCATAACTGAAACAAAACCATTGCAATCTCAAACATATATTAACTCATAAAAGATCCACCACAAAGGTATTACATAGATGATCGTAATCATGTTCAGCAGCTCATACGGTACTAATTAGTGAAGCTCGAGAGAGAGAGATACATAAGTTACTTCCACAAACCCATAGTCCAGAGGTGGACTACTCCCTCTTCATCATGGAGACGGTGGAGAAGTCATTGGAGAAGATGGAGACCACGCTGGTAGCACCCCGCCGGAGTTTTTCCCCCTCCAATCTGCAACTCCAGGTCTCTGTTTCGTGGTTTCTGTGTTTCTGCGGCGCTCCTTCCAGAGAACGTCGGGGGACTATTTTTATAGGCGTTTTTAGGTCAAAACGGAGTCGGTGGAGGAAAGATCGACGACAACGGAGCTCCGAGGGCCAAAGTGGGGGGGGGGGTCCCACGCGGCCAGGTACGTGGGCCTGTGGGCCCACTCATCTGGGCCCTCGGGCCTCCGCTTGTTTGCTTCCTTCGCTCCCACGCTTTGTTCCTTCCAAAAAATGATGCTCGTAAATTTCCAGGTCATTTGGACATCGTTTGGGTCCTAAAACATTAAAATATAAAAATAGGGTTTTCTGCCTGCGCAGGGTTAATTCCATAAAAAATAGGAAACATATCAAATATTCCCAAAATCATTATAAAACAGTGATATAACCCTTATATGATGCAAATATGACTGGAATATAAGTAAAAAATAATGCAAAGTTTATGTATGCATTTTACATGCATCAACATCCCCATGCTTAACCTATACTCGTCCTCGAGTATGAAGGTGATAAAACTAACATGGACTTTGCAATTTAATACTATCAATGGATATCAAAGATGATTACTATTGCTACGTAGAGTCAAATGGTTCATTCTTAAAAGGAGTAGCAATATGCAAGATAGTTTATGAAGTGATATCAAGTATTCAATGCAAGGATGTTCAATGATAATTCACAAAGTGTAACATAAGAGAAAAAGTACTATGGACCACATGTATGCATAATAATAAGTAATAACATCCTACAATGGTCATAGAGTATTTGATGAAAATCTGAATATAAAAGGTGGATACTTTGGAAAGATATATATGAGTAGAGGTAAAGCATGAATAAATTTATCTAACTTCTGAACTTCTCTACTTAAGTTAATGATTGTAATGTGGTAATCCTTGGTGTCAAGCTCTCATTCCTCTATCATAGCATCTTGAATGATTAAGTTTAAAGTGAAACCAAATACGAGTAGTGTGCTTGACAAAGTACAGGTGTATCACAGAAAGTTCGCCATAGCATGTAAGTAAATTTCCACCATGAATGATGCATGGCTTAGATTAGCGGCCCAGGCGTCACTCTAACCATTTATACAAACTCATTTAAACTCACTTCATTTCCTCATTTATTTCACCCATGGTAAGCATCCATAAACAAAAGTACATGATATGAACTAAAAGAGATGAAGTGCAATGTTGAAAGCTTACCATGTGACAGCATATATGAGCTAACTCTCAACCAAAGACATTTGTCAAGTCCACAACATCATAATTTTAATCACAATGGGTCATATTTTATTTATGCAATGAAAGTAAAGTGTGCATCAAGTTCGAGAGAGCTCTATAACCAACTTTTCCCAAAACAATTAACAACATAAGCATTTTCATTCAAAGGTATAGATAACACAAATATCATGATAAACTTACTCGGAATAGCATAAATCTAATAGGTAGATATGGTGGACTCACTGGAAAAACTTTGGTTGAAGGTGTTGGAAACAAGTTTTTGCTTGTTGGAATTTTTGGGCTAGCAAGAGGGAGAAAGTTGACCATCTAAATGCATGCATGAGTGTCCATAGAACTAACTAATCCATGTTAAAACAAGGTAGAATAACATTTAGCATCAAAACATGAATAAAAGATAGCTCTTGATAAAATATTTGCAAATTATTACTCATTAACAAGCTCATGAATCATGCAATTATATGTGTCTTTTAAAATTAACTCTAACATCCCTTTTCCCAATCTTATAATAGCATCCAACATAATTCAACCCAAATTTCCAGTAGCTCTCTCATATATAAATGATAGTGTGGTGGTCTCACAAAATAAAAATCTAATCTAAATAAACAAAAAGACGCTCCAAGTTTATGCGATAAAGTGTTTCGATCGAAAAACAGAAGTTAGAAGTGTGCAAACCGAGAGTGTGTAGGTCCAGTGGGGTTGTCTTCACATCCCCAAGCTTATGGTCTTCACCATCCTTGGATAGCTCTTGGTGCATCTCCTCTAATCCCTGTGAAAAAACTTCAAAACACCGTTTCTCCCATTTCTTTTTCTGTGGGGCACATTAGTAGTGATAAACAAATAGATTTCTTGCTGCATATAATCCTTAGACAAAAATTCATATGAATGTACAGAAAGTGTATAATGTTGTATGCCTACTCATAAACTCAATTGGATCATAAAGGTTCAAGTTAAAAGTTCTAAGCATGCATCAAACAAAATGGAACATAATCTGTCCAGAAAAACAGCAGCAGCTAAACGTATTTTCCTACCATACTTAACTTTGTCGGAAAATTCCGAAAAAATTCATGCATACAGAGGATGAAAATTTTCCACTACAGTTTAAATATGAGCTCATTCAGAGTTACAGAATAAGAATTAAAAATCATACCGTGCACAGATTCGTGCAGGAATAATATCTCCGAACGCTATAAGCAACTTCTTCACACCAAAATGAGTAAAACTTGGCACTTTATTAAAAATTCCAGAAACTAAACTAAACACTAAGTCTCTTGTTACAGCAAGAGGACACAAAGGAAATCACAAATAAAAACAACCGGGTTGCCTCCCGTAAAGCGCTTTCTTTATAGCCATATAGCTAGGCTTCTTACTTGATGTTTATTGTGGATGAAACTCATGAGGGAGCTTGAACGATGTGCCCCTCTTCCTTGGGAAGTGTTCCATGCACTTCTTGTGTGGAAACTGAAACTTCATATTCCCTTCTTTTGAATCAATGATAGCACCTGTAGTACGAAGAAAAGGTCTTCCAAGAATAATTGGACTAGAGGTTTTATTCCCCATATCCATGATTAGAAAATTAACAGTACAAATGTCATATGTAACTCTACCATAATATCACTTACTTTCCTAAAGCATGTTTAATGGAATCATCAGCATGTGCAAGTTCAATTGAGCATTTTTCAAGATTTTTCAATTCAAGTACTTCATATAGTTCTTTAGATAAAACAGAGACACTAGATCCTAGATCAAGTATAGCATGGTGTGTCTATTTTCCAATGGTTACTAGGACTTTGGGAATCCATATATCCCCAAGCTTAGGTGGTATCATAGCCTCTTGGTTGTACCTAGCAATCTTTTCTTTTAACACATGATTAGCAATATAAGAACCAAAACCTGCTTGGTTATAGTTGATGGAAGGATCACTTGCAAATTTTTGTAAGATAGATATTAAGTCATGCAAGCTACAATTCCCTAAGTCAAACAATGGTTTCTTGACTTCACTAAGCATTTTAACTTCCTCAATCCAAACAAAATTCTCATTTCTTCTCTTTAAAGCAGCATTCAAGGCTATTTGGAGATCATCCTCTTTTTCAACATAATTCTTAATATCCTTGTCTAAAGGTCCCAACATAGAAGATATTATTTCATTTAATTCCCTAGTCAAATTCTTTTTAGACTTGGCATAATTCAATATAGTTTCCATTTTCAAAGAAATTCCCGTAATAGTGTTGTTTGTCTTCTTCATACTAGATTTTGTATGAAGGATAAATGAATGCATCTCATTTTTAGTAGGATAATCTTCCATGTAAGTTTGTAGACATAATATTGACCTATCCATAGAATCTTTTAGTTTTTTGATCATAATTTCATCTTTTGATTCTATAGAATTTCCAAATAGATTTTCCATTAGATTATTAGCATGTGAGGGATTTACAGAGGCAAATCTTCCACTAGTTAATGAGTCTAGAAAACATTTTGACCACCCATCTAGACCATTATAAAAGTTTCTTATCAAAGTAGCAGGGGTATATTTGTTGACACCATTTTTACTAATGCCCTTAATTCTAAACCAAGCATCCATTAACGACTCTCCATAGTATTGACCAAAATTGTTCATTCCAACACTAGAAGCCATTTTAATAAAGTTTTTATGTGTTTTTAATTTTTTATGCAAAACTGAAAATAAATATGCAAGACAATGACAAAACAAGATAAATTGCTTTGAAAGTAAAGATGGATAAGATGATGCTCATGTAGGTGCAACCTCCCCAAGCTTAGGTGTTAGCACAAGTTGGTGATGAAGTTGACTTGGTGAGATATCCTTGGATAAATCCGGCGCCAGAAAACAGAGCTAGTGCAGGGAACCCTTGGATAAACCTTTCAGCAATGATTCCCCGACAACGGCGCCAGAAAATAGTCTTGATGGCGTGTAGTTGACGGGAAAAATATTCTGCAGGAAGCTTCGTATCTTCCCTGGCAACGGCGTTAGAACAGTCTTGATGGCGTGTAGTTGACGGGAAAAATATTCTGCAGGAAGCTTCGTATCTTCCCCTGCAACAGCGCCAGAAAGCACTCTTGATGGCCCTTCACGTAGTTACCTGCGTGAAAAGAATATGGGTTAGGTTGGGACTCCAAGTGCAGAGTGTGTAGTAAGTGGAAGACGTGTTTTCCCCACGAGGGGTGACTCGAGAGTTTAATATCGAACTCTCGGGGAATCAGTAGTGAAGATTTATCTTTCCAATCACTCTCTTGATTACCTTCAAAACAAAGTAAATGTTTTAGTCTTCAACCTCACCTAGTGGTTATCAAGCACAAGGTGTGAGAATGATATCAAGATAATATGCAATGCAAACAAGAAATAAATATGCAATGGTGGTAAATAAATATGCAAGGTTGGTGGTAGGAATGATAAATGATATTTTTGGGTTTTATATGATGAATGCAAGATGTAAAAGTGTTTTTGTATTTTCGGATTTTTAAATGGCAAAAATGGAAAAGTGGTAAAAGTTGTTGGAAAGGGGTTCATGGTTTCACAAATGCACTCTCTCTTTAATAAAGTGGTAGACAATGGAACACTAGAGTTGACATATGAGATAGCAACATGATACGTCTCAAACATATCTATAATTTTTGATGTTCCATGCTTGTTTTATACCAATTGCTACATGTTTTGCATCTACTTTATATCACTTTTATACATTTTTTGGGACTAACCTATTAACAAGATGCCGAAGTGCCAGTTCCTGTTTTCTGCTGTTTTTGTATTCCAGAAAAGCTAGTCTGGAAATATTCTCGGAATTGGACGAAACTACACGGGGTGCCTATTTTTCCAGAACACACCTGACGGAGCGAAGGAGCAGCAGAGGAGGGCCACCAGGAGGCCACACGCTAGAGGGCGCGGCCCCCTCTGCCGCGCCCTGGGGTGGTGTGGGCCCCTCGGGGGTCCGCAGCCGCCGCCCTTTCGCCTACTTATTCCCCCCGACGCGAAAACCCTAAGTACCTGAGCAAATATCCACGAAAAGTTCCAGAGACGCCGCCGTCGTCAACCCTAGCTCGGGAGGGTTCAGAACCTCTTCCCGGCACCCTGCCGGAGAGGGGAATCGTCACCGGAGGCTTCTACATCGCCATGCCTGCCTCCGGAGTGATGCGTGAGTAGTTCATCCTTGGACTACGGGTCCATAGCAGTAGCTAGATGGTTGTCTCTCCACTTTGTGCCATCATGTTTAGATCTTGTGAGCTGCCCTACATGATCAAGATCATATTATTGTAATGCTACATGTTGTGTTTGCTGGGATCCGATGAATATTGAATATTATGTCAAGTTGATTATCAATCTATCTTATATGTTATTTAAGATCTTGCATGCTTTCCGTTACTCGTAGATGCTTTGGCCAAGTAGATGCTTGTAACTCCAAGAGAGAGTATTTATGCTAGATAGTGGGTTCATGTCTCCGTTTAACCTGGGACAGTGACAGAAAGTTCTAAGGTTGTGGATGTGCTGTTGCCACTAGGGATAA
Organism: Poa pratensis; assembly: GCA_947311845.1. Lineage (NCBI taxonomy): Eukaryota > Viridiplantae > Streptophyta > Magnoliopsida > Poales > Poaceae > Poa > Poa pratensis. Next base: position 34,147,222 of record CAMZMU010000069.1, on the reverse strand, counting down.
CCTAACGATGCTATGTCCACGGCATATGTGTTTGTTTACATTACGCACTTTACTTAATGCAATTATCCGTTGCTTGCAACTTAATACCAACGGGGGACTCGGATGACAACCCGGCGGTGGATTATTAGTCATAGATGCTGTTGGATAACGATCTATGTATTATGTCGTAATGCCCAATTAAATATCATAGTAGTCAACATGTCATGTATATGCATTGTCATGCGCTCACTATTCGTCAATTGCCCAGCTGTAATTTGTTCACCCAACATGTTAGTTATCTTTTATGGAGAGACACCACTAGTGAACTGTGGACCCCGGTCCATTCTTTTACACTGATTAAACAACCACAAACTGCAAACTGTTCCTTTTTCATTCTCTGCAATTTAATACTCATTTTCCACACCATACGTTTAATCCTTTGTTTTCAGCAAGCCAGTGAGATTGACAACCTCACTGTTTCGTTGGGGCAAAGTAGTTTGATTGTGTTGTGTGCAGATTCCACGTCAACAGTCCAGACTCCCTGCGACAGCTATTTTTCTGGCGCCGTTGACAACCTTCTGAAGAGTTGCTGCTCCTACTGGTTCGATAACCTTGGTTTCTTTCTGAGGGAAAACTTGCTGCTGACTACATCATACCTTCCTCTTGGGGTCTCCCAACGAACGTGTGTTTCACGTCATCAAGCTATTTTTCTGGCGCCGTTGCCGGGGAGACAGCAGTCTTCTGCAAGGGGAGTTTCACGCTTCCAATCTCTTTACTTTGTTTTTGTCTTGCTTAGTTTATTTTATTTTATCTTGTTTGCTTTCAATTATCAAAAACACAAAAAAATTAGTTACTTGCATTTAGTTTATTTTCAGTTTTGTTTTCTGTTAGTCATCATGTCTAGCCCTGTTCCAGTAGTAATGTCACCTGAAGAAGAGATCTTCACTTTCAAGCAAGGGAGTGAGGAGAGTTTTAAAGATGCTTGGTCTAGAATATCTGAGTCCTATGCTAAAACTGAACCTAAAATGACTTTAAGCCTGCTTCTTAGTAGCTTTTATTTTGGTCTTGTTCTTTGCTACAGATATGCTTTAGATGCTGTGGTAGGAGGAGATTTCCTTCGTTATGATGGGGATCAAGCTTTTAATGCTATAAAAAAATTGATTACAATTTCTAGCCCCCAATCACTAAAATTGATTTGGCTTTGACAAGCATAAGTGATAGACTTAACGCTCTTGAAACGAACATATCTGGTCTAAAGAAGGGTATAATCAGATTCGTGAACATTATGATAATGTGCCAGTAAATTTTGAACCATCGGGATGGATTCCCTCAGTAAAAGTTGTTATAAATGGTGAAACTTTTCATTCTCGCTGTGATATTATGTCTGAATTCTGTTTAATGCCCAAGAATATTTATGATTCCTTAAATCTTTGGGAGCTTTCCAAATGCGAAGATTGTATAACTTTGGGTGATAATACTATTAAATTACCAAGGGGAGTAGCTGAAGGAGTATTTACAAAACTCTTAGGGATAACAATATCTATTGATTATCTTGTCATTGAATGTGCAGGAGTAGGACAAATTACGCTTGGAAGGTCCTGTTGAAACGCTTTGGAGCAATAATAGATGTGGGCCAAGGCACTATGAATTTCGCCTCTTCACCTATGTGTAACCAAGTATTTCCTAAAGATAAAGGTAAAGGTAAGAGAGCTAAGCGTAAGAATGTTGATGCTTCTTCACTTGGTAATACTTGATGCATGCTTTGTGCCTAGCTAAAAGGCGTTAAAGAAAAGCGCTTATGGGAGGCAACCCATTTTATTTTTCTGCAATTTTTCTTTTATTGAGTCAAGGAGTTTGTTTACTTCTGTAGCAACTCCTTTGTATCTTTATTTTCTCGCATTGTTGTGCCAAGAGTAGCCTCTAATGATAAGATGATGCTTAATTTTGATTGCTGCGCAGAAACAGATTTTTGCTGTTCACTGTACGAAATTCCTAAAATCACCAGATTGTTAAAAATCTGAAATTTTTGTGCGTAATCTTTATGAATGTCTGAAACTTTCATTAGTTCAGAGTTTCTCGATCTGAGCGTCGTAAGTGCCTCGAAAAAATTCGTCTTTGCGGACTGTTCTGTTTTAGACAGATTATGCCTTTTTATTTTTGCATTCTCTCTTTTACTAGTGTTGAGTGAAATTCTTTTTTGGGTGGAAGAGCTTCACATAACATCAGTGGCTGTAGCTAATGTTTAAAGTAACAAATCATATTGCGTCTTTACAGAACATGTGAATTTTTGATTATGCACTAACCCTCTAATGAGATCTACTTTGAGTTTGGTGTGACGGAAGTTTTCAAGGGTCAAGAGAGAAGGATGATATAATAGGATCAAGAAGAGTGAAGAGCTTAAGCTTGGGGAGGCTCCCATGGATCTCCCCAGCATATTTCAAGAAGACTCAAGCGTCTAAGCTTGGGGATGCCCAAGGCATCCCCTTCTTCATCGTCAAAATTATCAGGTCATCTCTAGTGAAACTATATTTTAATTCTTTCACATCATATGTGCTTTTCTTGGAGCGTCTGTGTGCTTTTTATTTTCAGTATTGCACTTTTATTTTCAATAAAGCTTGACTGGACCCTAGCATTCTTGATTGGGAGAGAGACACGCTCCGCTTTTTCATGAGAATACTCCTATTCTTCACTTATATTTGTTGAGTATTCATATCTAGCGCTGTTCAGCTTTTAGCTCTTGTTTTCATGTATCTCTTGTCAGAGCTATTAGCTTTCTTTTGTAGAAAGTACTCTCTTGCTTCACTTATATTTGTTTGGAGAGTTGATGAAATAAATTGATTGGTGTTTGGTTGGTTCAGAAAATGTTGCATGTGGTAATTGGTATAAGGAAAAACTTGCTTAATCTTGTAGATCACTAAAATGGATAACTTGATGCTTGTCAATTGTTTTGAGTTAACAAGTAGATCATGATTAAATTGTGCATCACATGAGTTAAGCCTATTAGTGAAGAACTACCGTAAAGCTTGTTGAAAATTTGGTTTGCATCGGTGGTACCTCTAAGGTCTAGATATTTTCTAATAACAGGGTTTGGTTAACAAGGAAGACGGTATGAAGTCTTATAACGTTTGCAATATGTTTGTCATATAAAACTTGGTGTACGGGTTGATATTCTTGTTTGCTTACATAACCTTGCTAGCCTAAACTCTGTACTGAGAGGGAATGCTTCTCGTGCATCCAAATCCTTGAGCCAAAATCCATGCCATTTGTGTCCACCATAACTACCTATATGTGGTATTTCCTTGCCACTCCAAGTAAATTTTTCATGTGCTACCTTTAAATTATTCAAAATGTTATTATTCCCTTTTTGTGTCAATGTTTACTAGCTCATGAGGAATTAGTGTGGTTATTCTTTATTCTATTTGTCGAGTGGACTTTTACACCTGGACTAGTGGCATATACATCCGCTTATCCAATAACTTGCAAAAAGAGCTGGCAACGGGGTGCCCAGTCCCAATTAATTACAACTTTAACCAATTAATTCTCTTCACACTTTTGCCCTGATTCATCAGTAAGCAATGACAAACAGTGAAATACCTGAATGTGTGTAAACCAAAGAGAAAGAGGGATGATCTGCCTTGCTGGTAGAAATAACGTCCTTCATGGGAGCCGCTCTTAAAAGTCCGTTCGACAGGTAGAATACTGTTCTCACCCGCTACCATTCGTTGACAATTAACAAACACCTCTCAAAAATAGATACTCCTCCATGGTATGTGATTGATGGAAGGCACCCGAGGATTCGGTTAGCCATGGCTTGTGTTAGCAAGGTTGGGAGGAGTATCAAATATTTTATGCAATCTCTATATGCTTTCAAAAACCTAAAAGCTCTAGCACATGATTTAATCCCTGCTTCCCTCTGCGAAGGGCCTTTCTTTTACTTTTATGTTGAGTCAGTTTTCCTATTCTTTCTGTCTTCCACAAGCAAACACTAGTGTCAACTTTGTTACAACATGCGTTATATGCAATGTATTGGACTTGTTATACTACTTTGTGTTGACAATATCCATGAGATAAATATGTTGAAAGTTGAAGCAAATGCTGAAACTAAATTCTTCCTTTGTGTTGATTAAATACCTTTTATTAGAAACTATTGCTTTATGAGTTAACACTTATGCAAAACTGTTTGATGCTTGTCTCGAAAGTACTATTCATGAAAACGTTTAGCTTGTGTGATTCATTGTTTACTCATTATCTATTTGGTAGCAAATTATAGACCATTGACTTGGATCACTTCATTCATTTACATGTGCCTTGCAATATTATATGATCAAGATTATGATAGTAGCATGTCACCTCAAAAATTATTTTGTTTTTATCGTTTACCTACTCGAGGACGAGTAGGAACTAAGCTTGGGGATGCTGATACGTCTCAAACGTATCTATAATTTTTGATGTTCCATGCTTGTTTTATACCAATTGCTACATGTTTTGCATCTACTTTATATCACTTTTATACATTTTTTGGGACTAACCTATTAACAAGATGCCGAAGTGCCAGTTCCTGTTTTCTGCTGTTTTTGTATTCCAGAAAAGCTAGTCTGGAAATATTCTCGGAATTGGACGAAACTACACGGGGTCCCTATTTTTCCAGAACACCTGACGGAGCGAAGGAGCAGCAGAGGAGGGCCACCAGGGCCACACGCCACTAGGGCGCGGGCCCCCCTCTGCCGCGCCCTGGGGTGGTGTGGGCCCCTCGGGGGTCGTCAGCCGCCGCCCTTTCGCCTACTTATTCCCCCCGACGCGAAAACCCTAAGTGCCTGAGCAAATATCCACGAAAAGTTCCAGAGACGCCGCCGCCGTCAACCCTAGCTCGGGAGGGTTCAGAACCTCTTCCCGGCACCCTGCCGGAGAGGGGAATCGTCACCGGAGGCTTCTACATCGCCATGCCTGCCTCCGGAGTGATGCGTGAGTAGTTCATCCTTGGACTACGGGTCCATAGCAGTAGCTAGATGGTTGTCTCTCCACTTTGTGCCATCATGTTTAGATCTTGTGAGCTGCCCTACATGATCAAGATCATATTATTGTAATGCTACATGTTGTGTTTGCTGGGATCCGATGAATATTGAATATTATGTCAAGTTGATTATCAATCTATCTATGTTATTTAAGATCTTGCATGCTTTCCGTTACTCGTAGATGCTTTGGCCAAGTAGATGCTTGTAACTCCAAGAGAGAGTATTTATGCTAGATAGTGGGTTCATGTCTCCGTTTAACCTGGGACAGTGACAGAAAGTTCTAAGGTTGTGGATGTGCTGTTGCCACTAGGGATAACCTAACGATGCTATGTCCACGGCATATGTGTTTGTTTACATTACGCACTTTACTTAATGCAATTATCCGTTGCTTGCAACTTAATACCAACGGGGGACTCGGATGACAACCCGGCGGTGGATTATTAGTCATAGATGCTGTTGGATAACGGTCTATGTATTATGTCGTAATGCCCAATTAAATATCATAGTAATCATCATGTCATGTATATGCATTGTCATGCGCTCACTATTCGTCAATTGCCCAGCTGTAATTTGTTCACCCAACATGTTAGTTATCTTTTATGGAGAGACACCACTAGTGAACTGTGGACCCCGGTCCATTCTTTTACACTGATTAAACAACCACAAACTGCAAACTGTTCCTTTTTCATTCTCTGCAATTTAATACTCATTTTCCACACCATACGTTTAATCCTTTGTTTTCAGCAAGCCGTGAGATTGACAACCTCACTGTTTCGTTGGGGCAAAGTAGTTTGATTGTGTTGTGTGCAGATTCCACGTTGGTGATCGTATTGCGCCGTGCGAGCCACCAACAACCTTCTGAAGAGTTGCTGCTCCTACTGGTTTGATAACCTTGGTTTCTTTCTGAGGGAAAACTTGATGCTGAACTGCATCATACCTTCCTCTTGGGGTCTCCCAACGAGCGTGTGATTCATGCCATCACACCTGTAGTACGAAGAAAAGGTCTTCCAAGAATAATTGGACTAGAGATTTTATTCCCCATATCCATGATTAGAAAATAACAGGTACAAATGTCATATGTAACTCTACCATAACATCACTTACTTTCCCTAAAGCATGTTTAATGGAATCATCAGCAAGTGCAAGTTCAATAGAGCATTTTTCAAGATTTTTCAATTCACGTACTTCATATAGTTCTTTAGATAAAACAGAGACACTAGATCCTAGATCAAGTATAGCATGGTGTGTCTCTTTTCCAATGGTCACTAGGACTTTGGGAATCCATATATCCCCAAGCTTAGGTGGTATCATAGCCTCTTGGTTGTACCTAGCAATCTTTTCTTTTAACACATGATTAGCAATATAAGAAGCAAAACCTGCTTGGTTATAGTTGATGGAAGGATCACTTGCAAATTTTTGTAAGATAGATATTAAGTCATGCAAGCTACAATTCCTAAGTCAAACAATGGTTTCTTGACTTCACTAAGCATTTTAACTTCCTCAATCCAAACAAAATTCTCATTTCTTCTCTTTAAAGCAGCATTAAAGGCTATTTGGAGATCATCCTCTTTTTCAACATAATTCTTAATATCCTTGTCTAAAGGCCCCGACATAGAAGATATTATTTCATTTAATTCCCTAGTCAACTTCTTTTTAGACTTGGCATAATTCAATATAGTTTCCATTTTCAAAGAAATTCCTGTAATAGTGTTGTTTGTCTTCTTCATACTAGATTTTATATGAAGGATAAATGAATGCATCTCATTTTTAGTAGGATAATCTTCCATATAAGTTTGTAGACGTAATATTGACCTATCCATAGAAACTTTAGTTGTTTGATCATAATTTCATCTTTTGATTCTATAGAATTTCCAAATAGATTTTCCATTAGATTATTAGCATGTGAGGGATTTCCAGAGGCAAATCTTCCACTAGTTAATGAGTCTAGAAAACATTTAGACCACCCATCTAGACCATTATAAAAGTTTCTTATCAAAGTAGCAGGGGTATATTTGTTGACACCATTTTTACTAATGCCCTCAATTCTAAACCAAGCATCCATTAACGACTCTCCATAGTATTGACCAAAATTGTTCATTTCAACACTAGAAGCCATTTTAATAAAGTTTTTATGCGTTTTTTAATTTTTTATGCAAAACTGAAAATAAATATGCAAGACAATGACAAAACAAGATAAATTGCTTTGAAGGTAAAGATGGATAAGATGATGCTCACGTAGGTGCAACCTCCCCAAGCTTATGTGTTAGCACAAGTTGGTGATGAAGTTGACTTGGTGAGATATCCTTGGATAAATGCGGCACCAGAAAACAGAGCTAGTGCAGGGAACCCTTGGATAAACCTTTAAGCAATGATTCCCTGGCAACGGCGCCAGAAAACAGTCTTGATGGCGTGTAGTTGACGGGAAAAATATTCTGCAGGAAGCTTCGTATCTTCCCCGGCAACGGCGCCAGAAAACATTCTTGATGGCGTGTAGTTGACGGGAAAAATATTCTGCAGGAAGCTTCGTATCTTCCCCTGCAACAGCGCCAGAAAGCACTCTTGATGGCCCTTCACGTAGTTACCTGCGTGAAAAGAATATGGGTTGGGTTGAGACTCCAAGTGCAGAGTGTGTAGTAAGTGGAGGACGTGTTTTCCCCACGATGGGTGACTCGAGGGTTTAATATCGAACTCTCAGGGAATCAGTAGTGAAGATTTATCTTTCCTATCCTTTTTTTGGTTACCTACAAAACAAAGTAAATGTTTTGGTCCTCAACCTCACCTAGTGGTTGTCAAGCACAAGGTGTGAGAATGATATCAAGATAATATGCAATGGAAACAAGAAATAAATATGCAATGGTGGTAAATAAATATGCAAGGATGGTGGTAGGAATGATAAATGATATTTTTGGGTTTTATATGATGAATGCAAGATGTAAAAGTGTTTTTGTATTTTCGGATTTTTAAATGGCAGAAAATGGAAAAGTGGTAAAAGTTGTTGGAAAGGTGTTTCTTATGATTAAAAATGGACCGGGGTTCATGGTTTCACAAATGCACTCTCTCTTTAATAAAGTGGTAGACAATGGAACACTAGAGTTGACATATGAGATTGCAACACAACAGTTTAATGACAAGTTATAATTATATGGACATCACGTCCTAACATAGAGACCTTTTGGTTATTAGTCTCTCTTATACTCCACCAAGATGCGAACTAAATCATAACACCTCAGTAAGTAAGATAACTCAGAGTATAGCAATAAGTATCATGACATGAAGTTAAAATAAGAACATGCTAGATCTAGTCATGGAGGAAGTGGCAATGGTCACACCCACATCTCCGGTAGCATGGTATTTCTTTTTATCCCTAGTGAGGCAACAAAGTAAGGTAAAACACCCAAGTGGATCGCAGAACTTTCTCTCACGTTCACTGCACTAGCCACCCCCGTTACTCCAACTAATGCACACGTTCCCCTCACACGCTCTCATAAACATGCTTGATCATGACAAGTAAATAAGAACGGGGTACATAATATGCATCTACTTTCATAACTGAAACAAAACCATTGCAATCTCACACATATTAACTCATAAAAGATCCACCACAAATGTATTACATAGATGACCGCAATCATGTTCAGCAGCTCATACGGTACTAATTAGTGAAGCTCGAGAGAGAGAGATACATAAGTTACTTCCACAAACCCATAGTCCAGAGGTGGACTACTCCCTCTTCATCATGGAGACGGTGGAGAAGTCGTTGGAGAAGATGGAGACCACGCCGGCAGCACCCCGCCGGAGTTTTTCCCCCTCCAATCTGCAACTCCATGTCTCTGTTTCGTGGTTTCTGTGTTTCTGCGGCGCTCCTTCCAGAGAACGTCGGGGGACTATTTTTATAGGCATTTTTAGGTCAAAACGGAGTCGGTGGAGGAAAGATCGACGGCAACAGAGCTCCGAGGGCCAAAGTGGGGGGTCCCGCGCGGCCAGGTACTTGGGCCGCGTGGGCCCACTCATCTGGGCCCTCGGGCCTCCGCTTGTTTGCTTCCTTTGCTCCCACGCTTTGTTCCTTCCAAAAAATGATGCTCGTAAATTTTCAGGTCGTTTGGACGTTGTTTGGGTCCCTGAAACATAAAAATATAGAAATAGGGTTTTCTGCCTGCGCAGGGTTAATTCCATAAAAAATAGGAAACATATCAAATATTTCCAAAATCATTATAAAACAGTGATATAACCCTTATATGATGCAAATATGACTGGAATATAAGTAAAAAATAATGCAAAGTTCATGTATGCATTTTACATGCATCAAGTACTTTCTTTAAAAGAACTAATAGCTCTGACAAGAGATACCTCAAAACAAGAGCTAAAAGCTTGAACAACGTTAGTTATGAATACTCAACAAATATAAGTGAAGAATAGGAGTATTCTCATGAAAAAGCGGAGCGTGTCTCTCTCCCAATCAAGAATGCTAGGATCCAATCAAGTTGATATCAGAAAATAAAAATAACATACTGAAAATAAAAGCACATAGATGCTCCAAGAACAACACATATGATGTGAAAGAATTAAAATATAGTTTCACTAGAGATGACCTGATAATTTTGACGATGAAGAAGTGGATGCCTTGGGCATCCCCAAGCTTAGACGCTTGAGTCTTCTTGAAATATGCTGGGGATATTCATGGGAGCCTCACCAAGCTTAAGCTCTTCACTATTCTGCATCCTATTATATCACTCTTCCCTCTTGACCCTTGAAAACTTTCGTCACACCAAACTCAAAGTAATTCTCATTAGAGGGTTAGTGCATCAATCAAAAACTCACATGTTCTGTAAAGACGCAATATGACCGTTACTTTAAACATTAAAGACTGCCACTAATGTTATGTGAAGCTCTTCCACCCAAAAAAAAATTCCATCCAACACTTGTAAAAGAGAGAATACAAAATAAAATACATAATCTGTCTAAAACAGAACAGTCCGCAAAGACGAATTTTTTCGAGGCACTTACGATGCTCAGATTGAAAAACTTTGAACTAATGAAAGATGCGTACATACATCAGGATTACGAACAAAAAATTGCGGATTAAAATATCATTTCTATGAATTTATAATTTCCGTACAGTGAACAGCAAAAATCTGTTTCTGCGCAGCAATCAAAATCTTGCATCATCTTATCATTAGAGACTTTTCTTGGCACAACAATACGAAAAAGTAAAGATACAAAGGAGTTGCTACAGAAGTAGACAACCACCTTGACTCAATAAAAGAAAAATTGCAGAAATATAAATAATGGGTTGCCTCCCATAAGCGCTTTTCTTTAATGCCTTTTAGCTAGGCTTGATAGTTTTAATGATGCTCACATAAAAATAGAAAATGAAGCAAAAGGAGCATCAAGAAGAAAATTCGGAACACATTTAAGTCTAACGCACTTCCTATGCATAGGAATCTTGTATACAAATAAATTCATATAGAACAAAGTGACAAGCATAGGAAGATAAAACAAGAGCAACTTCAGAACTTTCAGCATGAGAGGTGTTTTAGTAACATGACAATTTATAAAACCATATTTGCCTCTCTCATAATAATTTTCAGTAGCATCATGAATAAACTCAACAATATAACTATCACATAAAGCATGCTTTTCATGATCTACAAACACATAATTTTTATCAAGCTCTAAGATAGTGGGATCAAAATTTCAAACCCACTTTTAACAATTTTATAACAAGATGATTGATCATTCTTAAGAGGTATGGGACTCCATCTAGATAAAGTCAAGACCTCTCCAATCCCATTTTCAATAGTAGAATACATAATATTATCAAGCAATATAGGACCATCATCTAGAGCTTTATCATAAACATTTTCTAAACAAACCTCCTTATTACCATGCATTTCGATATCAGGCACAAATAAAGGATTGTCATAAGATTTATCAAAATAGCATGGATTATCATAAATAACAGTAGCATAATCATTTCCACAAGTTTCATTCATAGGGAATACTTCAAGAGAATCCACAGGAACATAACATTCATCCTCCTTTGATAAGCATGGAGGGTGATCAAATAATGTAAGAGTTAAAGAGTTACTCTCATTAGAAGGTAGGCATGGGTAGCTAATCCATTCTTCCTCCTTTTGTTCATCACTCTCCTCCTCTTTTTCATCCAATGAGATTTCAGATTCAGCAATTTCTTCTTCCACGGGTTCCTGCAAATTGTGAGTGCATTCTTGTGCATGAATGAGTCTCTCTTTATAATCAATGATATAACAATTATTGCTGAAATTTTCTAGGCAATAATCAAGGATAAAAGAGACCGTATCTTTAAGTTTATTACAAGCAACACAAGTTTCATAATTTTTAGCCATGAAGGAATCTATTTCAGAAGCTCCCATAAATAAAACAAATTGTTCTACTTGTTCAGCTCCCAGATAAGCATAGTTATAACAATGATAGTTTGTAATTAAATGTTCTTTACTAAAACGACATTGGAATTTAAGATGTTTAGTATCCTATTCAGAGCAACAGTTTATATCATGGCGTTCAAGCAAAATTTCAGCAATTTGATTTAACTTTTTTAACATGCCTCTCATGATTTTACCCTCTCTTGATTCTCTATACTTTATATATAATTCTTTAGCTTTCATAAACATAGAGGTTCTAGCATGTTCTTCCATAGCAACCGTTTTTTTTAGATTTTTCAGTTTTTAAATTTTTATGGATTTTCGGGTATATAAGAAAAACAAAAATAAACTAGACAAAAGTAAACTAGGATAAAATAAACTAAACAAAAGTAAACTAAGCAAAATAATACTAGACAAAACAAAATAAAATAAAAACAGAGAGAGAGAGGTAGAGTGTACTCCCCAGGTGAACTTATGAGTAGAGCTATGCTCCCCGGCAAGGGCGCCAGAAAATAGTCTTGATGACCCACAAGTATAGAGGATCGCAACAGTCTTCGAGGGAAGTAAAACCCAAATTTATTGATTCGACACAAGGGGAGACAAAGAATACTTATAAGCCTTAACAGCGGAGTTATCAATTCAGCTGCACTTGGAAAAGCACTAGTAACAGGGTGATGTGAAAGCAGCAGTAATATGAGAGCAATGGCACCAGAAAATAGTTGTTTGCGTGGGGTTGACGGAAAAGGAATGATGATTACAGATGGACCGGGGTTCCCAACTATCTACACTAGATGTAACTCTCCAAGAACAAGTGTTGGGTGAACAAATTACAGTTGGGCAATTGACATAATTGAAATAGCATTAAGGCAGAACATCTAGTTTATTAATCATGTAGGCATGTTTTCCGTATATAGTCATACGTGCTCGCAATGAGAAACTTGCATAACATCTTTTGTCCTACCAGCCCGTTTGCAGCGGGGCTCAAGGGAAACTACTGGTAATTAAGGTTCTCCTTTTAATAGAGCACCGGAGCAAAGCATTAACACTTGGTGAAAACATGTGATCCTCATATCAAAACCACCCCCTCCGGTTATCCCAGTTGCTGTCACTCCGGGGCCTCGGGTTTCGGACAAAGACATGTGCAAACAACTTGTAGATACAATCTAAGCAACAATTATAGAGCTTAAATCTAAGATCATGCCACTCGTGCACTAGTGACAAGCATTAAACACAACAAGATTGCAGCAACAATAACTCACAAACTTTGATGGATAGACTGATCATAATGTAACAATTCATCGGATCCCAACAAACACAACACCGATTACATCATATGGATCTCAATCATGTAAGGCAGCTCATGAGATCATTGTATTGAAGTACACGGGAGAGAGAGTACCAACTAGCTATAGCTAGAACCCGTAGTCCATGGGGGAACTACTCACGGAGCATGATGGAGGCGGTGGCGTCGATGGAGATGGCTCCGAGAGTCAATCCCCGTCCCGGCAGGGTGCCGGAACAGGAACTTCTGACCCCCGAAACTTGTTTTCGATGGCGGCAGAGCTACGGAACGTTTCTTGGAATATGACTCTGATATTTAGGGTTTTCACGTCAGGAGGAATAAGTAGGCGAAAGGACGGCGGCTGAGGGCACCCGAGGGGCCCACACGCACCCTCGGCGCGGCAGGAGGTGGGGCCACGCCGAGCCCTTGTGTGGCCGCCTCCTGGCGCTCCTCCGTCTCCCCTTTGGACTCCGTGTACGTGTCGGTGAAATAGGGACCTCCGTTGATTTTCGTCTAATTCCGAGAATATTTCCAGAACAGCTTTTCTGGAATACAAAAACAGCAGAAAACAGGAACTGACACTGTGTCATCTTGTTAATAGTTTAGTCCCAAAAAATGTATAAAAATGATATGAAGTGGATGCAAAACATGTAACAATTGGTATAATATCAACTTGGAACATCAAAAATTATAGATACGTTTGAGACGTATCAAGGCTATTGAATCAAACATCACCTTCAAGTTCTGCCTCTAAATCGTTTCCATCGGACTGCAAGCACACGGATATAAGCGCTTAAGGTGTAAACTGTTTTCACATTAAATTGTATTTATGTCATGCAACATCTTATTTGGCTCTTTTCTAACTATCCATCCATGTATTTTTATCCAGAAACACAATGCTGATCCAAACAAGATTTAAATGAGCTAAATACAAAGTGGGATCATATCCGTGAACCGTCGCTGTTGTGACGTTTCGCTGCACTGTACAAAACACTTTTTTAATTAAGAGTGTCTTGGACAGTGTGGCCAAAATGTCACAGCGGTGACGTTATTATATTTTGGCGACACCGTCCAAGATGGAGCAAGCCTCATTACGAAGAATTTGGCAAAATTAATTTGCCACGGAGGATTGCGAGCTCGGTGTGGTTTATGGTTTTCAGTTTCTCCATCTAATTTTGGGATGTGTGTAGCAATTTGGCTGCATATGTGGTTTGGAGAAACATGAAACCGCTACTCGAGTCTATTGCTAGCTCGAATATCGTTTTCGGCGCTTTGAAGCCGAGGAAGAAGGTGGAGCTGGAGAAGAGTGGAGTACCATAAAAGTTAAGTTTAGAGAGCCATGCGAATGATAGAATTAGCGAGGTATATGTAACTCATCTTTTGATGCTATGTAATGGTGACAATTATTATATACGTTATGAATGGATTTGCTAGCAACTTTGTGCTTCAGCTATGAGATTTTGAATGTCAATTGGCAACTGTACTGCTGCTGTAGGCTTATGAAGAAATCTCAATGCAAACGAGTAAAAGAAGAATCTCCGTTGCGGATGTCCCGATACATCGGCAACGGAGATTGGTTGGCAACCGTAGCCAAAATCAGGCTTCATCGGTGGCAGTTTTTGGCCTCCGTTCCCGATGATGGCCTTCACATCAGTGACAGGGGCGGGGACACGAACCCTTTCTCCGTTTCCGACGAGGGTTTTTGCCCGTTTCCGATGTGTCGTTCTGTACTAGTGTATCCACGTACTAATTATAATTCACAGCTGATTGAATTAGACAAACAATGTGTACCATTCATTTAGAACCAAATGTTTCTATTATAGTCCATGGCTAAATTTATAGGTATCTCCCCACTTTAAAAGACTACTTAGTAGTCTAGCATCAACTCGATAAAAATCAATTAATGTTGTCTCTATTAAAGTAAATAATGATCACTCTATATTTAGTACTTTTATCTGGAATTGGTAGCTCTGCATTTTATTATCATGCATTTTATTTTGTAGTTATTATCATGTCTTTTCAACCTTATATTTGTTCATATAAAATCTTAATACTTTCTAGAAATGCATACGATAAAAATGGTAAATGTTTATGCATTGCCCTTTAACATAACTTTTTTTCTATCATCCATTACTCAGTCCAAAAACCAAAAAACGCGTTTGAAGTATGAAAAATGAAAGACGATAAACTTATATCCCTAGGGAAAGTTAAATTTCGAAAATCACTTGTAACTCCCAAGCTCGATTTATCTCGTTCTTTTTAGTTCAAAAAGTACTTTTAGACCTCCAAAAATTCTGAAAACAATCATACAGTATATAGATGTCTACTGTGTTTTTCATATGGGGCCTGCACAAACGATACAAATGTTGGAAGGAATAATGAATTTTTTGGCTTTGAGTTACGGCTTTTGCAGGGGTAGGGTGTGCGTGCGTGCGTTCATAGGGGTGAGTGGGTGTGCGTGTATATGAGCGCTTGCGTTGTACTGTGTTTAGCAAAAAAAATATCTCCACGAGGTAAACGTTATAATTTCTTCCCCAAGAAAACGTTATAATTTCCCCTGTTCTTATCTTCTTCTTTTTTTAGAATATCCCCTGTTCTTATCCGTGTATAAATAGAATCCCTGTATGATTTTCCGGGCTCCATTCTATCCACTGATTCTCTCATCCGAAAAATAGACGCACACGAATCTCCAAATCGATGAACAGAACGATGGGCCAAGAGAATACGGAATTCTTTTATTCTCTTTTCGTTTGAATTGCGAAGGTGGTTGTTCTTCCCCGCGTGATTCCACAAAAATGTTTCTGCTTTTACAAGTTTAGATCTTGTTGTTCTTGCAAAACTCGCTTTCTTCCCCACGATTCTTGAGCACATTCCTCTCAACCCTTTAATCCAAGAAGAACATTCGACCAAGAAATTGCGTAAGCGCGTAATCTTTAGGGAGAAGATTGCTGGAGCCTGAAGATGGACAGGTCTCCGGTCCCAGGTGGCGGCGGCAACGGCAACGTCTTGCCGCCCAAACCCTCCCGCGACGGGGCGGCGCCTCCGGAGAGCGACATCAGCCATATGCCGGACTCCCCTCCGCGCAACCTCGGCCACCGCCGCGCGCATTCCGAGATCATCGGCCTCCCGGACGACCTCGACCTCGGCGTCCCCGGCGCCGGCGAAGGGCCGTCGCTGTCGGACGAGAACGAGGAGGAGCTCTTCTCGATGTTCCTCGACACCGAGAAGCTGAACGCGCAGCTACGCGAGGCGTCGGAGACGGACTCGTCGTGCGCCTCGGCGGGGGCCGGTGCGGGGCCGAGGCCGCGCCATCACCACAGCCACTCGATGGACGCGTCCAGCTCTTTTGACCCGGAGCAGCTGCTCGGGGCGCCAGCGGTGGAGGGGATGTCGACGGCGGAGGCCAAGAAGGCAATGTCGAACGCAAAGCTCGCTGAACTAGCGCTTGTCGACCCAAAGAAGGCAAAAAGGTTTGGTCTGTTATTCTGAAATTTTTCTCTACGATTACTCCGTGCTGATATGAATTTTATTTTCGATCCACATGCTATTTCATTACCATTTCGTATCGAATAGTTACAGCTGTTATATGGACGAAACAAAGAATAAAATCGAGTCTGAAATGTAGTAACACAAAATAAAATGTGTAGAACAGTACAAATAACTGTATGAAGGGATTAAAGTTTATAAAGTAGTATTCTTTGTGAGGTATGGATTAAACGAGGCAAAAAATAATTCGGTTTTGTTCGTTGGAAAGTACCATCTGTAGGGTTACCCATTGTTCATCTGACCTTTGATTTTTCATCCTGTACCGGTGCATTATCATTTTGTATAGAATAGTTGCATGTTGTATGGATGAACAAAATGAGTGGAGCCTGAAATGTAGTTGCAAAGTGCTATCTGTAGGGTTACCCATTGTTCATCTGATCTTTGTTTTTCATCCTGTACAGGTGCACTATCATTTCGTATAGAATAGTTGCATCTTATATGGACGAACAAAATGAGTGGAGCCTGAAATGTAGTAGCAAAAAACTAAGTATATAAAACAACACAAATCAATTGTATGAAGAGGTAAGAGAAATGTAGTAGCAAAAACTAGCACTTGAAATAGTTTTAATAGTGCAATAAAGAGGCATATGCATCATTTTGATGCAGAGCCGGGGCTCCCTTTTTGAAAAAAAAAACTGATGGTATGTGACCCCAATTTAACATTCATCAAAAACATATCATTGTGCAGTATGTCACTATTAACACGTAAAAATAAGAATTTATCCCTCAATTACAACATCGTCCTATTATTTTTAGTTCCAATGTGGTGTGATTTGTGTTGACGACTTGACGCAAAATTTTCTCATGACCAAAGCTGTCGGATAGAAATGATCCGTAAGTTGTAACCATAAGTAAGCTGAAAGCATGATGCCATCTGAAGAGTTTGCAATGCTTGATAGCAAGCAAATCTTTTTATTTAGTTGATACCAATCAAATCTGTGCCTGGGATATCATATGGAAACTAATTATAAATAGATATTTTGTCCGAGAAGTGCCTAATTATCTATATTTACTTCTTTTACAATAACAGACATTAATGCATCAAGCTCATGAGTCATGTAGGATTTGGGCCAACAGACAATCAGCGGCAAGATCGAAAGAAAGAAAGATGCGGTATATTTCTGAACTTGAGCGGAAGGTGCAAACGCTGCACGCAGAAGCTACAACATTGTCAACCCAGCTGGCAATGCTACACGTAAGGATTGCTCCTCAGAACATTTGACTAGACAACCTGATACAAGAATACTCTAATCCATTGGCACTTGGGTGTGGCTCTTGCATCTGCCCTCATGGAGATTTCATGTAATTTTGAAGTATTAGTAACAGTTCCGTCTTTTGTTATCTAAGCAAGTCATTCAGTTACTTTCGACGGGTAAACAGTAGCATGGCACATCATTTCATTGTTTGTTTAGATAGCTTTACCAATTCTGTAGCTACTGATGATCTTGCACCTCAGTCTCCATTGTAATGGCTAAATCAATCAATTTAAACTGCTCTCCCTGCGAACGACAAAAGGAGACCAAAACATATCAACTGAACTAGCTTGCAGTTCACATCAGTTCTGTAGTTCCTATACCTTAGCTGGAATCAACCAATCATTTCCGCTGTCTTATTCAATTGTCCTTTTTTCCTTACTTACTTGCAGTATGCTTATGTTGAATTGATGCACCCTATTGTTCCTGCATCATATCTAACTACATTTGCCTCATCATATTGGAAAAAAAAAACAGAGGGACACTGCTGGACTGTCTACCGAGAATAGTGAATTGAAGATGCGCCTGCAAAACGTGGAGCAACAAGTCCACTTACAAGATGGTAAAGTTTTCTACTATGTTCCATTCACTGTTTTACTGTATTTCACCATCATTAATTTACAGCAGATGTAATAGAACGGCACATAATTTTGATCTTTTCTTTTAGCTTCCTTGCTTGTACTTCGATAATTCTCTTGATTATTCATTGCAACGGAACCAAACTGAATAAAAAAGCTCATCTAACAACAAAAACACGGTTCAAAATTTTCTTTTTGCAGCTCTGAATGACGCCCTGAAATCGGAGCTCCAGCGTCTGAAGATGGCGACGGGCCAGATGGGCAGTAATGTCGGAGGGATGATGAACTTCATGAGCGCACCCCGCGGCACTCGTTCGCAGGGAACCAGCCGATGTTCCACATCCAGGGTCAGGCAGCAATGCAGCCGCTGCACCAGATGCAGATGCACCCTCACTGCCAGCAGCCACTGCTGCACCCTCTGCAAGTGCAAGCCCAGCAGTGGCAGCTGCAGCAGCAGGCTGCTGCTGGTGCTGCACCACCACCCCAATTGAAGATGAAACGGACCATCTCTGCCCCGAACCAGTGGCTTGGTGGCTGGTCGGAGAGCAGCGGCAATTGACCGCGGCCCGAAAACCTGTTTGGAATGCATGAATTTCATAGGAAACCTTGAAATATGATACCCGTGAGATTTGGGGAAAAAATTGCTGCTTTCTGAACATAAGGAGTGGATTCTGGAGACCATATTCTTGAAGATAGTACTAGTTAGATATCAAAAGATCATTCGGTTTTGGGTGTTACCAAGTGTAGATTCGTCATCGTTCAATAGCCTATATATATAGGGTTCAAGGCTGCTCAAGTTATACACTCAGTTGATGTCTTCATCCTGAAGGTGAAGGATACATTGTTTTGTTCTTTTAGGGTCTGTAGCTGCAGATGTTTGTTGAGAAAAAATGTTACCATCTCATACAGTCCTTCTCTGGTCAGGAGGCAGGTTGCCAAAGAATTCGTAATCTCATGTTGTTTTCTGTTTTAGAACTTGTGGGAAAAAATGCTGCTTTCTTAACAGAGGGAGTGGATTCTGGAGACCACATTGTTGAAGATAGCACTAGTTAGATATCAAAAGATCATTTGTTTTTGGGTCTTACCCAATTGTATATTCTTCATCGTTCGATAGCCTATATACAGGGTTCAAGGCTGCTCAAGTTATACACTCAGTTGATAAGTCTTCATCCAACATTGTTTTGTTCTTTTAGGGTCTGTCGGTGCAGATGTTTGTCGAGAAAAAAAATGTTACAGTACCATCTCATAGAGTGCTACTCTGGTCAGGAGGCAGGTTGACAGAGAAAGCCGATGCATTTCACAATCTTATATGCGATTCTTCTGTTTTCGTCTTGGACTTTTGGTCATATAGGCTCTTTTATTTGGTTTTTGTTTTATTCCGGGGCCTCAGTGTAGGCCACTTTTGGTGCCTGGCAATTTTTTAGCGCCCTATCTTGGTTCTTCATATACAAAATGATGTGTTTTTAGATGCTTATTTATACAAAATGATGTGTTTTTAGATGCTTATTCATATGTAAGTTTACTAGTGAGTGCTTTTTATATACCACTCGCTGGCCGAGCTGGATATAACCAACTTTTGTTGAAAGTAAACAAGCCAGCTTCATTAACAAAACACCATGTTTTCAAGAAATGCTGGAAATAGCAGAAAAGAAAGCCTACAGACTTTTTTTTTTGAAACAAGGCAAAAGCTTTACCTATCATTGATTACAGAGTTTTAGGTTACAAAAGCAAGCGAATTTCATGATTAGAGTCAAAATCCAGCGCAGCTAAAGCCTATCCACGAGAACATGAAACAACACAACTGGAACATTTTCGAGAGATAGAGCTAAAGCCTATGATGTTTCCTCAGACATCGCCATGTCATCTTCTATTTTCTTTATCTGGTAACT
This sequence comes from Poa pratensis, assembly GCA_947311845.1. NCBI lineage: Eukaryota > Viridiplantae > Streptophyta > Magnoliopsida > Poales > Poaceae > Poa > Poa pratensis. The sequence continues at coordinate 34,127,282 of CAMZMU010000069.1, read as the reverse complement.
GCGCCGGGATGATTTTTAATTGGAGCCCAACCATTAGTTCAATTGAACACTTCATTGGTCACCAGCTGCAGCTTGTCATTGCACAGCCATAAAGACCTTTGCACTCCGGGGTTTTTTTTTTTGCAGTTCATACCAATAATCTATCGGATGGAAAAATTGGAAAACCACTCCAGGGGGCACCCGGAAGCTTGCTATCAAAACAAGCCCTATTTCTCACTTTTCGAATGGTCCGCAAAACAACAGCTAAAAGAATTCCAACAATCGTTAAAATCACATCCTTGTAATTGTTTCAGCCCTCTACGCTTATGGTACCAGCAATCAAAGCAGACCACCCCCCAGGGGCGGACCCAAGTAGGAGCTTGTGGGGGCCTTGGCCCCCACTCAAAATTTGAAAATCTAATAAAATTTATTCATTTTTAGAAGAAAATTATTCAAAATATTTAAACTTGTACAAGAAATGCCCCCAGTCACATATTGTGCCCCCTCTCAGAAAATTTTCTGGGTCCGCCCCTGCCACCCCCAAGCCGATGCGCAAGGGACTCGCCACCGCCACACTCCTGATCCCTTGGCTAATCTGGAAGCATCGCAACAGCTGTGTCTTTGACGGTGCCAACCCTCTGTCGCAGAATTGGTGGCCAGGATCAAAGAGGAAGCCAAACTTTGGGCTAGAGCCGGCGCCACTGGGCTACGTGACATCATCATAACGACCCGGGACGTCCACTGATGTGTTTTTTCTTGTATTCCCTGTAAGCCTCTACGTGGCATGAACTGGTGTAAAACTTCTCCTCTTTTCAATGAAATGAAACGCAAAGGTTTTTTGTGTTTTCTCGTTTTTTTTTTGTTTCAACCAGCTTTCCAACCTAAGCAAGGATACAATCAAGGGGTCAATGTCCAATGCACATTGGACTACCCAACACCCAGTACTTGCCAAAGGTATCGGATATATAAATGGTCCCTATTCTCATCCACACCGTAAAACATGCAATATTTATATCCCAGATTCTTTCGAAATATATTCTTCAGTGAAAACTAGCACAGTGACCTGGCAAATGTGAGGGCATCATCTATGTGTGTTGGATAAAATGCCATTATTCATGAAATTTAAGTTCAAACCCTAATCTCCATATTTATTTGAATCAGGAACCAGAGCCCTAGTTAGTATGGCCCCCTTGACGAGGCAACCGTTTTTTTATTGACTATGAGCGTTACTCCATTACACTGAGCAATTTAGCAAATTCTACTTATGAATTCATTAACCTTCAACTGTCATATTTGAACAAATATCACAAAAACACAACAATTATTGCGGTTAGAGTTTCACACAACCACATCTAAAATTTCATTGAGAAAACACAACTTTCAAGGTATGATGCTTGCGAGAACCCAAATCTTCTGAATTAGTCAGCTTAACACCATTTACAACAATCCAGCCCAATAGTCTAGTGCTATTATAGAGGAAGTCTTTTGATTATTTTTGTCCTAAGAACTAGCACTAACGTGAACCGATTGAACCGCTTGGAAGATATTGTATTTTTAAACTTTCAGCAAATTTTGTTACAAAAATAGTTTAAAAATTCTCAAATATTCGAGTAATTTTAGCCACGTGTTGTGAGTAATCTGGGAAAGTTTGATATTATTATGCCGAGCCTTTGAAAAAAAATCGTGTTTTCTGCAATTTTTTTACCGGCCCTTTGGAACTTTTGCGAGCCCTTTGTTAAAAAAGGTTGTACTTCCTTAGAAAGTAAAAGATTACGGTAATTCAAACTACACCTAGTGATTAAACTAGGATATTCATAGCTCATTTTCCCTAGCTAGTTGGAAGTGTCCACAATTATTGTAACACCCGTCCAAAAATTGGTCAACTTTGAAAGTTCAAAAGAATATGAAACACAAGGTAGTTCTTCCCATTAGTGAGCTTGGATTGAATTGCTAGTATTATTTCATATTTAATAATAATAATAATTTTTGAACAAGTTTTGCTTGAGAGTTACAAAACCGCGGAAACTACCAAACGACTTAGTAATTTTAGATAATGCCATTTTAAAGATTTTAAAATATTAACTTTTGATTTTTTTGGTTGACTTTTACTAAAAATGTTATACCCTTGAAAGGTTCGGTTCACGTTTGGTCTAAGTACGGCTTGGTTTGCAAGAAAAGGGAGAAATCCATCTCCTTTGCCACTTGGCACCCGACTTGTAGGTACAGGCGTACAGCTTATTGTAACCGTGTCAAAGTGACTGAGTAATGAGATGTAGGGTGTCTTACAAAATCATCATTTTTTTTATAGTTTCATATAAAAAACTTTAGTGTGGTTCAGGAAAAACCTAGCCCAATATTTATGGTTTTATGAAACTCGCTCGTAGTATCTCAATTGTTCTAAATTTCTAATAGCTCGAGAATCTTTTTGGCCCGCTTCTATTAAAAATCAATGTCAATGCGGCATTTCACGTAGATCAAGGAAAGGGTGCAATTGAATTGCCACTGAAAAATTTGTAGCGACCGGTTGCAAAAATTATTATTCGTGTCAAATGCTTAGGCTGCTAATAGTGGGTAGTAACATACACATGTTGCTACTATATCTATAGTATCTAAATGGGAGCAACCCACTAAGGGTATTTCTCACAACATGCAGAGCATCCACATCAGCAACCATCTAATTGGTTCACTTGATCCTTCATCCGTTCAGTTTAGCATCCACCTCATCCATATCCCCTATATTTTCTGACCCTTTTTTTCGCCGCCCAGCCTATCTGATTGAACAAGCCCACAAGCTCACCCATAGCCCATCTGACCTGTTTTCTTTTTCGATCCCTGCATTTTGTCTTCTCGAGCGATGGTTTTCTTGCGAACAGATCTCGCCATGGACTTCTTTAACTCGCCATCCACTACAAATCTACAATCATTCACGATTCGCGTTTCTTCTTCCCAATCAACTTCGTGGCAGTGCAGTCCCTTCCTCTCCCCCACGATATCATCAATAATCAGTAACGATGGAGGCATCGAAGGGGTTGCCGCAAGATTTTGCCTCTTTAAAGTCTGACGTCCACCTTCACCGGATTTGTTCTTATCGGCCCCAGCACGGCTAGGATTCTCCGGCTCGCACCATGGCATGCTCTACCCCATCCTCTCGCTCCAGTACACCGGACTTGGCGCTGCGGGGTATGCCGAGGGCGAGTCAACCTCCATGATCGAGGTGACCTCTTTATGTGGCGTCAAGGCGCATTCAGCTGTATTGAGATTTTTGGCTGTCACGCACGTCCTAGCAAATCATCCTGAGCGGCGGCCACACAAACCCATGGTTGATTCCGCCATTTTCGGTTATCTTTGGTTGCAAGATCCCTGCTGACATATTCCATATGGTGGTGGGCAGCGTCACTTTGCTGTGTGTCAACTGCTCGATAGAATGCCACAGAGAACCAACAACTTGATATGCGCCATGAGATTGGTAAGAAAATATTGGTTGTTCCGTATACTTTCTCATGTACGTCTCTTTGTGCTAACCTGTCTTGACAATCAGTCATGTATGGTATAAGTCAGATGTTTTCAGTTATGAACTGCTTACGCTGATGTAGTTGTCTCCATTTGGTTCATGGCAGAGCATTATAAATGTAAGGAGATTGGGAGACACTTTAAGAAATTATGTTGTTTATTTTCCTACATTCATACAATGAGGACAAATAGTTATGGTACATGTAGGTTCAGATTTCCAATATTTGTATTTGGTTTCTAATCTTTTGAAAAGAATGGATGTAGATGAAAAAGGATAAGGCATTTTATTGCCATATTTACAAATCTTGGGACCATTTTGCCTGTGCTCCATACATCTCCATAACCTGATGTTTTTTCTTGCAGACCTTTTATATACACTGCTTAGTTGATAATTTTTTGGCTGCATGAGATGAAATTAGAGCATGGATGGGACATGTGTTACCTTCTGTTCTCTTCGTCGTTGTCGTCACATTTCAGTTGTGTCGGAGAATGACTCCCACGAAACAGGGGCAGTCACACTCGCGAAGAGAGCTCGTGTAAGGGGCTGAACACGACGTCAATCAACCCTCATCCGGCGCGGCGACGCTGCTCGTCGTGCCTGAGGAGGGACATCATAGCAGAGAGAGACACGGCGCGTACTCAGGTTCACGGCCCTCTTGTGGAGGTAAGACCGCTACGTCCTGCCTGTCTGTATTGCTGCTTGTAGAGGTTACAGTACAGCGTGCTTGCCGAGGGCACAGTTATGGCAATGGCGCGTACAAGGGGAGGGAAGCCACTGTCTTCTTCTCCCTTGCGCGCAAGTAGCTAGACTAGGAGTAATGTGTCCGATCCCCTGCTACGGTGGTGCACCAGCTCCTTTTATAGGCGCCCCGGGCCTCCTCCCTGTCCTTCGGCAGCGGAGGGGCTACCACATGGCGACAACGGTCGGGAGCACGGTGCACAGCTGCTTGGGCGTCCATGAGCGCGGTCCATGGGCACAAAAGCTGAGGCCGCAGCAGAGAGGCCGCCGTCCATCCAGGACGGCCAGCTGCTGCCGCAGAGGAGGGGGGGAGTCCCCACGGTGACGTCGCGTTTGGCGCGTAGCGCCGGCCTGCTCCCTTATCACCAAAGAGGAAAGTATGGTGGTCTGTGCCGTCGCCCCCGCTTTGTTGACTCCTTTATCACCAAAGTGGGACTGTAGCTCCGTCGTCACCCTGCGCAGAGGCGCGGTCACTCTGCGGCCGCTGCGGAAGCCATGTGCGCTGCAGAGCTTGCTTTACGGTGAAGGAACCCTCGCGTGGGCGGGAACGCCCTGTGGAGGATTCTGCGTTGACTTCCCTTCAGGGAAAGCTTCCTTGGAGAGGGGGCAGCGGAGTAGAGGCTCCACAGGCCTTAGCTGCCTCCTCAGGCCTCCGCGAGGCGATTCTGCCCCGCGGGCTCCCCAGGCTTGCAGGCCTGGTCCTTAGCGAAATTCATCCGCCGAGTGTTGAGGGTTATAGAGGCCTGGCCCAGTACACCCTGGTTCTTACTGGGCTGACAGTAGCCCCCGGGCCCATGACGGGCACGACGCGGTCCAGGGGGCGCAGGCGAAGCGGCATGGGCCCAAAGTGTCCGGCCGGCCCGAGACACGTGGCGAGCGGTTGCTGCGTCTCGGCTTCTCCGGAGGAGGTGGGCGTCGTGGCGGGACCCACCACGCCTCGGAAACCGTCCTGAGGTGATATAAAGCCTGCCGCGGCTGTGCGGGCAGCAGTTACGCTGCATTTACGCCCTTTCCTTCTTGCATACACCCCCGGCGCTCCACTGCTCCGGCGATTTCCGTTCTTCTCCGAGCTTTTCCGCCGCCCTTCCTTCGCGAGCCATGGGCCCCAAGAAAGGCAAGGCGGCGATGGTGGAGGCCTGCGCCGGGGCGCAGCAGGGGGAGGAGCTTGCGCCGGCTCTCATCGGCACACGCGTCTCCACAGCGGAAGCGCTGGATAGGCTGAAGGTCCTCGTCGCCGGGAGGAATAATGAGCATGGCGCCAGCGGTGTCAAGGCGGCGCGCTTCGGCAAGCTGGCGGCGGGGTGGTATCCCATTTTCGTCCACACGCTGTTCGCCGGCTTGGTGCCGCCGTTCTCCCCTTCCTTGCGGAGGTGCTGTCTTTTATCAGATCCAGCTCCTGCACCTCCACCCGAACTCCATCCTGATTCTCGCCATCTTCGCCTACCTCTGCGAGGCGTATCTGGGAGTGATGCCTTCCGTGGCCTTCTTCCGGAGCTTCTACGCGCTCCGCAACACGGCGCCCGGCGAGCGTCTGGGTGCGTGTCCTTCCGCATCGCAGACGGGATGGGCGCCGTCTACATCCCCATGTCGTGGGATGGCGACAAGGCCGTCACGAGGGTGACGAAGAAGGTGGAGGACTTCCGCCAGAAGTGGGTTCTCGTCGACGCCAAGGAGCGGAACGTCTTCTTCGATGAGCCTGAGGCGCCGCCGCTGAAGAACTCAAATTGGTCCAGCGAGAAGTTCCAGCACCAGAAGATTGCTCACTTGGTCTCGCGCATGAAGCTCGTCCGCGAGGCCGGCCTCACGGGGCAGATGGTCGCTGAGGACTTCGTGAGGCGGCGCATCGCTCCCCTTCAGGCGCACACGAAGCCGGTGTGGATGTACTCCGGCCCGGCAGACCCAATGCGCTTGCACCTCAGCACCACGCGCCAGACGACGTCGCCTCCATCTTAGGCACGCTCTTCATCGCCCCGGAGATCCCTGTTCCGGGCACTGAGCACCTGAGGCCCCTCCACCAGCTCACTCCAAAGAAGCGCCTGGCAGTTCTGGAGATGATGCCGACGTTCACGCCAGAGGGCTTGGAGGGAGAAGAGGTGAAGGGGGCTGCGGCGCCTGTGGTGGAGGAAGACTTGTTCGGCGAGTCCTCTGCTGCTTCAGACGCCGAAGCTGACGCCGCCACAGGAGGAGTCAACCCCTCGTCAGGGGAGGCGAGCTCTCAAAGCAGGCGGCCCCTGAGGAGGAGATCCTGGAGGTATCATCCGATGTGGACGAGGATTTTGTGGTGGCCCCATCACGACGGGCCACAGAAGAAGAAGACGAAGACGGAGAAGATAGCGGCCCGGAGGCCGCGGCAAAGCGGCGCGAGCCCCGCACTAAGGCCATCCACGACAGGGCCGCCAGAAGCCTGGAGGGCACTCCTCTTAAGAGGAAGGCTGAGGCGGCCCCTGAGGAGCCCAGCGCTGGAGCTTCATCAGGCCTGTGGCGCTCTGCCAACAAGGTGTGGGTGGACACCCGCGCCCAGCCATCTGGGTGAGTACTGTTTCTTCTTGACTTGTTCTTGCTTATCGAGAGTTCTTGCCTTTCTCGAGGATCTCACTGTCTTGATTATCAGTGATCTGGCTCATGCGAAGCGCCGCCGACTCCGCAAGGCTGCGGACGTGCGGCGCGGCGCTACGCCCGTTGTTGAGGGGCCTACGGCGCCCCTTGAAGAAGCACCTGCCTCGCCACCTCCTGCCGAGAGTCTGATTGAGGAGGTGGTGAAGGCTCCGTCGCCGCCGCGCCCTGATGCTCCACTGGAGCCCCCAGAGACGCCCGCCGTGGAGACGGCGGGGACCAGCACACAGGCGCCGGGAGGCGCCGACGCCGAGATGGAGGAGGGAACTCCTCCGCCGCCCCCTCCAAATTCCGAGCCTGAGGGGGAGGCCACTTCTTCTGAGGCCGCAGCAGGCGAGGCTGCGGTTGAGCCACTGGTGGCTAGGCCTCCCTCGCCAGCCCCCGAGGCCCACGAGGAGGTGGTCGTGGAGAACAACGACGCACAAGACGGGGGGGCCCGCTCCTGGGGCCCCGTGTTGACCCTGGTCCAAGCGCTGCGCTTTCAGCACCAGAGGCTGGCGCTGGGGTGGAGGACGCTGCGCCACGTGAGGGCTCCTGGGCCTTGGTCTTGAGCGACCGGAGCCGGAGCAGCGCGTGCCGCCAAGCTGCCCTCCGCTTGGTGAGGGGCACCCTAGACGGGCTAGAAGCCCAACTTGCCCTTGAAGAGGCGGAGCTTGGCAGGAGGTACGACGCCCTCGCTGCTGACTGGGCCCGCTTCTTCGAAGTCAGGCGGCGGAGGGGCTCTGACGACCAAGCCCTTCAGGCGCAGCGCGACGAGGCGACGCGGCAGGCCCAGGAGATCCGCGAGAATGCGGAGCGCGAGGCGCAAGGGGCCTTGGCGCCGGTCCAGGCGGAACGCAAGGCGGCTGCAGAGGATCGGGAGGCGGCTGTGGCGGAGCGCCAGGCTGCAGCCTCGACCGAGCGGCTATCGAGACCTCCCTCGCCGACCAGTGCAAGGAGCTGGCCAGCCGCGAGGAGAAGATAATTGCTGAAGCTGAGGTGGTGAGGAAGTCTCTGGAGCAGCATCGTCTGTCCCTGGAGGCTCGCGAGCAGGCCATGGCGACACGCGAAGCTGAGGTGCTCAAGCGTGAGGAGAAGCTGGAGCAGGCGGAAACAGACATGAACACAGAACGTGAGGCCCTGGAGTCCCGCGAGAGCAGCTTGGCTGAGGCCATGGGCAAGCACGACAAGGAGGTGGAGCGGCACCGGGAGCTTGTGGAGAAGACCAACCAGAAGCTTGCCGAGAAGAAAAAGGAGGCGGAGGCCCTCGCCAAGCAAAAAGAGTACCGCACTGCTGTCACACAGGCCGTCTCCCGGGAGTACGCTGGGAAGTTCAAGAAGCAGGAGGACGGCTTCCAGAGAAAACGCAGGGAGCTCGGCAAGCGCATCCGCCAGCTGGAGGAGTGGAACGCCAACTTGAAATCCTCGCTGAGGCGCGCCAAGGACGCTCATCTCCGCACGGAACAGGCCCTCGAGCGCTCTGAGCAGGACCTCACAGCCCTGATGGCAGACATGCAGGAGTTGAATGCGCAGGTGGCCCCTGTTGTGGAGAGAGTCGAGGAGGCTGAGCAGAGCGCGGTGGCGGCACGGGTCTTGACGCAGCAGCGGGAGCGTATGTTCCGGTCTCTGGTGACGCGCGGGAACGCTCTTGCTGCGAAGCTGGGGGTGGATGCTCCTGCCGTCCCCGTCCACGGGAACGCCGACGTCGCCACGTATCTGGCCTACTTCGACCAGCTCTTCTCCGTCCTTGAGGGCCCTGTGGCGGAACTCGACGATGTTGTCGACGAGGAGTGCCGCAAGCTCCTGCAGGTGGCGGTCGAGCGCGTCTTCGTCAACCTCAAGCGCCTATATCCATGCTTCGACTTCGAGTCCGTGACCGAGCCCATGGAGGATGCTCAGATCGAGACGCGCCTCTCAACTCGCTGCGGGAGAGATCAACGACTATGTCAACCGCTTCAAGAGGGTCGCTGAAGAGCCGGCCTCTGGCGAGGAGGAAGACGTCGAGGAGGAAGGCGCGGAGGAAGATGACGCTGAGGAGGATGAGGCCGCCAAGACTTCTGCTTAAGCTGCTCCTGCCACAAGACGCGCCTGAGGCGCAAGTTATCTTTGTTTAAAGACTTTGTTTCATTTGTGATGGTCTGTAAAACACTTTATTGTGCTGCAATGTGCGTGCCCCTCGACGGGCATTTTATCCCTATTCCATGCCTTTTTCGCTTTACGTCGTCAGGACCCGTCTCTTAGCGCTATGACTCCGCCACTACGGTATGCCAGAGCAATGACTCAGCAAGGCCGGGGGGTGTTTAAGGCTTAGAGAGGTAAGAGCTCTCGAGTCGCGATGCTCGAGGGCTCCCCTTTGACGCTCAAGCAGTCCATGAAATGCGAAGGAGAAAATACCCGCCCGAGGGACGGAAGTTGCTCGTGAGAGGAAAAACACAACGCCTAAGCGCAGGACTTAGCTTAGCGAGGTTCTGGCCTCGTGGAGGGCGTTGATTTCCCTGAAGGTGTGCTTCCCTCTTTGGGTCTGGAGCGTGACTCCACGAGCCTTGGGGGGACTCTTGTTCCCTGTGTAGGTTAGAGGCGGAACCAAAGCAAAACATGGTAGAGAAACTCATGCGCGCTTATAGGTTTCCTCATGGGTGCCTCGCGAGGAGAGTAAGTACCAAAGGTCCTTAGGTGAGGTGGCAGGTTTGGGAGCAAGCCCCTGGGCCAGAGCTCTTTGGTGAGGTAACAGGCGTGAGAGCGTGCTCACGTGTTAGAGCTCGGATCCTTTTGGATTTTGCGGTGCTGCTGGGATGCTCCCGAGGCACAGTCACCGTACTCAGCCCCCGCTCGCGAGGTGCGCAAGGGGAAAGATATGAGCGCGAATGAAAACACAGAGTAATGAAACTAAAACTCACCCCCAAAATATTACATAGCGGCGCCGCAGCGCAATGTTTCACTAGGAAACGAATTGGTTCGTTACACTTGGCTTGCCAAGATAAAGTTTCCATGTCGAGGCATGGGGACCACATTCAGTGGCTGAGACTCTTCACGGCCTGCGGCGGCACGTTACAGGAAGAGCTCAGAGGGACTGGCCCTCAGAGAGAGAAGCTTTTGTGAAGCTTGGAGGTGAAGCTGTGCGCTTTCCTCTAGAGACAAAAAATGCCTGGTGTGATAGAGATCACGGGTAGAACTTGCGTAGATGCGCGATGTTCCAAGGGTTCTTGACCGGGATGCCGTCCTCCGTCTCGAGGCGCACCGCGCCAGGTCTGGCGACATGCGCGACCCTGTAGGGGCCTTCCCACATGGGCGAGAGCTTGTGGAGACCTTCCCTGGAGAGGATCCTCCTGAGGACAAGGTCGCCTGTCTCGAGAGTGCGCGGACGTATGTGGCGGCTGTGGTAGCGTCGCAGGTCTTGCTGGTACTTTGCCGCTCTGAGGGCGGCTCGGCGGCGCAACCCGTCGAGGAACAGCAGGTCGTCGTTGTGGAGGTCTTCTTGATTGTCCTCATTGAAGGCAAGGACCCTTGCGGACCCGTGCTTGATCTCTGTGGGGAGGACTGCTTCGGCTCCATACACCAGGGCGAATGGCGTCTCACCAGTGGGCTTTGTAGGGTTCGTGCGGATGGACCAGAGCACGGAGGGGAGCTCATCGATCCAGCCCTTGCCATAGCCCTTGAGGCGGTTGAAACTTCTCGTCTTGAGGCCCTTGAGGACCTCAGCATTTGCTCGCTCGGCTTGACCATTGCTCTGTGGGTGAGCTACCGAGGCGAAGCAGAGCTTGGTGCCGAGGCTCTCGCAGTAAGCCCTGAAGATGCCGCTGGTGAACTGTGAGCCATTGTCGGTGATGATGCGGTTTGGCACACCAAAGCGGCAGACCAGGCCTCTGATGAACTTCACGGCTGCCCTGGCTGGGATGGTGCGCACCGCTTCAACCTCTGCCCATTTGGTGAACTTGTCAACAGCCACGAAGAGGAAGCGGTAGCCCCCTTGCGATCTCGGGAAGGGTCCCAAGATGTCCAGCCCCCAGACCGCGAACGGCCAGGAGAGCGGGATGGTCTGGAGTCCCAGTGCAGGCTGATGGACTTGCTTGGCGTGGAACTGGCATGCATCGCAAGACTGAACGATGGTGACGGCATCTTGAAGCACTTGAGGCCAGTAGAAACCGCTCCTGAAGACCTTGCCAGCGAGGGTGCGCGCGCAGGAATGGTGGCCGCACTCTCCACTGTGTATGTCCCTGAGGAGCATGCGTCCTTCCTCAGGAGGCACACACTTGAGGGCAATGCCATTTGGGCGCTTGCGGTATAGGTCTCCTCAAGGATGTAATAGGATTTCGCTTGTCGAGCGACTCGTTCTGCCTCTGCGTCTTCCTCGGGAAGGACTCCTTTTAGCAAGTAGTCCTTGAGCTCGTCAACCCAGCCTGTTTCTTGGTGCACCATGGTAGCATCAGACGCTCCCCTGAGGAGGCCACAGTTGGGTGCGCCACCTGTGGGAGGTGGTGGGAGTACTTCGTCTGTGCTTGTAGCTGGTGCTTCTAGCGGCTGCTTTATGGACGCCTTGGAGAGCCTCTCTTCAAAGACACCTGCGGGCTGGGCCTCCCTTCGCGATGCGCGCTTGGCGATGTCATCTGCTTCCTGGTTCTCCTTGCGCGGGATGTGCATGAGCTCCATGCCCCTGAAGTGCTTCTCGAGCTTGCGGACCTCTTCAAGGTAGGCAGCCATATGGCTGTCTTTAGGGGTGTAGCTCTTGTTGGAGAAGTTGACCAGGAGCTGGGAGTCGCCTTTGATGAGTAGGTGCTTGACACCGAGGGCAATGGCAGCTCTGAGCCCGGCGAGGAGGCCTTCATATTCAGCGATGTTGTTGGAGATCTTGTCCATCGTGAAACACAACTGGATGGCATAGTAGAGCTTGTCGCCTTTAGGTGAGGTCAGGACAACGCCAGCGCCTCCGTTGCGGCAGGAGAAAGCTCCATCGAAGTGCATGGTCCAGTGGCTTGGCATTGTATCTCCAGGCGGTACAGTTTCTGCTTCAGGAGGCTCTTCAGGAGTTGGGTCTGTCCATTCGGCGACAAAATCTGCCAGTGCTCTTCCTTTGATGACCCTTGTGGTGTCAAACGCAAGTTGAAAGGCTGCAGCTCGATGTTCCACCCTGCTACGCGATCAGTGGCGTTGGGGTTGCGCAGGATTTGCTCCAGGGGAATGATGTGACCACCGTGACAGGGTGGCCCTGGAAGTAGTGGCGCAGCTTTCTGGAGGCGATGAGCAGGGCGAGAAGGAGCTTCTGCTGCATAGGGTACCGCTCGCGAGCATCTCTTAGCACAGTACTGACATAGTAGACAGGATGCTCGACAAGGGTTGTGGAGGGTGACGCGGCGTTGGCTCCCTCGAGAGACTCCTCAGGCCCTTTGGCGAGGTTTCCTTGTGGAGGAGTCTCAGCAGGGGTGCCTGTAGTAGGCTCGACAGCTGGCTGTGGGTCTGGCTCTGGGCCTGGAGGGACTTTTTCCTTGTCGGGAGGCTCTGGACTTGGAGTGGCAGCACTTTTCTTGGGGAGGACTGGCTCTTCTCTTTCGACCACCAGGACGGCGCTTGCGGTTTGTGGAGTGGCTGCAAGGTACAGCTTTAGATGCTCGCCCGTCCTGGGGGCTACCATAACTGGTGCGCTAGCCAAGTACTTCTTCAAGTCCTCAAATGCCTTGTCTGCCTCTGGAGTCCACTTGAAGGTGCCGGACTTCTTCATGATCTTGAAAAATGGCAGGGCCCTCTCGCCAAACTTGGAGATGAAGCGGCCCAAGCTGGCCATGCACCCAGCTAGGCGCTGCATGTCCTTGAGGCGGCGAGGTGGCTGCATTTCTTCTATGGCCTTGATCTTGTCAGGGTTTGCTTCTATGCCGCGATGGGACACGAGGAACCCGAGGAGTTTGCCTGAAGGTACCCCGAAGACGCACTTGGCGGGGTTTAGCTTGATGTTCACCTTGCGCAGGCTGGCGAAGGTCTCCTCGAGGTCCTTCAAGAGAGTGTCTCCCTCGCGAGACTTGACTACGATGTCGTCAACATATGCCTCTGCATTTCTTCCCATCTGAGCCCCCAGGGCGATCCTCATGAGCCTCTGGAAGGTGGCGCCGGCGTTCTTCAACCCGAAGGGCATGCAAGTGTAGCAATACACGCCACAGGGGGTGAGGAATGCTGTTTTCTCCTCGTCCTCTTTAGCCATTTTGATCTGGTGGTAGCCTGAGAAGGCGTCCAGAAAACAGAGGAGATCACAGCCGGCTGTGGAGTCCACGATCTGATCAATCCTTGGCATGGGGTATGGGTCCTTGGGGCAGGCTTTATTTACATCAGTGTAATCGATGCAGAGCCGGCCTCCCCCATTGGGTTTTGGGACAACCACGCCATTAGAGACCCAGGTGGGGTGGGCAACTTCTCGAATAATGTCTGCTGCTTTTACTTTTCTACTTCTTTGATGATGAAGGCTTGCTTCTCAGGGGCTTGTTTCCGTGCTTTCTGCTTGACGGGGCGTGCGCTTGGACACACAGCTAAGTGGTGCTCGATCACCTCCCTTGGTACGCCGGACATTTCTGACGGAGTCCATGCGAACATGTCAGAATTTGCCCGAAGGAAGGCGACGAGCGCGCTTTCCTATTTGGGAGGCAAGCCAGCGCCTATGGTGACGCTAGCCCCCGAGCCCTCAGCCCCCGAGTCGCTGGTGCTCAGCGACACCTTCTTTGTAGCGGCCTGCTCCTGAGAGAACAGCTGCTTCTTCTTCTTGGGCCTCGCGAGGGGCTCCAGGTCTTCGTCAGCAGGGAACGCCATGGCAGCGGCTTTGTAGGCGAGCTCGACAGCGCGTGTAGCGTCCTGTACGTGACCATGGATGGTGATGGTGCCGCCGCTGCCAGGGATCTTGACCATGTTGTAGGCGTGATGCGTGACGGCCATGAACTTCGCGAGGGCGGGGTAGCCGAGGATGGCGTTGTAGGGCAGGCCAATGTGCGCGACGTCGAAGTCGATGAGCTCGGTGCGATAGTTTTGCTGCGTGCCAAAGGTGACTGCAAGCCTCACTTGCCCCAGAGGCGAGATTGAGCCGCTGGTGACCCCTGTGAAGGGCCTGGAGGGCATAAGCCACTCGTAGGGCACTTGAAGCGTCTCAAAGGTCTCGACAGAGATGACGTTCAGGCCTGCACCCCCATCAATGAGCGTTTTGCCGACGGCGATATTGTTGATGGTGGGGGTGCACACCAGCGGGAGGGTGCCTACAGTCTTGGTCGACTTGGGGTGGTCCTTGGCGTCGAAGGCGATGGTGTACTGAGACCACTTGAGGGGACGCGATGTCTCCACCCCAGGCAGCGCTGCGTTGAGCTCGGGCGAACTGCTTGAACTGATTGTTGGACTTGGGCGCCTGAGCCCCGCCGAGGATGCACGCCATGGCGCCTCTAGGGGCCTGGTAGCCCCCAGGCTCCTCGTCAGGGAGGTTGTTGTTCTTCTCAGCGGCGTTGGCCTGAGTCCCTTGAGGCTTCTGGTAGCCACCTTTGCGTCCGCCCTTGCGGTAGTTACGGCCTCTGCCGCGACCACCGCTGCCTTCTTCCTGCTCGCGCTTCTTGCTCAGCTGCTTGAGGTCGTAGCAGTTCTCTGTCGCGTGGCCGCGCCTGTTGTGGTAGATGCAGAAGGGACGGTTGTCCATCTTCTTCTCGCCATCCTCTGCAGAGTCCTCTCGAGCGTGCTTAGCGCCGGGCTCAGCAGCCAGCACAGCAGTAGGCTTGCGCTTGGTCTCGTCACGCTTCTTGTGGGCCTTGGATCCCTCTGGGGGTCGTCTGCAGAGGCCACCTTGGTGAAGAGGAGACCCTCTTCAGCCTTGGCACACTTGTCTGCGATGTCGAAGAGCTTCACGACAGAGGAGAGGGTATCGTGGATGCCGAGCTTCTCAAGCATCCTGCGGTTGGTGACGCCCTCTCTGAAGGCAGCAATGACGTGCGAGTCAGGGATGTTGGGGATTTTGTTGCGGACTTGGCTGAAGCGCTGGATGTACTTGCGGAGAGTCTCGCCAGACTTCTGGCGTACGGCGCGCAGGTCGTTGTAGGTGAGGGCGCGCTCGTACGTGCCCTTGAAGTTCGCGACGAACTGCTTGCAGAGGTCCTCCCAGGAGTCGATGGAGTCCTCAGGGAGGTTCAGGAGCCACGACAGGGCAGAGTCCCTGAGGGCGTGCGAGAACCAGTTCGCCATGACCTTGTCGTCTCCTCCCGCAGCTTGGATGGAGGTGGTGTAGAGCTGCAGGAACTCGATGGGGTTGTTCGTGCCATCGTAGCCCTTGGGGAGGTCTGGCCTGAACTTCTGCGGCCAGACGACGCGGCGCAGGTTGCGGGTGAAGGCCGTGCAGCCTGTGGCGTACGTGGCCACGCCGCCCTGGAGAGCTCTGCGGTTTTGGCGCCCGGCCTGGCCAATTTCCTCGACGATGCGCTTCTGGAGGTCCCGCTGGCGCTCCATCTCCACCCGCGCTCCGGCGGCGTCCGCTGCACGATTTGACAATCATGCGGCGAGGACGCGTGAGAGGCGGCTTTGTTTGCCGCAGCCGGAGGTGGTCCTGGCGGAGGCGGCGAGGTGCTCCATGCGCGGCGGTGCCTGCGCGCCCGGAGTTGTGGTGCACCAGGGAGCGCGAAGGTGCTGGAACCGCGCGCGGCGCAGCCGCGATGTCGACGAGGTGCTGGAGACGGCCAAGCCAGTTGTCGTGCGCCTCGGCGGTGGGGCGGTAGCGGAAGAGCTCTGCTGCCATGAGCAGCGCAGTGTTTGGGCTGGGCGCCGGGCGTCCAAGCGTGGACGCGCTTTGGCGCCGAGATGGATGCGAGGACTCAGCGTCCTCGCTGTGCTCGTGGTCGACGTCTTCGTCGTAGCGGTCGTCCTCATCCTCGGGGTGCTCCACGCGTGGCTCCGCAGTAGTGCGCCCCGAAGCGCGGTTGGTGCGCGGACGGCCGCGTGGCCTGGTGGTGTGGACGACGGGCTCGGTCTCAGCTGCCTGACGCGCGCCGGTTGGCGCGAGCAGCGCGAGTGTCCGCCATGGCGCAGAGGTCGATGGAGGTTGAATGCGCGCCTCAGCCCCCTACCTGGCGCGCCAATTGTCGGAGAATGACTCCCACGAAACAGGGGCAGTCACACTCGCGAAGAGAGTTCGTGTAAGGGGCTGAACACGACGTCAATCAACCCTCATCCGGCGCGGCGACGCTGCTCGTCGTGCCTGAGGAGGGACATCAGCAGAGAGAGACACGGCGCGTACCCAGGTTCACGGCCCTCTTGTGGAGGTAAAACCGCTACGTCCTGCCTGTCTGTATTGCTGCTTGTAGAGGTTACAGTACAGCGTGCTTGCCGAGGGCACAGTTATGGCAATGGCGCGTACAAGGGGAGGGAACTACTGTCTTCTTCTCCCTTGCGCAAGTAGCTAGACTAGGAGTAAAATGTGTCGATCCCCTGTAGGGTGGTGCACCAGCTCCTTTTATAGGCGCCCCGGGCCTCCTCCCTGTCCTTGTGCAGCGGAGGGGCTACCACATGGCGACAACGGTCGGGAGCACGGTGCACGCTGCTTGGGCGTCCATGAGCGCGGTCCATGGGCACAAAAGCTGAGGCCGCAGCAGAGAGGCCGCCGTCCATCCAGGACGGCCAGCTGCTGCCGCAGAGGAGAGGGGGGAGTCCCCACGGTGACGTCGCGTTTGGCGCGTAGCGCCGGCCTGCTCCCTTATCACCAAAGAGGAAAGTATGTGGTCTGTGCCGTCCCCCCGCTTTGTTGACTCCTTTATCACCAAAGTGGGACTGTACCTCCGTCGTCACCCTGCGCAGATGCGCGGTCACTCTGCGGCCGCTGCGGAAGCCATGTGCGTTCCGCAAGCTTGCTTTACGGTGAAGGAACCCTCGCGTGGGCGGGAACGCCCTGTGGAGGATTCTGCGTTGACTTCCTTCAGGGGAAAGCTTCCTTGGAGAGGGGGCAGCGGAGTAGAGGCTCCACAGGCCTTAGCTGCCTCCTCAGGCCTCCGCGAGGCGATTCTGCCCCGCGGGCTCCCAGGCTTGCAGGCATGGTCCTTAGCGAAATTTCATCCGCCGAGTGTTGAGGGCTATAGAGGCCTGGCCCAGTACACCCTGGTTCTTACTGGGCTGACAAGTTGATTCTGTTTGTGCTACTCGGTGCATCATTCAAGTATCTATTGTCTGTACTTGATTACTGTCGGTTCTTTTGCTACATTAGAGTATTCCTTACAGCTAGCGGGAACGAGTAAAGAGTTGTTTTCTATGCTAGGGATAATTACACTTGAAGAAAACATGGCATTCACAATGAGTAATGGATTCATATAATTGTTCCTCTTAAGGCCGTTTCAATTGGCCAACTCAGTCTAACTGCCTGAATTACTACTCGTTAGTATCTTCTAAAATGTTTCAGAAAATTGCACATATTTGTTTCAGATTTTGTGTACGAGAAGATCAGTTTGCGAGTTTCATTGTGATCGGAGATGAATGAGCATCGGCTTCTTTGTATTTTGAGTTGTTTCTTTACATAAAACATTGAGCTGGCACTCTTCTTCGTATTTTATTGGTCTGTGCAAGGAGGATAAGCCTCTTCTTCTTCTTTCAGTCCAGTATGCATCATTGGTTCAACACTTGGTCAACTCCAAATTTTACTTCCACGTGAACTTTTTGTCAATTTATTTTCAATGATGAAAATCATAATAGCAGTTATTCAAAATATGGGCTCTCTATATGTATTCACTCAAAAAGTCTAGAAATATTATGTGGCAATGTGCATATCATCTTCATGCAAGCCATACACAACATCCATGTTCTTCAACCCGTTGATTAATTGTATCCATATCCAATCAGATACACCCCTATACCATAATGATCTTTAAATTATAAACCATACATACAGTTCGATGTATAATTTTTTAGCATCTTGACTACTATGATTAACTAAATCTTGCATATTTTTTTAATCAACTTCATGTTTCATGCGTCTTATTAAATTTCTTAAGAGATACCCGCTGCAACGCGTGGGTGTCCTTCTAATATTTTTTATAAGACACGACATGTGATGTGATATGGAATTTTTTTTGTATGATTGTTTATCATTTATAGTTTTTATTTTTTCGGATTTATTCAATAATCTCTGTGTATGTCAAACAGTGCACTTTGATTAATTAAGTTGTGTGAGTTTCGCCCGTTCAAGCGTATATTGCCCAAAACAATATGGTCCATGAAACAGGCAGATGCCTCGATTTACCTCCGTTTGCTTAGTGTTGATGTCGTCATTCCATTCCACTACTCCGATTGTAGAAACAATATTGTTATTGGTGGACGAACTTTATATTTTAACCATCTTTCTATTCGTTTACCTCTATTGTCGCATATAAATCAGACTATCCCATATAAATCAACATGCTCCACCATTCATCATCAAATGGCTTTCTTATGTGCTCACTTTTTTTTGTAATTACATTATTGTCTTCTACGCCGATGTAATGCCCCGTAGCAACACACAGGCATTTTACTTAGTACCATAAAATTTATGTAACAACACTTTATATTCTATATATGTTTCAAAAGTTACCTACGTTTATCATTTTTGTATTTTGTCCAATGGAAGAATTGGAGATTGCATTTTTTTGATACGCCGGCACAAAACAAAAGATCTGGAGCAGTTGAAGGAGATTTGAAATGAGTGCTTATGAGGTTTGTTCTAGTTTCAAAACCTACCTTCTACTCAATAGTCAGTTAACCACGTTTGGTCATTTCTAGTTCTTCTTTTCATATGGATGATGGATTTGCTAACATATGTTGAAACATATATGCCCCTCTAATCCTACAATACTTGGATCAGATATTAACCTTTCAGCAGTATATCATGCTCTTGGTTTTTCATCAACCAGCGTTGAGGCTGCTCGATCACGAATCACCAGTTCTGTTCGTTTTATCAATTACTCTGTTTCGGTGTGGTTTGCAGCATGTTATTCCAATTAAATTGTTCGTAGGGCCGATTCAATAAATATTTGGGCCCGGGGCAAATCAAAATTAATAAAAGAATTGTACTAAACTTTTATACTTTTCTAGATCTTATTTTTAGCATGTTATAGTATAATAAGTATAATTTTCTACTTTTTTATATAGTTTAGCCACATAACGGCCGACGCCGCTATCAAATATTAGTTACTGTTTTTTTGTTTATATAAATGCCTCTGAAAGGTATTAAACTATATGCAACAAATGTCTCTTTTAAAAATATTTTTCTACAATACATAATCTATATAATTTATACATATTTATGGTAATGATATGCAAAGAGTTGGGTAATGTCGATAGTGATTTCTAGTGTATGATTAAGTAAACACATTTATATAAATTTTTAGAGTATAAACTAACTAATACTATTATTCGTTACTCCTTTTTATTGTCAAAATTTTCTAGCGAGTCAAAATTTAAGAAGTGTGCATGCTCTATACTTTTTTTACACTGAAATATTCATACTTTGTACTTGCTATTGAAACACCATTGTTTAGAGTAATCACCAATGGACATAAACGGGTGTGGATTCTAATATATTTGCATATGTAAATTTATTATTTGATATGATTTTATGCAATGTGTTTGTTATCATCTGGCGTATGCAAGTCTCATGCTAGTTTACGAAATAAAAATGTGTAAGAATGAAAGCATGGAAGTCAAGTTACATATAGAGAGTAGCGTGCTAACTAAACTTGTTCTCGCAGTCACATTTGTTTTTTCTTACGTGCCAAAAGACCCGTAGTGTGTAGTTACTTCCACAAATTAAACCATTTATTAGTTAAGATATTCCATCTGTCTGAAAATATAAGATGCACTTGCTTTTTTAACATCTTTAATTCACTTTTTTACCACTAATGTATAGCAAAGTGTATAAATTGAGCTAGTATATATAGCACCGTGCATTTTGCCTTGTGAATACATTTATTCACATGCATTTATACTATTTTTAGAGATAATATAAATGAAAAGCATAGTCAAAATTTTGCGTTGTTTGACCAGAAAAAAGTCATTCATGGTTTAATTTTTTTATAGAGGGAGTATTAAATAGATTCTTGGGTGTAGTGGGAAATTGAGTTGTCCGTCATCGCTGTAAACTCGCCCATGCTTGGGTTGATGCAACGGTATTGCAATGAATTGACTTTTCAGATGTAATGAAGTTGATGGTCGCTCGAATTTTAACAAGCAGTTGATGGAGAGACACCTAAAGGAAATAACTAATGTTATTTTTAATATCTTTATCCGTAATTAATGTTTATTTTTGTGCCATAACTGCTATGATTCATGAATAAGAGATTGAGAGGAAAACTCATATGCACGTGTGAAAACTTAAACACGAGAAGTTCCCTAGTCTCGCCTCTAAGATTAGTTCATGTGGTTCACGATGACCCGTTTTCCTGGTCATGCGCATAAAGGATGCCGGCAACAATGGGAGCACATTGTTGCGGAACAATGAGTGCTAGACAGACCCAACGTAATGGTATACTAGGAGATCATCATCATAACATTGTTAGTAATATCATAGTAGTGTTATTGTATATGCATGTCCTTGGACCATGAGGATATTAAGTTCATACATGTCGTACGTTGTACTTGGTGTGTCTAACATCATCTATAAGAGGATGATCGTAAGTCGTAACAAAGTTCCGTATATCTCGAAAAAGCGTGTATGCATGTCCTTAGACCATGAGGATAACCCACTAAGGTCTCTCAACATGTAGGGCATCCACATTAGCATCCATCTAATTGGTCCACTTGATCCTTCATCCGTTCAGTTTACCATCCACCTCATCCATGTCCCCTTTATTTTTTGACCCTTTTTGGTCGCCGTCCAGCCAATCTGATTGAGTGCCCTTTTGTTTGGACTTATTTTGGCTTTCCACTAAAATAAGCTGACCAGATGAAACAAAGCCATAGCTGCGCGGTGGGCTTTTCCAAAGCTGGCACCGAATTGCACAGGTGAGAAAAAGCACAATCGGAGGTGCTTTTATGCGCTTCCCGAGCTTTCTGACTTGGGAGCCGAATCGGTACATGTCCTTGCCCATGTCGTTCATCTTAATTACACAATATGCCATCCGCAGCGTACGTGTAGGCCGACATGCTGTGCCCGACATGCTGTGCCCGCGTGCGTGCAAGGCCAGGCTCCCACCATCCCACGCACCACCTGCCATTCCGCCTAGACGAGTGGCCACATGTGTGTACACGAAGTTCAAAAAAAGACAGTGTATAAATCCACACACCCGCAGCTTTGTTTTTGTAGACGTGGTTCAGAAAGATGTAGAAAAAGATATGTACTGTTTGGTCTTTGTGTACTTTTTTTTTTCTTGTGTGCTACATTTTTTAAAACGTACCAGATGTGCTTATTACACGTAAATCAACAAAAATATATGTTCTCATGACTAAAGGAGGTGTTTTGGACAATTCCACAATCTACAGTCAGATAGCCAGCTGGTTTGCCAAAGATCTCCCCTTAGAAAAACAGCTTCTTCTAGACAACAGCCTGCACAGCACCCATAGACAGGCACCGCCAGCCCAAACAAAAGGGCCCTGAACAAGCCCACCCATAGACCATCTGACCTGTTTTTATTTATCTTTGCGTTTTGTCTTCTCGAGCGATGGTTTTCTTGCGAACAGATCTCGCCATGGACTTCTTTAACTCGCCATCCACTACAATCATTCACGATTTGCGTTTCTTCTTCCCAATCAACTCTGTGGCAGTGCAGTCCCTACCTCTCCCCACGATATCATCAACTAGATTCCCTGACGCGGCTTGCCGCGCGCCACCCGCGTTGACACTGGTTTTCAGTTTGCAAAACGCTATAACAACCATTCTTAATATGACAGAATAGTTATGTATAGCAAAACTTAATAGGTTTAGAGCAAATGAGAATCGTCACCAAAACGTTACGACAATTATAATCGATTGGTAAAGCGTTTTGAGAAAAGTCAATATTAGAACATGTTTTGCGATACCAACATATAACCATGAAAGAGTAGAGATTGAATACTCTAAAGCCCGACTCTTCTGCGTGGTAGCAAGTAGATGTGGTACCTCATATAACCATCCAATGCATCTGATATTCAAAGCAATGATAAATTACAATGCTTCAGACAATATTAAACAGGACAGAAAAAGGCAACATACGGCATCTTAGGTTTATGTTTATTACGACATACGGAATTAAAAATCGAGCAATTGGTGGTCCATAGCTGATCTTCAGCATACAATAACATGAAGAGGCATCCAATGAACATTAAAGAAACAATTTACCAAGCCACATAATCAATCACACACATATAAATGAGGCAAATAAAATACCATCCAAAACCAAAGGTAAACACTAAGACTTCAGTAACGCCACAATATATTACAATCCATATGGAAGACTCGCTGAACGCAGCTGAATTAGACAAACATTAAACCTCACATTAACATGCGTAGGATCAGGAGTGCAGAGCAAACAGGGATGTATATTATACATGCCGATCAATGTCTAGCAATATACTAATACCCTGATAAATAAGATTAGTGTGATCTATCTTTTGTATAAGCACAGGCAGAATTTTCTGCAAGGGTGAGTTATCTGAACCACCTCCCAGCAAGGATCTGCTCAAAACGATAACAATTATAGTACATGACAGAGAAGTAATTGGTGCCATAAATAACAAAAGACCCAGCACAGCTTCGGTAGTTAATGTTCTGACAGTTCAAACATTCAGATTAATGGATCATTTGTCTAAGGTATATAAAGGCAGTGTTGGTGAAGGCGATGAATAGTTTGTTTTCTGTTACGGATGAATAGTTTGTTTTCTGTTACGACGTAGACAGGTTGCAAAGAGAATTGCAAAGGGTATCTGCGTGCAAAATAGTTGCTCTATCTGGCATCAAAACTCATCAAGGCATATACAGATCAAGAGGGAGAAAGAGTAAAAAACTTATGCACGAAGATCAACTAAATACATTAGCAAATAGTATGATAATAAGGAGATCTCAGAGGACAACTTTTTTGCCAGAGCTATGAACGCCATGAACTCCCTTCAGTATAGTGCACCACTGGTGACAAAACAAAGAAAGTAATAATACTGGAAATTTGTGGTACTAATGTAAGCTCGAATCACCTAGTGGAGAGGACTATTTCTCCTTGTTATTCATTCATCTACCGAAGACCTGAAAAGAAATAACAGCTAGAAAAGTTTAGAGCGCCTGATAAGAAGACTTATCTTCATGTTATTGTTTTAGCTCAATCACCAAACCTGAAATAAACAGACAATCAAAACCTGACACAAAATGTTATGGAGAAACCAATTGAAATACAATTCTTTTCGAAGAGTTCGGAAACCAGTGCCAACAACAGGATATAAATAAAATAAGGTAATTAAGTAAGAAGAGGACGACAATAAGGAAACAGTACAGAGTGGGCAAAGTTTTATACCTGACGGAAGACGGACGTAGCACCGCCCACAACAGCAACACACCTGGAACCACCGCCATTGTGATGATCTAAGCTCAGACAAAGTGACGTTAATCTGAACATGCGGCAACCTCGGAATTAAAGAGAGGAGACTATAAAATGAGAAATACAACATGTCAATTGCATGGCAGAAAACCGAAATGATTATTGTTTAATGCATCCTCATCTCCTATTTGAAAAATGTCTGCCCAAAGTAACTCATCAACTGTATTAGCCTCGACATTAAGTTTGTACACACAGATCGTTTAAATTGTATTGCTCATAGATCGTTTAAAACCTGAAAAGTACGATAAAACAACGTCATCAAGCGACTCGAATGTAATTGTATTGCTCAAAGTATGATTTGAAAATATGGATTATAATTTGACAAAGAACAAATATCTGGCTGAAATTTTTGTGTGCACTCATGTAATGACAGAATGGAACCAGAAGGTTTACTTGAATGCAAAAGTGACCATGTCCTAAACCATATTCAGATAAGGAACACCTAGCTGTAGCAAAACATTTTCCAAAAAAAGTAACGAAAAAGAAATATTCCAGGTGAAATTACATCAAGAAAGTGGTATTCTTAAGTGATAAGGACAAAAAGACTACCACTTCTATAGAGAAAGTAGAATAACCAACATTTTCCAATCGGCCGCGTTGGAAATTTAAACATGAAATGACTTCCTTTCTAGGTAGGGGAATATATCAGTGGTTAAACAGATGTACCACAAAATCACAATGAACCAGTAAACAATTAGTTATGCCCTAGAAACTGAGAACTATACGTCAATATTAAGCATTGTGAATATATACCCATCATTCCATCTCACCTGCAATCACTCAAAGAGTGGATACTGCAGCTTTGATTGCAGCCTCAGCAAGGGACAGAGATCAGTCCCTGGGACATACCAAAGGGAAACACAAAGTAGCAGCGCAACTATGATAGCACTACCGCAGAGTGACATGGGCCATGTCTGTAAGACAACAGGGACATGCAGAGGAAGCGTGTCAATAAATCTCAGTCTAAAAATGACCTATATATATATGTAAAAAGAAATGTAACTATGAACTTTCCAAATTGGTTATACATTTTGTACAAAGTATGCTTCACACAAATTATGTTGCTAGAATAGTGGTAGCATTACTATGAATACGTCCCAGTCAACACAGTACCCCTTTTCTAGGAAATAAACATGTAATTTTGTACATCCTATAAGTAAAATCAAAATCGAAGATGATAAAATATATTCTCTGTCTGCAACCTGAAGACAAAAAGAAAAACTAACATCTTACTAAATATTTCTAATTGCTAACAGCAGAGCATATCCACATCAAAATCTGGATTTGCCAAACCAACAAACACCCACATCGGAACCCAACATTATAATATTTTAGAGCTTTGCATTACTGTCTTTGAATTATACATGAATAATCCATAAACTATTTTTCAATATCAGTATAGAGGAAAGAAACGTCAATGTACAATTTACTAAAGCTGAGTTCTGAATTTTACAGAGAAAAATC
Source organism: Poa pratensis (assembly GCA_947311845.1). NCBI lineage: Eukaryota > Viridiplantae > Streptophyta > Magnoliopsida > Poales > Poaceae > Poa > Poa pratensis. Next base: position 34,102,481 of record CAMZMU010000069.1, on the reverse strand, counting down.
TAATTTGTATCCTTTATTTTAAGCATTCCCTGCATGCTGAGAGAAGTTGCTCTCTGTTTAGGGTTTAGGTAGAGACCAACAATGGAGCAATCAAATGCATTTTACAGTTTTTTTTGTTTCTGATTGAATTTAAACATTAACCAAAAGGAGGAGCTCATATGACCTTGGAATAATCCTGACCAGGGTAGCAAACATTCAATGAGCATATTTACTTAATTCATATGCATATGGAGAGATTGCTACTGCTGGGAGCTGATATCTCCTCTTCCACCTCCCTTTAGATCTCCATCCATGCCTCCCTTTCTTCATTTCCTGTTCTCACTGGCAGTTGCCAAGTACCCAAACAACAATTGAACGCACCAGGAAATTAATAAAGAGAAAATATCCAAGCACGAGTTCATGTCCAGAGATGCAATAATAGTGGTTTATTGAATAGTATACTAAAAACACAAACTCAACATAACAATGGTAACTGAATTCCCGTAAAGCTACTGAAATAGAGCACACAACCACGATTTTCAGACCAACTGTAGTGGTTGCCTAGTGTCACTTACAGCTGCAAGAAGATCATCTTTGAGTTGAATGGCGAGTTCCTTCTTAATAAAGGTGTGAATAGCATGAACTGGGATATACATCTGGCATCATGTCCATATTCTTCATTGACCAGCCAGTACTTGCTTTTGCAATAAATTCCTGTAGCAGCTCAAATTAGCCCTTTTGAATTATACCTAAGAAAGATTCTGCTGCACAGCTCCGCTCAACCAATAATAGAGAACAGACCTGGGACGAAATAGAACACAAGACTGAAAATCTCAAACAAACCACAAGGAAATCTCAAAGGAACTAATGAAAGAACCAAAAAAGGGAGAGAGAAACCACGAACTCACCAATCATTTCCTGCAGCCTGATTGAGTTTTCATTGTAAGCATAGACAAACAAAGGAATCTGCACACACAAAAGAAACATCATGGTTGAGGCACCAAATAAATTCGTCAGGAAAAGGGGATCCAGAGAGAGAGAAGAAACCTGCAGGTCCTGGATGGAGAAGCCATCTTCTTGCTGAGGACGCATGCCTTGTCGATCTGCGGAGATCCGCTGATGAAGACGACGGCGCTGCCCTGCCGCCAGAGGAGAAGGCGTGGGAAGCGGCGGCGCCTCCTCCTGCCCAGCACCGCAGAGGAGGAGCTCAGTCCTCAGCCGTCCCTGCCCTCCTCCTCGTGGAAGCCCCGGTCTCCTCGTCAGCCCTTGCAGCCCAGGTGATGAGAGGAGATTGGGAGGAGCGAAAGCAAGAGGTTTGGGGGAGACAGAAGGCGCAGGGATTGGGGGAGGACGAATTGGGGCGACGGGATTTGGCGAGATGCGGGGAATGCGGCTAGGGTTTCCACCCGCCGACGCGAAGGGAGAGAGGAGCACGGGATGAGAGGCGCGCGTGGATAAGGCTCTAGCACTGTAGAAACACACACCACCACGGCGCTTGAAAGAAGAGGCTCGAAAGGAGATGGCACCGCAAAACGTACTCTTTCTCTGTGTAGCGGGACCGAGCGGACCGGCGATGTCTGGACCGCTGTCAGTGAGAAATGCGGGCAGTAGAATAAGTCACACAGGAAAATGGACGGCCCAGATCGCGCTGTGGATTCTTCGATCCGACGGCCGACGTGGGCTGAGCTCTGTGAGGCCTCCTTGGGTCTCCCGGTTTACCTCTGTGGATAATCAGTAACGATGGAGGCATCGAAGGGGTTGCCGCATGATTTTGCCTCTTTAAAGTCTGATGTCCACCTTCACCGGATTTGTTCTTATCGGCCCCAGCATGGCTAGGATTCCCAGGCTCGCACCATGGCATGCTCTACCCCATCCTCTCGCTCCAGTACACCGGACTTGGCGCTGCGGGCCGGGTACGCCGAGGGCGAGTCAGCCTCCATGATCGAGGTGACCTCTCTATGTGGCGTCAAGGCACATTCAGCTGTATTGAGATTTTTTGCCGTCACACGCCTCCTAGCAAATCATCCTGAGCGGCGGCCACACAAACCCATGGTTGATTCTGCCATTTCCATTTTTCTTTGGTTGCAAGATCCCTGCTGACATATTCCATATGGTGGTGGGCAGCGGAGTATCAGGTCACTTTGCTGCGTGTCAACTGCTCGATAGAATGCCACAGAGAACCAACAACTTGATATGCGCCATGAGATTGGTAAGAAAATATTGGTTGTTCCATATTGTATACTTTCTCATGTACGTCTCTTTGTGCTAACATGTCTTGACAATCAGTCATGTATGGTATAATTCATGGCAGAGCATTATAAATGTAAGGAGATTGGGAGGCACTTTAAGAAATTACGAGACTCTCAGCTCATACAACGCCACCGCCACGCTGGTGGCCCAGAACGCCTACAAACTCTACCTCTTCGTCATCAGGTTCGGAGACGCCATTGTCAGGACGGTAGCTCAAGGTCGCGGCCATGGCGGCTGAAATCGAACCAGCTCGAGCTCGTTGGTTCGGCCATGGCGGATACTGTGAATTCAGAACGATACTGCGGAAAAAGCAATGGATCTGTCGGACCATGCTGCAAATCAGACTAATTTGAGCAGCAGCTATGTTCTCGTCTTGTGGTTCTTGCCTGTGAAAGCCGGGGAAAGTGAAACAGTGGGGGAGAGAGAAAGCAATGTGAGCAGGCCAGGAGCAAGGTGGCGTATAGCGGCACCACGAAAACCATTTAAATCCACTAAATAATATATGGCTGCCACATAATCCAGTTAATCTTTAGGTGGCTGAGGTGGACACGTCCAAAACGTCCACCGAGCTGACCATTTACATCCTGAGTCTTCAGTATCGACTATCGAGTATACTGTAGCAATCGTTTGCCAAACCCAGATTAGCTGATTTACACGTACGTGCAATATTTGTCCCCGTTTGATTGTTTTGTGCTCACCAAAAATTCCGTTATTAATTTTTATTTAATATATATAGGTTTTTAATTATAAACAATTATAAAAACAATACGCATTGACATGATGGCGTTGGGTGGGAGCGAAATCTTATCGAGGTCTACACAATCGAAAACAAAGCAACGAGAGAGCTATACACTTTGTGTTCTTTATGTACAAATTCTATATTGCCATATTTAATTTTTAATACTTATGTTTTAATTTTTTCTTTTGCATATTATGAGTGTGCCAGAAATAGATATTGTCGACAATCCGAAAAAAATTAATGACATAGACCCGATGCAATGATGGCGATGGAGATTGAAAACTCAACAAGTTCTACACAATCAAAGTGGTGAGAATTAAATTAATTATTTTAGTTTATAGATGTTTTGTATATCCATATAATATTTACCATGTATGTTTCGATATTTCCAAATCAAAAATAATAATGGCAACACTACTAAAGAACCAACCGACATAGACCCCGAAGAGGTGTTGGTGGAAATGATAGTTGATTCAAGTCTCACACACTACAAGCAAGGTCAATGTTTGAACCATGCCAAATTATACATTTTGTGGACATACACTTTAAGTGAAGTGGGGGATCTTATTCGGGTTTTTAAATATCTTGTGTGTGTCTTATTCTTACACATGAATGTTGCATATATTTTATTGATATAAATTACGAAAAAAATGATCCGTAGCAACGCACGGGCATTCACCTAGTATGAATAAGTTTGAAGATACAGCGAACAATGATTAACGCTTCCAAACAAAAGTACAACGGTGAGAAAAAATAATATTCAGGTGTTACAAACAATGGCAAACAGTGTTCAAACATCGGCAGCGCGGCTGGCCACAACTCTCATTATTTAAAGCTAGAGAGAGCAAAGCCATAAGACCAAACAACACAGACTTGACCAGAGTTACTGACATGTTGGTATGTTGACAAACATATGGTTTATTCATCCATACTCATTCCATATCTAAGTGGAATTTCTAAAAGATAGCACACACTGAAGAAGTGGAGATTACAAACAAGAACAGAGTCTCTGAATTTTATATCCAAACCAACTCGCCTTTCATCATTACACCTCTAGTGATATAAATTTAATAATTACAAAAAACATACGAGAATCTGGTAAATAGTTTGTCTCTAAATTAAGCTCTTTCCTGAAGCACCAATATAGATTTAGCTCTCAAGTTGCTATATAGATTGATTGTGTTCATTGTGGAATTGAAGAGATTGGGGTGCCAATTTGACAGTTTGAGCATTTCATTTTCAGAACAAAAATCATTAGTGGGAACAATTTATGTGGTGTCCTGTGATGCGCACTACTTTACAAAATCGGATACAGAACCAATAAATATACTGTACGGGTTAAGAGCAAAATTATTTTCCATCAAACACATGACATAGACACATGTACAGATAGGATAATAGTGTACTGTTTGTTGGAGAGCAGAGGAAAATAACCCTTAAAAAATATGCTCAGACCAAGGGTGGAGTTAGTACAACGCAAAGCAAGATTTTACCCAATCCAGATGGCAATTTGAAAGTTCGTAAGAAAAAAACTAATAACATTTATGTATTCAAAGCACCAACGTATTTACCACTTACCTGTAATATTTCACTTTCTGATCTGTTGATCTTGTATGTTCTTCCATATCTAACAATATGACATTATGACCCAAGCTTAGCTCGAGAAACAATGCTAGCTCACCTGATTATGCAAGAAATATGAAAGGATTAGTCTGAATATATACTTTTCTACGTATTAGGGGATCACCGGTAGGCTGCATTGCACCGTGAAAACTCTTACATGCATTGCAGCATCAATGAAGTCTTCAAGTTAAGAAAAAAATATCTGCAGAAAAAGAACAATACTTAAGTTGATTACTCTACATAACTAAATCTAAGGAAGTTTCTGCGTAGAAAAAAAATTACAAAATTTTAATCAGGGTGTATTTGCAGTATAGTACTGAGATGGTAAAATAATTCTCAAATCGAAATGCGAAGGAAAAAAGATAATAACACTCATATATTCAGATCTCCTCTCAGATCTGTTCATCTAATAGTGTGGTCCAAGCTTTAGTTTGAGAAATGATGCTAGCTCAATTGGTTATCTATGAAATATAAAAAGGATTATTCTGAGTACATGTTTCGCTGTATTAGGAATATAAACAATACCTGGCGGCCACCCTTATTAGACATATCTTTGGAGCCCTAACGCTCGACTCATGATCTACATTGATCACACAAAGAGAAATGCTAGAGTTTCCTTTGTATGTATCAGCCATAGTTTTACCCCCAAAAAAGGTATTGCCATCATTTTGATCAAGGACAAATGGTTGAGAAAGTTTGTGTATTCTGCTTGCCATGACAGAGACCGAAACCTGAGATACCGTGAGGGGAATCTATGGTGGCCTGATAGAATTGTAAGATCTTGCTTAACCGTTGAGATTAAAATAGTACAATTTAAGAGATAGGGTGGTATAAAATCCGTTAGTTGAGAGAAGTTGAGTATACATGAAAGATAATCTGTGCTCACATATATTAGTTAAGAGAAGCTGATTATTCTGTATTTTTCATGCAGTAGGTACTTCAAATACTAATATTCGTTCCTCCCACTTCCCAAAAAAAAGACAAACATGATGCTGCACTAATAATGATTGTAGCTAAAGCATACATGAGGTAAAACATATAGCCAAATTAGTTTGCCATGTAGATATGGCTAACCTGAATCGTATCTCAGTCAGAAGATTGCCTTTCATTGTCAAAGCTAAATGTCAGTTTCTCTACAGAACACCTGATTTAGGAGCATGGGCATAGCTGCCTGTATGGATCTAGAAGCGGCACACCTGAAAGTGACCTATAAATCTTGACAATTTACATACAGAATAATGAACATCACTAAAATCAACGAAGAATATCAACCAAGACCTGAATGATGATTACTCCAAGGAAAACTCTTCCATTACAATTGAAACTTCACCAATTTAATAATCTGTCAAACAAGTAGAGTGCATCGTCTCAGTACAGGAAATAAGGAGCAGCTTAATTGCATAGTGATTAAAACTGGGAACAAACAAGGTGCATATATAGTGCGTGGAGGAATACGACATGCATTGCAGTATATGTCAATCTTGTATTGGACACGCGGATTCTTCTTTGATGGCTCGGATTTGATGCCTCTCAAATCGTTCATGGTATTGAAATGTTATCAGTTCCTTCGTCACCATTATCCTTTCGCTTAGTTGCATTGGGTCTGGTTTTGCTTTGCTGAGAAAGGAAACAATAGTCGGTGAGCAGTGGTTTGGTAGAAGAGAGCGCAAGGAATCTTGAAAGACACCATCCCTTATTGCCGGATGAAGCGGAAAAGACAACTCAATCTATTTCAATATGTCGTCGCCCATCTTCAAACTGTCGTCGCCCATCCGCCGCATCCACTATTGTCAGATAGTTCTAATCTACATGAAAAAAAGATGTTGGCTTGTCACATGGTCAGAACATGGTCAGAACTTAGAACTCAGAACTTGGAAGATCGCAAGCTGCAGATCCTAAAAGCTACTGCAGGTTGAAGGTGAACACGTGAAGAAGATTAAACAGATCCAGAGATGATAGACTGGATCGTACCTTTTCCTATCTCAATTCCATTGTGGCTGAAACACTGGAGCCGAGAAAGGCATGGAGAGGAGAAGATGCCAGGATGAAGAAGAGTTGCTGTAGGGTTCGCTCGACGATGCGGTCATAAGCCCCAGCAGCGACGGCCTCCACGAATCCACACACCGAGCGCCGCCACACTCAACGGAACCCAACGCCTCCTCCAGACCAACACACGCAGGATAAAGAAACAATCCCCATCTTACTCTGGAAGACGGAAGGGAAGAGACGCAGGGAGGAGGTGAGACGGTGGAGGAGATGTGCGGGTAGACTCGCTGGAGCTGGGAGGGCCGACGGCCAGAAAACCTAGGTCGCGAGGAAGATGAGGGGATTGAGGTGAGGAGAGGAGAGATCGAGAAGCTTTGTAGCGATGCATCCCAACAAGATGGTGACGACGACCGGCGAACGGCGTCTGTGGCGGCGCCGGTGAATCCTAACGAGCGACAGAACATGGGTCGGGACTCGAGAGGATAATGGCTGGCAAGGAAGGAGAGGCTTGCGCTCGGGCTGCTTCCACGCACTTGCAAAGGCGGTATCGTGCGGGGCCGGACAACGCCTAAGCGGTCAAACTCACCACAGGCCTATAAATCCAGCAACCGACACGTGGGAGGCTTCATAGGGCAGAAATCCTAGGGAGCTTAGTTATCTTAGAGATATGTTGTTTATTTTCCTACATTCATACAATGAGGACAAATAGTTATGGTACATGTAGGTTCAGATTTCCAATATTTGTATTTGGTTTCTAATCTTTTGAAAAGAATGGATGTAGATGAAAAAGGATAGGGCAGTTTATTGCCATATTTACAAATCTTGGGATCATTTTGCATGTGCTCGATACATCTCCACAACCTGATATTTTTTCTTGCAGCCCTTTTATATACAATGCTTAGTTGGCAATTTGTTGGCTGCATGAGATGAAGTTAGAGCATGGATGGGACATGTGTTACGTTGCGTTCTCTTCATCGTTGTCGTTACATTTCAGTTGATTCTGTTTGGTGCTACTCGGTGCATCATTCAAGTCTCTATTGTCTCTAAAGTAATTGATTACTGTCAGTTCTTTTGCTACATTAGAGTATTCCTTACAGCTAGCGGGAACGGGTAAAGAGTTGTTTCTATGCTGGGGATAATTACACTTGAAAAAACATGGCATTGACAACGAGTAATGGATTTTGTTAGGAATTAATTAATTAGTTTAATTAATGGGTTAAATCACTGCTTATGTCGGTTTCATCTGGATGGGAATGGGCCGACCCGGCCCTGGCCTTGGACCCGACCCCGTGGCCTCGAGGCCAATTTTAGAGGCCATGGGTCGGCCCATTCGAAAAAACGTGGGTGGCCTCGCTGCCCCGTTGGGCATCTCGGGTCGACCCGAAATCACAGTTCTTCTCTATCGCCGCACACCGCACCAGACGAGGGGAATCTATGGCGACAACCAGAAGGCCCCGGACCTCGCCCTCGAGGCGCTCCGGCCGCTGCAGGGAGGCCCACGGTGGCTGGTACCTCCCCGTCGCGCGCGCCCTTCGCCTCGCCAGTGGCGTGGCTGAGGCGACGCCGCCGCTGTGCACACCAAGACGACCATGTGCCACCGGTGGGACGCGGTGGCCGACCAGAGCCGCGCCCTGGAGCTCGTGGCCGAGGCGACGCCGCCGCCATGCGCACCAAGACGACCATGGGCGCCGGTGGGACGCGGTGGCCGACCAGCGCCGCGCCCTGGAGCTCGCGACCGAGGCGATGCCGCCTCCGTGCGCACCAAGACGGCCATGGGCCGCCGGTGGGACGCGGTGGCCGACCAGCGCCGCGCCTTGGAGCTCAAGACCCCGTACCTTGAGCAAAGCGGCGGGGATCTGGGCGACGACGCCGAGACCTAAGGGGAAGCGGACGCTGCAGCAGTGAGCCGACCAAGGGATGATGGATCTATTCTATAGGGCGGCGGCGCAGCAGCAGGGTGGCTCGCCGGAGTTGATCTATAGTGTGGCGGCGAGCTTGGGATGTCGCCGGCGCAACAAAGACTAGTGACGGCGGCCAAGCACACGCGCATCGACGAAACTGTGATATCGAATCCTCCGAGTTAGCGACGTGGGTCGACCCGCGAGACCCATTGGGTTATGCAGAGGCGGCCTCACTGGCCCCCCAATGGCCTTGTTTTTTTGGGCCGGGTTAGTGACCCGGTGGGTCGACCCGGCCCATTCCCATCCTGACGGTTTCACTTTTGGCAACCGCTATCAATGGAACACACACTTGGACTCATTTGTTTCCTCTCTAGTTTGCTCTCGATTTACTTCCAACACGTTACCCTAAAAAAAAAACTTCCAACACGTTATCAACCACGATTTCGAGATCGAGAAGAACAAGAACAGGATAGGAGGAAAACGAGCAGCGGGCAGACGCCCCGCACATACCGTCGATGGATGACGGTGGACCGCCGGCGACTCCTCTGCATAGGAAGGTGAGCCCAAACACGGCGTCCCATGGCGCAGACCGCCGGCAGTGGCCGGCCCCGCGCGAAACCTCCGCAACGCTTGCGGACCGCCGGCGTCGCACGGCTTGCATCCTTGCGGTGCGCCGCCACCCGCGACCGCGGCCTCCCGGCGTGGTGGTGCTCCTTGCGGCGCTCTTGGTCTTCACGACCAGCGGCCGGGCGACGCGCCCCTCTCCCGGAAACGGCCGACGGGGACCTCCCCTCACCGGCATGGCTGCCAGCCCGAGGCGGCGGCCCAACAACGGCGCAGACGCGCAGTGTTGCTCCCTGTGGTGGCCGGCTGCAGGCGACCACGACCACCAGCGCGGAGGGCGGCGTCGCTCGGCTCGCATCCTTCCGGTGCGCCGGCGCCCGCGTCCGTGGTTCTTCCCAGTGGCGACCGGAACGCAAGCACGAGGCGGAGGACCTCCACTGGCGCGTGTTTCCGCGACGCCCCAGACCGCGGCTTCCCGGCAGCGGCCTTGCAGTCCGGCGCACTCGACCTGCCAGCGCCCAATGCGGCGCGGCCGCCCAAATCGCAGCAGCGATGGCCGGCGGTGTGCTCCTACGGTGGCCGAAATTTTGACAGAAGAGACCACATCGACGAATGAAATGTCAAAAAAGACCACCTACGAAAATATTTGTCAAAAAGGACCACTTCAGGCGTGGCGGCAGGCGTGCCAAGCGACACGTGGCGCCTGCCGCCACGGACGGAGGCGACATATGAGGCCGCCAGAGGCTGTGGCGGCACGTTGCTTCGAAACGGAATAACAGCGCTCGGAACGGAATCTCCTTCTGTGTGGGTCCCAGCCGCCTGGCACTGTGGCGGCAAGCAGACGTGGCGGAGAGGCCGCCTGGGCTGGTGGCGGCCTTTGGCCAGCCGGCCGACAGGCGCATGCAGACCCACGCTGCGCCGACGCACTGATTAGGAAGGAATGGCATGCGCGGGAAATAGGATGCTGATTCGGGAAATAGGATGCTGATTCCATGCATGAGACGCCATAACCTGCACACACATAATCACAACGTCGGGTCAGGCTGGCCAACGTCCCTTGGCGGCTTTGCATGCGCCTGTCGGCCGGCTGGCCAAAGGCCGCCACCAGCGCAGGCGGCCTCTCCGCCACATCAGCTTGCCGCCACCGTGCCAGGCAGCTGGGACCCACACGGAAGGAGATTCCGTTCCAAGCACTGCTATTCCGTTTCGAAGCAACGTGCCGCCACAGCCTCTGGCGGCCTCTACTGTCGCCTCCGTCCGTGGCGGCAGGCGCCACGTGTCGCCTGGCACGTCTGCCGCCACGGCTGAAGTGGTCATTTTTGACAAATATTTTGGCAGGTGGTCTTTTTTGACATTTCATTTCTCGATGTGGTCTCTTCTGTCAAAATTTCACGGTGGCCAACCTGAACAGAACCAATCTTTCGATTGGTAACCGTCCAGGAACGGGATAGCAACCTTATCCCTTGGACCATTTTGCATCAACGTCCCTCTACTTACGCGAATTAGCAAAAAGGGCTAACACAGTGGTCACAGATCATTATCTGCGAAAAATTCTATACTATTTACTTGTATTCCATCTGTCTTAGTCTTGTTGATTGCAATATTTCTATTTGAATATTGTTTTCTGTTGAGTACATTGTATTCCAGAATCTATCAATGATGTGATAGTTTCCATGTATTTTAACATGTTGAGATTAATTTCATCCACTATTGCAATTGAGATTTTGGTTTCTTGCAAATAAATAATCAGTTCATCTTAATTGAGCCATATTGACTTAATACGAGCGAGAATTGATTTGTTAAATTCAAAGTGAAAGTACGGTTTCTCTATCGAGTATGATGTATTCCGGAATCCTTTTAAGATATGTATATATTTCCATGTTTGACACATGTCGAGATTAACATGTCTATTTGCAATCGAAAATTTCAATTTCTTGCAAATATAGATGCAAAATCAAACTGATTTCCTCGAATTGATGTTTTGGGATCATGAGGTAGTGTGTAGATTTATCTACACCTACTGTTTAAGCCTACATTTTGTAATTTTTGACATTATGATTGCCAATGTGTTCTCCCATACATTTTAATTAAGTTATGACATGAGGCATTCGAAGTGTGAGTACACTAAACTCCGCTAATGCTGCTAGATCTACTCCAAAATTTCCTTTGGAGATTATCTACAACGTGTCATACTTAACAATTTGAGGTTCACACTAATGAATTCAAGCCCACTTCTTGAAACTTCATTTATTTTGCATAGTTCATTATGACATAGCCATGATGGATCTTAATTTACCGAATGTAAATTGATATACTCTGGTTCACCATATAGGTAGATGATGGCTCGAGAGTTTGATGCACTCGCTCTTAATAGCCACAACTATCCTATATGGGCCATGGACATATAGATCGCTCTTGCGTCCCGTGGGTTAGTGCGTGCAATCCAGGTTCCGGATGTTCCACTCCCGGCTGGAGTCACGCCTCTGACAGATGAGCAAAATATGCTTCTTTGTACATCATAAAGCACCATGTTCATCCAGATCTCAAGTCTGAGTACTTGGAGGAAGAATTCCCAGTGCCTTGTTTTAGGCACTCAAGACGAGGTATGAACAGCAGAAGGCAGTTGTTATGCCCAAAGCACTAAATAATTGGACAAACCTTCGACTCCAGGACTTTAAGTCTGTTGGGGAGTGCAATCATGAGGTTCATAAGATCAGTTCCAAACTATGCTTTTGCGGGAAGGAACCTACTGATGCGAAGAAGATAGATAAAACTCTGTCTACAATGCTCCCATCTGACAGGATCCCCCAGCAGTACCGTGCTCGCGACTACCAAGTCTATTTCGATCTTATTCATATTTTACTTCAAGCTGAAAAGCATGATGAGCCACTCGTTAAGAATGGCTCTCAGTGTCCGGTTGGTTCTCAACCTCCACCTGAAATTCATATGAATGTCGTGAACGACGAAAGTTTGATGGCGCCTTCAACGGCAAGCCTTCGAACTTCAATGGTAAGTGAAAGCGCAACCGGAACAGAAATCCTAGAAACTCAGACTGTGGGAAAGGCACCGCAAAGCATGAGTTTGAAATAACTAAGCTTTGCGACAAGTGTGGCTGCTACATGCATCTCACTAATAAGTGCAAGACCCCAAAGCATTTGGCCTATTTTGTACCGGCAATCCCATGGATGCTAAGCACCTCAAGGGAAAAGGTTTGAAGCCAACTTCAACCTTCATCCAGATGGCACCAATGGAGCTAGTTTTTCGCGAGACGTTCCTTTTGGACCTAGCAACACCGTAACTCTCCAGCCGTCAGAGGACCCTACAGGCACGGAGGACATGATGGTTGAGTATGCCTCAACCAACATGTTTGGAGACTTCGTCTAGTCCCACTATATCCTTGGTGGTCGCTTTATTAATGTCCATTTGTGTTGTTGTATTAGAACCGAACATATATATTATATCAGCACTCTGATATAAACAAGATTGTATACATTCTATATATCTGATAAAGAATTCCATATTGGAACTTCTTCAATTCTATATATAGATTTCTACGAGTGTCAATCCGATGGATGTGGAACAAGTATATGAAAATATATCCACTCTATCGTATATACTGTACTACACATACATCCAACTCGTAGCACATGTTGCATATAATGCAATTCCATCGGTCATGTTTTGCATGAGCGAAACTTTCCTAGTCATGAGATTTAGTTTGCACATATTCTGCCAATGGATCACTTCACTCCCTTGAACACATTCAAGGTGATATTTGTGGTCCTAACCAACCATTGTTTGGACTAAAAATCGAATTAAATCAATTCGAATGGACAAATATTGTTGCAGAATTCTCTTCACATGCCTCCACTATTTAGTGCATCGCTTCGAGGATCGAAGTTCAGCACAATGTCCTATGTGTCCATACACAATTATTTTTGGCGCCGTCTCTGATCAAAAGGATTTTTCTCATTGCACGACCCATGTTAATGAATTGCAATTTACCAACTTCATGTTGGAGTCATGCAGTTTTACACGCTGCTACTGACTAACTGCATATAACAGTACTTCCCATCTGCAATTGATACGTGAAATCCTCCGAGCATTTCCCATCTGCGTAAGTTCGGAAGCGCTTCACGCGTACCGATCTCACCACCGCAGCGTACATCATGGGCCCACATATGAGGGATCTATGTGGGGTACAGATATCCGTCGATAATCCAATACCTTGAACCCCTCATAAGGGATGTATTGATAGCCCAGTACGCTGATTGCTTATATTTAAGGAGGATTATTTCTAGCCATTAGGGGGAGATTTTAAGTACCACATCGAATGCCAGGAAATCAATTGGGACTTCACATTCCTCCTCATACCCACGTACTCAAGATCTGGACTCTATGTTCAGATTCACAAATTTGCAACACATGCAAATAATGTGCCAGATTTATTTACTGATCTCAAAGGTGTTACAAAATCCTTCAATCCGGTTAGAAATGCGCCCGAAAGAGTGGAGGTACCAATAAAAACCACTTAACTCCCTGTTTTATAAAAAGAGGGTGAGTAGTACGGCTGCTGACCAGGATCTAGCTTTTCGCAAAGCAACAAAGGAAATCGAGGATAAATCCTCTAAATCAGTAAATGCAAGTCAACTTTGCGTTGATGAACACCTAATGGGTAGTATACACCCAGTGGAAGGGAAACCTCCACAACCCCAGCTCCAGCTTTCACACACTGGCTGGGACATCGGAACACCCAGACTCACGCGTATTGGGAAATCACGAAGAGTCATCAAGGGTGCATGATATTTGCTCCAACTATATCGATTCTGGAGACTCATATAACCAAAGCCTACAAATGTCGACAAACATCTCTGGTATGAATGCAAACAACCTTCACAATGATTCAGATCCAAAGACCATGGCCATGGCAGAGTGTGAACACACTTGCTAGGACTGAACTCATCAAAGGATGTGATCCAAGCAGATATAGCCTCGCTCTTCCAAACGAATTCCATATGGGATTATTCAATGTGTTTTCTTCCGGAAACGGAATGAGAAATACAAGGTGGTGAGAAAGCAAGGATTGTAGCATAAGGTCGGGTTTCCGCAGAGATCCTAGACCTACTCTCTAGACATGAGTGAAATCTCATTCCGATACATATATCATTGGCAGTACAAAATCATCTATCTATGCAGTTGATAGGTGTAGTGACAACATATCCATGTGGATTACTAGATTCCGACATGTTTGGTTCCCGATGGAATATCTGTCCGAATCGAAACACAAATGCAACATATATTGTGTAATAATCAATAAGTCGCCACATGGCTTATTGTTGTCGGAACATTTTGGTACAACCGACGTAGTGAGTTACTTAAACAAAAGGATTACTCCTACATGATGATCACCCATGTGTGTTTGTCATACATAATGATAACTCCTACAACGATGAATCACGTGATCATCTAAAAGACGGATTTGAGATGAAGAATTTGGATAAACCCAAATGTTGCTTGGGACCACAACTCGAGCACCTTCACTCAAGTATTATGGTACACCAAGATGCCTATATCCAGAAATTGGAGAAACTTGACATAGACAAGTCATGTCCATCTCCTAGGGATTATTCGATCTCTAGACGTAGAGAAAGATCCATGGGAAGATGGAGAAGAGTTGTTGGAACGCAAAGTTCCATATCTCAGTGTCATTGGACCTACCAATAGAATTGGCTAGGAATCTAGAATATCTTTCGATATCTCCAAGGCACCAAATATCTTGACGACTGTTTCAGTTTCGGAGAAATCTGAACTCCAATTTAGACACTGGTATTAGCTACTTACATGATCCTACAATGTGTACATTCATGGTAGAACTGTTACTCCATTGATGTCTTGAAATAGACTCTGGTGACTATACTACCACGATCGTTCTAAGATGCAATGCTTCATGTTAACATGTGTGGCTTCACGGAATGATAAACCACATATATTAGGCATGTGTTGTTGGTTCTCTCGAATCACCTATCATTATCTACATAGATAATGTTGCTTATGTTGCATAGATGCAAAACAGGTTACATAAAGAGCAATATCATTAAGCATATTGCACTAAATCGTTTTATCCCCATAAACTCACGACGAGCCGGGAATAAACATCTTGCAATTAAAATCATGCGATATCCTCGCTGATCTATTCACCAAGTCTCTACCAACTATAACATTCCAGAAATGATTCATGGGATTGGTATGCGACGGCTTCGGGATTTGCAAGAGTCAGGGGGAGTATATTCGCAAACTATTCATGTTCAAAGCATCATATTACACTCTTTTTCCCTTTATGAGTTTACTTTTCAGGTTCTCATCAAGGTTTTTTTTTTATATGTTCTTATCAAGGTTTTTAATTAGGTAGTATCAACATAAGATTATATGTGATACTTTCTATTTTCCCCACTAGGGTTTTTACGAAAGTATACATGACATATTTATTGTCCTCTAAACTCTATGGATTTCATTCATATTGAGTTAACAGAGACAATAATCATTATATGTTGTATCATTTTCTCCTTACTTTTCCCACTGGGTTTTAAAGGAGTTTTAACAACATATCAAATACAATTCTCCTCACATTTTTCCCAAAGGGTTTTTGGGAAAGATTATCAAACATCATATGTCATACTTCCTGTTTTCCCCACCGGGTTTTTTAAAGGAAGTATACAAGGCATATTTATTGTTCTCTAAACTCACTTATGGGTTTTCCCTTTCTAAGGTTTTCTCATATGAGTTATCAAAAGACAATAACCATTATATGTTGCATCATTTTCTCCTTATTTTCCCACCAGGATTAAAGGAGTTTTAGCAACATATCATACACACTACTCTCCTCATATTTTCCCAACAAGGTTTTTGGAGGATTATAGAATCTACAAAGGACATTGTTTTACAAGGACATCCTCATGAAGAACACTCTAAAGACAAGCATTGATTAGGTGGAGTGTTAGGAATTAATTGATTAGTTTAATTAATGGGTTAAATCCCTGCTTATGTCGGTTCCACTTTTGGCAACCGCTTCCTTGTAACCGCCTTTGTACCAGGGTATATATACCCAATATTCTATCAATGGAACACACACTTCGATTCATTTGTTTCCTCTCCGTTTGCTCTCGATTTACTTCCAACACCTGTTACGGCCGTTTCAATTGGCCAACTCAGTCTAACTGTCAGAATTACTACTCATTAGTATCTCACCTAAAATATTTCAGAAAATTGCACATATTTGTTTCAGATTTTTGTGTACAGAAGATCAGTTTGGCGAGTTTCATTGTGGATCGGAGATGAATGAGTGTGGCGCCCCGACCCGACTAGTATACAGTGATGCTGCGTGTCACCGGTTAAGCGATACAAGCGGAGGTTACGGGTTTACCAATCCCCGGCCAAAACCTTTGGCAGGCGTTGCTGGGTACACCTCACTCCAGACAACGCAACACCCCGATTGATGCCTTAACACAGGCACAACTATCAAAGCATAATAGTAAGATCAAGACTTGTGGAACAACCGGCACATCACAGACTCTACGACACAGAAATCATATAGTTCAACTCTTATACCGAGAAAGATAGCAAATGACAACCAGAGGTCACTGACCCAACATTACAACAAGCGGAAGCAAATTAGGTTGTTCTAAACAACAAGATCCAACATATGGCCTAAGAGGCCTACAGATAAACATCACAACGCCAGCTGCTCCAGGATGTCCCAAGCTGCCACCTGGGAACCCCAGACTACTCGTCGATGTCCACAAAGAACCCACCTTCGAGGTCGGTGAAGTCCTCCTCTGAAACAAAAGCAAAGACGTTGAGTTCGACGAACTCGCAAGATTAAGAGCTAATATATGCTCGATGATTGGTTTTCACGGTTTTATGGCTCTTTTGCATAAAGCTGATTTTATTTATGAAAAACATAACTCAAAGGCATCGACTATTCAGAATATTTTCAAAAGAGGTAAGGAGTACTCTTCCTTTCGTCACCTTCCATCATCAACCACTGTACCTGTTTATCAAAGGCACCTCCCCGAATCACCCTCGAGGAAGCTCGCCTTACAATCTTGAAGTGGTACCTCTAGTACCCAGTTTTTAGTCATTCCGTTAAAGTTATTCTATGATCTTATCGTCCTTTCCCAAGTTGTCCTTAACCGTGGACACGGCTTTTCGAAAAGATTTAACCCTGCAGGGGTGTACAATGTTTACCACGCGTACCGCCCGGCCCATTACCTGCGCATTAGCTCTCTTCCATGGAGAGCCGGCTGGGTGGGAACGGTGTCGACTTCTCCCTCGTTAAGGACTTTCCAGGATCATCAGTGGCGGTAGGACTGCCAGGATCACTACACCCCGCCCCACAGCCACTCATTTTCCTAACACCACCATCCTCATCCCTGTTCATACCACCATCATCACGCACGCGCAAATGGAAGCCCGAACTAGAGGACCCTGGCTAGCCCCGCTCGAGTTATTTAGTCTATGAGGGTTCCTGCACTGCGAATGCATAGGCCTCACGCGTGGTTGCACGCTCAGTCTTGGTTCGGGAGGTAAAGAACTCGCACCTAGGCGGCGGAACGAGACAAAGCACCACAACCACAGTGGCCTCTCATCCCCACCTTCTTAGCATCTTATCACCTGTCACCACATTTCTCCACCATCATCTCAACATTCACACCTGTTTCCAACAACACATATATATCCATCGTACAGCTATGCATATAACTAGGCATGGCGGCTAAGCATCGCATAGCATTCTAAATAACTCGGCCAACAACACAAACCTATGGATAATAGGAGTGGAGATAGACAATGGCATAGGGAATTAATGCAACTATAGGATACTCTAATCCGACGAAAGTTGACATTTAGAACCGCATGCAATATTATAGTGGAGAAAATATTTGCGGAAACATAGGATAAGATATGCTCAGAGGGGGATTATGCTTGCCTTGTTGATACGGCTGGTAGTACGGATCGTCACGAGACGGGGGTGGCACTTCACCTCCTTGATCTACCGATGCACAAACAACACCGAAAGAACAATCAACACATGGCAATGTGCAAAGCATACAAGGATGATGATATGACATTTAAAATGCACCCTAGAAACTTTAAACATGACCAACAAGTTAAATGGGGTCCCCGTATATTTATTGCATAATTGGGAAGAAACCTCATATTGAAACTTAATGGGTGTATGATTACTAGAGCACATTATTGTAATTGTGATCGATGATGCATGATGACGATGATTCTGGATTACTCATGTTTTTCTGAACATTTCGGTATATCGAACACCTTTTTCTGAGGTCCCGATAAAGAGTTATTAATTTTAGGAAATCCTCTTTTTAAATTATTTACCTTTTATTATTTTAATTCCAACGATAAAAGTTTTATTTACTCGACTCCGCGAGAGAGCGATGGAACCTGAAGGAATCAACGGGGGTTCGATAACTCTACAAGCGAGAGGGGGGCGGGGACATGTGCTACCGCGAGGGAAAAGAGAAAAAGAATATTGCAAACTTTGCTATCCAGGCCGGAAATTCCGGTCCAAAGGTGCTCTTGGGCCGGAGTTTCCGGTCCACCAAAATCTCAGCCCCAAGCGGCAGCCACTGGACCCAGTCCAGAGTTGGGCCGGAGTTGGGCCGGAGTCTCCGGGCTCCAACCGACGAAACAGAACGAGGAAAAAGAAGAAGAGTGCGCACGGTGCGGCGGCCGGCGACGTCGTGCTGCGCTCGCACGAGCACGGCGAGGCTACGCGAGAGCAGGGAGATTGGAGGAGGAGCAAGGGCCGATGGCTCACCACGGGCGCGGGGAAGGGGTCAGGAACGGCGGAGGGATGTCGACGGCGGCGTAGGCGAGCGGCGGAGCTGCGGACGGCCGCGGCAAAGATGAGGACGATGCGGACGATTCCGGGAGGCGTGGTTCGATTCCTCTGGCGGGGACGACGAGCACGGCGCGGCGGAGTTTTTGGCTTGCTTCGATTTGCTCGGGAGGCTCTCACACGGCGGCGACGAGCTCGGCGAGTCCGCGGCCATGGCGGCTCGGGAGGGAAGAGATGGGGAGCAGAGGAGCAGGGGGAACGGGGGCAGCACGGGGTGGGGGCCTCGAGGAGCTCCTCTTCCAGGGGAGGCAGAGCAGGAGGGGCCCGGCGGGGGCACGGCGGCATGGCGACGAGGCGGTCCGGCGGCAGCGACGCGACCGTGTCGCTACAGAGACGAAGAGGACGGCAAACTTCCGAAAACCCCCGGAGCTTCTATTCCCACCACAGACAGGTCCCTCCATAATTACAACGAGGTCCTTTTCCTAAATAAAATAATAACAGCAGCTGAATTTGAATTATTTGAGGCATTTGAACTTATCCAAAAATTATGCCAATTTTTGGGGAGTGTCTTTACCTCAATGTGAAGCTTCCCTAATTTTTCCAGATTATTTGAAAATCATTTGATAGGAGAATAAAATAGAAATTGCTCACAGGCAATTTTGAGATACTCTCTTTTCATTTTATACCAAATCAAAATAGTTTGCCCAAACTTAACTTTGGAACTTTTGGAACTTCCTGGACAAATATGGAGTTGAATTTGTAAACTTTGCTTAGCAACCCAGCATCATTTCCATTGCAAAGTTGTAACAATTCATATGAACATGATTAGGCATGGATGACATGATGCATTGAACACAAAAGTGAAAATTTGGTACTCAAATTTTGGGGCTGTTACAATTCTACCCTCCTTACAGGAATCTCGTCCCGAGATTCTAAGATTGCGAGAAGAAGTCGGGATACTCCTCACGAAGACTAGACTCTCGTTCCCAAGTTGCTTCTTCCTCGAATGATGAGACCACTGAACTTTGAGAACTTGGTAGTCTTGTTACGGGTCTTTCTTTCAGCTTCATCCAGGACACGGGTAGGATGCTCACGATAAGTGAGGTCTTCTTGTAGATCTAGTTCTTCATGATTGACCCCATGGATAGGATCTTTAAAACACCGGCGAAGTTGGGAGACATGAAACACATCATGTACATTTGGGAATTTGACCGGTAACTCCAACTTATAGGAAAGATCTCCTCGCTTGTCCAAAATGGGAAGGGACCAACATAGCGAGGTGCCAATTTCCCTTTGATTCCGAAGCGGCGAACGCCACGAAGGGGAGACACGGAGATAAGCTTTATCACCAATTTCATAGTGAATTTCCTGGTGATGCTTATCATAGTAGCTCTTCTGCCTAGACTGAGCAATTTTCAGGTTCTCTCTTATGATTCGAACCTTCTCCTCAGCTTCATTGATCACATCCGGACCAAAGAGTGCCCTCTCTCCGGTCTCGGACCAATTTAGAGGAGTGCGGCATTTCCTTCCATATAAAGCCTCGAATGGAGCCATGCCCAGACTAGCTTGATAGCTATTGTTGTAGGAGAATTCCGCGAAAGGGAGATATTTTTCCCAACCCTTGCCAAAAGAGATCACACAGCCCGAAGCATGTCTTCCAATACGTTCACTCTTTCGGTCTGACCATCAGTTTGGGGATGGTAAGCGGTACTGAAGTTGAGACGGGACCCCATAGCAGTTTGGAAACTCTGCCAAAACTTGGAGACGAAGATACTTCCACGGTCCGATATGATCCTCAGAGGGATCCCATGTAATGGAACAATACGAGCCAAATATAAGTCAGCAAGTTGACTTGCACGTATATCATCACGGACTGGTAGGAAGTGAGCAACCTTGGAAAGACGATCAATGATTACCCAAATAGCATTGTTGCCCTTTTGAGATCGGGAAACCCGGTGATGAAGTCCATACCAATTTCATCCCATTTCCACTCGGGGACTGCAATAGGGCGAAGAGTGCCGGCAGGTCTTTGATGTTCAGCCTTTACCCGTCGACATGTGTCGCATTCAGCAACATACTTGGCAATTTCTCGTTTCATACGAGTCCACCAGAATAGTGGTCGAAGGTCTTGGTACATTTTGGTACTACCGGGATGAATAGAGAGAGGAGATTCATGAGCTTCTTGGAGGATCAGTCCTCTCAGTTTTTGCTTCTTTGGCACAACCAAGCGGTCACCAAAATAAACAACTCCGGATTCATTGACAGAAAAACATTTTGCCTTCCCGCTAGCAATGTTCTCTTTGATTTTCTGAATACCCTTGTCACGAGTTTGAGCCTCCTTAACCTGGTCTACAAGAGTAGATTTTATGTCCAGATTTGCAAGATAGCCGGAGGGCACCATTTCTAAGTTCAAACGAGAGAACTCTTCATAGAGGGCAGGTTGGGCTTCTTCAATCATAAGATTGTTGCAATAGGACTTCCGACTTAGCGCGTCAGCCACGACGTTTGCTTTGCCGGGTTGATAGTTCAGACTCACATTATAGTCCGTGATTAACTCCAACCAACGCCTTTGCCTGAGATTTAAATCCGGCTGGGTGAAGAGGTACTTCAGACTCTTGTGATCCGAGAAGATCTCGCAACGGTTACCAAACAAATATGGTCTCCATTGTTTCAAAGCATAGACCACAGCGGCAAGCTCTAGATCATGAGTTGGGTAGTTGAGCTCATGTGGCTTCAACTGACGAGAAGCATAGGCCACAACATGGCCCTCTTGCATTAGCACACAGCCCAAGCCTTGTAGAGAGGCGTCACAGAAGACGACGAAATCCTTGCTCGTGTCCGGCAGGACAAGCACAGGAGCGGAGGTGAGCTTTGCTTTCAGTGTTTGGAAACTTCTTCAGCTTCGGCCGTCCATACGAACTTCTATCCTTCTTGAGAAGGTCAGTCAATGCCTTGGCTATTTTGGAGAAGCTTCGATGAATCGGCGGTAGTAACCCGCCAATCCGAGAAAGCTACGAATGTCCTTGACTGACATTGGAGTTTTCCAGTCTAGAATAGCTTGAATTTTGTCGGGGATGACTTCCACACCATTGGCAGATATTACATGTCCAAGGAAGACAAGTTTATCCAACCAAAACTCACACTTGGAGAACTTGGCATAGAGACGGTGTTCACGAAGCCGTGTCAGAACCAACCGAAGGTGTTCATCATGCTCTTCGTCGGTTTTAGAATAGATGAGGATGTCATCGATGTAAATGACGACAAACTTATCAAGATAATCCATGAAAATGGAATTCATGAGCCTCATGAAAGTAGCTGGAGCATTTGTGAGACCAAAGGACATGACGGTGTACTCATATGAGCCATAGCGAGTAACAAATGCCGTCTTTGGGATATCCTCCTTTCTGATCTTTATTTGATGGTACCCTGACCTCAGATCCATCTTGGAGAATACTCTTGCACCAGCTAACTGATCCAACAGATCATTGATCGGGGAATAGGATACTTGTTCTTGATTGTCACCGCATTCAACGGTCGATAGTCAGAGACTAGACGAGGCACGGTAGAATCCCTCTTCTTGACAAAGAGTACCGGACAACCCCAAGGTGAACTGCTAGGCTGAATGAACTCCTTCGCTAGCAGCTGATCAATTTGCTCTTTCAACAGAGCCAACTCTTCCACCGGCATACGGTAGGGCTTCTTGGAAATTGGAGCGTACCGGGAAGTAGTCTATGACAAACTCCACACTTCGATCAGGTGGCATGCCAGGCAATTCTTCTGGGAACACATCCGGGAAGTCACACACCACGTGTATGTCCTGGATTTCAGGAGGGGACAAGCCTTCCATGAAACATAGGGTGATCTCCGGGGAGAGGGGATTGTCTGATGATGGAGGTCCTGAATATGTGCCCAAAACTGCACATCGTAACCGGAAGGGTGGGTCACGGTGATGGACTTAGCAGCACAGTCGAGATTAGCATGGTATCTTGCTAACCAGTCCATGCCCAGTATGGCATCAAGGCCCTTCGACCTCAAGGCTATCAACGGGAAAGGGAAGGACAGGGATGCTATGATAATCTGGACCTCAGGGTAACGCCATCGGTTTGCCATTTGGAGCCAGGGGTAGAGATCATCAAGGGACTGCTCATCTTCTCAAACGGTATTTGGTGATCTTTTGCAAACGCAATAGAGATGAATGAATGCGATGCTCCAGAATCAAACAAAACGGTAGCAAGATGGTTGTTGATTCGAAGCTCACCCATAAGGACGCCAGGATCCTCTTCAGCTTCTTCAGCAGAGACGTGGTTCAGGCGACCACGCACCAAGGTCCAGCCTTGCCAGTTGGAGTGGCAGGGGCTCGTGCAGGAGTTATAGCGAGAGGTGCCTTCTGGGGGCACTCCCTGGAGTAGTGACCAGCCTGGCCACAGGTGTAGCAAGTGAGTCCAGGTGGAGCAGGTAGCATAGGACGGTACCCACTTCCGCCTATCCCAAGTGTCGAGTAGTGGGACGCGGAGGAGGTGGTCTATATCCTGTGCCCTCGGCATGAAGGGAGCACGAGGTACGGCGCTGTAGGGAACAAAGACCCTGCGCTTCTTGCTCTCAGAACCCGAGGAACTCTGGTGGTCCCCATGTGCGGGCCTCTTGGAAGCCTCAAGTTCCTTTCTTCCTTGCTCAAGAGTGAAAGCCTGGTTGAACAGCTCCTGATAGGTCTGGAACCTGAATGGCAGCAACTCATAGCGAAGCTGCGGAGTCAGACCCTTACGGAACAGCTCTTGCTTGTCAGCATCATTGGTCACGTCCCTTGGGGCGTAACGAGAAAGATGGTTGAACTCACGACCATAAGTGCGAGGTCCATCCGTCCCTGTTGCAAATCCAGGAACTCCCTCCTCTTCAAGTCCATGATAGGCTGAGGAATGTACTCCGCTCGGAAGGCAGTGCGGAATTCAGCCCAGGTGAAGACATGGTTGGCTGGAAAAAAGCCACATGGCTTTCCCACCAACAGCCAGCTGCACCAACCAAGAGGTAGGTGGCAAAGTTGACTTGCTCCGCCAATGGAACATGCAGCGCGGAGAACTTGCGCTCCAAAGCACGAAGCCAATCATCAGCTTCCAATGGCTCCTTAGCATCAGCAAAGGTGGGTGGCTGGGAGCGCAGGAACTCAGTGAGAGTGTTGCACTCGTTCCTCCGTGCATTCTGCTGCACCAACTGTTCCAGCAAGCGCTCATTGCGCCCACGGTTCTCCTCAATAGGCCATCAAGACTCAGCCATCGAGGGTGGTGGCGGCAGATCATCCTCATCATCATTGTGGTTACCGCGACCACCACGGCCTCCACGACCTCCTCGAGCCATTCTGGAGATTTGACAATGACACGTTAGTATCTTTCTCCGAATGGTCGAACAATAGCATTAGCGTCTACACAAGTACACAGACTAGGGACGATAATACTTTACAAAAAACAACAACAAGATAGAACTTGGGTCGAAGATCAGCATCATGTGCTACTAGAGAGTTAAGAATCACAACTTAACACACTCTAGTGGCACAATCCGGGACCTTATGTTCAAGTCCATGGGTTAAACCAAAGAAAGGATCAAGATTAGATTCAGTAGAAACATCTGAGTTGATTGGGATTGCAGCAACGCAGCGGGAGCAACGTGACACATAACACTAAAGGTCGAACCCACCCACGTTTCTAATCATTTTGAAGTAACGGTGAGAAGTAAAACCTTTAATCAAATTGAGGTAAGATTGCTCCGAGATTAGAGGGTAACCAGATAAGGAGTAAAAAGAATCCTAAGATGGTTTTCACAACTCATTTTTAGGTTAAAATATTTTCACAACACTAGACTCACATCGACCAGTAGAAGGGTTTCCTACAGGCAGTACTGCTCTGATACCAACTTGTGGCGCCCCGACCCGACTGTATACAGTGATGCTGCGTGTCACCGGTTAAGCGATACAAGCGGAGGTTACGGGTTTACCAATCCCCGGCCAAAACCTTTGGCAGGCGTTGCTGGGTACACCTCACTCCAGACAACGCAACACCCCGATTGATGCCTTAACACAGGCACAACTATCAAAGCATAATAGTAAGATCAAGACTTGTGGAACAACTGGCACATCACAGACTCTACGACACAAAATCATATAGTTCAACTCTTATACGAGAAAGATAGCAAATGACAACCAGAGGTCACAGACCCAACATTACAACAAGCGGAAGCAAATTAGGTTGTTCTAAACAACAAGATCCAACATATGGCCTAAGAGGCCTACAGATAAACATCACAACGCCAGCTGCTCCAGGATGTCCCAAGCTGCCACCTGGGAACCCCAGACTACTCGTCGATGTCCACAAAGAACCCACCTTCGAGGTCGGTGAAGTCCTCCTCTGAAACAAAAGCAAAGACGTTGAGTTCGACGAACTCGCAAGATTAAGAGCTAATATATGCTCGATGATTGGTTTTCAAGGTTTTATGGCTCTTTTGCATAAAGCTGATTTTATTTATGAAAAACATAACTCAAAGGCATCGACTATTCAGAATATTTTCAAAAGAGGTAAGGAGTACTCTTCCTTTCGTCACCTTCCATCATCAACCACTGTACCTGTTTATCAAAGGCACCTCCCCGAATCACCCTCGAGGAAGCTCACCTTACAATCTTGAAGTGGTACCTCTAGTACCCAGTTTTTAGTCATTCCGTTAAAGTTATTCTATGATCTTATCGTCCTTTCCCAAGTTGTCCTTAACCGTGGACACGGCTTTTCGAAAAGATTTAACCCTGCAGGGGTGTACAATGTTTACCACGCGTACCGCCCGGCCCATTACCTGCGCATTAGCTCTCTTCCATGGAGAGCCGGCTGGGTGGGAACGGTGTCGACTTCTCCCTCGTTAAGGACTTTCCAGGATCATCAGTGGCGGTAGGACTGCCAGGATCACTACACCCCGCCCCACAGCCACTCATTTTCCTAACACCACCATCCTCATCCCTGTTCATACCACCATCATCACGCACGCGCAAATGGAAGCCCGAACTAGAGGACCCTGGCTAGCCCCGCTCGAGTTATTTAGTCTATGAGGGTTCCTGCACTGCGAATGCATAGGCCTCACGCATGGTTGCACGCTCAGTCTTGGTTCGGGAGGTAAAGAACTCGCACCTAGGCGGCGAGAACGAGACAAAGCACCACAACCACAGTGGCCTCTCATCCCCACCTTCTTAGCATCTTATCACCTGTCACCACATTTCTCCACCATCATCTCAACATTTCACACCTGTTTCCAACAACACATATTATCCATCGTACAGCTATGCATATAACTAGGCATGGCTAAGCATCGCATAGCATTCTAAATAACTCGGCCAACAACACAAACCTATGGATAATAGGAGTGGAGATAGACAATGGCATAGGGAATTAATGCAACTATAGGATACTCTAATCCGACGAAAGTTGACATTTAGAACTGCATGCAATATTATAGTGGAGAAAATATTTGCGGAAACATAGGATAAGATATGCTCAGAGGGGGATTACGCTTGCCTTGTTGATACGGCTGGTAGTACGGATCGTCACGAGACGGGGGTGGCACTTCACCTCCTTGATCTACCGATGCACAAACAACACCGAAAGAACAATCAACACATGGCAATTGTGCAAAGCATACAAGGATGATGATATGACATTTAAAATGCACCCTAGAAACTATAAACATGACCAACAAGTTAAATGGGGTCCCCGTTATATTTATTGCATAATTGGGAAGAAACCTCATATTGAAACTTAATGGGTGTTATGATTACTAGAGCACATTATTGTAATTGTGATCGATGATGCATGATGACGATGATTCTGGATTACTCATGTTTTTCTGAACATTTCGGTATATCGAACACCTTTTTCTGAGGTCCCGATAAAGAGTTATTAATTTTAGGAAATCCTCTTTTTAAATTATTTACCTTTTATTATTTTAATTCCAACGATAAAAGTTTTATTTACTCGACTCCGCGAGAGAGCGATGGAACCTGAAGGAATCAACGGGGGTTCGATAACTCTACAAGCGAGAGGGGGAGCGGGGACATGCGCTACCGCGAGGGAAAAGAGAAAAAGAATATTGCAAACTTTGCTATCCAGGCCAGAAATTCCGGTCCAAAGGTGCTCTTGGGCCGGAGTTTCCGGTCCACCAAAATCTCAGCCCAAAGCGGCAGCCACTGGACCCAGTCCGGAGTTGGGCCGGAGTTGGGCCGGAGTCTCCGGGCTCCAACCGACGAAACAGAACGAGGAAAAAGAAGAAGAGTGCGCACGGTGCGGCGGCCGGCGACGTCGTGCTGCGCTCGCACGAGCACGGCGAGGCTACGCGAGAGCAGGGAGATGGGAGGAGGCCAGCAAGGGCCGATGGCTCACCACGGGCGCGGGGAAGGGGTCAGGAACGGCGGAGGGATGTCGACGGCGGCGTAGGTGAGCGGCGGAGCTGCGGACGGCCGTGGCGAAGATGCGGACGATGCGGACGATTCCGGGAGGCGTGGTTCGATTCCTCTGGCGGGGACGACGAGCACGGCGCGGCGGAGTTTTTGGCTTGCTTCGATTTGCTCGGGAGGCTCTCACACGGCGGCGACGAGCTCGGCGAGTCCGGCGGCCATGGCGGCTCGGGAGGGAAGAGATGGGGAGCAGAGGAGCAGGGGGAACGGGGGCAGCACGGGGTGGGGGGCTCGAGGAGCTCCTCTTCCAGGGGAGGCAGAGCAGGAGGGCCCGGCGGGGGCACGGCGGCATGGCGACGAGGCGGTCCGGCGGCAGCGACGCGACCGTGTCGCTACAGAGACGAAGAGGATGGCAAACTTCCGAAAACCCCCCTGGAGCTTCTATTCCCACCACGGACAGGTCCCTCCATAATTACAACGAGGTCCTTTTCCTAAATAAAATAATAACAGCAGCTGAATTTGAATTATTTGAGGCATTTGAACTTATCCAAAAATTATGCCAATTTTTGGGGAGTGTCTTTACCTCAATGTGAAGCTTCCCTAATTTTTCCAGATTATTTGAAAATCATTTGATAGGAGAATAAAATAGAAATTGCTCACAGGCAATTTTGAGATACTCTCTTTTCATTTTATAACCAAATCAAAATAGTTTGCCCAAACTTAACTTTGGAACTTTTGGAACTTCCTGGAAAAATATGGAGTTGAATTTGTAAACTTTGCTTAGCAACCCAGCATCATTTCCATTGCAAAGTTGTAACAATTCATATGAACATGATTAGGCATGGATGACATGATGCATTGAACACAAAAGTGAAAATTTGGTACTCAAATTTTGGGGCTGTTACAATGAGCATCGCTTCTTTGTATTTTGAGTTTTTCTTTACATAAAACATTGAGTTGGACACTCTTCTTCGTATTTTATTGGACTGTGCAAGGAGGATAAGCCTCTTCTTCTTCAGTCCAGTATGCATCATTGGTTCAACACTCGGTAAACTCCAAATTTTACTTCCACGTGCTTTTGTTCTCTGCTCAAGCATGGGTTCGTTGGTAATGCACATTTAGTTTTATGACTTTCAGCCCACATGTACTCTTTTGCAGCATGCTATTTCAGACCCCTTATGTCCAATTGATGTTTACTGAAATGATATTTTATAAAGCATAAAAATATGTGTTCTCGCGGCACTGCGCGGTATCATCTAGTGTTACTAGTGGGTAGTAACATTTGTGGTGTCATGCATGTGTATTTATTAGATTGTACACTCATAGTGTATTATGATATCTTATGTTAGGGTAACTGAAAGGATCGTATGACACCTAGAGGGGGGGTGAATAGGTGCTACTTCAATTTTAGTACTTTTTAAATTCAGGCTTGACACAAAAGGTAAATTCTCTAGATATGCAACTATGGTGAATTTACCTATATGACAAGCTAGCAACTAAGCAAGGTACACTAAGTAAAGACGGTAAACAAGGATAGAAGTAACCGAAGTGAAAGCAAGCGGAGACAAGGATGTAATCCCGAGTTCCTCCTTTTTAGGGGAGTACGTCTCGTTCGAGAGGTGTGAGCTACCACGAAGGTCAAAACTCAACCGCCACAAAGGTGTCACCTTATTCTCCGATGAACCGCACCACAAAGGTTTGGTTCACCTTCCACTATCGGAATCCTTCAAGGCGGAATCCGAGCCCTTACAACAATGATCCGGGGCACAACCCACAAGCGGATTGGGGGCTCCCAAACAACTACAAATCTGTCACAAAGACAACACGTGAGTACAACAAGAAGCTAGGTTTTCCTAATGGAAATCCTAGCCAAGGGGCCCTCAAGTAAATGAGGGGGAAATGAAGAACGGTTTGGTGAAGATGTAGATCCGGGCCTTCTCCTTCAATCCTCCAAAGATCAACGAGTTTGGGTGGAGGGATTGGGAGATCTAGTGATTCTTGAGCTTGCAATAATGGAGACTTCAAGTTTGGGCGAGCTAGCTGGCTGGAGGTTACCCCTCCAAGAAAAACTAGCCGTTTTCAGTCAACTTGGTCTGGAGACTCCGCACTGGAAGTCCGGAGACTCTGGGGGCACTCCGGGGTCACTCCGGACCCCTATACCGCAGCTGCCGTCGAGTGAGCCACTTTGCTTCAAAGCTCGTATGGGGGCGGAGACTCCGGACCGGAGGTGCGGAGACTCCAGCCGGGCGGAGACTCTGGGGTTACTCCGGGGTAACTCCGGACCCCTATACCGTAGTTGCCGTCGAGTGTGTCACATTGCTTCAAAGCCTGAGAGGCTGGAGACTCCGGCCCCTGAGCCCCTGAGGACCGGAGACTCCGGACTGGATAGGTAGATGCAGACTTCCTTTTTCCTGTCAAGTGTTTCGATGCAACGTGCAAATATTTCTTTTGATTCCTGCACCACTTAACATCACATTAAATATATCCTAGTGTTGTTGTCTAACACACAAAAACTAGGGGATATAAAATATGCCCTTTCAATCTCCCCCTTTTTGGTGTTAGATGACAACACTCGGATTTGCAATAACTCACACAACAAATATCGACATGTTCCACAAAGGATTCAAGAGGCTCCCCCTACATTTGTGCATACAAGTAGTTTGCATTTGAATACAAATGCTTAACATGTAGAGGAGAGACAACTCACAAGAAATATTGAACATGATACAAATTCATAAGCACAAAGACATATCAAGATAATGGGTTGAGAGGAAAGTAATCATATGTGAGGACCCCGGATTAACTATCCGAGATACTCGTTATGTTTCCTGCAACAATCCCATGATTAGTCTGTTGTTGCACATAACTCGAATTGGCATCACAGAACACCCATAAATACCGAATAAATATACTTACTTGATTGAAGTCATAACTTCAACAGGTACTTGCAGCGGAAATCACCAAATCAATGTGGAGCCCAAGTCACTTGCCAACCCTACAGGCAGCTGACTGGGAAGCGCCCTAGTTCGCATTGACGTCATTAACCACTTCTTCTTCGAACTGCTCCTCTTCAGAATCTGGCTAAGACAATAGCCAGGGACGAAACCAATATGAGTACATTTGAATGTACTCGCAAACTACCCCCGGAATGAGCATGCACTACTCTTTTATTGTTTAAATAAAACTTCGTTTACTTTGAAAACTCCATATCCTTGTTGAAAAGAGTAGGATGGACTTTTGCGTAATAACACTTGGTTTTGAAATCTCTATATCTTTATTGAAAAAGAAAAGAAGGCTTTTAGAACTTTTCCCATAAATCTGTCTTTGTAAGAAGTCTCTTTTAAAACTTTCTCCCGTAAATACATCTTTGTTGAAAAAGGTAAGAAGTCTCTTTTATAAAAAATTTCCCGGAAAATCACCATTTGTATCTGTTTCTCCAAAACTCCTCCTTTTTTCTGACCATGGCTCGCCATAGGTCCAATTAACTCCAACAACATCATACCAACTCGTTGGTATAGTAGTGGAACACTTTCTCCACTTCACTTCCCTCTTAAACTCAAATCTTTTCAAAACTTGCACATGGTCAGAGGACAGCCTCCCAACTGTCCATATCCGAGGACTCGGCTATTCGAATAGTTTTAACCCTCTGCAGAGGTAGCACGCTTTTATCCCACATCCATCCGGTAACTCATCGTGTCAGCCACGTCCCACCATACAAGGTGTATGCGAAGTTGAGCCACCGACCCTAGCCTCTCCTTTGCTCATGCTAGTATAGGATCCTACCCATATGATAATTCCCATCGACACTCAGTCCGGTCCCCGTCGGCAACCCTAAGTGTGAGGACTCATATGTTTTTCCTGGCGACCACATTGATGAAGTCTTCAATCCTCCTCCTTATCTTTCCATAGAGTTTGAGCGAGGACCCAGGTCAGGGGAGTTCACCAAACCATCCCCTCATGCATAACGGAGTCATCTGTCGATGAGGTGTCCCATACTAATAAGAGCAAATTATATGACTAAGCTCCGTTCCCATATGGGGGTAAATGTGGTCGCACAGATTATCGGCTGGTCGTCATAGTACAAAGACACAATGTGCATTTTTCATAAACATTACCATTCACCATTTCTCCACTTCAACACCGACATCTCGGTATTCCATATCCACATAAGTATTTTCACAGGAGTTTTGAGTAAACAATATTTTTCCCATCCTATAGTTTGAGAAAAGAATTTCCATCTAACACCTCCATATAGGGTGTCGAAATAGTATACTTGTATTTTGAAAACAAAAGGGTTTTCAACTCCTAGCTTTAGTGGCAAACACCACATAAATAACATATGCTCTTTATAAGTAAAACAGGTGAACCAAAATAGATGTATATAGATGCAAGCTCAGAGAGTAGCTTGCCTGATTCCAGCATAATGTTCCTGGGTTTCTTCTCACTGATCAAAGAAATAACTTCCATCCTTCTTCGATAAATCCTTTCCAAATACCACTCCGGTAGCGTTTACCTCTAGCGTCGCAAACATGAAAATAAAACAACACTCAATAAGCAAACCATACCACAAGTGGTATACAAACAAGTAATCAAACCACAAACCTAGTACTAATTTAATCAAGCAACAAACTAAATCTACATTTACCAGGGCATTATACTCACAGGAGTATAACACCTAGCACATGCTAAAAACATAGAGCACCAAGCCATCCTCAATTAGAGGTAATTTAACAACCACTTTTCTCTAATCAGGAAATACTTCAGACAAAATTTAAACTACCAATTAATCTTGGTCATTAAAAATATCTCACCAAGCTAAGGTGGATACAATAACGAGATACCCATGATAGGAGCATGTAACCCTAATCATGCACCAGACAAGCCAATTGGATTTACTCCACAATTTATTACATATTCATTTATAAAATCCTTTTTCAATCTGCCCTTTTTGTTAATTTATTTTAAACAAATTGCAATGTAATTATCTATGTTTGGAAACAAGGTGGAACATGAAGTTTATCACTTGCTGAACATTTTGATAGGTCAACTTTAATTTTTGGATCATTACTCTTAATGTTATGAATTTCCCCAAAAACATTTCTTTGCTGCCATTTTCATTATTTTAATAAAACAGCAACTAAACTGAATTAGTTGGATGTGTGAGTTGTACCAACAGACAGACTTTAATTTTCTGAATATTTTGGTATCTTGTTTGTAACTTTTGGATCAATATTTAATTAGTTATGAATTTTACAAAATCATTTTATATTCTGCCATTTTACTAAAGTGCAAGGAAAAGTTATTTCCAGTGTTTAGTTCAACATGAAAATGATGTTATGAGGTGAAGTTATTTCTCCTGATCATTTTGATATATTGTTTGCTATTTTTTTGATTAGTATTCAAAAAGATATGGATTTTAGAAGTTTATATTCGAATCTGTCTATTCATTTTATTTCTCAGAAAATCTAGCGGAACGTTTCGCACCGAGCCCCTGCCTAGCCCCAGTCACTGACGTGTGGGGCCCTAGCGCCATGCTGGAGCTAACTGGGCTGGGTGTGGCTGCGCTGGCTGCCACGGTCACTGACCGGTGGGGCCCGCATATCAGCGCGAATAAAAATGGAAAAAGGGCAGCGCCTCTGCGGCTGCGGTGAATCGAACTCGCGACGCACGCGAGCGCGATCGTGGTCGTTGCCACTGGGCTGTGCGGAGGATTCTGCTAGGATAAGGGCGCGAGCCCTAATAAACAGACGGCCATGCACCGCGACGTCGCGCGTGCCGCGGTGACCACCGGCGGCAACGCGCACGGGATCGAAGGCAGAGGACGCGCGGGGACGATCTACTGGATGGCATCGACGCATACGGGTACGCGGAGGCTAGGGGCGGCGCTACGACCCAAATGGTCGCCGGGAGAAGCTCCGGCAACGAGCTACGGCGGCGCGTGCTACGGCCTAACGGCGGAGCTACTTCTACGCGACGAAATAGCGGGAGAGGTGGGGGACGGAAATGTCCAGGAGGTGCGCCTGCTCGCCCTAGATGCGTGAGTGCGTTCCATTAGTGCTGAGGTGCTCGGAGGCGGTGGCAAGCTTGATCGGAGTGCGTCGGCCGGAGAGGAAGAAAACGGCGGCGATCTCGTGAACGACGGCGTCCCACCTCGATTCCTTGGACGGGGATGCAGAGGACGACGAGGCGGTGTCGATGGCGGTCTTCTCTTCGCTCGGGGAGGCTCCAATCACCGGCGATGTGCGACGACAGTGGCGGCTAGGGTGGAGCTCGGGAAGGAACCAGAGAGAGAGAGAGGGCGAGAGAGCGAGTGAGGAGGGGGAGCAGAGGGGTGAGAGAGCAGAGGAGCCTGGGGGGCCTCCTTATCTCCTTCGCGCGGCAGAGGAACGAGAGGGGGGGTCCGGGCGGCGACCGACGCAGGACGACGACACGGCGGCCTAGCACCATAGCTCCACTGCTGCTACAGGAAGAGGATGATCGATTTGCAAAACGCCCCCTGTACTTCTTTTTCCATTTACGATTTAGTCCTTTTCTGTTTTATTTTAAAACCAGTGAGTTTTCAGTGATTTAATTGAGGCACTTAAACATTTTCTAAAATCTGAGAAAATTCATGTAGCCTCCCATATACATGTAGAAGCTCCACAAAAATTGGCTTTTGAAAATAAAATGTTTGGAACCACATTGGTTCATAGGGTTTGAATATATTATTTTTGGATAAAACCAATTTGACAAATGGAAATATCTTTGTAATTGGAGATTAGATATTTTGAGGAGAGAGTAACATGATAATGAGATGGTTATCATCTCATTCCTGGATTTTATAAGATAAAATAATTGTTATAACAAACTAGAGAATTAGGTAGAGAGGGAATTTAAATAAGATCATTTCTTTTAATCAAGAATTTTAATTTGAGGGTGTGAGGAAACATAAAGGTCTTGTTTTATTTTCAAGTCACACTCCACATTTGTGATCCATGGGTTTTCAACTTAACACTCAAGTACATTGGTGTAATTATTCACCCAAGCAAACAATAAAACAAGAATTAACAATCAATACAACCATATGTCCAACAAGCAAACAATCACAACAATATCAACACCACAACCAAGTCCACACAATTCAAACCACAAGGATTAATCACACCACCATTTACATAATTAACAATACTATCTTATAAAAATGATCACACTTAATTATGACAAGATGATGTTTAAAACTATCTCAACTCCACCTTTGTATTTTTGAAAAGGGTTTTGAGCAAGACAAAATATGTGGGGTAATATTTCCCCACTAGTGTTATTTCCAAATAGAGTGAAAATAAGAGTTTATAAAAAGGGACTTGTAAACACCTGCAAAATACCATGGTTGAGAAATAGGTAGGAGATAGCATATAGATCCCCATAATTTTGGAAACACACAATTTTGGAAATACTTTTACTTTCTCAAATACTGGTATTAGTTTTGGTTGCTGATAAATCAAGTGTCATTGAAATGGAGTTGGCCAAAATAAGAATGGAAAAGATATATGGAATATTTCCTTGTCATAACTTGATCACCAAAGTTTAATATATTTTTATATTGGTCGAGTCTTATATTTACTAGTCAAACAACTTAAACAACAGGTCACACAAGGTTCATCATAGCAATGGGAAGGAAAGCACTATCATCAGTGAAACATTTCAAAAAGTTTTTGTTGGTTCTGAATTTTGGGTCTGGTAAAACTAAGTTTTTCTTAGTTTCCAAATTTGGGATGTGATAGCTCTTCCCCCTTAAAAATAAATCTCGTCCTCGAGATTTGCCCGGTGGTAACATGGGAGTACGAAGGCACGGGTTTTTGGGTTGACTACTCTTCCGAGGTCGTTGCTTCTTCAGTAAGGTCGCCATGTGAGATCTTGACAAATTGATGTTGCGAGGCTTTCTTTGTCGATGATCTTCTGTGTTGAGTTCAGATCCTCGATGATGGGGTTGACTTAACGATCGACGCTGAGGGAGAGTCCTGGTTGGCTGTTTCCAGATACTACAAGACTGAGGCGCAAGGAGCTAATTATTAACACCTTCTGGTATACGTACTGCAGGTCTCCCCCCCTTAAAAAGGGGTTTTGAAGGGTCATCCTGAAGGTTGCGGCTGGAGTTGACTTGGAGGCATGGTTCTTCTTGGGTGGCTTGACGATCTTCGTCTTGGGTGTCGCGCCTTGGTGCTTGGGGTTGGTGCAGATATCACTTCCAGATATTTTCTCCTTACGAGGGTCACAGATGGGGACGCGTTGTTCTCAGGGTGCATCAAGCTTGGGTACTTGACTCTCTCCGATTTCTAGTTAGAAAAAGGATAATAAAAACTTCTATTTGAATCTCAGCTTGCTTGGTGGTTGGTGTCGTCCATAGCAGGTGCTCCCATCGTTTGATTCTTCTTAGTGACTTCCGGTAGATCTTCCTCACACTGTTCTTCCTTCGGCTTGGCGGGAAAAAGGCTGATCCTGAAAGGCTTCTTTGGTTCTGGGTCTTCACGAAGCTTCGCAGGGTCTTCACAAGTAAGTTAGAGTGCACCAGAATAGTTAGAATTTCTGGAAAACTTTCTGGTTGAGGGGCTTAAGTCAGTTTTCAAGGGAGTAGGGTGCTATATTCTGAACATCAAACTTATTATACCTAAGATCCAAGACAACCAACTTTACATAGGCCTCTAATTCTCGAGTCTTCAAAATACCATTCCAACACCCCTGGTAAGGCCACTACTATCAACTAGTTAATTGAAAACATGGCCTTTGCCCAAGCTAAAGTTATTAATCCACCACCATCTTCTTCGGGCATAACTCTTTATCATAATATAGTTCAATCTATCGGATATCCATCAAACCTTTCAGGCATAGTCTTCCCATCACATTCTATCACCGAAATCGTAGTGGTTCACCAATTATTTCTCGATTGATTAATTCCTTAGATAGGCATATCTCAAATTATCTGACTCCTTCAGGTTGCCATTTTCCCACGATCATATCATCAAAGCTAAATAAAGCATCCAACAATCATGTGATCATACCATCAAGAATTTGACCCACTTTCTAACCAAATTCAGATTTCATCTCGACACTTTCAGGCCTTGATCTCTTAATCAAGGATAAACAATCTTTCTAAGAATAATCCAAACGTGACAAGCTCTGAAAACTATTGTCACCTAGAATGTCTTGCTACTAGACCAAGTCATATTGATTCCTAGAATCCGATAAACATTCACTCACCCTCCACCAATTATTTCTTGCATACAACGATCTATTCATTTGCTAACTCCTCTTTGACCACTTCCTATAATTCCATAAGAATTTAATACAAAGGTCACTTGCGCTAAGAATCACCCTAAACATTCCAACACCGGAGTATTCTTCTTAATTTACTTGCTTCTAACCAATCCAACCATCATTTTATCAGCAAGTGCTTCCTAAAAATCCAATAACTTTCACTTTTATTTCTAAACCTTAGATCAAGGGTCACGTCTTCTAGCCCCAGATAACCACCAATGGTTGGGGACCACAACTGGTTAGCCCCAGAGTATTAATCAAATATATCATCTGTTCAAACCCAATTATTTTATAGATCTCTTCGAGTTTTCACTTCTATTCTAAACCCCAAATTTTTGATATTACCAACATCATCCACCAAATTCTGATCTCAACAACTAGATTCTTAAGGCATCCTTTTGCCTAATAAACTGATAGCCCAACACTCTTATATCTTCCTAAAGCCTCCTTCGTACCAACTAGTTTTGAGTCGTCCTATGGCACCTCTTTCCTTTGTCTAGAAAAAGCAGTGAGTAATTTTGCAAAGTTTGGTTAGATGAGAGATCTAAAGTTAGATAAACTATGTTTGTTATGTTAGTTTTCATATTCTTTTGTTAGTCCGACGGGATACGACCAGTGTCATCTACCGTCGGGTCTTGAATCTTCATCTTTCTCGATGGCTTGATGTGGTTGTACAAAACGGCGTATGAAGGCCGCTATCCGTTTTGCAGAAGATCACAGAGTGTTGGGTTAGAGAGTATTCCATACCTTGCTTCTCTTACTAGGAGAAAATTTTCTGGAGGGTTTTCTAAGTTGGACTTTTGAAAGGATACAAAAAGTACATCTATGGCCAACAAGGCAAAAGAAAGTTTTGTTGCTAACAATCAAAAATAAAGTAACAGATAAAAGTGTGGTTACTTTGGGTTTCCGACAAGGCGGATTTTGTGAAACACACAAGGAAACAACACACATAAATGCAACATACAAGCAAAGATTAATCAAGGCTCTTTTAGCACCAACAGACGTTCAATACCGTGGAAGATGGGGTTTGCTCAAGTAAACGAGCTTATCCTATCGATCCTATGGGTCTGGTTTGGGATATCGTCAAGTATGTAAGTTTGAATGGAGGTAAGACAACAGAAGGAAACTTTTGATAAACCTCTAAACGAGAGACAAGGTTTAGAATGATTCGAGAAGGTGAAAAGAGTGGAAGTTATATTTAGGCTTCCTTGGATACAAATAATTTAGGTGGTAGTATATTTCTTTCCAAAAAATAGTTTTCGCCTTAGTCTTCAGCTGGAATACTTGAGGTTGTCGAGGTAGTAACTGAGTAGAATTGTTGATGTTGAGTTGAGGTCTTTGAAGGTCTCTTGTTTTGTTGATATCGATAATATTGGTATTTAAGGATCCATCACCTTGATGTTGAATGTCGAGTATTTGGGATGGAAACTTCTTCTTGTAGGTGCTAGCTAAGTAGGTCTCACTTGGGTTCATCGTCAAGTATTTTGAACAGGTAAGAGGGAGTAGAGAAATCCTTAGAAAATCTTAAAATAGAGGGATGAGTCTCGGAAATATTTGAGAAGGTGAGAGGAGTGGAAGTTATTTTTGGACTTCCTTAGATAAAAATATGTTTTTGGTAACAATATATTTTTAACAAAATATTTCTTTCCTAACTAACGTCCATGCTAACTAAGGTCTGTTACAGTCAACTTGGCTCTGATACCAAGTCTGTGAGGACCCCGGATTAACTATCCGAGATACTCGTTATGTTTCCTGCAACAATCCCATGATCAGTCTGTTGTTGCACATAACTCGAATTGGCATCACAGAACACCCATAAATACCGAATAAATATACTTACTTGATTGAAGTCATAACTTCAACAGGTACTTGCAGCGGAAATCACCAAATCAACGTGGAGCCCAAGTCACTTGCCAACCCTATAGGCAGCTGACTGGGAAGCGCCCTAGTTCGCATTGACGTCATTAACCACTTCTTCTTCGAACTGCTCCTCTTCAGAATCTGGCTAAGACAATAGCCAGGGACGAAACCAATATGAGTACATTTGAATGTACTCGCAAACTACGCCCGGAATGAGCATGCACTACTCTTTTATTGTTTAAATAAAACTTCGTTTACTTTGAAAACTCCATATCCTTATTGAAAAGAGTAGGATGGACTTTTGCGTAATAACACTTGGTTTTGAAATCTCTATATCTTTATTGAAAAAGAAAAGAAGGCTTTTAGAACTTTTCCCATAAATCTGTCTTTGTATGAAGTCTCTTTTAAAACTTTCTCCCGTAAATACATCTTTGTTGAAAAAGGTAAGAAGTCTCTTTTATAAACATTTTTCCCGGAAAATCACCATTTGTATCTGTTTCTCCAAAACTCATCCTTTTTCTGACCATGGCTCGCCATAGGTCCAATTAACTCCAACAACATCATACCAACTCGTTGGTATAGTAGTGGAACACTTTCTCCACTTCACTTCCCTCTTAAACTCAAATCTTTTCAAAACTTGCACATGGTCAGAGGACAGCCTCCCAACTGTCCATATCCGAGGACTCGGCTATTCGAATAGTTTTAACCCTCTGCAGAGGTAGCACGCTTTTATCCCACATCCATCCGGTAACTCATCGTGTCAGCCACGTCCCGCCATACAAGGTGTATGCGAAGTTGAGCCACCGACCCTAGCCTCTCCTTTGCTCATGCTAGTATAGGATCCTACCCATATGATAATTCCCATCGACACTCAGTCCGGTCCCCGTCGGCAACCCTAAGTGTGAGGACACATATGTTTTTCCCGGTGACCACATTGATGAAGTCTTCAATCCTCCTCCTTATCTTTCCATAGAGTTTGAGCGAGGATCCAGGTCAGGGGAGTTCACCAAACCATCCCCTCATGCATAACGGAGTCATCTCCGTCGATGAGGTATCCCATACTAATAAGAGCAAATTATATGACTAAGCCCTGTTCCCATATGGGGGTAAATGTGGTCGCACAGATTATCGGCTGGCCGTCATAGTACAAAGACACAATGTGCATTTTTCATAAACATTACCATTCACCATTTCTCCACTTCAACACCGACATCTCGGTATTCCATATCCACATAAGTATTTTCACAGGAGTTTTGAGTAAACAATATTTTTCCCATCCTATAGTTTGAGAAAAGAATTTCCATCTAACACCTCCATATAGGGTGTCGAAATAGTATACTTGTATTTTGAAAACAAAAGGGTTTTCAACTCCTGGCTTTAGTGGCAAACACCACATAAATAACATATGCTCTTTATAAGTAAAACAGGTG
Source organism: Poa pratensis (assembly GCA_947311845.1). Lineage (NCBI taxonomy): Eukaryota > Viridiplantae > Streptophyta > Magnoliopsida > Poales > Poaceae > Poa > Poa pratensis. The sequence continues at coordinate 34,062,583 of CAMZMU010000069.1, read as the reverse complement.
AACCAAAATAGATGTATATAGATGCAAGCTCAGAGAGTAGCTTGCCTGATTCCAGCATAATGTTCCTGGGTTTCTTCTCACTGATCAAAGAAATAACTTCCATCCTTCTTCGATAAATCCTTTCCAAATACCACTCCGGTAGCGTTTACCTCTAGCGTCGCAAACATGAAAATAAAACAACACTCAATAAGCAAGCCATACCACAAGTGGTATACAAACAAGTAATCAAACCACAAACCTAGTACTAATTTAATCAAGCAACAAACTAAATCTACATTTACCAGGGCATTATACTCACAGGAGTATAACACCCAGCACATGCTAAAAACATAGAGCACCAAGCCATCCTCAATTAGAGGTAATTTAACAACCACTTTTCTCTAATCAGGAAATACTTCAGACAAAATTTAAACTACCAATTAATCCTGGTAATTCAAAATATCTCACCAAGCTAAGGTGGATACAATAACGAGATACCCATGATAGGAGCATGTAACCCTAATCATGCACCAGACAAGCCAATTGGATTTACTCCACAATTTATTACATATTCATTTATAAAATCCTTTTTCAATCTGCCCTTTTTGTTAATTTATTTTAAACAACATTGCAAAGTAATTATCTATGTTCGGAAACAAGGTGGAACATGAAGTTTATCACTTGCTGAACATTTTGATAGGTCAACTTTAATTTTTGGATCATTATTCTTAATGTTATGAATTTCCCCAAAAACATTTCATTGCTGCCATTTTCATTATTTTAATAAAACAACAACTAAACTGAATTAGTTGGATGTGTGAGTTGTACCAACAGACAGACTTTAATTTTCTGAATATTTCGGTATCTTGTTTATAACTTTTGGATCAATATTTAATTAGTTATGAATTTTACAAATCATTTTATATTCTGCCATTTTACTAAAGTGCAAGGAAAAGTTATTTCCAGTGTTTAGTTCAACATGAAAATGATGTTATGAGGTGAAGTTATTTCTCCTGATCATTTTGATATATTGTTTGCTATTTTTGGATTAGTATTAAAAAAGATATGGATTTTAGAAGTTTATATTCGAATCTGTCTATTCATTTTATTTCTCAGAAAATCTAGCGGAATGTTTCGCACCGAGCCCCTGCCTACCCCCAGTCACTGACGTGTGGGGCCCTAGCACCACGCTGGCGCTGACTGGGCTGGGTGTGGCTGCACTGGCTGCCACGGTCACTGACCGGTGGGGCCCGCCTATCAGCGCGAATAAAAATGGAAAAAGGGGCAGCGCCTCTGCGGCTGCGGTGAATCGAACTCGCGACGCACGCGAGCGCGATCGTGGCCGTTGCCACTGGGCTGTGCGATGGATTCTGCTAGGATAAGGGCGCGAGCCCTAATAAACAGATGGCCGTGCACCGCGACGTCGCGTGTGCCGCGGTGACCACCGGCGGCGACGCGCACGGGATCGAAGGCAGAGGACGCGCGAGGACGATCTACTGGATGGCATCGACGCATACGGGTACGCGGAGGCTAGGGGCGGCGCTACGACCCAAATGGTCGCCGGGAGAAGCTTCGGCGACGAGCTACGGCAGCGCGTGCTACGGCCTAACGGCGGAGCTACTTCTACGCGACGAAATAGCGGGAGAGGTGGGGGACGGAAATGTCCAGGAGGTGCGCCTGCTCACCCTAGATGCGTGAGTGCGTTCCGTTGGTGCTGAGGTGGTCGGAGGCGGTGGCGAGCTTGATCGGAGTGCGTCGGCCAGAGAGGAAGAAGACAGTGGCGATCTCGCGAACGACGGCGTCCCACCTCGATTCCTTGGACGGGGATGCAGAGGACGACGAGGCGGTGTCGATGGCGGTCTTCTCTTCGCTCGGGGAGGCTCCAATCACCGGCGATGTGCGACGGCAGTGGCGGCTAGGGTGGAGCTCGGGAAGGAACCAGAGAGAGAGGGCGAGAGAGCGAGTGAGGAGGGGGAGCAGAGGGGTGAGAGAGCAGATGAGCCTGGGGGCCTCCTTATCTCCTTCGCGCGGCAGAGAAACGAGAGGGGGGGGGGTCCGGGCGGCGAGCGACGCAGGACGACGACACGGCGGCCTAGCGCCATAGCTCCACTGCTGCTACAGGAAGATGATGATCGATTTGCAAAACGCCCCCTGTACTTCTTTTTCCATTTACGATTTAGTACTTTTCTGTTTTATTTTAAAACCAGTGAGTTTTCAGTGATTTAATTGAGGCACTTAAACATTTTCTAAAAATCTGAGAAAATTCATGTAGCCTCCATATACATGTAGAAGCTCCACAAAAATTGGTTTTTGAAAATAAAATGTTTGGAACCACATTGGTTCATAGGGTTTGAATATATTATTTTTGGATAAAACCAATTTGACAAATGGAAATATCTTTGTAATTGGAGATTAGATATTTTGAGGAGAGAGTAACATGATAATGAGATGGTTGTCATCTCATTCCTGGATTTTATAAGATAAAATAATTGTTATAACAAACTAGAGAATTAGGTAGAGAGGGAATTTAAATAAGATCATTTCTTTTAATCAAGAATTTTAATTTGAGGGTGTGAGGAAACATAAAGGTCTTGTTTTATTTTCAAGTCACACTCCACATTTGTGATCCATGGGTTTTCAACTTAACACTCAAGTATATTGGTGTAATTATTCACCCAAGCAAACAATAAAACAAGAATTAACAATCAATACAACCATATGTCCAACAAGCAAACAATCACAACAATATCAACACCACAACCAAGTCCACACAATTCAAACCACAAGGATTAATCACACCACCATTTACATAATTAACAATACTATCTTATAAAAATGATCACACTTAATTATGACAAGATGATGTTTAAAACTATCTCAACTCCACCTTTGTATTTTTGAAAAGGGTTTTGAGCAAGAAAAAATATGTGGGGTAATATTTTCCCACTAGTGTTATTTCCAAATAGAGTGAAAATAAGAGTTTATAAAAAGGGACTTGTAAACACCTGCAAAATACCATGGTTGAGAAATAGGTAGGAGATAGCATATAGATCCCCATAATTTTGGAAACACACAATTTTGGAAATACTTTTACTTTCTCAAATACTGGTATTAGTTTTGGTTGCTGATAAACCAAGTGTCATTGAAATGGAGTTGGCCAAAATAAGAATGGAAAAGATATATGGAATATTTCCTTGTCATAACTTGATCACCAAAGTTTAATATATTTTATATTGGTTGGGTCTTATATTTACTAGTCAAACAACTTAAACAACAGGTCACACAAGGTTCAGCATAGCAATGGGAAGGAAAGCACTATCATCAGTGAAACATTTCAAAAAGTTTTTGTTGGTTCTGAATTTTGGGTCTGGTAAAACTAAGTTTTTCTTAGTTTCCAAATTTGGGATGTGACATCATACCTTGTGCATAATATTGTAGAATATAAACCAATGCACAAAAATATATCACAAAGATAGATACCATCTCAACGATAGATAGAATGAAATATCCATAAGTCTCACACAGACGGAATAAAACATAGTCTCACACGAATAAAAAGAAAATAAGTTCAACAACAAAGATAAAAGGACACACGCTTCAAAGAAATGATAAACGAGCATGCTTGTGTCCGACCCATGCAAATCCCACGAGAGAACCTAGTAGAACTACTTCTCCCCCTTTGGCATCGAAACGCCAAAAAGGGAAAAGAGCGATGCTAACGAAACCCAAGGTGATCACTCGTCGTCTTCATCATAGTCGTCATCACCACTTGCTTCACCACTTGCTTCACCCTCATCACTTTCTTCTTCATCATCACTTTCTTCTTGAGCACGCATAGGAGCCTTTCCGGTGTTGCGAGAAGAGGAAGGCATGGAGGTCACATCATCATAATCATTCCAAGGAAAGATATCCACATTCCACTCCTCAAGAGGGATAGTTGCATCGGATGGCGGAGTTTCGGGATCACCTTCTTGGCGAGGAGGAGTGGTGCCACCATTGTTGATTTTGCGCATTTCCTTCATCATAAGGGCTTGGTTGGACAAGATCTTCTTGTTGGTAACATAGGTTTGATGGTTTTCCTTGTGCACCGCAACACCCATGCACATCATAGCCCTTTTCCACCACGAAACATTCTTCAACTCATTGTTGACTCTTTCCTTGCCACCATGAACCCAAGAGGGTGGAGTGGCATTTTTCCTTCTTCTCCTAGGCGCTTCTTGCGCCTCTACCTCTTCATAAGTGGCTTGAGCAAGATGATGGTTGATCACTTAAAGGTTACCATAGGTGTGAGGCTTGAAACGAGATCGGTCGAGTTTGGGAATCTTTTTGAGGATGAGCTTCATGACATAAGGAGCATACATAGGATTCTTCCTCTCATGAATAGCAATGTTGATTTCACACCTTATATAATCCATGACATCAATGTCAAACCCTTTGCAATCCGGTCCGGCAAGGTATGTCTTGTGGCAATGATACATGAGGTTGACAAGAGCTCCACGGATAGCATCCGTATTCCCGGCTTGAGGTGCAATGCTCCAACGAAACATGCGAATCAAAATGTTGTAGATGGGCTTGAGACCTTTGGTGATGGCAATTTTTCCTTATTTAGCAACAAGAGGGGCAAGAATCTTCTTATCATAGGTCACTCCTTCAACATGCATTCTTCGACCAACGGAAATTGTCGGGGGAATAATAAATGGGTTAACCCGCAACTCACAAGGCCTATGCAACTTATTCAAGCAAGGTGCGGCTCAACCTATATTCAAGACCGCACCACTCGCGGGCTTACACGAAGATGGTCCGACTCAATATCATGGCGTATTAAGAGGAAGGATCTAGAAGACCGGAGAAGACAAAACTTGGAAGACACGAAATTACATTACATAGTCGCCAAGTAGGACTCCGGCTTATCTTTCCTTAACGCACAAGTTTCCTTGTAACCCGGGGAGGCACCGTCTTTATAAGGTGGACTCCCGGGACCTAAAACTCTAAGCTCTCATACATCCAGAGATAGGCGACTCGACACAACGATCGCCAACCCCTTGTAACACCATATTCATATCAATACCAATCTAGGATAGGCAGGACGTAGGTCTTTACCTCACATTGAGGGGCCGAACCTGGGTAAAAACATTGTCTTCTCGTGCCCTGCGATCTTTAGCTCGGAGACGCTCGATCGCTTAATCCCCAACTCTACGAAGTCATCTCCATGACATCTGCGCGACAATCCCACGACAGTTGGCGCCCACCGTGGGGCCTGCGGTCCAGAGCGTCATGTTCCAAGCAGGATCTGTGCCAGGGGCGGAGGATCGCGCCGGCGTTTCAAGCTAGGCGACTTCAACAATCTCGGCGACTTCATTGCCGCGCCATTTCAGGCTCGGCGATATGAACATCTACATCAAGATCTAGCTCAAGCTCGAGGAGAAAGCATGGAAAAATTCGACCGCGGGATTCGGGGCTCAATTTCCACAACGCCCCTCACGCACGGGTTGCAGGACAGCAGCAACGTCCGTGTTGCGGACCTCACCGACGGCGGCTCAAAACTCATCTCGACGATCCGTTCGGTGGAAAGATGCGTAATCGAGTTTCCTAGCAGCTGTCCAAAGCGCATCGGATTCCAACGGTTAGATCTCCGTGGGCGACTCAAACACTGAAGCCTTGTCGAAAGCCGACGGAACTCCGCGCGACTTTGGAAAAATAATTATTGAGGTCGACTCAGACATCAAATTGAAGATCCCTCCGGTGAAACTCGGCGGAACACAATCCCGAAGACCTCCAAGAAATTTGAGACGATTCTAACGGTTAGATCTCCGTCGGCGACTCAAGCACCACAGCAAGTTTAGTGTTCATGCGAGTTCGCGAATCCAAAAAAGGAAAGCATCAAATCGGCAAGACATAGTTCTAATCCGAATCAAACTCAATGTGGATTCCAAGCATGGCAGCGGCAGCCGTACTTTCCAAGAATCAAGAGTCAAGATACCCATGATCAAGATCCAGTTGACACGCACGTGCAAATTCATGGGAGGAAAAAGGAAAAGAAAAGAAAGGCATTGCTCACAAATCAGACAAGTTGTGTCCGACTTGAAGTATTACTTGATCTTGTACGTGGATGGAGGAAGCAAATCGAGATTGGATTACCATTACTCATGGTCGTCACGTAAAGAAAAAGAAAAGTGATCAGGGACGGTGTGCGACTCAAAATCACGCAGATAACGCATCCGGCTCGACAACAATACAACACCTTCAGTCTGGATATGAGTAAATTGTTTATCAAGACTAGCCGAAGTTAGTTCCTATATTTATACTCAAACTCTGAAGCTGCATGGCACCGCAATCAATCAGCTGCACAAAAAGGAGCTCAGGATGGTACATGAGTGGATGGTACATGAGCTGCCAGGCCATCGCATGGAGCGATATCACTCGGAAAGAAAATAAAAAGTTTGGAAGATGCGCTCAGCTCTAGCCATCAGCGGGGATATTCTAAAGGTCAGCGACTCACGGAAGAAAACAGCTAGCCCATCAACCGAGTCGACTCTAGGAACAGTGCGCGACTTAAAGTACTACTCGCAGATGAAGAAAGCTGACACATGAAGAAGACAAAAGAAGATATTTATACGGCGTGTGTTCATCAAATACAATACTGCAACCAGCAGCGAGTCATCGCGGTCGACTTCACTCCTGTCACATGCATCTCCATCTTGTTGCGACCAGCTTCGGCTTCGCCGCACGATGAGTTTAACCGCATCGCGGGCAACGACTTTCATTCCAAGGCAATGACGATCCGGCGAATCGCCGTGTCAAAATTCAATTCCACCACGGACAGCTCCATCATGCTGCGTATACGATCGCGGCTACTTCATTGACGTGTGCTGTCTATGGACCATATCGCATCATTAACGCCAGGAGACTCAAAATAAGATAAGTCGCTATCATGCTCAAATTTTGCAGCATTTTACTTTTATCAATAAGATTAAGTTCACCTTCGAGTTTATCTCGGGGGCTGCATATCTATTTTATCAAGCTTATTATTAAATGTCTTTGCGATGTCGTAGACTTTAAATTCATATCCGCTTTTGTAGATTTAATTACATCTACTTCTCAATACATTCGTCAAATTAGAGTTCTTTATAACTCGCATTGCAAAGTCTAGCTATTTACAGCTTGCATTGAATATCAAGATCACCACTACATGTTAAAGCATTGATATTTGGCGATTTATTTGTCATTCTATGACTTATCATTATATCAATTTATGACTGATCGTTATATAATTTCATGATTTATCATTATATCACTTTATGAATTGTCACCAACTTATTGTCATATCAATTTATGAGTCGCATAGCGATTTACCCCATATCATTTTATGAGTCGCAAACAGCTCATCATTACATCAGTTTATGAGTCATTAATAAATCATTATTTTATCAATATTTGAGTTGAAACAGGTGACTCGCTGTACCATATCTACAGCTAATCAGAGCTGGTTATCATCAAAACTAATTAGATCTCGTCACGGCTGTTGCTGCCGATAAAAGCAATAATCCTGGTTATTCTCGCCTTAAGTCAGAAGTATCTTTGCACTATGCGGTCAAAGTACTGGGGTGCGGTGTCAATCGAGTGTGATCACCTATCATGGCCGCCAACGACCCTGAACACGCATTTTTTACCTGGGAAATACTGAGCCGCGCGAAGACCTACTTAACGGTAATAGAGATAATTCAGAAGGACTAAAGTACCCGCGTGTGGCGTCAATCGAGTCTGATGCCTATCATGGCCGTTCTCGACCCTGAACACACATTAGATTTGGGAAATACTGAGTAAAGTATCATATGCTATCATGCATCGTACAATATGCTATCTGCATCTCACCAGTTGCTATCATGCAACCATCTGCTATCATGCAGATTAAAACATGCTATCATGCCGGTCACAACTTTCTATCATGCAAAAGTATATATTATAATTTGCTATCATGCAGGGTACCGTATGCTATCATGTGGAGTACTAATATTTTATCATTATTATCAGCCACCAAGGCTAACATATTATTATCATTGCTTCCTCGGGGGCTTTGCTTTCTGAATTTTAGGAACTTATAACTCAGCCATATGAGTTTGAACTGGCACGACCAGATTTTCTAATGATTGGGATGATCATCTCCTGATATCGGCTGTTGAAGCCACCATTATTTATTTAACTACAGTCACATCAAGTGGAATTTTTAAGGATGATTCCTTAATTTATATCTAGCATATTGACTGGGATTATCTTTTATCCTAGCATCTCAACTAATATTTCACAGTTTGGAATTTATATGCGGCTCTGCCCTACTCCAAGTATCATTATTTTCTTGCGGCAAAATATTTGCTCAATCTGTTGCAGGATCAAATTGCAATGATATGCCATCAAACAGGATAATGAAATCATGCCTGCTTAATGCCTGGGGACTAGGACAATTAAATTTTTGTCCAAATTGTGATATTTTTTAGTCCCGAGCAGCATGATCGTGCATACAACTCGGCCCTCGGGGGCTACACATCCACCAGTATCCGATGGTCTTTATTATATTCATATATCATGTTTATATGCATATCTCATTTTTTGCAGCACATGAGAATATATAAATCCATTTGCGAGTCAAATTAGCGACTCGGAAATCTTTAAATACAGGTTGTGGCTATATACCCTTGAGCCGCCATGCGCTCAGATGGCTTGTCATGATATCTTGACAAGTTATTATACTCTAATGATTGACCAGCTTATTTATGCTTATGGTCTTTTATGCTTCGATGTCTATGACTCAGCACCTTATACACATTTGGCTGACATATCTTGACACTCATAAGTTATTATTCTTATGATTTCAGCTCAGTCTTACATCCAGCAGGATAAGGTGGTTTTCACCAAAGGCTTCGCCGCCTCCACATTAACTCAGAAGCTTCAACAAGATTTCGCCGGCCTCGAATGCCTGCGATACTATATCAACAAATATCAGCAGCTCATCGCTTTTACATTGGCGGCTCAATAAGCCGCTACGCTCGCGACTCATCATCAGCGAATCGCCAAGTGCAACATTGACTAGTCGGCAAGAACTACATACGCAAGCCCGCAAGATCATCATCAAGACAATCTTCCGCCTGATTCTACGAATCACCCAGAAGCTTGGGGGCTAATGTCGGGGGAATAATAAATGGGTTAACCCGCAACTCACAAGGCCTACGCGACTTATTCAAGCAAGGTGCGGCTCAACCTATATTCAAGACCGCACCACTCGCGGGCTTACACGAAGATGGTCCGACTCAATATCATGGCATATTAAGAGGAAGGATCTAGAAGACGGGAGAAGACAAAACTTGGAAGACACGAAATTACATTACTTAGTCGCCAAGTAGGACTCCGGCTTATCTTTCCTTAATGCACAAGTTTCCTTGTAACCCGGGGAGGCACCGTCTTTATAAGGTGGACTCTCGGGACCTAAAACTCTAAGCTCTCATACATCCAGAGATAGGCGACTCGACACAGTGATCGCCAACCCCTTGTAACACCATATTCATATCAATACCAATCTAGGATAGGCAGGACGTAGGTCTTTACCTCACATTGAGGGGCCAAACCTGGGTAAAAAACATTGTCTTCTCGTGCCGTGCGATCTTTAGCTCGGAGACGCTCGATCGCTTAATCCCCAACTCTACGAAGTCATCTCCATGACATCTGCGTGACAATCCCACGACAGAAATGTTCACACCTTTGAACACATATCCCAAAGCCTCTCCAAATTCTGAAAAGTGTGCACTAACTTTGAGAGGCCCCGTCATCCAAGTCATTTTGGTGTCCTCCTCATCTCCAAGCACAAGTGTGGCAAAGAACTGTTGGACCATCTCAATATCATAATTTTGTTGGATGGAAATGAGGTGCTCAAGACCGATCTTCCTAGCAACCCATATTGCCTCTTGAAAGTATGTCTTCTTGGCCAACACTTTAAAATTCAGAGGTTTTTGAGGGCACACAAGAGCTTTTGGGTCCAAATTTGCATAAAGTTCCTTCATAATGAGCTCTTGCTCCCTTCTCCAAAAGTGACCATCGGTTGAATTGTTGGGCATGTCATAGAAATTCTGTGCCCTCGTGGATCGGAACTCCTCCTTGTTCAAGTCCTTCAAAGTGGTGATGTTTTCAAACTTAGCCTTCTTGGCCCTTTCTTCTCGAAGGAGGGTAGCCTCTTGCCTAGCCCGACTAGCCTCAACAGCCTTTTGCTTCTTTAGGTCACCACGCTGCACATGCTTGTCCTCCTCTTCATTATAGACCAAGTAGTCTCTACCTTGAAGCTTGTTCTTCTTCGGCTTCTTGAAATTCGAGGATGAGGATGAAGCACCGGGGTACCTTTTGTTAGCTGTGAAACAGGAGTAGATAGGTAGCATTGAGATAAGCATACATGTCCATGGAATCAACAGAGAGAAACAGTTGGAGAGATTTTTTCTTCAGAAACGATCTGGACCGGAGTCTCCGGTCAGGGGGGCCGCAATCTCCGGCCTGAGACAGGAACTTCCAAACTAGGTCAAATCTGAACGAAAAATCGACACCAACAATTTCCTAGAGAGTACATTGTCATCCTAAAGGTTCTACACCAAGAATTTCAACAAGAACTACTCTCAAAACTAGATCTAGGAAGAATCCTAGAGGAAGAGAGAGAGTGGTACCCGTGTCCTTCATGGTGAGATTCAAACGGAGGGGGAGGAAGATCCCCGATGCTTGGTAGGTGTTGGAGCCGGTGGCACGGCGGATTCCGACGGTGGAGAGCAGCCGGAGGCGATCTTGGAACGTAGGCGGCGACTGGGGAGAGTTGGGGACGGGGGGGTGTATGAGGAGTTGTGTTCACAACTCCCCACCCCGTGCCCTTAAGGAAGCCGGGCGGAGTCTCCGGCCTGAGCCGGAGTTTTCCAGGTTTAGGGCGGAAACTCTGGACAGACCGGAGTCTCCGGTGCTACACACCGGAGTCTCCGGACCCAAAGGCTCAAAAAATGCCAAATTTTGTGTGGGACATGTATGTTGCAAGAGGAGCATGTTTTTAGGTAGGAAAGGCTTAGGATGAGAACAAAGTCACTGATGATGGGATACACACTTGGAAGTTGCAAGATGCAAATAAATAAAAGCCAATTCCAAGTGTTTCTCCCAAACACAATAAAAGGTCTAGGAAACCCAAATAAATCCAATAAGACCAAATAAGATCCAACTCCTCAAAGAGGAGGGCGGTGGCCTAGGCCACCATGTAAGTATGTGGCGTGACACCGCGAAGATGTATCTTGGGTTCACAACCACTACTCATCATTTAAGCTCACAATTCATAGCACGAATATAGAGAGCAAATGAATTCTTAATGTCGGCATAATGGGGGGAGGGATAGTCCAATGGATTAGGACCGCACTCCCCCTATGTCCATGCCTACACCTAAACCAAATAATAGTCAAAAATAGGTGTGTATGCAAGATGGTCAAGTCAAGCTCCTAGAATCCACGATATTTAGCTCATGCCTCAAGAAGGTGAATCTTGCTTCATCAAGTGGCTTCGTGAATATGTCGGCAAGTTGATCTTTGGTTGGAATATAGCCAAGCTCAATATCACCACGAGCAATATGATCCCGAATAAAATGATGACGAATCTCAATATGCTTCGTTCTTGAGTGTTGCACCGGATTGTGGCCAATCTTGATAGCACTTTCATTGTCACACAAAAGAGGCACTTTGTCACAATTGACACCGTATTCCTTTAAAGTTTGCCTCATCCATAACAATTGAGTGCATGCACTGCGGCCGCCACATACTCGGCTTCGGCGGAGGATAGAGATATACAATTTTGCTTCTTAGAAGACCAACTCACCAAGGACCTACCAAGAAATTGGCATGCCCCGGAAGTTGATTTCCTATCATCCTTGCAACCGGCCCAATCCGAATCCGTGTACCCGGCAAGAGAGAAATTAGTGCCCTTTGGGTACCACAAACCAAACCTTGGGGTATCAACCAAATATCGAAGGATTCTATTGACCGCCACCATGTGGCTTTCTTTAGGAGCGGCTTGATACCTTGCACACACCCCTACACTCAACACAATATCGGGTCTAGATGCACAAAGATAAAGCAAAGAACCAATCATAGAGCGATAAAGTTTTTGATCAACATCGATACCGTCGGGTTAAGTTCAAGATGGCATTTGGTGTCCATGGGAAACCGCTTGCCCTTAGCATTGTGCATATTGAACCTCTTGAGCATGTCTTGGGTATATTTGGTTTGAGAGATGAAAGTCCCTTCATTCAATTGCTTGATCTCAAAACCGAGAAAGAACTTCAATTCGCCCATCATAGACATCTCGAACCTATCGGTCATAAGCTTTGAAAATTCATCATTGAAAGCTTTGTTAGATGAGCCAAATATAATATCATCAACATAAAGTTGGCATATGAAAAGCTCCCCTTTGACCCTCTTGGTAAAGAGAGTGGGATCGATTTGCCCCAATTCAAATCCACGGTCTAGCAATAGCTCTCTTAGGTGCTCATACCAAGCACGAGGTGCTTGTTTGAGACCATAGAGCGCCTTATCAAGCTTGTAGACATGGTTAGGGAATTTAGGGTCCTCGAAACCCGGTGGTTGCTTAACATATACCAACTCCTTTAAAGGACCATTAAGAAAGGCACTTTTCACATCCATTTGTTGCAATTTAAAGTTATGATGTGATGCATATGCAAGAAGGATACGGATGGACTCAAGGCGAGCCACGGGTGCATAAGTCTCTCCAAAATCAATGCCTTCAACTTGAGAGTACCCTTGTGCAACCAATCTTGCCTTGTTCTCACAACCATTCCACTCATCTTGCTTGTTCTTGAATATCCACTTGTGCCTATAACATTGCGGCAATCTTTTGGCTTCTCAACTAGATTCCACACTTTGTTGCGCTTGAAGTTATTGAGTTCATCATGCATAGCTTCTAACCAATCCGGATCTTCAAGAGCTTCAAACACTTTCTTTGGTTCCACCATGGAAATATGAGCTTGATGTTCACTAAAGCTTGCCAATTGCCTTCTTGTGGTAACACCTCTCTTGTGGTCACCAAGGATGTTTTCTAGACGGTGACTCTTTATTTAAAGTCTTTTCAACTCTTGCTTTACGACGGGCTTCGATATCTCTATTGCATCTTGGAGGTATCTCTTGATCATCTTGATCATTTGAGTCCCCGTCTTGACCGGAATGTTGACCTTGATCATCTTGAAGCACATCTTCAACAATGGAAGGAGAGGGTTGATCTTGGTCATGACCTTGGCTAGCATCAACAATAGGAGAACTTGGTTCTTGCATAGCAACTTGGTCAACATGAGGAGGGTCTTGAACTTGTTCTTGGGGTGGTGCATCATTTGCTTCCATGATAGGCGCCGTTTCAACTTGTGATGAAGAGGCCTCCACTTGAATGGAGCTTGGACTTGCTTGAGGAGACTCGTAATGAATCTCAACGGGACGATGGAAACCAATGCCCATTCTTCTTATAGCATCTTGAGGCTCTTCATTATCTACATCACAAACATGAAATTGCGCCACTTGGGAGCCGTCATTCTCATCGAACCTCACATCACAAGATTCTATGACTTTCCCAACGGTTTTGTCATAGACTCTATAGGTGTGAGATTCGGCACCGTACCCAACAAAAACACCCTCTAAAGCTTTAGATTCAAATTTAGACAAACGAACACTTTTGTTCTTATAGAAACACTTACAACCAAATACTCGGTAGTAGGAGACATTGGGCTTGTTGCCGGTGAGCATCTCATAAGATGTAAACTTCTTGCCAACGCGAAAGAATAGCCGGTTAGATGAATGACACGCCGTGGAGATAGCCTCGGCCCATAAGAATAGCGGAGACTTAAACTCCGCCAACATAGACCTTGCCATATCCATGAGAGTCCGGTTCTTCCTTTCGGCTACACCATTTTGTTGAGGGGTATATGCAGCGGAATATTGATGACGAATCCCCTCTTCACTAAGAAACTCATTTAAGGTGTAGTTCTTGAACTCGGAGCCATTATCACTCCTAATGACCAAATAGGGACATTGTGTTGGCGTTGAACTTCATTGGAAAAGTCGATGACGGCTTGTTGGGTCTCATCCTTCGTCTTGAAGAAATAAACCCAAGTAAATCTTGAATAGTCATCAACAATCACCAAACAATATTTCTTCCCACCAAGACTAGGTTGAGGCACGGCACCAAAGAGATCAACATGAAGAAGTTCCAATATCCTCTTTGATGAAATGATGGTCTTGCTTGGATGGGGAGAATCATGCATCTTTCCTTCAACACAAGCCCTACAAAGACGATCTCTAGAAAAAGAAACATTGTCTTTTAGTCCAAGAATGTGGCCACCCTTGTGAAGACTTTGCAAAGTTCTCATGTTGACATGGGACAAGCGGCGATGCCACAACCATCCCACGTCGGCCTTTCCGAATAGGCATATTGCTTGAGTGTTGGTAGACCCCGAAAAGTCCACCACGAACAACTCATTTTCAACATACCCAACGAACATGACCTTTAGAGTCTTGCTCCTCAAGAGTACCACCATATCAATAGTAAAATGGACATCAAAATTCATCTTATTAAGTGCACGAACGGACATAAGATTGTAACCGAGGGACTCGACAAGCATGACATTTACAAGGGTGATATCCTTTGCAACTACCACCTTGCCGAGACCCGTTACCTCCGCTTTTGATTTATCACCATAGGAGACGGATGCTTGATTTATATTTGGTCCCAACTCCGTCATGATCTCTTGCTTCCGGTCATATGACTAGTGCATCCACTATCAACCACCCATTTAGACCCACCGGAAGCATAGTCCTACAAGAAATCATTGCTTGGTTTTAGGTACCCATTTCTCAATGGGTCCTCTTTTGTTAGCAACAAGGGTCTTAGGAACCCAAATAGAATAAGCAATGTAACCATCATAAGGACCAACATATTTTGCATAAACATCCCATAATAATCAACATAAAGAATGTAGTTGGGATTGTTATGCCCCGCAAAGTCACTACGAGTGGTCTTGCCCCTAGTGGCATTACCACCCGCAATGGAGTCTTGGCTTGTGCGGGCTTGGCATTGGTGTTGCTCTTCTTCTTCTTTGCCTTGGCCACATAACCAAGGCCCTTTCCCTTTGTGTGGCTTTTGCTCAAAAATTTGAGCAACAACCTTTTCTTTACCTTTAGGAATAGAGGTCTTGGCACTAGTGGCCTTGGCAAGCTCAACCTTCAACCTAGCATTTTCCTCAATAACATTTGCATGATCACAAGAGGGAGTAGAGGTGCTAGGTGAGTTAGATTTAGAAAGTTGAGTTTGAAGTTGCTCATGAGACTTGACTAGAAGAGAGTGGGTACTTTCCAAGGCCTTGTGAGCCTTGTTAAGTTTCTCCACATCCTCAAGGAGTCTAGCATTAGCAACCACAAACTCGGCTTTCTCCTTTTTAATCACTTTATATTTAGCAAAGACATGTCTCTATCCTTAATGATTTTAGCAATTATTTCATCATTTTTATCATCAAGAGACTCAATTCTTTCCTCAAGAGAGGTTCTATATTCACTCTCTTCTTCAAGAGAAGCATTCAAGGATGCAATGGTGAGAGAATCCTCTCTCTCAATTTTTCCCTTGTCATCAAGGATTTCTTCGGCCGCATCAAGTTGTCTCAAGAGAGACTCAACATATGCCTTAGTTTCACCTTGCAAGTTAGCCACAATAGTATCGGAAGCAACAAGTTCTTTCTTAATCACAAGACTAGTTTTATCATCTATTTCATGCATAGTCTTGGGAGTAGAAGATGATACCTCGGTGACGGAAGCCATGAGGCAACGAGCGGTGTTGATGGAGAGGTTCTCATTGGGGGATTCGAAGAGAGAAGGAGGTGGAGTTGATACAATGGCCAAAGCGGCCACCTCACGAGTGGGTTCTTCTTCTTCTTCGGAATCCTCGGAAGGATACTCTTCTTGAGTCATCAACACAATTCTTGGTGCTTTCTTGAAGAATGGCTTCCTCTTGACAAAAGGCTTCTTTTGTATCATGTTTGATTCGCCCTTGAGGACAAGCCTTCCACCGTTTTGCTCTCTATTCTCATAGGACAATCTTTGATGAAGTGATGCTTGTTATGACAATTGTAGCAAGTCTTTATCCTATTAGCAAACTCCTTCTTCCCACTTGGATTGTTTGTTCGATCAAGTTGAGCCTTTGCCTTGGCCGGGTCATTCCAAAATGTCCTTGTTGCAAGAGCTATGTGACCATGGAGGGCTGTTCAAGTTCATCGGGAGGAAGGTTGTTCGGGCATGCTTCAACTTCATCATGTTCATCAAGGCACACAACCTTGGCCTTCAAAGCAAGAGAGGGACCTTGCTTCATTCCCATGGCCCTAGCACGGTTGTCTAGAGCATTCTTGGTGGCAACCTTGGAGGCTTGCATCTCTTGCATAACTTCATTGGATGTCATCTCAAGGTAGTTGAATTTTCCTTGAATGGCCTTCAAGTCAACGGGCTCGAAGGGCATGAGAGCATTCACATACTTCCTCTTGATCCAAGCATCATCCACATAGGTTGCCCCAACATTATGAAAGGCTTTGGCAAGAATGTTGAGTCTTCCATACATCTCTCATGAGTTTCATTATCAAGCATGTAGAACCTTCGGCCTCATTGCTCAAGCATCAATCTATTCCTCTTCATGCTTTCATTTCCAAGAAATGCCACCTCAAGGCACTCCAAGCTTCTTTGGCGGTGGAGACGTTTTGAATGTGATGAAGACCACTTTCTCCAACGGCAAGTTCAATCATGTGGAGAGCGGAAGCATTGAGTTGTTTCTCGGCCACCTCTCTTCTTGTCAAGTTGTTAGGATTCACGGCCTTGTATCCCTCTTGAATGATCCTCCAAAGCTCGATAGAGGAACTGTTGATATGAGATTTCATTAAGTGTTGCCAAGTAGCAAAAGCCAATGCATTAAGTTTAGGAGGTGGACCCAAAGGGTTTATGCGAGTATGATGGATAGGTGGGTCGGGAGAGTACACAAAGGGAACCCCATGGTACTCCGGCTTCCCACCTTCGGGAGTGGTGGTAGATGTGGAAGATTTCTTAGGGTCGGTTTCTTTATCTTCAACCCCTTTCTTTTCCTCTTTTCCCTCCTCGGTATCACCGTCATGGGAGGTAGCGGAGTCTCTAGTGGGGTGGTCTCCTTAGGAACCTTGCCACTTGCGAGTTGTGTGATCAACTCACGCATCTCGGCAAATTTGGTATCCATGGACGATATCAAAGATGTCTCCATCAATTTGAGATCGGCCATGGATGCCGTAGTGGCTTGGTCCTCCACGGGATCACCTCACTTCGTGTCATACTTCTCTTAGGCGGTTAAGCCCAACAAGAGAGCCGAGGCTCTGATACCAATTGAAAGGATCGTATGACACCTAGAGGGGGGGGGGTGAATAGGTGCTACTTCAATTTTAGTACTTTTTAAATTAGGCTTGACACAAAAGGTAAATTCTCTAGATATGCAACTATGGTGAATTTACCTATATGACAAGCTAGCAACTAACAAGGTACACTAAGTAAAGACGGTAAACAAGGATAGAAGTAACCGAAGTGAAAGCACGCGGAGACACGGATGTAATCCCGAGTTCCTCCTTTTTAGGGGAGTACGTCTCGTTGGAGAGGTGTGAGCTACCAAAGGTCAAAACTCAACCGCCACAAAGGCGTCACCTTCTTCTCCGATGAACCGCACCACAAAGGTTTGGTTCACCTTCCACTATCGGAATCCTTCAAGGCGGAATCCGGAGCCCTTACAACAACGATCCGGGGCACAACCCACAAGAGGATTGGGGGCTCCCGAACAGCTACAAATCTGTCACAAAGACAACAAGTGAGTACAACAAGAAGCTAGGTTTTCCTAATGGAAATCCTAGCCAAGGGGCCCTCAAGTAAATGAGGGGGAAATGAAGAACGGCTTGGTGAAGATGTAGATCCGGGCCTTCTCCTTCAATCCTCCAAGATCAACGAGTTTGGGTGGAGGGATTGGGAGATCTAGTGATTCTTGAGCTTGCAATAATGGAGACTTCAAGTTTGGGCGAGCTAGCTGGCTGGAGGTAGGTGGAGGGATATTTATACCCCTCCCAGAAAAACTAGCCGTTTTCAGTCAACTTGGTCCGGAGACTCCGCACTGGAAGTCCGGAGACTCCGGGCAGACCGGAGACTCCGAGGGCACTCCGGGGTCACTCCGGACCCTATACCCCAGCTGCCGTCGAGTGAGCCACTTTGCTTCAAAGCTCGTCTGGGGGTGGAGACTCCGGACCGGAGGTGCGGAGACTCCGGGGTTACTCCGGGGTAACTCCGGACCCCTATACCGTAGCTGCCGTCGAGTGTGTCACATTGCTTCAAAGCCTGAGAGGCCGGAGACTCCGGCCCCTGAGCCCCTGAGGACCGGAGACTCCGGACTGGACAGGCAGATGCAGACTTCCTTTTTCCTGTCAAGTGTTTTGATGCAACGTGCAAATATTTCTTTTGATTCCTGCACCACTTAACATCACATTAAATATATCCTAGTGTTGTTGCCTAACACACGAAAACTAGGGGATATAAAATATGCCCTTTCAGTAACTACCTATGTTATTTTATTTGTCTCTCTCTTAATTAATTGCATGACACATCATTTTTTTGCCTATGTAGTATCTATTAAGTTAATCCAATTATGTGGCTAGTCTTAGGCTTAGAGAGGGGCTAAACATGGCACATCATCTGGGATGTAATAAGTTTATCATTTAATTGGATAATCTCCAGGTTATTGAGACGATGTTGGATGGTGGATTCTCGACAACATCATCAAGAACCATATTTTTCCAATGATCCCTTGGACTTTTATTTGCTGAACTAATAAACGATATAATCATATAAATGTGTTTAATTATCGATAAAGCTCGCCGAATGGCTTTCCCTTAAGAAAAGGAGCGATGTGCATATTTGTTGTCTTGCTGATGTGCTGAACTAGATTCGAACGGCGCGGCTCGCCGCGCGGCACTTGTCGGTTCTTTTAATTTTTTGCTCGTGGTTGTCACAATTTATACAGATTGATAAAAAGATGGTTTATATCCATATGTATTTGATCACTGGTCTATATATTTGAAAGCATATTGTTTGGTTCGTATGAAATCAACATTCAACACATCAAAAAATAGATGGAACTAATGCTGAAGCACATATTGAAAGAAATATAGAAATTCACACCACATTGGATACGCAAGTTTTGATCACATGGAAGGAGTACTAAATACATAAAGTTTCGATCGATTCAGAAACACGATCTCAAACACCTGATGAGTTTTGTGTAGTCAATAACGATTCAAAGAGCCAAAGTTAGCTGGTCTCAACAGCATTAACAATGAGACATTCGTCAATACAGACCTGGATGGTGGAACCAAAATATCACGGAGCATGGGTTGTTCAGGCAGTCATGGAAATAGACTATGAACCGCTCTGCAGTAACAAAGTTCAGAATTAATCGAGGGTATTTGGACTGAATTATCGATAGGTATAGTTTGATTAGACCTTTAGGAGTAGCATGTCTGCAGGGTAACCTAGTTTGTAGCTTTCTTCGATAGACCACCACCTCCATCGGTTTGGATTTACGGGTCTTCTTCGATCGTAGCTTTATCAATGGGTAGTGCTTGCCCAATCTGAACTTGATGGTCAAGTCTTTGGAACAGAGCCTTGCATGCAATTGAAATGGACGATACATCCTTGTTCCTGTACATGTGAGATAGGACATGTCGTTAGAGAAAAGCGTGTGAAAACATAGGGATGTACTATAGAAATTGTTGTAAGTACCTATAATTTGGAAAGTTGCTGAAGGATTTAGGAGTCTGTCTCAATTTGTAAAATATATGCAGACTGATACAATAAGGAGTTGTCAAAGCTGTAAATTTTGAAAGAAAGAAATTTGCAAATGCATTAAGTAACAATTAGCCGTAACTCACATCTGTCTTGTCCAAGCAAGTTGAAGCCAAAGTAGTATCCAGTGTATTAACTGCATATGTTCCCGACAGATTTCCATTGATACATTCTTACGACCTTTCAAGGATGAGCAAGAGCATATTATTAGGTTGTCGTAATAAAGCGTCAAATTGTTGGATTAGAAAGCATGTATTGGTCTACCTACCAGCAAGAACGACTTAGTGATTTCTACGGTTCAAAGCTGTGATAGTAGAGCTCAATGGTGGGAATGAATTTTTTCCTACATCTGTAATGAACACAATTCAGCATAACACTTGTTATGAGCTGCACCAAAAAACGAAAAGATGAAGACGTACTAAGAAGTGAGAACCTTACCTTTTCTGTTACGAATCCCGCGGACATGTTCTGCCGGCAGTATTTGTTTTGAGCATCTGCATGATCCATATAGTTACACATTATTCTAGTGAAAAAATTTAGTCTAAGGATTGTTAGTTGATTTACCTATCAGGTGTTTCCTCATTTTTACCTAGCGGTGCAGACATAGATTTCTTGTTAGGAGCACTCTGAAACATGATATAAAAAATCTGAGAGGTTGCAATATATTTAGTTAAGGAGCAGAAATTAATATCCATGTAGTAAACAATATGAAAGAATTGTTGCTTAACCTGAAAATAAACATCAGCGTGCGGAATATTAACAGTAGCCTTGTTTTTTGGAGTGTGAGTTATATCCTTATGAAATGGAACGTAGACCACAGCCCCAGCTGGTATAATATTGTCCTGATCTTCGGTGCCGCTGTCATCTGAGATGTCAACTACCAGCAAAAAAATCAGGGTGATTTCCTATGCAACTGACACCTCCAATTGTTGGGACATTCTCATGTTTTTAGCAGTAAAACACCAATAATGGACACTGCCAGCAGAAAAATCAGGGATATATGCCACAGAACCCCAAATACTAATAATGGACAACCGCAACTTATCTTAGTGTAATAGTGCAAGCAGCAGATGTCACTTCAGAGTTCATTCCAATGGATATAAAAATTAAATATACAGTCAAGCACAATCACTTTACTGCTGCAAGATGTAAAAGGAAAACTTCAGAGTGGGATTCTCACCTTGATGTTGCAGGTAGGCGTTAGTTGTTGAGAGTCCATGAAGTCAAACTTCAAGAGGGCGATATCAAGAAGATTTAATAATTTCAGATACAGAGCACTTCCATCAAGGTAATATTGCTATATGGAACTTGGGTATAACATATAACACTTGCCAGGCCAAGTTCTTCCAGCTCGTTGGTCAGCTGGCATTTAGTTATTCATGAACAAAAAATCAGTAGATGTCGTTGCATTATAGCTAGACATTAGAGAGTGTTAGTAATCTGACACTAAATCAGATGCAAACCGACAGCTGAGGGCATATTCCAAATTATTTACCTGCTAATTTGTACTACATCAACACATCAAATGAATACATTCCAACTGACGGAAGTATGCCCTCTGTTTTGGGCAATGTATCATCGGCAAGACAATCGACCCTTTGGACCACCCTCATGGCAGGAACTCTAGCTCACTGTAAAAACAACGCATTAAAAAATAGGTTTTGATTAGAACAACTGAGTTCTTTATTATAATAGCAAGAGAAACATGCTCATGTGTTTAAGGATTCTAAGGTATGCACAATTACAATATATACTTTTGCATTAACAGAATACTGAAAGATCTTAAATCTCATAAATTAGTACTTTTGCAAAACGCTAAGTCGATCAGCAATAGCACGACATATTTCACAATACAGTCCAGACGAAAACAAAAGGTGAACAAATGTAAGCAAGTAGATATCACTTGAACCCATCAGACTAAATTGTTTGCATGAAGTAGAAAAGTAGACTACACCTGGATCATGCTTTGTGGTACAGAATTGAGGGAATTTTAATGAAGGGTCGTTCAGAAGGTCACTACAAACAATAATTAGAGTAAAGGCCCAACAATGAAAATGGTAATTACTCGGTTCATCCACTGTTTTAGATGAACCTTGACAGGGATTAGTGTCTACAATTGCTACAATATCACTCACACCACTGCCCAGAATTGTTTTTCAGTTCAACATAATTGGCATAATTGATAACCAACATGTGTCTTTTAAAGATATGCCAAAGCCATGGAACACGTAGACTCAACAACTTCTTCTATACATGGTGTATATATCCCGAAAAACTCTTGGCGACTTTGTAGTTGGTGCTTTAGATGGAGGGTAAATAAGGTCAGTTTGTTCTTGCCAATCATGTATCGTTCTTGCGAAATTCTTAAGAGGGTATGACATATTCGAGATGGTTTCACAAATTACCAACGTGGCACTAAAGATAGCTACACTTTTCATTTTAAATATACATCGAAGAACCAACTACAACTTGCTAATATCTAAAATGGGCACTTTTCTTTCTATAAACAAAGAGGCCCATAGCTGAACCTCGACTTTAACCTTGTATATGCAGCAAGGGACTCAGAAGCTAAGGCAATCTAATTGCATAATAGCCATAAAAGGTTAGTAAGAAGTCACTCTTATAAATAAGTCGCAACAGTACAATGAATAAAAAAAGTTTCGGAGCAGTGTACAAATGTAAAGACTATAATGGAAAATGCAAACCTATTCAGGTTGATGCTATCGATCGATTTTACTCCCACTATGTACAATGTACTGGTTTGGGATGCAGCTCACTCACTTACCTAAACCAAATTATCCAGCATATACTAAAATATGGACTAAACTTATTTACTGTTATTGTATGGATGCACACGCAACAATTTCTTTCTCACCGTTCTACTATTAAATATTTTCGGTTTCATATGAAAGAAACACCGCTTGTTAAATGACAAAAGTAAATAAACTGAGGAAGCATAATTTTCTTGGGATCTGATCTGCTAGAGAATTAGAATGAGACATCTTCATGTTATTTATGAATGGGATCTATCAGCCACATTACTAAAAAAAACCTTGGAACTGCCTAGTTGTTACTTGATCTCTGTTCTGATTAAGAAAGCATGCTAGAAGAAAAGACCATCAGCAAAGCATGATTCAAACTGACCAAACTGTGAAAGCACACCTTGTCTTGGACAGTCACTTTGCTGCTGCAAGATGTGAATAAAAACCAGAAGAGTGGGTTGCTCGCCTAATTATGTAGGTATGCATTGCTTGGGGAGGCTGTAGCTAGCTTGGAGGAGGACCTGGGGTGTATTCTCCAGCAGCAAGTCATCTGAGTTATCCTCTTCACCCCTCACCATGTTTTTCTAACCCACTGTGTCTCTCTCTGCCTCCTCCATGTCACTGGAGGTGGCACGCCACGGTCATCCGACAACTGCGCACCATGTAAGGCAAAGCTATGCATAAGAACTAAACAAACACCAAATACACATTACGAAAGCGAAAATGGCAATAAGCAAGGGGAGACATGAGTCAAAATATGTAAAAGAGTTGAATAGGCAAACCTCTATGTGGTTCGCAAATAGATCATATTTAAATATGGCATTCTCTGCTATACACACCACAAGCTTTGAGAAAATAAGGCTTTATATAATCGATGAATTTACCGGGAGTATACCTATACAATAGACAAACAAACTTCAGCACATTCCTTAAATGTTACACACAATCTAATAGTTGAAACCACAAAAAAAAGATTTGCTAAAACAAAGAATAACTCAGAACCAAGCTAAAAGGCAATCTGTTTCCTATCTCTTTTTGCTTAGGTAACGACAAACATAAAGCAAGCAATATTAACTTTTTTTCCCTGTGCAGTCAAAAACTAAACCAAGATAATCAAAGAAATGTAACAACCTATCTTAATTCATCCAGGCAAAGAAAAAACCGTGCTAGTAAACTGCAATATGTAATTCCTCGAATGAGGATAAGAAAGACAGAATGGTGACTACTTTCCTTGTATTTAATGATATATAAGTTCATCTCATTACAACTGGGTGGCAGATTAAAAATATATGACATTACACTGCCAAATTAAATCAGTAGAATAACTCCGTGTTTTGATTTATATGAATCAAAAATTATGTGTGATCAGATCAATTACCTCAGCATATTAGAATAGAATTCATGTTTATTGGAAAGAAATTTTAGTCATGTCGCCATACATGTTACATATAAGATGATTTATAAGATGATTTCTTATATATTAACAACACGTACCATTTCTTCTTATAAATAAAACACTGAGACCAACAATTTTGTGTTTCTGCAAAAGTAGTAGTTTATTCAACATATAAGTAGCTAGTCATATAGTCACCTCGAAGTGCTTTAGATTCAACATATGGTTCACTGCTTACTGTGCTTCTTCATCTCCTAGATCCAATCCCATCAACTCTGGGCACAAGATCTGAACTTTGGTGCAATACCTATCAACATGAAAACAAAAACAATTAGAGGGAAAAAATATTTTGTTTACATGCTGAAAAATAATTAGCAGCCCATAGTACTAACCTCCTTGCATTCAGCCAACGAAAATAGTTAACAGACGAAATACTTGAAGCCCTCAAAGAGCAAATCAATATAAAGCAAGAAAAATCCATCACGTGCATCACCTTCAAGTTACAAATCCAAACCAAATGAGAAATTAACATGGAAACTGGCTGGATGTAAAAGCACCAAGAACGCGCAGAGTTGGAGGAGAAAGGCTCACCTCAGCTCGAAGTCAGGGTGCAGCGGCGGCCCATGCACCTCCTGCCGAGCGCCGCGGTGGAGGAGAGTGCAACTTCCTTGTAACACCCCGAAAATTCAAACCTAATTTTAGTGGTGTTTTATGACCCCTGAAAAACTTTTTCTCTTTTCCTAAATGTTTCTTCAAATCTTTTGAAGATGAATTGACTTGGGAATTGCTCCCTCAAGAATTTTCTAGTGATCCACGAACCACTCCAACACCCGTGATAATTTTGATGCTTAGGTTTTCTCCCGAAAACCCTAGCCCTAATTATCGAACCTTTAAAGCCTTTTCTCCACCTACCAAAGGAAAGCCTATTTCCATAGCTGGAAAATTCCACGAAAAATACCAGAGGACTCCCCTATCCATTTAAAGACAATCCATGCAAAAATATTGCATACTTCAATGCAATATTTCCAAGTTAGGCACTATTTTCCAAACTGCCCTTTCTGATCCAGAAATGTTTGAGTCAAGCTACGCATCTCCATAAATTCTGATAAATTCAGGGGATGAATATTTTTGCATCCCCTGCACTTCATCTTTTGGAGCCAAACCCATTTGAGCAACTTTTGACTTACTTCCCTTGTAAGGCCATTTTCATGCCTATTTGAGATCTTCAAGCAAACTTATGCCTAGACAAATCCTATGACCATGAGACTTGGTCACCTTGACCACATGGTTCCTAGACACACATATCCAGAAGACCCCCCCCCCCCCCAAGGTGAAGTGTGGAAATTCACATTTCCATGACCATGCCATGGTGCCCATTTTTGGACATCATGTGGAAACCCAATTTCCTTGTACCCATTTGAGCTCATACTCCATAGACACCCTCCCTATGCCACAAGAACTCAGTGGTAATTTTTGGGGATTTATTTGAGTTGTGCAAGGCCCCTGTCATTTCATCGAGCACCTTCGGTATCTTTGCTTTTCTGGAAAATCTATTTTACAAAGTTTGGAATCCTTGAGGGATTCTTGTTTTGTTGTGTTCCTCTCGTCGTTACGAACCCAGTGGTGGAAACCGTTGTCCGTTTGGTGCCCCGAGTCACCGGGAACGCGACGATGCCGCTCGCGTCGCGCTCTAGACGCCCGCTTTGGCGTGACCTAAATCCAACTTAGCACTAAAACCGACCTAATCCTTCACCACTGTGCTGCCCTGTGCCTTCCCTATGCATCCAGCACGACAGCCACACCCTCCCTTGTTCCTATCTCCATCTTGTGGCTTGGAGTGCGCCGTGGCCGTCGGTGCTCACTCTCCCTCTAGCTATAAAAGGAACCGAGGCCTCCTGAGCTTGGTTGATGGTGCATATCGACGGAGAGAGCCCCTAAGGGTCAAAGCCACCACTCCCCAGCTCCAGTTCGTCGACAACCCCACCACCCGAAGCTCCAGAAGATTTGGCCGCCATGGCCGCAGCTCAGCCGAGCTTGAAGGCGATGCAACCCCAGCCTCCCTCCGGCCGAAGCCATCCCCGAGACCCTCCTCCTGGCGACCACCTCTCTGCCATCCCCGAGCGGCGGAGCAGCACGGCGGAGGAGCCGCCCGCGCTCGACACCGCCATGGCCGAGCTAGGTGAGCTCGAGGGCGACATCGCGGTGGCCCTCCCCTCCAGGCCGAGGCCTTCCCTGGGCGCGGTGGGGCGCGGCGTGCCCATCCCCGCCGTAGGCCGGCGGCCCAGCCATCCCGACGGTCGGCGCCGTCCACCTCGCGTGGCCTCCCGCCATGGCCACGCGACCGATCTCGCAGGCGACGCGCCGGAGGCATCCCCGCCGTCGGATTCACCTCCCCATGGCCGCGGACGTCCGCCACCGCCCATCCCCGCTGTGGCCCGTGCCCTGCTCCTCCCAGCAGCCGGCGCCGGCGGCCGCCTGTACTCTCCCATGCGCGTGTCGGAGGAAGAAGGAGGAAGGGAGGGAAAGAAGAAAGAAAAAGAAAAAGAAAAGAAAGAGGGAGAGAAGAGAGAGTCGCCGACAGGTGGGCCCCGGTCCACCTGTCGGGTTGAGTGGAAGCGCCCAGGAGGCTTTCCGTTTTCCCCTCGGAAAGCGTATTTCAGAGAAACTGCGCGACCGGCCCAGCCTAGTTCAAAAGCAGCCCGTTCTGTTTTTTTTTTCTCTCAGGTGAGCAGCAAATAGCTATCCGTCGCACGGCAATAACTTTTAAACCATAGCTCCGTTTTAGTCGATTCAAATTTGTAAATTCCTAGTTTGTAAGGATCTGTCCAGTGGTGTGGGTTTCACTTTTTTTAAAATACTTGTGTACTCAGCACCCTTGCATGCGTGTATAGGTGTATTTCGCGGTACCGGCAAACCGAGACCCTAAACCGGGACGTTCGTGACCCTCCAAGCCAAACGGTGTCAATCTTCGCAGGCAAGCTAACCACTTGCTATGACCAGTCTTGCAATATTGTTTGTTCGTGTTGTTTCATATTACTATGTCATATCTGTGCATCTGATTGCCTGTCATCTGTAAACTATGCGTCATGCGATATCATGACTTTGCCATCTACTTTCCGTAGAGTTATGGTGTTGTGTCTAGGGGTACCACTTCCCATTCCCGAGGCGATGGACTAGGGGAACCGCCACAGTCAAAGGAGTGGGGAACTATACAACTGTGCGCCTCGCACTTGCGTGGCTTTGTTTGCTTCTTCTTCTTCTTCGCCGAGGTGAGGAGCGGACGAATGTCGTCTTATGATTCTCGGAGTTGGGGGCGTTTGCCAAAAGAGTTATTTTCTTCTTTTCCCTCTGTCAAACATGGTTGGCGTAAGCCCACCTGGACTGCGACGCTTGGGACATTTGCTTTCCATTTGGTTCTTTTGCCAAGATCGCTGACACCACGTCGAGGTAATCCTCGAGTGGAATGGATGCCTTCTTTCTTATGAGTGCTTTTCGGTTCATTTTGATGACTACATGCCCTACCAACTTTGGTAGTTGATCTGTGATGGCGCTGGTCGGAGGTATCTCTGCCACAGTCACCCGTTCGACGCCAACAAACTGTGCTAGATTTTGTAGTTGATCTGCGAGGGCGCTGGCTGGAGGAACCACCACAGTCGTCTGATTGACCCACTGTGCTATTTTTCTGTGAACACTGATTCGTGGTGGCACCGACTGGAGGAACCGTCATAGTCACCCGGTCAACACAAACAAACTATTGCTTGAAATATTATGTTGCTAATGTCTTGATGTTTGTTGATATATATTATTGTGTTATTATGATTATTGTGCTGAACTAATCCTCTGTTGTTTGGACTTGTTATAATGAAACTTGATTAAATGAAACACCCCTCCAAGCAACGATAGGGTCAGTCCATGGTGCCACTAATCTGAACTTCGAAAGCAGTACCATCGTCGTCTCATGGAGGACCGTGACCTAGAAGGTTGTTGAGCCCCTTTTGTGCCATCCATTGGGCGCAGTCGTTCGGTTGTGCTATCCGAGGGTAGAGGTCGACAGGCACGGGTTCGACTGTGATAGGGAGTCCGAAGCTAGGCATACCCGGTAGCGCCGGGGGATGTGCCGGATTTACTTGCCCGTTGTGCCACGCGCATAGGGTGGTGCAGGAGAGTGTCTTAGCAAGTGGACCGTCATGTGAGTGTATTTTTCTCAGTACGACTTTGGCGTGACAACCTGAAGTGCCGGCTGAGTAGGGTGCATTCTGATAGTTGGAAATGCAACCTCTCGAGAGTGTCAACCTAGCAAGCTAGACTCGTTCCTGGGATATGGAACAACAGTTCAGTGTCGGTCACACTATGTGTCTTTGTCGTGTCAGGAGGTTAAACTTAAGATCTGTTTGAAAGAATTAATGAACGACATGATCTCACTAAATAAACAAATAAGATGATGCAGAGAATGTTGCATTGAGATGTTGCTGGTTACCCATGATATAGGATGGCGGTGTGATTGTTGGGAGCCTAGAGTTAGGCCTGAGCCAACATCTACCGTGCATGCCAGAGTGGAAAGATGAGGTCATTGGGCCTAGCAGTGATCACAGGTGTTGTTGTGTATTATTTGGTACCAACTGGTACACTCGTTTACTCGTCACAGGTAATCTCTTTGTATGATTGCCGGTGCATGATCCAACCCCACCTGGCTTGGACTCTGCACTGGTGATACCCCCATTGCTTGCTTATGACATGTTTGGTTGCTAATGCCATGCTACTTTTATGTCATGTATCTAGATTACATCTTGCCATGTTGTAGGATTCTATTTCCAATGTATATCTTGCTGCATGATTGTTGGATTGTTTGTAGTGAGTGGCGATTCTTGCTGAGTGCATACAAATGTACTCATGGGCCTTGTGTTTGTGGCCAGATTTTGGCGAGGATTCATCTTCTACCTTAGCCAGAAGTGGAGCAAGAGCGTGCTAGGATCAGTAGCTCAGCCAGATACCTGTGGAGTGGAGCCGCTCCAAGCCGTGGCCTTAGTCGTCTTCCGCTGCCAGTTAAACTCTGTCCAGAGCCATGCTTGGCTTGATATTTGGTCATGCCTCGATGGCCTTGTAAACCATTTGTAGCACTTCTTGTGCCTGATTGTGTAATGATTTCCATTATGTTGCACTGTCGTGACGTGCGGCCAGATATCTTGGGCTGTCGCACGGGACGACCGCCTCTCTGGTGATATGTGCCAGAGAGGGGTGTCACATTCCTTGGGCGCGGCTTGTGCTCCTCCTTCCATCTCCCGCGGTGCGGCTGCAGACGCTGGGTCGTGCGTTGCTGTAGGAGAACGGCGAGGAGGAGGGTCCCGGATTAGGAAGAGGGGCGGCAAGGAGGAGGACGAGCGGGGTCATGGTGGTGGCGGGCGCTGGTGGTGGCGGCGGGAACAGGAAGGGGATTGGGGAGGGGCACCCGCAAGGGGATTGGGGGAGGAAGGAACATGTGGGATTGGGGGATGGGGCTGGTGGCTAGGGTTTTGACTGCGGGCCCAGCTTATATACGACACGCGCAGTAAGTAATCAATGGTTAAGATCACATCTGAATCCTATAGAACGGTCGAAATTGTCTGAGCTCTGAGAAGCCTCTTGGCTCTAGAAAGAATGTTATCTTTAATATCGACTTTATTGAAAATAGAAAACGAATTACCTGCCTCCTGAATCCTGATACGCCCGGACCGGCCAGTCACCCCCGTGGAGACCCTATCCGGCGAAAGCTCGCACCCACCGTGGACCCGTCGCCCCCGATCCGGAGTCGGCGTCGGCGTCGCACGCTTCCATTAGCGCTGCAGCCGCAAATCGGAAAATCCCAAGTGGAGACGAGACGACGGGCGATGGCCGCCACCTGCTCTTTCCGTTCCATCGTCAGGGCTCCTCCGCCTCCGCGGGGACTCGCCAGGAGGGCAGTACGCTGCTGCAGCGCCGCTCCCGGTGGCGCCTCCACCTCCAAGGTTAGCAAGCCCGTACCACGCATTCAGCTCCCGATTGAACAGATTTCATCCACTCCTTTGCTGCCGAATGGCACTGATTCGTCAGAGAAACTAGCGGCGGCTACACTGACACTGGGTCTGTAGGCTAGGACTTGAATTATCTCTCATTGGTTGTTCCATGTGCGTAGCTCGTCATGGAGGTTAAAGAGAGGCTGGAAAGGGAGCATCCAGGCCTCCCCACGGGCAGAAGCGGGAGGGATGATGACGAGATGATCCTCTGGTTCTTAAAGGACAGGAAATTCGCCGTCGATGAGGCCGTCTCCAAGTTGACCAAGGCCATTGTATCCTACAACTGTGTTCAGCTGAGAAGTAGTAGCCCCTTCCTTTCCGGTTTTCACAAAGATTTCTCCTGTTTCTATGGCGAAGCCTGATTATTTCCTCTTAGGCTCTCTCACTCTCAAACAATGGCTGCAAGCAAAATTATCATGATAAGCAATATGAAAATAAACTAGATGTGTTTTGTATATGATTTTTTTATTTACAAGAAACTTGCAACAGTCTCAAGTCTCAACTGAAGGAACTAGACAACCGAGACAGATTTTCAGAAGCAAGATTTAAAATTTATATTTTGGAGAAGTTGTTTCTAATGATTCTCCTTTTGCTCATGGTAGACTTTGGTACAGTGAAATTACTATGTCCAATTTATTTTCGTCCCATGCTCTCTCAGTTTTGGTAGGGGGTTATTATATCCATTATTAAATGAGCCGGATCTGTTCCATTGTAAGGATTTTTTTAAAGATGTTGTGCCTACTGTCGAGCCTTCTGCTTTCTATATTCATGGAGGACCTAACATTTTGTCTATCAAATTTTTGACGGTGAAGAATTATTTTTCCAATTGTGTACCTTAAGCTTTCCTTTCATCTGCACTAGAAATGGCGTCAGGATTTTCGTGTGTCGGAATTATCGGAAGAATCAGTCAAAGGGTTGTATCAAACTGGCAAGGCATATGTGCACTCTTCTTTTGACGTCTATGGCAGACCTGTGCTAGTAGTAGTGGCAGCCAAACATTTTCCTTCTGTAAGTTTCTCATGTTCTCGAATCTTAAGACATATTTTGAACAAACTGATGTTCCCTCACCTGAATGAAACCACAGACCTTTGTGAAGTGTTAAAATATCCAATCAAAGTAAAGATACAGAATTATGTCGGGACTTCTGATAAACTTTTGAGAGAAAATACAATTTGAATTGTTGACTACATCCTGACATGTTAGACCTGTTGGCCCTATTTTATTCTATAGTTTATCATGAGGGTGTATTTTGTGTGTTTAGATGCCTTCTGTTCTGAGCTATATGAGTGATGGTTATACAGTTTTGCTATTACAGAAACAAGATCCGGTTGAAAATGAGAAGCTATGCGCCTTCTTGGTCGAAAAGGCTTTAAATAATCTTCCCATGGGAACCGATAATATACTTGGGATTTTCGATCTTCGAGGCTTCCGTGTAGAAAATGGTGATCTCCAATTCTTAAAGTTTTTGGTAAGTTCAGTTTTTTTCTGAGCTGAAGTTATTGTTTCCCTTAGATCTGTTGGCAGCTATAAGACATTAAGAAAGCATTCTTGATGAGAGCGATACACTGTTTAAGAAGTATGCATTACACTGATACACCTTTCACTAGATCTATCAAACAGCAAATAGAAGTTGGTTTCTACATATGCCCGAACAGAGAAATTTCCACGTGCAAGTTCATCACTTTACACTAGAAGTAAATTAACATGCTCGTGCTGTCTAGTGAGCGCATGTAAAGTTTGTTCTATGGGTTGAAACCTTTTACAGTTTGCTCCCAAGATTCTGAAGCATATTTACTGGCTGATGCACTTTTGTGTACTTGCGCATACAACTACTGTTCCCTAATTTGGTAAATCAATGTTCACTTCCTGCGATTTCCAGATCGATGTATTCTACTATTACTATCCGAAGCGGCTTGGCCAAGTTCTTTTCGTGGACGCACCATTTGTATTTCAGCCAATGTGGCAACTTGTTAAACCTCTATTGAAACAATATGCCTCCCTGGTCAGTACTGTTTCTCTAAACAT
Organism: Poa pratensis; assembly: GCA_947311845.1. NCBI lineage: Eukaryota > Viridiplantae > Streptophyta > Magnoliopsida > Poales > Poaceae > Poa > Poa pratensis. Next base: position 34,030,458 of record CAMZMU010000069.1, on the reverse strand, counting down.
ATTTCATCAAATGATTTTATATCTACTAATACTTTCCACTTTGTTTTTTTCCTTCATATAAGGTGAGATTTTGTGATGCTGAGACTGTGAGAAAAGAGTACTTTACAGAAGAAACTGTACCCCCTGATTTCCGCAGTTAGGTGTCACCATTACCTTTCTTAATACCAAGTGGCAAGTTGTCATACTGTGTATGGCTGCTGCCCTGATTCTGTGTAAGGTTCAGTGCTAATTTTCCCTGTTTTTGCCTTTGTTTGATACTTCCGTCGGTTTATTTTTTTCTGTGGCATTATAAAAGATGAAGCACTTAACTGCACTCAATCATGAGTGGTGCTTTTCCAAGGCTGATGGGTTACAGATTACAGTGCTAGCTTATGTTGCTACACTACAACCATGGTGTCCACGAGAATTCTCATATTCAACACTGTGTGCCTCTGGAACGTTGGATACTACTCCCTCTGCCGCATAAAATAAGAGGATCTCGGAAGGCAAACCAGGGCCATCTTGAAGTCCTTGGTTGGCACCGGTTGTGGCTCGCGGAACAAACTTTTACCTGCAGGATGTGGAACGAGCCTAATTTGAAGATTGGATCCCATCATCCGATGGCTCCTTGTTGCAGTTTATCTGGAAAAGTGGCTTCGTAAGTTATTTGGAGTGTATGTTTGAGATTGATCGACACGTTTTGTATTAATGAGTTTAAGGCTCGACGAATATAATTTGTGTTCTCAATAATACTGGTTGAAGGATTCCTTTTTTTTCTTCTTTTCATTTGGACATATATATTCCCATTAATGGGATAGCTTAAAAGATGACCAGCATTTTGTATATTTCAAACTTTCATTAAATAATTTTATTTCAGTTGATTATAGGTGTAGTTTTAAATACTTCAAGGTGTTTGGCTTTACCAAAACTGTAGTTTTATATGCACTACCTCTTTTTCTAAAATTAGGTATTGGTTGTCTACGCATAGATAGTGCAATTATCGAATACTTTCAGTTTTGGAAAACGTACACATACAAAAATAGAGAAAAAAAAAAGATGTGCTGTCAGATGCCTGTGTGGGTTGGAGCTCAACTAATTAACCAAACAAAGACAAGGAGCAATGCTTGTGCCACCAGCCCACCACAATCAGGCACCAGCTACCTTACCATTCTCATGGTCCCTAGTTCACCATCTGACGACCTCCTTGGCAATGTTGCTTACCAGTTCAGTTCAGTTCAGTTCAGTTCAGTTCAGTCTGGGTCTGTACCGCCGGAGTAGGAATGCTTCACACGGAGTCTGCGGTGCGGTCACGCATCAGCCCCACCACAAGGTGAAACATAAATAAGCAGCATTACGCTCCACAAGCGGCGCGCGCTCACGGGTTGCTGGTGGGCGCGCCGATGCCGCCTAGTTCTTGGCCACACTCGCATAAGAAGCCCCCCACTGCACTGGGCACTGGCCTACAAGCTGTATACATCTGCATCTTGATCCATTGCTGCCACCGGCTAAAGCTCCGAGCACAGGCTGCACACTTGGCTTCTTCTGCTCCCATGGGGCTCTGCCTGTCTCTGACGACTATGGACTTCCCGTGGGGGTTGGAGCGTTGAAGGTGGAGGAAGCGGTGGCGCCGAGACCTTCGGCTTCGGGTGTGGTGGAGAGGGCCGGCACGCCGGCGCGGCCGATATGGCAGAGGAGGGTGCTGATGGGCGTCAAGTGCCAGCTGCCGAGGTTCAGCGGGATGATACTCTACGACGAGCGCGGACGGCCAGTGTGCAGCGGCATCCGGGACAGAGCCCGTGACCAGGTGATCCATCTCTTCAATATGTGCTCAGAATCCCTGCCATCGATCAGTTCATGCATCAATTACGTGAATTAATGTGTGGCTGGTTCCTGACTGCAGGAGAAGCATGCCGCGGCTATTAGCATACTGAGGGACATGCTCTAGTCCGGTTACCGCCCAGCAGATTAATCACGGTCTAGTTAACTATGTACTATCAAGTATGAAGGTTTACTATGAAGGAATTTGTGGCAGTACCGCTAAGCAAAGGCGCGCGCCTTCAAGATGCATTTACATATAAGAGGGAGGATTAAGTGGCAGCAGTAATATGTAATCAGATCTTTAAACCACTTTGAATCAGCGCACTTCTTTGTTATGTACCAAAAGAGTGGTAAAAGTGTGTGAGACTGTATAAGATTTTACGCGTAGGTCGTCGTTTGTTGATGCGTTTTGATGTATGTTAATCCCTGGTAGGTCATGTGGGTGTAACTTTTCGGGATTATAAGATTTCTTTGATCTCGTGTTTTAAGTAGCAGACTCATGCCTAGAGAGTATGAGCATATTTCATAAATTTTGTGGAAATATTTCTGTGAGATAGAACACATTAATCATGGTAGCAAAATACTAACATAACTATTTATAAGTTAATTTTCTTACGCTGAAGCTAAAGCACGTCCATTTCCCTCTTTCTTTCTTTCTTTCTTTCTTTCTTTCTGTGAGGAGAAGTACATCGATTTCTACTGGTGAATATCCATAGATGTTGATGACAATGCGGTGGAGGTGCAGACAAGGTACAATGGCGACACGATGGCCCGCATCCGAGGTGGCACCGGTGGAGGTGGGCAGGTCAGGAAATTAGATTTAAGGGTGAGAGTCTTCGCGGTGGATCGAGAATTTGAGATAACATCGCACGAGAACCGAAGACCACCGATAACCGGCAAGCAGCACAAACAAAACATAGAAAGAAAAATCGTGGGTCCACAAAATGGATGTTTTGACCGATGGACTGGACGCATATTTTCTCGATAAAGGGAATATATTAATATCGAACTGATACCAATTACACCTGGCCTTTACAATATCATAATGTTGACAGCTAGTTTAGACATTAAGAATGCACACAGCAAAAAAAAGGACAAAAAATCCGGCGACGCGATCAGAAACTCGTAGCGGCAAGAAACAAACCATCACCATTGGCAACACCTAGACTGCAAAAAAGGTTCTTCAAAGTCCAAAGCGAGCCTAGCGAGGGCAAACAACAAAAGGCAGAATCGCTGATGAATATAGTAACCGAACCATGGAGAAGCCACGAATTAAATATAGTGTAATATTATGTATTATGGAGAAGTACAATAAATACATTTTAGTTTTGAAAAGGGGAAGCCCTAGGCTCCGATGAGACCCAAATTTCCATCCATGATCTTTTTTTGCCTTTCATCTGTGAGATGGTTTCACCATGACTACTTTTTTTCAAGCGTGTGAGGTGCTGTTTATTTCTGCACCTGGATTAAAACGATTGCCGATTGAATGCTCCATGTTCCTATTTTTTGTGAGTGATTCTGACTATTGTATTCTGAACCTGACACTTCACTGAAACACACATAACCCCCCATGAAACACTTGGCATAGAAGCATTAGCACATGTATTAATATCACTGAGGTTAAACATTCCATTCACCACCAATGTTGCTATGTACTTGACACAATCGTCATAGGAACTTCCATATAATTTTTGCCGGAAACAATTGTCACTCTACATACATGGTAATTCAAAAACAGTACTTCACTGGCTTCAGTTTCCTCCTTGAATTTCTTTTTATACATTTTTTTTTCACTCGTCATCAAGACCTGGTATGAACAATAGGTTGACGTCGAATATGACGGGGCTGCTTGGGGCAACTCTTGGTCTTCCAGGAGCTGAAGTAAGGCCCTTAGGAAATGCTAACTGTTAAGATCAACACAAATGGAAAAATATCATAATCCTGTCCAGATACCCAGACTGAAGAAACAGGGCCAGATGATTGGAGAAAAAGATGAAGTTGTCATGCCAAACAGCTAGCTTTTGTCTTGGTTTCTCCATTGTTTTTTAAGGTATCTGCATTGGTTTCATAAACTTGATGAGGTGAGACTACTTACTGGACCGGGTATGTACAACCGACGCAATCCCCCAACTTTCATCGACAGGAGCCCTTCGTCGAGCCCTTTTATCACCTAACATTATCGGAAAAAAAAGGAGAAATATGTAGTATGAACATATGACACAATGTCAAATCTGCTACCTGATTTGAAGGTGTAAACTGCATTCAGCTAATTCAGAAATTCTAGCAAACCACGTTTCCTGGTTAGATGTTACTCAAGATGATAAATTCAAGGATCGTATGCGTTGCTGATTAAGCTGAGCTCACTGTAAAGTGCAGCCTGGCTGGTACATTCGGGTCAATTTGTGGTAGGATGAGTAAATTTCCGTAGTAGCCTTTCAGAAGGGCATGCTATGCATAGCAACATTGTAGAAATACCTGCCCTGCGCCGACACGGAATATGTAGGGCTGGCCTTTCTCCAGTGAGCTGCACAAGCACAACACATCAGGAAATGTTTAAGAAGATGAGGAGAAACACAATTCCTGTGAGCTTTGCAAGTTGTGACTGAACTGGTACACGCTTAATGCACTTTCAGTCTGCCACCCATCAAAAGTCAAAACTTTGAGAGAGATCTCACCTGTCGAATATCTGCCCAGGTGGCACCATGGCGACGCAATTTGCAGCAACCTACATACATACACGGTGATCAAAGAGCGACCAAGCATACACAGAGTGTGTGGATTGTGCTGTGAGACGTGGGTCCTGTGCGAAGTGTTTTGCACTAACAGACTAACTCTGGAGAAAGAAAAAGAACAAGGTGAGGGTGAGCACCTGGAAACCGATGGGTGGACTCGGCCCTTGGCCGACTATGATATCCTTGTACTGCAGACCAGATTCGGTAGTAACCATAGGCACCTGAAAATCGCACAAGAAAGAAGAAACATTTACGGCCTAGTTTGGAATCCATGGAACTTGACAAGAAGACGATTCAATCTCTGCAGGAATGAACCTACATTCTCGAGCTCCTTCACGCAGGCGTCGTCGCAGAGCTTGGGCTTCTCCTCCGGCGGCAGCCCGGCGGCGAAGGCCTGCAGGCAAAACGCAGACGACGACACCCCAAGAACCACCGCCCCGACCACGCCCCTCCGTGTACTGTTGCTGCTGCCGCAGACGACGACGCCGCCATCGTCAGTGGCAGCGCTGCAGCGGCATGGCGCCTCCGAGCAACCCAGCGACGCCCTGCTATTGCTGCCACCTCTGATGAACGGCGCCTTTCGAAGCCACGTCCTGGAGGCGGACCGCTGCGCTGGGACAAGGAGCGGCGAGGCGGAGGGGGAAGCGGTCGCGGCCATGGAGAGGAGACGGAGGAGGCACGGACGTACGGAAGCAGGGAGAGAAGAGAAGAGGCAGAGAGTGGATACTGGATAGAACGGAAGCCGAGGTCTCCAGCGGTCCAGCCTCCACCACTCGCTGCCGCGTGGTGCGACGCGCCGCGCACACATTCAAGCACGACGGCGGCGATGTGACTGACCATCCGGCGTCGACGAATTCAAGCCGTTCGTCTCCAAAGGAGAAACATCCAGACCGCACAGAAAAAGTAACACACAGTGTTTCCTCTGTATTTGTAAGAAACCACAGTTTCTAAATAAAACTAAGCTTGAAATACTTTGAACTGATCGGCTGCAGTAAAATATTACTCCCTCCGTTCGGAAAAGGATGTCACAAAAATGAACTGGGAGTATAGTTTGGAAGTATTCCCACAACCGAGGCATTCAAAAAGCAGATAGGCATGATCTCTTTTTCCAAAAACTGTGGTTTATGAAAACGGTATTATCTCTTACCTAGATGCTGAAATAGTTTCATTTCAAGAGCCCGGATTCCCCCTCTCCCTCAAAACAACTCTCAGGAGACCACCCGGGGGGCGAAACCCTATCCCTCCTTGCGTGGAGAGCTCTGGAACACCGAGGCGACGAATCCGGGCGAATGGGACTATGTCGACCCTGGGGCGGTTGGCATCCATGGTGCGTGTTGTCTGTTCCCTCAACCGCACGGGTGGGGAGGGGACGATGGTCGGAGGCCCCTGTGTGGGGGCCTATCCGCACGTCCTCGCTCCGGAACTGAAGAAGAAGCTGATCCAAGCTCATCCCCTTGCAGATCTGGAACCTAGGTGGCCTCTACTCACCAGATCTTGGTGTTGGGGGGGGGGGGGGGGGGCGGGGCATTTCCGCATTTCCACAAGGGAAAACCCTTGGCCAGCGGAATAGCTAGGTCACGACAACAGCGACGTTGTGGGACCGTTCTCCTTTTTGAAGGCTCGTCGAGGCACATGTCCCCTCACACCCCCCCCCCCTCTCCCCATGCTTGGATGGAAGCTTAGCCTCATTCCCCTTTCGGTCGGCGGAGACGTCGCTCCCCTTTTGGTGCTCCTCACCAGCCTTGTCGCCCCTGTTTGCCGGTGGGTCGATGCCCACGAGCCCGGGCGAGAGGGGAAAGGGTCCCCCTCTACGGCATCAGCAACACATTTGGTTGGCAAGCGGTCGAGCTTCGGTGGTCATGTTCATCTGTAACAGCCCCAAAATTTGAGTACCAAAATTTCACTTTTGTGTCCTCTTTTGCATCATTGCATGCATGCATCATTGCATCCATTTAAATTGCTAAGCACACACAATCTATTCTTGGCAATGTTGAAAACCAATAATGCAAAACTTGTCCCAACAAATTTCACAACAAGGAAGACAATCAAATTTGCAAAACAGAAATACTTGGACATCCATATTTGTCAAGGAGGTTCCAAGAGTTCACAATATTATTTTTGCAATTGCACCAAATTTGTTAAATAGCAACATTTGGAAATTAGCAAAATTGCCTAAACAAAATACTACGAACGAATGTTGTCCAAAACTTTTTATTTTTTGCATTCCAATTTTTGTGCAGCCTCTACTCAATATTGGGAGCCTCCCCAAATTATTTCATAAATTTTGGAGAAGTTCAAATGCCTCAAATAATTCAATTAAGCTGCTGTTATTATTTTATTTAGGAAAAGGACCTCTTTGTAATAATGGAGACCTTGTCCGTGATGGAAATCAAAGTTCCAGGGACCTCTTTGTATTATTTTTTTGGTCGTCTCTCTCCTTCGTCTCTGTAGCGACACGGTCGCGTCGCTGCCGTCGGACCACCAGGTCGCCGACCCGACCCTGCCGCGCGATGACCACGCCGGGGCCCCCCCTCTCTGCCCCACCTGCGAAGAAGGAGAGCAAGCAGCACCCCGAGCCACTCCCCTGCCCTAGCCCCTCGCTTCCCATCCTCTGCTCCCCCCCCCCCCACGAGCTCCACGAGCAACAATGGCCGCCAAGCTCCGCCTCCGATTTGCCGGCGATTGAGGCCGCCCCAACACGCGTGAAGGCCACCATCTGCTCCGCCGTGCCGTGCTGATCATCTCCGCCAGAGGAATCGAAGTGGGAGGCTGCACATCGCCGTTGCCGTCCCCGTTTCCCCGCCGCCGGCCGAAGGTCCATCGCCGCTGCGCCGGCCGATTTCCGCCGCTGCCGTCCATCCCCTGCCACGCCGAGCACACGGGTGACTTGAGGGTGAGCACCACCACCTAGCTGGCCCCTTTCCCCTTCCCCTCTCACGCCCTAGCTCGCCGGAGCGCCACACGCCGCCGCGGTCGTCGTCGCAGTAGCCTTCCCCGACGCGTTGTCGAACCGGTGAGGATTCCGGATTTTTCCGGGTTCTATACCGGTTTAACGAAAATGCTACTGGACCGGTGGTTTTTAGTCCGGTCTATACCCGGAAACGGACCGGAAATATTTCCGGAAATAATTCCTCCCGGTGAAAAATCCGGAATATTCCAGGATAAATTCCGGATTTGCAATACTGTTTGATTTTTCCTATTTTCCCTTGCACCCTAATATCCCTAAACCATGTACAATACATATTGTTGTTATTAAATCATCAAAAGATCATATCCAAAAGGAAAGTGTAGAAAAATAATAATCTTTATCGGTGTATCCGAAAAATGTGTGTGACACACCAAAATACCCCGAAAATTGTGATTAAAACTTTAAAATAAATATCACGCTTATTTGATCACATTCAAAATATGGTGCTTCTAGTGATATTAAAATCATACGTTTAAGAAAGGAGGAACTTATAAAATTAATAACTTTTTACCGGGACCTCCGAAAAATGTGTTCTTTATATCAAAGTGTTCAGAAAAACATGAGTGATCCAAAATCTTCATCATCATGCATAATTGTTCACAATTACAATAATGTGCTCTCGTAATAATTATAATCACTAAGTTTAAATATGGGGTTTATTCCAAATAATGCAATAAATATAATGGGGACCCCATTTAACTTGTTGGTCATGTTCAAAGTTTCTAGGGTGCATTAAAAATGCCATATCATCATCCTTGTATGCATTGCACATTTGCCATGTGTTGATTGTTCTTCCGGTGTTGTTTGTGCATCGGTAGATCAAGGAGGCGAAGTTCCACCCCGTCTTGTGACGATCCGTACTACCAGCCGTATCAACAAGGCAAGCGTAATCCCCCCTCTGAGCATATCTTATCCTATGTTTCCGCAAATATTTTCTCCACTATAATATTGCATGCGGTTCTAAATGTCAATGTTGTTGGATTAGAGTATCCTATAGTTGCATTAAGTTTCCGATGCCAATACCTGTTTTCCCTCCTATTATCCATAGGATTGTTCTGTAGCATGAGATACTTACTATGCTATGTTGATGCTTAGCCATGCTTAGTAAATTGCATAGCTATACGATGGATGGTTTGTGGTGGAAACAGGTGATGAGATAAATGGTTGTTGGTGGAGGAGATTGTGGTGACGGGTAATAAAATGCTGATTTTCCGAACTTGGAGTTCAGTCTCTTGGGTACGTGGATCGGAGGCTGAAATGGCAAGAGCATTCCAATTAATTTCCGGGCATTCTTTCTAGTACTTGAAATCTCCCCCTAATGCCGGGAAATGTTCCTCGTCAAATATACAATCAGCGTGACGGGCTGTGAATAGATCCCCAGTAAAGGCCACGGTGGTTGTGGTGCTTTGTCTCGTTCTCGCCGCCTAGGAGCGAGTTCTATACCTCTTGAACCAAGACTGAGCGTGCAACCATGCGTGAGGCCTATGCATTTGCAGGAACCCTCATAGACTAAATAACTCGGGCGGGGCTAGCCAGGGTCCTCTAGTTCGGGCTTCCATTTGCGCGTGCGTGATGATGGTGGGTGGAACTGAGATGAGGATGTGGTGTTAGGAAAATGAGTGGCCGTGGGGCGGGGTGTTGTGATCCTGGCTGTCCTGCCGCCACTGATGATCCTGGAAAGTCCTTAATGAGGGAGAAGTCGACACCGCTCCCACCCAGCCGGCTTTCCAAGGAAGAGAGCTAATGCGCAGGTAATGGGCCGGACGGTACGCGTGGCAAACATTTGTACACCCCTGCAGGGTTAAATCTTTTCGAAAAGCCGTGTCCGCGGTTATGGACGAACTTGGGAAGTGAAGGTAAGATCATAGAATAACTTCAACGGAATGAGTAAAAACTGGGTACTAGAGGTACCACTCACAACTGCAAGGTGAGCTTCCTCGAGGGTGATTCGGGGAGGTGCCTTTGATGAACAGGTACAGTGGTTGATGTTGAGAAAGGTGATCAAAGAAAAGAGTACTTCTTACCCCTTTTGAAAATACTCTGAATAGTCGATGCCTTTGAGTGATGTTTTCATAAATAAAATCAGCTTTATGCAAAACAGCCATATAACTTTGAAAGCCTCATCGAGCATATATTAGCTCTTAATCTTGCGAGTTCGTCGAACTCAACGTCGTTTGTTTTGTTTCAGAGAAGGACTTCACCGACCTCGAAGGTGGGTTCTTTGTGGATGTCGACGAGTAGTCTGGGGTTCCCAGGTGGCAGCTTGGGACATCCTGGAACAGCTGGCTCTGGATGTTTATCTGTAGGCCTCTTAGGCCATATGTTGGTTCTTGTTGTTTAGAACAACCTATTTTGCTTCCGCTTGATGTAATGTTGGGTCTGTGACCTCTGGATGTCATTTGCTATCTTTCTCTATTATAAGAGTTGAACTATATGATTTGTGTCGTAGAGTCTATGATGTGCCAGTTGTTCCACAAGTCTTGGTCTCTCTATTATGCATTGAGGGTTGTGCCTGTGTTAAGGCATCAATCGGGGAGTTGCGTTGCCGATGATCCATTCCGAGCAACGCCTGCCAAAGGTTTTGGCCGGGGATTGGTAAACCCGTAACCTCTGGTTGTATCGCTTAACCGGTGACACACAGCATCACTGTATAACAGTCAGGTCAGGGCGCCGCAAGTTGGTATCAGAGCAGTACTGCCTGTAGGAAACCCTTCTACTGGTCGATGTTGAGTCTAGTGTTTGTGAAAATATTTTTAACCTAAAAATGAGTTGTGAAAACCATCTTAGGATTCTTTTTACTCCTTATCTGGTTACCCTCTAATCTCGGAGCAATCTTACCTCGATTTGAGTTTAAAGGTTTTACTCCCGGTAGTACCAAGATGTACCAAGACCTTCGACCACTATTCTGGTGGACTCGTATGAAACGAGAAATTGCCAAGTATGTTGCTGAATGCGACACCTGTCGACGGGTAAAGGCTGAACATCAAAGGCCTGCCGACACTCTTCACCCTATTGCTATTCCCGAGTGGAAATGGGATGAGATTGGTATGGACTTCATTACTGGTCTGCCGAAGTCTCCAAAGGGACATGATGCCATCTGGGTCATCATTGATCGACTATCCAAAGTGGCTCACTTCCTCCCCGTTCGTGTGGACATTACAGCAGCCAAGTTGGCAGACCTGTATACCTCTCGTATCGTTGTCCTTCACGGCGTTCCCAAGAAGATAATTTCTGATCGTGGAAGCCTATTCACCTCCAAGTTTTGGAGTAGTTTCCAAAATGCCATGGGAACCCATCTTAACTTCAGCACCGCTTTCCATCCCCAAACTGATGGTCAGACGAGAGAGTGAACCAAGTTTTGGAAGACATGCTTAGGGCATGTGTAATCTCTTTCGGTAAGGATTGGGAAAAGTATCTCCCTTTCGCGGAGTTCTCCTACAACAATAGCTATCAAGCTAGTCTGGGCATGGCTCCATTTGAGGTTCTCTATGGAAGAAAATGCCGCACTCCTCTAAATTGGTCTGAGACCGGAGAGAGGGCACTCTTTGGTCCAGATATTATCAATGAAGCCGAGGAGAAGGTTAGAATCATACGGGAGAATCTGAAGATTGCTCAGTCAAGGCAGAAGAGCTACTATGATAAGCATCATCAGGAAATTCACTATGAGATTGGTGATAAAGCTTATCTCTGTGTCTCTCCCCTCCGTGGCGTTCGCCGCTTCGGAATCAAAGGGAAATTGGCACCTCGCTATGTTGGTCCATTCACCGTTCTGGCCAAGCGAGGAGATCTTTCTTATAAGTTGGAGTTACCGGTCATCTTTCCAAATGTGCATGATGTGTTCCATGTATCCCAACTTCGCCGGTGTTTCAAGGATCCTATCCATGGGGTCAATCATGAAGAGCTGGATCTCCAGGAAGATCTTACTTATCGTGAGCATCCTATCCGTGTCTTGGATGAAGCTGAAAGGAAGACCCGTAACAAGACTACCAAGTTCCTCAAGGTTCAATGGTCTCACCATTCCGAGGAAGAAGCAACTTGGGAACGAGAGTCTAGTCTTCGTGAGGAGTATCCCGACTTCTTTTCGCAAACTTAGAATCTCGGGACGAGATTCCTGTAAGGAGGGTAGAATTGTAACAGCCCCAAAATTTGAGTACCAAAATTTCACTTTGTGTCCTCTTTTGCATCATTGCATGCATGCATCATTGCATCCATTTAAATTGCTAAGCCACACACAATCTATTCTTGGCAATGTTGAAAACCAATAATGCAAAACTTGTCCCAACAAATTTCACAACAAGGAAGACAATCAAATTTGCAAAACAGAAATACTTGGACATCCATATTTGTCAAGGAGGTTCCAAGAGTTCACAATATTATTTTTGCACTTGCACCAAATTTGTTAAATAGCAACATTTGGAAATTAGCAAAATTGCCTAAACAAAATACTACGAACGAATGTTGTCCAAAACTTTTTATTTTTTGCATGCCAATTTTTGTGCAGGCTCTACTCAATATTGGGAGCCTCCCCAAATTATTTCATAAATTTTGGAGAAGTTCAAATGCCTCAAATAATTCAATTACAGCTGCTGTTATTATTTTATTTAGGAAAAGGACCTCTTTGTAATAATGGAGGACTTGTCCGTGATGGAAATCAAAGTTCCAGGGACCTCTTTGTATTTTTTTTGGTCGTCTCTCTCCTTCGTCTCTGTAGCGACACGGTCGCGTCGCTGTCGTCGGACCACCAGGTCGCCGACCCGCCCCTGCCGCGCGACGACCACGCCGGGCCCCCCCTCTCTGCCCCACCTGCGAAGAAGGAGAGCAAGCAGCACCCCGAGCCACTCCCCTGCCCTAGCCCCTCATTTCCCATCCTCTGCTCCCCCCCCCACGAGCTCCACGAGCAACAATGGCCGCCGAGCTCCGCCTCCGATTTGCCGGCGATTGAGGCTGCCCCAACACGCGTGAAGGCCACCATCCGCTCCGCCGTGCCGTGCTGATCATCTCCGCCAGAGGAATCGAAGTGGGAGGCTGCACATCGCCGCTGCCATCCCCGTTTCCCCGCCGCCGGCCGAAGCTCCATCGCCGCTGCGCCGGCCAATTTCCGCCTCTGCCATCCATCCCCAGCCACGCCGAGCACACGGGCGACTTGAGGGTGAGCACCACCACCTAGCTGGCCCCTTTCCCCTTCCCCTCTCACGCCCTAGCTCGCCGGAGCGCCACACGCCGCCGCGGTCGTCGTCGCAGTAGCCTTCCCCGACGCGTTGTCGAACCGGTGAGGATTCCAGATTTTTCGGGTTCTATACCGGTTTAACGAAAATGCTACTGGACCGGTGGTTTTTAGTCCGGTCTATACCCGGAAACGGACCGGAAATATTTCCGGAAATAATTCCTCCCGGTGAAAAATCCGGAATATTCCGGGATAAATTCCGGATTTGCAATACTGTTTGATTTTTCCTATTTTCCCTTGCACCCTAATATCCCTAAACCATGTACAATACATATTGTTGTTATTAAATCATCAAAAGATCATATCCAAAAGGAAAGTGTAGAAAAATAATAATCTTTATCGGTGTATCCGAAAAAATGTGTGTGACACACCAAAATACCCCGAAAATTGTGATTAAAACTTTAAAATAAATATCACGCTTATTTGATCACATTCGAAATATGGTGCTTCTAGTGATATTAAAATCATACGTTTAAGAAAGGAAGAACTTATAAAATTAATAACTTTTTACCGGGACCTCCGAAAAATGTGTTCTTTATATCAAAGTGTCAGAAAAACATGAGTGATCCAAAATCTTCATCATCATGCATAATTGTTCACAATTACAATAATGTGCTCTCGTAATAATTATAATCACTAAGTTTAAATATGGGGTTTATTCCAAATAATGCAATAAATATAAGGGGACCCCATTTAACTTGTTGGTCATGTTCAAAGTTTCTAGGGTGCATTGAAAATGCATATCATCATCCTTGTATGCATTGCACATTTGCCATGTGTTGATTGTTCTTCCGGTGTTGTTTGTGCATCGGTAGATCAAGGAGGTGAAGTGCCACCCCCGTCTTGTGACGATCCGTACTACCAGCCGTATCAACAAGGCAAGCGTAATCCCCCCTCTGAGCATATCTTATCCTATGTTTCCGCAAATATTTTCTCCACTATAATATTGCATGCGGTTCTAAATGTCAATTTGTTGGATTAGAGTATCCTATAGTTGCATTAAGTTTCCGATGCCAATACCTGTTTTCCCTCCTATTATCCATAGGATTGTTTGTAGCCTGAGATACTTACTATGCTATGTTGATGCTTAGCCATGCTTAGTAAATTGCATAGCTATACGATGGATGGTTTGTGTGGAAACAGGTGATGAGATAATGGTTGTTGGTGGAGGAATTGTGGTGACGGTAATAAAATGCTTAAAGGTGGGGATGAGAGGCCACTGTGGTTGTGGTGCTTTGTCTCGTTCTCGCCGCCTAGGTGCGAGTTCTATACCTCTTGAACCAAGACTGAGCGTGCAACCATGCGTGAGGCCTATGCATTTGCAGGAACCCTCATAGACTAAATAACTCGGCGGGGCTAGCCAGGGTCCTCTAGTTCGGGCTTCCATTTGCGCGTGCGTGATGATGGTGGTGAACTGAGATGAGGATGGTGGTGTTAGGAAAATGAGTGGCCGTGGGGCGGGGTGTTGTGATCCTGGCTGTCCTGCCGCCACTGATGATCCTGGAAAGTCCTTAACGAGGGAGAAGTCGACACCGCTCCCACCCAGCCGGCTTTCCAAGGAAGAGAGCTAATGCGCAGGTAATGGGCCGGACGGTACGCGTGGCAAACATTTGTACACCCCTGCAGGGTTAAATCTTTTCGAAAAGCCGTGTCCGCGGTTATGGACGAACTTGGGAAGTGAAGGTAAGATCATAGAATAACTTTAACGGAATGATTAAAAACTGGGTACTAGAGGTACCACTCACAATGCAAGGTGAGCTTCCTCGAGGGTGATTCGGGGAGGTGCCTTTGATGAACAGGTACAGTGGTTGATGTTGAGAAAGGTGATGAAAGAAAGAGTACTTCTTACCTCTTTTGAAAATACTCTGAATAGTCGATGCCTTTGAGTTATGTTTTCATAAATAAAATCAGCTTTATGCAAAACAGCCATATAACTTTGAAAGCCTCATCGAGCATATATTAGCTCTTAATCTTGCGAGTTCGTCGAACTCAACGTCGTTTGTTTTGTTTCAGAGGAGGACTTCACCGACCTCGAAGGTGGGTTCTTTGTGGACGTCGACGAGTAGTCTGGGGTTCCCAGGTGGCAGCTTGGGACATCCTGGAACAGCTGGCGCTGTGATGTTTATCTGTAGGCCTCTTAGGCCATATTTGGATCTTGTTGTTTAGAACAACCTAATTTGCTTCCGCTTGATGTAATGTTGGGTCTGTGACCTCTGGTTGTCATTTGCTATCTTTCTCTATTATAAGAGTTGAACTATATGATTTGTGTCGTAGAGTCTGTGATGTGCCAGTTGTTCCACAAGTCTTGATCTCTCTATTATGCATTGAGGGTTGTGCCTGTGTTAAGGCATCAATCGGGGTGTTGCGTTGCCGATGATCCATTCCGAGCAACGCCTGCCAAAGGTTTTGGCCGGGGATTGGTAAACCCGTAACCTCCGGTTGTATCGCTTAACCGGTGACACACAGCATCACTGTATAACAGTCGGTCAGGGCGCCACAAGTTGGTATCAGAGCAGTACTGCCTGTAGGAAACCCTTCTACTGGTCGATGTTGAGTCTAGTGTTTGTGAAAATATTTTTAACCTAAAAATGAGTTGTGAAAACCATCTTAGGATTCTTTTTACTCCTTATCTGGTTACCCTCTAATCTCGGAGCAATCTTACCTCGATTTGAGTTTAAAGGTTTTACTCTCATCTGTTACTTCAAAATGATTAGAAACGGGGTGGGTTCGACCTTTAGTGTTATGTGTCACGTTGCTCCCGCTGCGTTGCAATCCCAAATCAACTCAGATGTTTCTACCGAGTTTAATCTTTGATCCTTTCTTTGGGTTTTAACCCAGGACTTGAACATAAGGTCCCGGATTGTGTCAACTAGAGTGTGTTAAGTTGTGATTTCTTAACTCTCACTAGTAGCACATGATGCTGATCTTTGACCCAAGTTCTATCTTGTTGTTTTCCTTCTCGCAAAGTATTATCGTCCCTAGTCTGTGTACTTGTGTAGACGCTAATGCTATTGTTCGACCATTCGGAGAAAGATACTAACGTGTCATTGTCAAATCTCCAGAATGGCTCGAGGAGGTCGTGGAGGCCGTGGTGGTCGCGGTAACCACAATGATGATGAGGATGATCTGCCGCCACCACCCTCGATGGCTGAGGTCTTGATGGCCATTGAGGAGAACCGTGGGCGCAATGAGCGCTTGCTGAGCAGTTGGTGCAGCAGAATGCACGGAGGAACGAGTGCAACACTCTCACTGAGTTCCTGCGTTCCCAGCCACCCACCTTTGCTGATGCTAAGGAGCCACTGGAAGCTGATGATTGGCTTCGTGCTTTGGAGCGCAAGTTCTCCGCGCTGCATGTCCCATTGGCTGAGCAAGTCAACTTTGCCACCTATCTCTTGGTTGGTGCTGCTGGCTGTTGGTGGGAAGCCATGTGGCTTTGTTTCCAGCCAACCATGTCTTCACCTGGGCTGATTTCCGCACTGCCTTCCGTGCGGAGTACATTCCCCAGCCGATCATGGACTTGAAGAGGAGGGAGTTCCTGGATTTGCAACAGGGACGGATGGACCTCCGCACTTATGGTCGTGAGTTCAACCATCTTCTCGTTACGCCCCAAGGGACGTGACCAATGATGCTGACAAGCAAGAGCTGTTCCGCAAGGGTCTGACTCCGCAGCTCCGCTATGAGTTGTTGCCCTTCAGGTTCCAGACCTATCAGGAGCTGTTCAACCAGGCTTTCACTCTTGAGCAAGGAAGAAAGGAACTTGAAGCTTCCAAGAGGCCCGCACATGGGGACCACCAGAGTTCCTCGGGTTCTGAGAGCAAGAAGCGCAGGGTGTTTGTTCCCTACAGCGCCGTACCTCGTGCTCCTTCATGCCGAGGCAGCAGGATATAGGCCACCTCCTCCGCGCCCCACTACTTCGACACTTGGGATAGGCGGAAGTGGGTACCGTCCTATGCTACCTGCTCCACCTGGAGTCACTTGCTACACCTGTGGCCAGGCTGGTCACTACTCCAGGGAGTGCCCCCAGAAGGCACCTCTCGCGATAACTCCTGCACGAGCCCCTGCCACTCCAACTGGCAAGGCTGGACCTATGTGCGTGGTCGCCTGAACCACATCTCTGCTGAAGAAGCTGAAGAGACCCCGGCGTTCTTATGGGTGAGTTACGAATCAACGGCAATACAGCTACAGTTTTGTTTGACTCTGGAGCATCGCATTCATTCATATCCATAGCGTTTGCAAAAGAGCACAAATACCGTTCGAGAAAATGAGCCGTCCCTTGGTGATCGCTACTCCTGGTTCCAAATGGCAAACCGATGGGGTTACTCCTGAGGTCCAGATTAATATAGGTTCCTTGTCTTTCCTTATGCCTTGGTAGCTCTGAAGTCCAAAGGCATTGATGTCATACTGGGCATGAACTGGCTAGCAAATACCAGGCTAATCTCGACTGTGCCCAAGACCATTACTGTGACCGCTCCTTCCGGTGACATTGTGAAGTATTGGCCTGCAACATCAATACCTCCGTCCGCCATCGTACCCGCTCACCTGAGATTCTCCTTTGCTTTATGGAAGGCGAATCCCCTCCTGAAATCCAGGACATACACGTGGTGTGTGACTTCCCGGATGTGTTCCCGGAAGAATTGCCTGGCATGCCTCCTGACCGAAGTGTGGAGTTTGTCATAGAGCTACTTCCCGGTACCGCTCCAATTTCCAAGAAGCCCTACCGTATGCCGGTGGAAGAGTTGGCTCTGTTGAAAGAGCAAATTGATCAGCTGTTAGCTAAGGAGTTCATCCAGCCTAGCAGTTCACCTTGGGGTTGTCCGGTACTCTTTGTCAAGAAGAGGGATTCTACCGTGCCTCGTCTAGTCTCTGACTATCGACCGTTGAATGCGGTGACAATCAAGAACAAGTATCCTATTCCTCGCATCAATGATCTGTTGGATCAGTTAGCTGGTGCAACGGTATTCTCCAAGATGGATCTGAGGTCAGGCTACCATCAGATAAAAATCAGAAAGGAGGATATTCCAAAGACGGCATTTGTTACTCGTTATGGCTCATATGAGTATACCGTCATGTCCTTTGGTCTCACAAATGCCCGGCTACTTTCATGAGGCTCATGAACTCCATCTTCATGGATTATCTTGATAAGTTTGTCGTCATTTACATTGATGACATCCTCATCTATTCCAAACCAATGAAGAGCATGAGGAACATCTTCGTTTGGTTCTGACAGACTTCGAGAACACCGCCTCTATGCCAAGTTCTCCAAGTGTGAGTTTTGGTTGGATAATCTCATCTTCCTTGGTCATGTGATATCCGCTGATGGTGTGGCTGTCATTCCTGACAAGATTCAGTCCATTTGGATTGGAAAACTCCAATGTCAGTCAAGGACATCGTAGCTTTCTCGGATTGGCGGGTTACTACCGCCGATTCATCGAAGGTTTCTCCAAGATAGCCAAGGCCCTGACTGACCTTCTCAAGAAGGATAAAAAGTTTGTATGGTCGGCCGAAGCTGAAGAGAGTTTCCAAACACTGAAAGCCAAGCTCACGTCCGCTCCTGTGCTTGTCCTGCCGGACACGAGCAAGGATTTCGTCGTCTTCTGTGACGCCTCTCTCAAGCTTGGGTGTGTGCTAATGCAAGATGGCCATGTGGTGGCATATGCTTCTCGCCAACTTAAGCCGCATGAGCTCAATACCCAACTCATGATCTAGAACTTGCCGCAGTGGTCTATGCTTTGAAGCAATGGAGACCATACCTGTTTGGTAACCGTTGCGAGATCTTCTCGGATCACAAGAGTCTGAAGTACCTCTTCACCCAGCCGGATTTAAATCTCAGGCAAAGGCGTTGGTTGGAGTTAATCACGGACTATAATGTGAGTCTGAACTATCAACCCGGCAAAGCAAACGTCGTGGCTGACGCGCTAAGTCGGAAGTCCTATTGCAACAATCTGATGATTGAAGAGGCCCAACCTGCCCTCTATGAAGAGTTTGCCCGTTTGAACCTGGAAATTGTTCCTTCCGGCTACCTTGCAAATCTGGAGATCAAATCTACTCTTGTAGACCAGATTAAGGATGCTCAAAGCGTGACAAGGGTATTCTGAAAATCAAGGAGAACATTGCTAGCGGGAAGGCCAAATGTTTTCTGTCAATGAATCTGGAGTTGTTTATTTTGGTGACCGCTTGGTAGTGCCAAAGAAACGAAAATTGAGGGAGTTGATCCTCCAAGAAGCTCATGAATCTCCTCTCTCTATTCATCCCGGTAGTACCAAATGTACCAAGACCTTCGACCACAATTCTGGTGGACTCGTATGAAACGAGAAATTGCCAAGTATGTTGCTGAATGCGACACCTGTCGACGGGTAAAGGCTGAACATCAAAGGCCTGCCGGCACTCTTCACCCTATTGCTATTCCCGAGTGGAAATGGGATGAAATTGGTATGGACTTCATTACTGGTCTGCCGAAGTCTCCAAAGGGACATGATGCCATCTGGGTCATCATTGATCGACTATCAAAAGTGGCTCACTTCCTCCCGTTCGTGTGACATTACAGCTGCCAAGTTGGCAGACCTGTATACCTCTCGTATCGTTGTCCTTCACGGCGTTCCCAAGAAGATAATTTCTGATCGTGGAAGCCTATTCACCTCCAAGTTTTGGACTAGTTTCCAAAATGCCATGGGAACCCGTCTTAACTTCAGCACCGCTTTCCATCCCCAAACTGATGGTCAGACCGAGAGAGTGAACCAAGTTTTGGAAGACATGCTTAGGGCATGTGTAATCTCTTTCGGTAAGGATTGGGAAAAGTATCTCCCTTTCGCGGAGTTCTCCTACAACAATAGCTATCAAGCTAGTCTGGGCATGGCTCCATTTGAGGTTCTCTATGGAAGAAAATGCCGCACTCCTCTAAATTGGTCTGAGACCGGAGAGAGGGCACTCTTTGGTCCAGATATTATCAATGAAGCTGAGGAGAAGGTTAAAATCATACGGGAGAATCTGAAGATTGCTCAGTCTAGGCAGAAGAGCTACTATGATAAGCATCATCAGGAAATTCACTATGAGATTGGTGATAAAGCTTATCTCTGTGTCTCTCCCCTCCGTGGCGTTCGCCGCTTCGGAATCAAAGGGAAATTGGCACCTCGCTATGTTGGTCCATTCACCGTTCTGGCCAAGCGAGGAGATCTTTCTTATAAGTTGGAGTTACCGGTCATCTTTCCAAATGTGCATGATGTGTTCCATGTATCCCAACTTCGCCGGTGTTTCAAGGATCCTATCCATGGGGTCAATCATGAAGAGCTGGATCTCCAGGAAGATCTTACTTATCGTGAGCATCCTATCCGTGTCTTGGATGAAGCTGAAAGGAAGACCCGTAACAAGACTACCAAGTTCCTCAAGGTTCAATGGTCTCACCATTCCGAGGAAGAAGCAACTTGGGAACGAGAGTCTAGTCTTCGTGAGGAGTATCCCGACTTCTTTCGCAAACTTAGAATCTCGGGACGAGATTCCTGTAAGGAGGGTAGAATTGTAACAGCCCCAAAATTTGAGTACCAAAATTTCACTTTTGTGTCCTCTTTTGCATCATTGCATGCATTCATCATTGCATCCATTTAAATTGCTAAGCCACACACAATCTATTCTTGGCAATGTTGAAAACCAATAATGCAAAACTTGTCCCAACAAATTTCACAACAAGGAAGACAATCAAATTTGCAAAACAGAAATACTTGGACATCCATATTTATCAAGGAGGTTCCAAGAGTTCACAATATTATTTTTGCACTTGCACCAAATTTGTTAAATAGCAACATTTGGAAATTAGCAAAATTGCCTAAACAAAATACTACGAACGAATGTTGTCCAAAACTTTTTATTTTTTGCATGCCAATTTTTGTGCGGCCTCTACTCAATATTGGGAGCCTCCCCAAATTATTTCATAAATTTTGGAGAAGTTCAAATGCCTCAAATAATTCAATTACAGCTGCTGTTATTATTTTATTTAGGAAAAGGACCTCTTTGTAATAATGGAGGACTTGTCCGTGATGGAAATCAAAGTTCCAGGGACCTCTTTGTATATTTTTTTTGGTCGTCTCTCTCCTTCGTCTCTGTAGCGACACGGTCACGTCGCTGCCGTCGGACCACCAGGTCGCCGACCCGCCCCTGCCGCGCGACGACCACGCCGGGCCCCCCCTCTCTGCCCCACCTGCGAAGAAGGAGAGCAAGCAGCACCCCGAGCCACTCTCCTGCCCTAGCCCCTCGTTTCCCATCCTCTGCTCCCCCCACGAGCTCCACGAGCAACAATGGCCGCCGAGCTCCGCCTCCGATTTGCCGGCGATTGAGGCTGCCCCAACACGCGTGAAGGCCACCATCCGCTCCGCCGTGCCATGCTGATCATCTCCGCCAGAGGAATCGAAGTGGGAGGCTGCACATCGCCGCTGCCGTCCCCGTTTCCCCGCCGCCGGCCGAAGCTCCATCGCCGCTGCGCCGGCCGATTTCCGCCTCTGCCGTCCATCCCCAGCCACGCCGAGCACACGGGCGACTTGAGGGTGAGCACCACCACCTAGCTGGCCCCTTTCCCCTTCCCCTCTCACGCCCTAGCTCGCCGGAGCGCCACACGCCGCCGCGGTCGTCGTCGCAGTAGCCTTCCCCGACGCGTTGTCGAACCGGTGAGGATTCCGGATTTTTCCGGGTTCTATACCGGTTTAACGAAAATGCTACTGGACCGGTGGTTTTTAGTCCGGTCTATACCCGGAAACGGACCGGAAATATTTCCGGAAATAATTCCTCCCGGTGAAAAATCCGGAATATTCCGGGATAAATTCCGGATTTGCAATACTGTTTGATTTTTCCTATTTTCCCTTGCACCCTAATATCCCTAAACCATGTACAATACATATTGTTGTTATTAAATCATCAAAAGATCATATCCAAAAGGAAAGTGTAGAAAAATAATAATCTTTATCGGTGTATCCGAAAAATGTGTGTGACACACCAAAATACCCCGAAAATTGTGATTAAAACTTTAAAATAAATATCACGCTTATTTGATCACATTCGAAATATGATGCTTCTAGTGATATTAAAATCATACGTTTAAGAAAGGAGGAACTTATAAAATTAATAACTTTTTACCGGGACCTCCGAAAAATGTGTTCTTTATATCAAAGTGTTCAGAAAAACATGAGTGATCCAAAATCTTCATCATCATGCATAATTGTTCACAATTACAATAATGTGCTCTCGTAATAATTATAATCACTAAGTTTAAATATGGGGTTTATTCCAAATAATGCAATAAATATAATGGGGACCCCATTTAACTTGTTGGTCATGTTCAAAGTTTCTAGGGTGCATTGAAAATGCCATATCATCATCCTTGTATGCATTGCACATTTGCCATGTGTTGATTGTTCTTCCGGTGTTGTTTGTGCATCGGTAGATCATGGAGGCGAAGTGCCACCCCCGTCTTGTGACGATCCGTACTACCAGCCGTATCAACAAGGCAAGCGTAATCCCCCCTCTGAGCATATCTTATCCTATGTTTCTGCAAATATTTTCTCCACTATAATATTGCATGCGGTTCTAAATGTCAATGTTGTTGGATTAGAGTATCCTATAGTTGCATTAAGTTTCCGATGCCAATACCTGTTTTCCCTCCTATTATCCATAGGATTGTTCTGTAGCCTGAGATACTTACTATGCTATGTTGATGCTTAGCCATGCTTAGTAAATTGCATAGCTATACGATGGATGGTTTGTGGTGGAAACAGGTGATGAGATAAATGGTTGTTGGTGGAGGAGATTGTGGTGACGGGTAATAAAATGCTTAAAGGTGGGGATGAGAGGCCACGGTGGTTGTGGTGTTTTGTTGCGTTCTCGCTGCCTAGGAGCGAGTTCTATACCTCTTGAACCAAGACTGAGCGTGCAACCATGCGTGAGGCCTATGCATTTACAGGAACCCTCATAGACTAAATAACTCGGGCGGGGCTAGCCAGGGTCCTCTAGTTCGGGCTTCCATTTGCGCGTGCGTGATGATGGTGGGTGGAACTGAGATGAGGATGGTGGTGTTAGGAAAATGAGTGGCCGTGGGGCGGGGTGTTGTGATCCTGGCTGTCCTGCCGCCACTGATGATCCTGGAAAGTCCTTAACGAGTGAGAAGTCGACACCGCTCCCACCCAGCCGGCTTTCCAAGGAAGAGAGCTAAAGCGCAGGTAATGGGCCGGACGGTACGCGTGGCAAACATTTGTACACTCCTGCAGGGTTAAATCTTTTCGAAAAGCCGTGTCCGCGGTTATGGACGAACTTGGGAAGTGAAGGTAAGATCATAGAATAACTTCAACGGAATGAGTAAAAACTGGGTACTAGAGGTACCACTCACAACTGCAAGGTGAGCTTCCTCGAGGGTGATTCGGGGAGGTGCCTTTGATGAACAGGTACAGTGGTTGATGTTGAGAAAGGTGATCAAAGAAAAGAGTACTTCTTACCCCTTTTGAAAATACTCTGAATAGTCGATGCCTTTGAGTGATGTTTTCATAAATAAAATCAGCTTTATGCAAAACAGTCATATAACTTTGAAAGCCTCATCGAGCATATATTAGCTCTTAATCTTGCGAGTTCGTCGAACTCAACGTCGTTTGTTTTGTTTCAGAGGAGGACTTCACCGACCTCGAAGGTGGGTTCTTTGTGGACGTCGACGAGTAGTCTGGGATTCCCAGGTGGCAGCTTGGGACATCCTGGAACAGCTGGCGCTGGATGTTTATCTGTAGGCCTCTTAGGCCATATGTTGGTTCTTGTTGTTTAGAACAACATATTTTGCTTCCGCTTGATGTAATGTTGGGTCTGTGACCTCTGGATGTCATTTGCTATCTTTCTCTATTATAAGAGTTGAACTATATGATTTGTGTCGTAGAGTCTGTGATGTGCCAGTTGTTCCACAAGTCTTGGTCTCTCTATTATGCATTGAGGGTTGTGCCTGTGTTAAGGCATCAATCGGGGAGTTGCGTTGCTGATGATCCATTCCGAGCAACGCCTGCCAAAGGTTTTGGCCGGGGATTGGTAAACCCGTAACCTCCGGTTGTATCACTTAACCGGTGACACACAGCATCACTGTATAACAGTCAGGTCAGGGCGCCACATCATCCGCGGTGATGTGGTTGTCATCTTTCATAGTTTCTTGTTCGGCGCGTCTTGTTGCAGCGAAACCTTATTGGCGGTGGTCAATTGGTGGAGCTCCCAGAGCGCTTATGTCCTCTTTCTCTCTGCCAACCTAGTTCTCATTGTTCACAGGTGTTCTCAGGTGAACTTTCTTCGACTCCGACGACCTTTCGATCTAGGGCGAGGGACACATGATCCTTTCCAAAGGCAAAGGCGGTGGAATTTGGGTTTGGGTGTGCCATGTTGGCGAAGATTACTTCTTGCTTCCGTCGATGTCTCATCCATGACCTCGGTTGCTTCATCGCCTTGTTCGCGAAGTTGGGTTGTGGCATAGACGTCTCAAGCAACGCTTATTTATTTATTTTCTCTTATGTTTGCTTGTGTTGCTTGTTACCTTCAAGCTGTTTGTCAGCACTTTGTACATGTTGTTTTGACTCTATTAATTTAAAGTCGGGCTTAATGTCTTTTTTGTAAAAAAAATAGTTTTGTTTTGAAATACTTTGGTTTTACAATAACCAAGTTACCAAGCGGAGCGTAGATTTTTCGAAGTATTATTTTGTACGATAGTGATTTCCCAAGTATTCATGCAAGTACAGAGTCAAAAAGAGTTGGTTGCTTCCTAGAACGAGCGACAGCAGCCTATCAGAGTGGACGGAACGGGAGCAACATAATTCAGAAGAGGAGGAAACCTATTATAACGCAGTTCAGAAACCGTTTGCGGTGGCCTCGTGTTTATCATCGTAGAAACGTGAAGCTTCGTCTTCGTTTTCTCTCTAGCAGTTGCTTCCGGGAAGGAAACCAAGTTCGTTCAGCAGTCCATATCGTCTGAACGTGCAGAAAACGGGATTCAGTTAAGCTAGCTTGCAGCATAAAATCAACAACGTCCGTACGCACATGCTTGACCTATATAATATATTTTGACTTGTTCCTGCATTGTGCATAGAGAGAATATAATATCTCGATGACTTTTCTCGTTTTCCACAGCTATATTCTCCACCCAAGTACACAAGTACACGAGTCTAGCTCACAGGTCGCGGTTCCGCCCGAGCTGTCACCCGGTCAATGTTCCCTTGCCCCCATGTTTGATCTTTCCCGCGTTCTCCTGGTCAACACCAACGAATTCCTGGCGCTAACTGCACGCTGCGAGACCATATATAAAGAGCACAGGCCAGATCGCTCTAAGAACGCATCACAAGTTCAGAGTTTAGACACACAAGAAACAAGAAGGATCGAAGAGCAAGCTCGCCTGCACACAGCAGTAGCACACAGGAGCAGCATCTCGATCACATCACTTCACTTCTGCGATCGACCGGTCGAGTTCTTCCGCTTCCTCCCATCCCATGGATTCATCGACGAGACGCGCTCTTCTCGCGGTGGCGGCTGTGGCCGTCCTCCTAGCGACGACGTGCCGCGTCGCTGATGCCGCGAGGCCGGCGCCGGCGGATCACGTGACGCTGCTTCACGGAGGTGGCGAAGCGGCCTCGGCGTCGTACTATTCCCCGGCGGTGACGGTGGTGGAGAAGGCCAGGAAGACGGTGGAGCTGCTCATGGCGAGGTTGCCGGCAGGGCCCAGCCCCAAGGGACCCGGCCACTAGCTAGACAGGCGAGAGCAAGACAGTTCTTGCGATTCCTACCATTCTTTTGTTCTTGTGCTTTTCTCCCTTCTTAATTAGGAAGAGAGAGGCCGATTATTATTTAAAGAAAAGAAAAGCAGAATTTTCTTTGGTTCTTTTTAAGGATGGCAATTTTATCCATGGAGCCGGGTATCCATGGATATCCGACCCGGTGGATGAGGGTTTGGAGGGAAGTTTTTGCCCATGGATTTCATGGGACGGATATCCGCTAACTCATGGGTTGGGCACGGGCAAAGATTTTGCTCCACGGATATCCAATGGATACCCGACATACATGTGGGACCCACTTGTCACTGAAGAATAAGGCCCAAATAATCCAAGATTCAAGACAACATTTCTGCTATCTTTTACTACATCTTTTGAATGTATGAATTGTTGTGTTGGAAACTTGTAATAAGAAGTATTGGCTATGTTTCATGAGATTGAGATGAGATCATGTACTTTGTGGTGTGATTTGTTTAAGATTCTACATATTTTAAGTGCTTTGTGGTTGAAATATTTTTAATTTAATACTCATATGCATTACTCGTGGATATCCATGGATATCCGAATATCCGACGGGTTTGGATATGGGGCGACATCCATGCCCATGGATACTTTTGTGGGTGGGGCATAGTGATGCTGATGGATTTGGATTTGGATCTGGTTTTGGTATATCCGCCCGAACCCGCCCCGTTGCCATCCTTAGTTCTTTTGTTGCCTGTATGGCTGTATTATACTGTACTGATACTGGTGATGGTGAGATAGGCAGAGAACTGGTGTAATTAATACAAGGACTACAGTTCATAACAGAGTAATAGACTGATATATTGCTATCCTACTATTTCGTGTAATTCAAAAGAAAATTTTCTGCCAACGTTTCAGACATTGTTCGTCTCTTTCCCACGTCTTGCTGTTTCGTTGTAACCAAACAGAGAACCTAGCTCGTTTTATGAATCGGGACATCCCGTCTGCATCGTTTTTTTATAAAGCGAATATATCAATACCAAGAGAGAAAATGACGCAAAACCACCACATTTGGGGCATAAGCCACAGAAACCACCGTTTTTTAGGCAAGTGACAGAAACCACCGCACATTGAGTTGGTCTTGTGACAAGTTGCACTGATTCGGTAAATTAGTTGTCTTAACAGGATTTCTGACGATGCGGTCCCACAGTCAGGTCTACGTGGCAAAAAAAGAAAAGAAATTAAAAATCAGTCAACGCCCTCACCCACCCACACGACCACCGCCGCCAGACCTCCTGCCCTCCTTCGCCGCCGCCGGCCGCCCCTCCCTCGCCACCGTGTCCGCATCCCTCGCGCGCCTCGGCCGCGTCCGCGCACGCACGCGCCGCAGCTAGCTAGCTAGCAGGCCCGGCCAGCGAGCGACACCACGCACGCGCCGTAGCTAGCTAGCTAGCAGGCCCGACGGCAAGCACCCACGCACGCACGCGCGCACACGCCGCAGCAGCTAGCTAGCATGCCCGGCCGGCCGGCGACCGCTGCCACTGCCTCGCGGCCGCCGGCGCTCGGGAAGAAGAGGGACCGCCGCCACTTCCTCGGCCTCCACGGTGTACTGGGACCTCGCAGGTGAGCCCATCGTCGAGGGCGCCACGGGCGACCTCCGCGAGCGCGGACATGGAGTGGGCGCGGGCGGCTCTGGCCAGGCAAGGATGACCTCCGCGAGCGTGGCCATGGCATGTGCACGGGCGTATCTGGCCAGGCAAGGTTGACCTCCGCCACCGCGGCCATGGGGTGGGTGCGAGCCGGCTCTCCATGGAGCGCCCTGGCCTTGGCGGCCACCTCCCCGCACGTCGCCGCGCCCGGCCGCCGTGCCCGTGCTCGTCCCGGCCGGCCGGCGGCACCCTA
The DNA here is from genome assembly GCA_947311845.1 of Poa pratensis. NCBI lineage: Eukaryota > Viridiplantae > Streptophyta > Magnoliopsida > Poales > Poaceae > Poa > Poa pratensis. The sequence continues at coordinate 34,003,116 of CAMZMU010000069.1, read as the reverse complement.
ACTCACCCCTGCCATGCCGCTGTAGCAGCCCGCATCCCCGTCTTGCACGGCTGCCGCAGCTCCCTGCCGCCGTGCCCGTGCTCGTCCCGGCTGGCCGGCGGCGCCCTAACTCGTCCCTGCTATGCCGCTGCAGCCGCCCGCATCGACGCCTCACACGGCTGCGTCGGCGTCTCGGCCGGCGCGTCCGTCTCGCACGGCTGCCGCCGCTCCCTGCCGCCGTGTCCGTGCTCGTGCCGGCCGGTGGCGCCCTGTCTCGCCCCTGCCGTGCCGCTGCAGCCACCGAAGGACGAGCTCGTCCTCACACGGTGCATCCAACGTGTTCGACATAATGGGTGCTGACTGTTGAGGCAGCTTTGACGTTTTTCTTTTCTTTTTCTTTCTTTTTCTTACCTGACAGTGCATCGTCAGAAATCATGTTAAGACAACTAATCTGCAGAATCAGTGCAACTTGTCACAAGACTGCCTCAATGTGCGGTGGCTTCTGTCACTTGCCTCAAAAACGGTGGTTTTTGTCACTTATGCCCCAAATGTGGTGGTTTTGCGTCATTTTCTTATACCAAGATGATACTAAATATACTCAAACTCTGCAAAAACATAAACTTTAGAATAAATCTAGTCACTAAGGATGCACACAACCAAAAAAATAGAAAAGAGAGAAATAAAAAATTAAAAGATCCCGTCGAATCAATCAGAGCTTCACACAAGAGAACCACCAGTGGTGGTGACACCGAGATTCCGAAAATGCTTCTCCAAAACGACTAAAAAATTAAAAGATCTCATCTGCACTGCTACTCCTTTGCCGCCTTTTGTCCTGTCCCTCGCCCACGCGCTTGATCAAACCACCCAAAGGGTGTAGTCAATGTTAGATTCTTATGAGAAACTAGCAGGTTTTCCGTGCAACTAGTCGTGTAACCTTTTAATAAATCTCTACTATATAATATTGCTAAGGTTTCTTCTCTCAAATTTTCGTCCGTTGTACGTCGTGGTACGTACGTACGTACGTCCGTCGCCCAAGCACACCTGCGATCGTTTCCTCTCGCGCTGGTCTTTCCAATCAAAATCGTTGGGTCAAGGTGAACGGAGTTCGTGTCCTACTCGAATACAGGGACTGGATGCTGCATATAAAGATACAGGCAATAGGACGCAAGTCTGTTTCTTCTCCACGACACGGCTGAAGAATCAAACTAGGTCACGCAGTGTCGAAATCGGTCGACAGCAAACTCCGTCCTTTAGAAAGAAGAAATTCAGAGGTTATCAACGCCACCACGGCATACCACGAACGGAGGCGGCAAACCCTCGCCGAAACGACCGGAGGCGAGCGTCGAGGACCACCGTCAAAGCGTGGCCCGATCTTGGGCTTGTTGGCATGGCAGCGCCTCCAACTATGGCACCGACCCGCCCGGAGCTAGCCCCTACTCTCCTTCTCAATCGGCGGTGCATGATCGAAGTTATCGAAGGAGTCGCTGCTGTGTGGATTAGTCTTGCTTTGAAGGCCGTAGTGGCATAATTAAGGGAGCTCACTCACTGATGGGGGAATCGAGCAGTGCGCCGACGTCGGCGCCGACATCTTCCCGGCCGCGCCGCCGCTGAGAGGCAGAGCGACCAAGGTGAGCTCGCTGGATGTGTAGGTGGTGGTGGTGACGACGGTCACGGCCGAGGGCGAGGCCCGGGCACGGCCGGCGGCGATGATCATGGCTCACGGGCACCGTAGCGGCCTTCTGGGCTTCGTCGGCATGGATTTGGCTTCAGTCTGAAACCCACGGGAGCGAGGAAATCTTATCCTGTTGGCTATTTTCATTCAGCCCTTTTCTTAGCAAGCCATTTTAATGTACCAAACTGGGCCTGCGGGAAAAAACATAAGACCTGGATACATGTCTCGCCACGCGAGCTACCAGTGTTTCTGCTAGCGACTCGATCTGGCGTAAACGTGTGGTCCCGCTGTACCATCTCACATTACTAATAGCTTTCGTTTGATAAGCTAAGCGCGATGCAAGATCATCGGGCGCCTAAAAGAATCAATAAATACAGATTACTGAAATTCGAAGAGTGATAACTCGAGACTCCGTTAAAATGAAAGCGCAAACCATAGCAACATTTTTTCTTTGAGAGACTCTAAATACATATAGAGAATCAAATTTGACCATTTCGTTGGAGTTTGCCACCACGTGTACTGCTTTGTTACAGAAGATAGTGGAAACGATCGAATTGAGGAGTAGGGTTACAAGAGTCGATAGAATGTTAAAATTGGGTAGTACCGATCTTATTAATTCAAAAGTTAATTTGTTTTTCTCATCCCGTTGCAACGTACGGGCATTTTGCTAGTTTATTATACATTGAACGAACATAATTTTATATATAGTAATTAGATAATACCTAACCGCCTCAAATTACGTAGAATGATCTTGACGGTATTGATTGATACGGTGGCAACGTCTCCTACAATAAGCACCGGGGAGGCGGAGGGTCAGGGCTGTGCTAGGAGTTGTTGAAGCGCCGGGAAATGATCTTGAAGCGTTTTGGCGGAGTTCATCCACGAAGGCCATTCATGCCGAAGTGACCTCTGGTCGATGGGGACAGAGATCCCGTGCCTCCCTCAAGGCGAGGCACAGCGTGCCTTGAGGCTGATTTGCACTGTCCATCCCGCATCCAACGGCCAAAAGCTGGTCCAAATTTAGATCTCAAAATTAAACTTCTCAGAAAAAATCAAAAAAATTCCACGAGTTCTATATGTTCCGTTGTGTGTTCACAAATTTTTAGGATTTTTTTGGATAAATGGTTTACCATTAACTAAATTTTCTGTGTTTTCAACTTAAAAAGCTATTAAATCATAAACCGGTGATCCAAAAAAATCTACAATTTACCACAATACACAACGGAACATATAAAACTCGTGGGAATTTTTTCGATTTTTTCTGAGAAGTTTTAATTTTGAGATCTAAATTTGGACTAGCTTTTGACCGTTGGATGCGGGATGGACAGTGTAGATCAGCCTCAAGGCACGCTGTGCCTCGGCTTGAGGGAGGCACGGGATCTCTGTCAGGTCGATGGAGGCCACTCCGTACAGTCACATTCAGCTAGCTTTACGGTTTTCTCTTCCTCCATGTGGGGAGACTTTCCGGAGATCTTCTGTCTCAGCGCAGTGCCATATGTTGGATTCAACCCAAGTGGTTTTGTTGCCAGCGTCTGCGGTTCGAGGCTGTCTGAGAGTTGCGACTAAAGATGAAGGGCCTGACTGTGTTCTTCTTTCATGTTTAAGGATCCTTTCTGTAAATGTTGAGGCCCTTGTTGTTATTTCAGTTTTCTATGAGGTCATCTTTGTAAGAGGTCATTCCGCTTAATGCAGCTTCTAGGGCCTTGATGTCGGTCCCCGTTCAAAAATAATGAGGCTTACACAGCTCGAGAGTATGTGCTATCAGTGGTACTAATATTATCATTGATGGGCTAGAGTTAGCGGGAAGTGTCTTTGGCTCCCGAGCACCCGTGATCTTGTTTTTTTAACTCGAAAATCATATAAAAGTTTCAAATGTTTGAGAAACAAAAATCCGGATGTAGTCAATAGTGTATCGCATAAACGTGCAAAATATTAATTTCAAATACTTTGTATTATGGGCTACACAAAAATGACAAATCTGACAAAATGTAGAGTTTTGAAAATATGCATACACAGATCCACACTTTTGTCATTTTTATGTAGCTCATAATACAAAGTATTTAAAAATGATTTTTTTGCACGTTCATGTAATACAGTAATACACCATTGGCTACATCCAGATTTTTTTCAAAAAAATAGAAACTTATAAACATGATTTTCATTTTTTTAAAATAGCAGGATCACTTGCGACTGGGAGTCAAAAATTTGCACTTAGACCGTTAGTGATAGAAATGCCATACTGGGCAAAAATTAGGCCTTGTCAGTGGCAACAATGGCACTAGTGAGAGTTTAAACCTCGGAGTCGGGACCGTCGGTGATGACTTCTATGTCAGGAACTCAGGACTCGCCTATACGTTGAAGTCCCCCAATTAAGATCCAGTACTTTTCTCATTGGAAAAAAATCCAGTACTTTTTGCCCGATAGTGGTGATACGAGTGAGAGACTCATCTTTTTTGAATCAGATCGCGTGACGTTGAGGGCGCAAGGATAATCGTTCTATCATCTGACAGAACATATACTGCAGTAGAATCAAATTAGGTCTTCTTTGTCAAATACTCAGCTATCTGTTAAAAATCGTTCTATCATTTTTTTGAACTCAGAACATATACGTTGAGTACTATTCTGTAACTTGTACCGTCAAGGTTCAGTATACGCAGCTATCTGGAATTTTACCGCAAGTTGAGACTTCAGAGGATCTTCGCTCTTCACGGGTCGCGACCATGCCGGCCAGTGCAACGCTGTCTCGAGCTGACAAGCTCCCAAAGTCTGGCAGCATCTGCCTCAATTGGATCGGCGAAAAATACAAGGTCGATCGCGTGGCTCTCCGAAGATGCGTGCCGCACCCAGACGAAAACACGTCGCCGTTCGCCCGAGCCGATTCACCGTGGCACCGAGAAAATTACAAAAACCTTGTCGACCTGTTCCTAATTTCCCCGACGTCGCTGTTTAACAGTAGTAATAAAACCAGGCATGTTAGCCACTGCTGAGCTATCTTGCTCATGGCTGGGAGCATCTCCTCTGCGCTGTTGCTCCTGCTGAACATGGCGGGCGCGCTGCTCGTCCCGCGCGCTCCTCACAGCCTGCCGGCCGCCACCGACGACGAGGACGTCGATTTCTTCTTCTTCCCCTTCCTGGTGCTCTACAAGAGCGGCCGAGTCGAGCGCTTCACGGGCACGGACACCGTGCCGGCCTCCGTCGACCCCACCACCGGCGTGGCCTCCAGGGACGTGGCCATCGATGCCGCCGCGGACTCGCCGTCCGCCTCTACCTGCCGAACAGCACGGCGGGGAGGGACGAGGACTCGAAGCTGCCGCTGGTCGTGTTCTACCACGGCGGCGGGTTCGTCACGGAGTCGGCCTTCTCGCCACGTACCAGCGGTACCTCAACGCGCTCGTGTCCAAGGCACGCGTGCTCGCCGTGTCGGTGGATTACCACCTCTCGCCGGAGCGGCGGCTCCCGACGGCCTACGACGACGCGTGGACGGTGCTCCGGTGGGCGCTCAGGAGCGCGCGGTCGGCGGCGGCGGAGAGCCCTGGCTGTCGCGCCACGCCGACCTGACGCGGCTGTTCCTGGTCGGCGACAGCGCCGGCGGCAACATCGCGCACAACATGGCGATGCGTGCGGGGCGGGAGGGCCTGGACGGCGGCACGACCATCCAGGCGTTGCGCTGCTGGATCCCTACTTCTGGGGAAGCGCCCCGTGCCGTCGGAGACGGAGGACCCGGCGGAGCGGCGGTGGCGGGAACGTACGTGGAGCTTCGTCTGCGCGGCGAGGTACGGGGTCGACGACCCGGTGATCAACCCGGTGGCCATGGTGAGAGAAGAGTGGAGGCGGCTAGGCTGCGAGCGCGTGCTGGTGACCGTGGCGGGGCTGGACATGTTGGCCGCTCGGGGCCGCGCGTACGTCGCCGCGCTCGGGGCCAGCGGGTGGGGCGGCGAGGTGCGGCTGTACGAGACGCCCGGCGAGAACCACGTCTACTTTCTCTCGAAGCCGGACGGCCAGAAGCGGGGAAAGAGATGGAGGCGGTGGTGGCCTTCATTAACGGCAAAAACCGGTCCCTTGAGAGTTCACAGCCAGAGGTTTTGGCCGGTTAAGATAACTTCCTAGGAACCCTCTCGCAAAAGAGGAGGGAAAGAATTCCACTCTGCATATAGCAACTTAGGTAGCAGTGCTATGGTGATAAGGTTTCTCCTAGAAATATTTTGTTTGGACGCGGCTGGCTGGCGTTGGCTCAAATAGCTTCCCAAAAAATGTTGTGGGAAATTGAGCTCCGTTCAAGCTACTCCGCTCAAACCCTCCTGTTTTCACTTTTTTTTTGGAGGATTATCCCTCCTGTTTTCATATGCGACCCATCCACATCCCCATCACACCATGTAATTATGTATAAACAATTCAATATGGTACAAATTATAAATCGTGTGTCAAATATGATTTCACCGTTGGGTTGGTCACGACGAGAATCCAAATCAGACTCCATTTGATATGTTCAGAACTATGTATTTTTTTAACCAATTTTTGTATTGAATCAAAGTAACTTCACATCACTGTGTTGTCTGTTCAAAATTACGGCCAGCCCAAATATCCCGTTTTGGCGTATTTGACAACACGGTGATTACGTGGCAAGAAGAGCGAGCTAGTATAGGAATATAGGGGAATGAACAAAGTTTTCTCCCAGCCCCGAGCCCCCAACCCTAGCCGACCAACCCGGCGGCGGCCGCGCCGCCCCCTCGGCTCCTCCTTTCCCCTCCCCTCCCCGCGTCTCTCGCGACCCGCGCGGCGGCCGGGCCGCGCCGCCACCTCTCCCCTCTCGTCCCCTCCCTAAACTCCTCCCTCCGCCGTCGCTGGTGTCCGCGCTGGCCCTTGGCCGGACGGCGCCGGTGGCTGCGGATCCGTCGGCCTCTCCCCTTCCTGGTAGTTGAGTGGCGCGGGGCAGCCCAGCTCCAGAAGGTGCTCCTCGGGCGGCACAAGTCCGGCGCGGCGCTGGCTCTCTCCGGCGTTGTGCGGATGGTGAACGGGGGGCGGCGGCGCTGCCGTTTGGTGGCTGGGGCAGCGACGGTGAATCCGGCCCAGCAGGCCCGATCTGGGTTAGGGCGGGTTTGCCTCGTCGGTTTGGCCTGATGCGCGCTCGCGACGGAGATGACAGCGGTGACGCCACCCTTGCTGCAGCGTGGCGGTGGGAGCTTCACGGGCCTAGCTGGGTCCGGCTGAGCCTAGGAACCGAGTGGTTAGCGGCGGTGGCGGCCTACGTGCAGCAGCATGGCGGCGGGGACTTTACGAGCCCCCGGGCTCGGCCGGGCCTGCTTGGCCTGGTGTGTCCCTGCTGCCGTGTCCGATCAGCACCCGCCGGTGGCGGTGGAGGACGTCCTCCAGGTGGCTGCGCTGCTGCCGCCCTCCAGTTCCAATGTGGCTCGGTGTGCTCTTGTCGTAGCGTCCGGTCGGCTATTGTCTTTGACGGTGGAGGTTGTTCCCTCCCGCGTGGTTGTGACTCTGTCGGACCCTGTCTACGGCTGCTTCGTCTCGGGCTGACCAGCCTTGCTATGTTTGCCATGGGGAGACGACGTTGGTGACTTCAAGACCGTGGTGGCGTTTGTTGGTGGGCGGCAAGATGGGTGGAGCGCTTCAGATTGTCCGAGACGTGGTTTTTTGGGGGTTGGGAGAAATCCCTGCCGTTTTGGCACCGGCGTGGTGATGCTTGTGAGTGTCACCTTTCCTTCTTGAGGGGCGTCGGGTGTACCTCTTCACCATTCCTCGGAGCGTACCGGGGGAAACCCTAGGTCTGTCCGGGCAGTAGCGCCGTTGTCGTCGCTTTCCTTCTTGGAGGTGTTGTTTGGTACGCGGTGATTTAGAGTGCTAGGTTTGTGGTGGGACTTCGCCGAGAGGGCGTAGCGGTTGCGGGTTACTTTCGTTTTCGTTGATCCGCCGGTGTCGGCTTTGTTTTCTTTTCTTTTTCTCTTCCTTTTCTTTTGGTCATGATTGTGCTGTTTGCCCCAGCGGTGGCCTCATTGTTGTATCGGGTGGTTGCTATATTAATATAGCGGGGCGAAAGCCTATTTCTTCAACAAAGTTTTCCATATCATCACAACTTAGATGGTGTACAACAGTATAGCCAAAATAGTTTAAATATAAAACAAAATATATTTTTGTTACAAAAATTTGATACACAATAGAGCCAGCAAAACTTTCATATACAAAAAGAGCAAGATTGCAAATAAAACCAGAGTATATGTACATTAGAGCCAGCAAACTATTTAATTCAAAAATATATTAGCTCAAAATGTAAAAACTGCCCTCACGCAGGATCGAACTACGGACCTTCAGTTTACAAGACTGACGCTCTACCACTGAGCTATAAGGGCTCCTTGTTCATTTGGTAGAGTCCATCGTAATTATTACTTGCGTAGCTTCTCTCAATGCAAAGGTCAGAACCAAGTTCATAACGAACTCGAACTCCCGAATTCCCAACCCGTGTCGGATTCCAGATCTCCATCAAGCCCTGCCGGCTCCCGCTCGCTCGATCTACATATGCACAACACCCTTGGCCTCTCGGGGTCTCCATCCATCCATCGACCGATCTCCGACCTCCTCACGATTGAGCGGACAACAATGTCGGCGGCGGACGATCTATGGCTATCCGGCGGCAGCACCGGCCTAGTCGAGTTCGACGACGTAGGATGGTTCTCGCGGTGACGGGCGGCGGCGAGGCGGTGGCCGAACTGGTTCGTAAGGACGACGGCAGCAGCGAGCTCCTCGTGCTGCCCAGCGAGAGCTTCGTCGACGGCGGGTACCGGGTGCACGTGGTGGACGTGCAGGGCGAGCGGGAGGCGTTCCTTATGGTCGTGGCCATCTGCCTGCATGATGGGAGCATTGCCAGCGTGCGGAAGATCTGCTGATTAATTTGCTTATTGTAATTAGAAGACGGGGTTCGTGTACTAGTAGTACGCACTTGCAGCGTTGTAATAAGAAAAGAAATCACACATGTCCAATATGCTTTTCTTGATCGTACGTCCGTATTTGTGTGAATGTGTTATGCACGCCGTGGCAACGAAAAATAAAGAATGTTCTTAGTGAGCATATACACCTTTGATGATTATATGAGTTGGAATTATGAGACTTTATTTCCAAATATGGGTCTAAGTGAGAAGACCTAGTGTGTGGTGGCAGCTACACACTCTAAATTTGACCGACACCCTGCGCAATGGGAGAAGGAGATCAATAAAGAATTAAAGAGGACTAGGGATGTCACTACTCCCTCCGGTCCGGTTTACAGGTCCTTCTATCAAAATATATTTGTTCCGTTTTACCACATAACTAAGGCCTGTGCCAAGGCAAGTTTCTTAGCGCTATATCCTAGGCAATTTGCTGATGTGACATATCAATTAAGGACCGTGCTACAGAGCGGCGCCGCTCCCAGGTCGACCTGAGCGGCGCCCTGCTGGCCTCGCGTTTCTGCTCGCTCCCGATTGTCAGCTGGTTAGTTTGGGTTGTTCACTCTGGGCCTTTATCAGCTGGTTAGTTTGGGCCGTTCACTCTGGGCCTCCTGCCGAGCCACTCCTTTTTAAATTTTTTTCTAGCTGGCTTTTAATTCTACAGTTAGCGGAAATTATTTCGTTCAAGCTCACGACTACACTACATACAGAATGAGATCTCCGCATCATCATAGAGGAATTATATTAAAGCAGAACCAAGTTGCTAATTACAAGCTACATCATGCATGTAACATCACTACACATCGAAATTCAGAAGTGCGGCAGGTGGTTCCCTACTCCTCCGGACTTGGATTTTGATACACTTTGTAAAAAAATGATGGAGCTCTTTAAAATGGTCTCAAAGATATGTTTATTTGCTTCAACTTATGTTTCATGTAGAGTGCTCGTAATTGCTAGCTTCCATTTGCTGAACTTAACATGATGTTTTTTACTCACATCCACAAATCTGCATAGACAACACAGAAATAAAAATCATTAACACCAATTACCAAAACAACTACCAAGTTTAGTGCTAGCTACAGTTTCCAACACAATTATCAGGTTTATTTGGAACATTTACCAAGTTCTATAAAGCAAGTTGCGAGATTCCCTAATAACAATAAACAGGTTTAATAGAAAACAACTACCATGTGGTTAGAGCTAGTTACCAGATTCTCCAAAATAATTATCAGGTTTAATGGAACAACTACCGTGTAGGTTAGGACTAGCTACCATATTCCCCCAAAAGAATTAAAAAGTGTATTTGAAACAGCTACCAAATTCATTAGAAAAAGCTACCAGATTGTTTAGCACTGGCTATCATATTTCCCCAAGACAATTATCAGGTGTATCAGACATAGCTAACTGATAGGTTAAACAAAGCAACCAGATTACCGGAAACAATTACAATGTTCATTATAAACAACTACCATGTTTCCTAAAAAGGACTATCAGATTCATAAGAAACAACTACAAAGTTGTCTAGAATTAGTTAGTAGGTTATCCCAACAGAATTATCGAGTTATTAAACTAACATAAGTTTCGGAAACAACTACGAGGTATTAATTTTGTGCAGCTACCAGACTATTTATGAACAACTACCAGATTGTTTCCAAACTCTTACCAGGTTATCCTGATACAGCTACCGTGTTTTCCCTCGGATGCAGCTAGGTTATTTACAAACAACTACAAGATTTTTTAGAAATCAGGTTATTATGATAGAGTAACCATATTTCCAAAAACTATTACCATATTTTCTGATGCAGCTGCTAGGTACATCTGATATGCCTTTCAAAAAGAAACTACGAGGTTTTCTCCAATAAAATTATAAGGATGTTATCTTTCACAATTTTTGAAACACAACTACCATGTTCTTTGATTCATCTACAGTTTTGTTTTAGCAAAAATTACCTGCGATTTAAAACAAAATTCCATGTTGTTCAACTAAACATCAATAGCACTTGATGAGCCTGAAAAGTCGATGAAAATACCACTCTCATCAACTCTTAGCAAGAGTAAGATGAAGCATCTGCATTTAATAGCGCAAACATCAAATATCTTTAAAATTTTCTCAAAGTTGAGCTTATTTCCTTCACCTTATGATTATTCATAAACTGCTAGCTTCACATTGGGTAACTCCTAACATGATGTCACTCTTACGTCCACAAATCTGCAACGATAAAACGAAGAGATCACAAGCAGCAACAAAACAACACAAGCATAAGGTAAAAAGATGTACTATAAAATTCTACCAATAAATTGAGGAAAATACAGCCAGGTTATGGACTAAACACTTAATGATTATATAAATTTAATGCAACTACTAGGTTATCACCAATACTTACCAGATAGAATCAATGTAACTACCAGGTTATAAATGCAACAAACAGGTTTATCCACCAATACTCAGGGCCGGTCCTGGTCAGACCTTACCAATACTTACCAGATAAAATCAACGTGACTACTAGGTTATTCAGCAATACTTACTAGATTAATCCAATGCAGGTATTATAGGTTATCGACAAAAACCCTTACCAAATTAATTCAGATGTAACTATGAGGTTATCCACCAAAACTTATCCGACATTCAAATGCAACTGTCAGGTTATCCACAAACACTTACCATGTAAATTCAGTGCAACTACCGGTTTATCCAAAATTAGGAAAGGTTATGTATGTAACATTATCACTACCAAAGTATCCCAGTTACCAAATTAATCAGTCACAGTTAACAAATTAATCAGTCATGGTTATCAGTTATCAATGTAGCAATTTCAAATTATCAACTATCCCCACTAACTAGGCAGAAGCACACTCACCGCTGTGTAGTGGATGTCAGGAGAATGCTGCACGGGCCACGAGATAGATCGTGGTGGCACGATGTTTGCCTCTACGCCCATGTGCATGCCGCACGCGCTGGCGGCTGTGTCATGGAGCTCCCATCTTGTCACCTTTGTCGCTGTGTCCTGCAGCTCCTTCTCCACTAAGTGCACCCATCATCCTCCTTCTCTGCCAAGTGCAGCCCACCATCTCCAAGGTACCGCCACCTTGTGTGGCATGCTCAACCCTCAAGGCACCGGATGCCTAGCTACCAACAACCCAGTTGCTCACGCGGATCAATCCCCTGCCTGACCTCCACTTGCACCGTGTACCGCGCTACCAAACGGCCATTGTCACGTTGATAGCCCCACGGTCGTAGCAGAGAAACACAACAGTTCTACATAAAAAAATCAGGTTAAAGAGATGCAACTACCAGTATATAAGGAGTCAGATATCAGATTAGTTACAGACAAACTAGCAGGATCTACAGAAATGAAATGCAAAATTAATTGTTCCAATTCTCAAATATCTACCACATTTGACATGAAGGCTTGCCATTTTAATACAACAAAACTACCAATATATTCACAAAACAAATACCAATTGGTTAGAAACGACATCACATTCAACAACCACCACCATCAACTACCCCTAAATCGCTACAGGAATTTACAAAAACAAGCAACAACAAATCATACTAGACACAAACTGCGTATTTGACAACTTTGGGTAAACGGAATGGGAGTTTAAATTGCGGAGTTTGGAGAGAAATTGCGCTTAGGAAGTGGATTGTTAGTCCGAATCCCATGTTTGGTTGTGTGGGTAGAACTACTATTTTTTTTTTTGTACCTTCAATTCAGCTATCCAACTTACGTGCTAATCAGAACTACCAGCGATTCCTTTTACAAGGTCGAATGCCTGGAACACAACATTTCATCATCCTAGCTTAATTGACGCCATGGTTCTAAGCAATGACGCTTCTGCCTTCTCACTTTCCCTTCTTAAACTGCTGCAATGCTGCTGCTCATGCGTCTCCTGCGATGCCTACCGTCTTCGGCATCGCCGGTGTTGCGCACGCCCTGTCTTAGGACCAGCCGTCGCGGCAGACCCAACGAGTCCTCCCTATCATCCGTACCTGAAATCTGTAATCGGACCAATACAATGGTAACACCATGGCACCGGTCATGTGTATCTACCTTGTGTGCTGCTTGTGTGTGAGCTAAAACCATCGCACCTATTGGTCAGCATTCTCACGGCCTCTGCAAAAAATAACTGTGCATGTGCTAGTCCTTCGCGTGCTGCTTCGTGTGTGAGACGGTCGTGGTGCCGGAACATCGTCGGGGAAAAATTCCGACACAAAAATACCACCGGAAAAGCGCCAACCCTAACCTAGAAAAATAACCATCAAATCATCCTTCAATAGCCGGCGCACCACCAACCTAGCGCCTCCATCTCGCCCCTAACCCACTACCCCTCGTCGCCGGCTACATCTCAGCACCACCTCGTGATCCGAACCCGCGCGGGAGAAGAGGAACGACCATGAAATCTCGAGTAACCTAGAGAGGAGAAGAAGGCGACTCACCGGCGTGCGGGGATGCGGCGGATGCGTCAGCCGGCTGCGAAGAAGAAGCCCTCCGCCGGCAAGATCCCCCGCTTCCGCCCCAAATCGCCTGGTCATCGCCACAGCGAGGGAGAGAAAGGACGCAGCGAAATGAGTGGTTCGTCTGAAAAAATCAAAAAAAGACCTGAAATTAACTAACCTGACGATGACAATAGGGACCCACCACGTTTCACGTCTGTGACGTGCGCGACAACGCTTTGACCACGCGATGTTGTTGATTTCGCGAGGCGAGAATCTCGACACGCCGCCGCACGCGCGAGGCAAACGTGCGGCGCCTCTCCGTAGTTTTTCCCATCAATTAAAAGAAAGAGAAGAAGGTTGTAGCTTAGTTAACATATAACCTTTGCACGTGGATATAGACAAAAAATAGAGTGCATACCCAATCATATGCATGCATGAGGCTCAAACAATTAAATTTAGATACAACCTATAAGAAACAACCCATTGGCAAAGTAAGAGACGATGCATTGGCACAGACCTAAGTCCCGTTAGCAATAATTAGGAAACATGCCCGTGCGTTGCAACAGGAAGTGACAAAAAACTTTGGTAAAAAAAAGTTCACACAACCCAAACTTTATCCAAAGTCGATTGACACGTATTGAGTAATTTATTTTTGTACTCATATGAGCATCAAGTTGACACGGCAGTAAAAATAGCTCGATAGGTAAGAAGCTATGTTTCTCATATGACATATTTGTAAAGATTGAAGGTAGATATACTAACTTTATCACATCGGAAAGTAAATTCATGCATACCTGTTGTGAAACCAAGGGTAATCTACAAAAAGTAGGATAATCATTAGTAATTGATGATACCTGTAATGTAACATATTGGAATTGGTTTTTAGAGAAATTATGTGTGAACAAATACGTAGGTCCTAACTGTTTGACTGAAGGTACAATCTCTACAATCTACACCTTCAATTATATTGGTGCTTACATGCTATATGGATAGATAAAAAAAACAGCTAGGTTAGAAATAAAAAATCATTACTTTAGAAATATACAATTAATCTGAGATAGTATGCTTGAAAATATATCCGGGAAGAAATTTTTGGTGGATAACTATAATGGTGTACCATGCTACAACTAATTAAACGATGCATGAGCATGAAAGCTGATCTCAAAGAGGTTGTGGAGCTCCTACACTTTGTCCACCGTCCTTCCCATCTCGATCCCTATCACGTCCTTTTGTGCACGAGCCTCTAATTAAAATAATAAAATAAACGGACAGAAAAGTTAAATGGATGTAAGTGATTGGAATTTAACTGATTCAGTAGAGCAATCTTGAGAGGAATCCCGGTAAAACGGAAAAAATGATCAGTACGCTAAGAAGAGAGAAAAGAACATTTGTCCACTACGTGAGGTTTAGAAACAAGGGGCGGCCCAAAAGGGCCATTTGCTGCATTAAACCGGCAGGTACAAATTACAAAGAGGTCCCTAGTCGTCTATTGCACAGAAAGATCTAAATTCAAAAACAGGACCTCTAACATTACAAAAAGGACCCTCGGACTAGAAATAAAAATGCAATCAGGTCCTCGTCGTCCTTCTCTGCCACACGCCGTGATCTCCAGGCAACGCCACAGGCGCCGCCGAGATCGGAGACAAGGTTGCTCACTTGGGCCTCCATTCCGGCGAAGATCCACTGCCACCTGCCGCCAGAGCACCTCCGGGGACGAACCACTTGGAGGCGCAACGGCGTCGAGCACCGGCGCAGCGAACCGAAAAAGGCCTCCGTCGTGGAGGTTGAAGATTGGCCACCATCTTGGCAATTAATCGCGGCGCCAAAAACGACCACCGCGTGTGTAGCTCGAAAAAGCAGCAGGAACAGCATCCTCAATCCAGCAAACCCCACATCGCTCCCTTCATCTCCCTCGCCACCATGGCCGGCCAAGAAGAAGAAAGAAATTAGGAGCCCACCAAGACGGATGCCACAGCGCTTGATGGAGGAGATGGCAGAGAGCATCCCCTGCTTCAGCTTCCACAATGGAAGCCCGCGAGAGATCCTCCACAGCCGCTGTCTCGCGCTGCGCTCAAACGCCCGGACAGCCCAGCTCCCCAGATGCAGATTCATCCTCCGGTAGCCGCTGACGTGCAGCTTCCCCACCTCAAGCGCACCACGAGCAGAGGAGGAAAGCTTCATACCTTGGCTACCTTCAAGAAATCCGCGGGATAAAGGCCCTTTATTGATGGAGGTTCCAGTAAATCTTCTTCCCGACGAAGCAGACTCCGACCACCGGAGCACGGCGACAAGGAAAAGAATCACCAGCCGGTGCCAAATCTCGGCCACGAGATCTAGCAACCACCTCACGGCATACAGCCACAAGCTAGCATAAAGCCAAAACCACTCAGATCTACTACTACTATGCACAGCCCTAGCTCCGGCGCCTCTCCTGGACCATCTCCGGCCGGCTGCTCCGGCGGGAGGCCATCAGATCGGCCCGGTAACTGGCGGCAGACTCTCAAGGAGGAAGAGAAACGCGACTTCGCGAGAGGGAGAAAGAATGGGCCCCTGCGAGTAGCTTCCACTACGTGAGGTTGGTAGCATGATTTAGAATCAAAACTTCTCAACGATAGATCAAATGCATCATATTGGCACCACTGAAGCCTGGCGCCCCCATCACTTCGTCAGCGCAGAACCTGTGAAATCACATAACCTGTTCAGTAAACCTACGAAGCAATCCTAATTCTTCCTACACCTGAGTTTTCACGGTGTTGCCGGCATCTCGGCGTCGAAGGCCAGCAATGGCAGGTCGTCGTCTTGGTTGAACGTGTACTCCATTTATTTCTGTGCGTGAAGGGCGAAATTAACTCCCGCGCGCCTAGCCGAAGATGTCGATGGCCGGCGACGGATCTAACAGCCGTAGACGCGCGATCGTGTGGTCGTATTGAGGGCCACCAACACACAGCTCGTCGGCCTCGTCCCAGGGTGTCCGATGGAAGCTGAGGTGCGCGGAGACCTGGAGCACGTCGAGCGCGCTGCAGACAGAGAAGCGGGAGACGGAGGCTGTCTGCGTCGATCTTGTTCCGCCTCGTTTCGGTTGCGGACGGCGGGATTTCGGCAGCCGTCGCCATGGCCGGCTTGCCGAATCCGGAGCTCGCGTCCATGTCCCCTAGGGTGACCGGCGACCGCCAAACTCAATGGGCAGGGAGGGGAACCCAGAAGCCAGCTTCCGTGTCTGCCGGCGTCGAGCGGGGGATGGGGCAGAGCGGACACACCATGTTGCTGAGTGTGTTCAGTGGTGCGCCCGCCCGCCGCCTTTGTTGCTTCTGCGCTAGAACCGGGATCAATGTTGTTCAAAAAAACGAACCGGTATACGACTTATGGGTGGCAGTGGTGGGTAAATATGTGATTTGGTGGGAGGGTAAAATCGGGAAAAAAATGACGTACCACAAGAAAACTTAATGTTTTTATTATTATTAGGTATAGAATAGGGGTGATTTGATGAGTTGATTAATTAGCACGGGCCACTTCGTTCGCACCATGCACGGTTGTTTTTTCCACCGCATGCACCTTGTGCGGCAGTGATTGGATGATTGTGTGGGCAGCCCTTGTGATTAGCTGGTGGTTTAACTTACCTAATTAATAGGCCAATTAAGGAGTACACAATGCGTGATTTCAATTGGCTCAAAACGCTTCAACAAAAAAAATCGTTCGCCCAATCGTTGGGCACCTTGTTTGTCTAGTAAACCTGACCAGAGGGAGTATTAGGTAGATAGAATTATTAAAAGGTGGTTTGATTTTATTCAGCTATTCTGTGCATGTTATGATTATTTTTATTTCAACGCAAAAACTCAACGAAAAATCAACACACAAAAAGAGACCAAAAATATTCTTTTTGAAACTCTAGAACCAGTTTTGTACACCAAAAATCCGTACTTTACTAGACAAACAAGGTAAAATGGCATATAAGGATTGCATCACCGTATAAGGCCACGGTGTGTAGCAACCATCGTGACTAGCAAATTATCTCTAATGCGTCAGTTGACGGTGAAATTTTAGTCACACCTTGACAATTTTTAAGGGTTTCTTCTAGCTTATAAGGAGAGGCTCCTTATTACTCTAAATGAGTTGGATGAAATAACAAGTGCTATGGCCTATGGGTACACCATGTTGTTTTATGATGATCCAAATTCTATACTGATAAAGCCTAACTTGTGACGAAGGAGAGCGGAGCGCCCCGGAGATTACCCGTGACAGAAATTCTGGTTTGTTGTTTCTTAGTCAGCAAAATTATATTAAGAAAGTTCTTCATCGTTTTAACATGCATGATGCAAAGTCTGTTAGTACTCCTGTTGCTCCTCACTTTAAATTGTCAGCTGAACAATGTCCTAATACGGATGAGGATTTTGAGTACATGTCTAGAGTTTCATATTCTAGTGCTGTTGGTTCTTTAATATATGTCATGGTTTGCTCACGTCCAGATTTATCATATGCTATGAGTTTGGTTAGTAGATATATGGCTAATCCTGGTAAAGAACATTGGAAGGCTGTTCAGTGGATTTTCAGGTACCTTCGTGGCACATCCAATGCTTGCCTCAAGTTCGGCAAGACTGATGAGTGACTCGCAGGCTATCTGGATTCAGATTTTGAAGTACTCATGATAATCCTGCTGATATGATGACAAAGCCAGTTACTGTTGCTAAGTTTGAGCTATGCTCAGGCTTAGTTGGTATCACTGTTTAGCCCAAGAGGCTATTTGGCGCCGAAAGTGTTTTCTTTGTTGTTTCAGGGTGAAGTTCTCATTCATGCTACAAGATGGAATTTGTCTCAAGGTGGAGTGTTGTTTTATGATGATCCAAATTCTATACTGATGAAGGCCAACTTGTGACGAAGGAGAGCGGAGCGCCCCGGAGTACGGTACGATTCGTTTCCGGGTCGGACTGCAGCCGACCTAGAGTTTTATGCCACCATATATATTCATCTTGTAAGCCGCCGGTTGAGGTAAGCCATACATTGTCAACCCACGGCGTTTGTAACCTCACCCGATAGTGAAGTATTGCTGGCTGGCGCCCGTGTTTTTTTTCCTCTCTTTTGTTTAGAGAGGTTTTCCACGTTAAAATCTCGTGTCCCCTTTGGTTTGATCGTTCCGCTCTTCGTCGTTTATTTGCTATAGTTTCTAACACACCAGCACTGCGATTTTTTCATCATCAACTCTCGCCATCTATATTAGATGTGTGATCGCATTATGGAAAAGGGCGTTCCTCGTGTTGTATGACATACATCCAGTATGTTTTTCAGTGTATTTTTATTTTGTACTGGCCATGTTGCGTCGACTTGTATTTTGTACCGGTTGTTATTTTTCTTGATAAATATCAGATATAATATGCCTTTGGTTGTCTTTATCTCAAAAGAAAAAAAATTAAGTCCACTATGATCATCAAGCACCTCTAAAATGCGCATGCATCCATTTGCCTTTTAGTACGTTTTCCCATCGCAGGCAACTCCGCCTCAGCACTCTGCCAGCGGCACTGACCACCGGCCAGGGAGCATGTTGCAAATAATTGTTGGCTACATAATGTGAAGAAGAAAAAAGTTCCCGACAAGGCACTGCGTGGCCAAAGCCCAATCTCAAGTAACGCAACCATTACTTGATCAAATTCACCGTAGTCGGACTCGTTCAAGTCGAATCCGACACGAACTCGAACACGTGCCCCCTTTTAGCTCTCCTGCCGAAGCCCTGCTGAACGTACGTCCCCGCTTGCAAACAGCTTACTCGGTCGAGCAGATCAGCAGCGCACGCTCCGTTTCTTCCATCCAACAGCGGCCGGCACCAGCATCATGGCGTCCCGGTACACCCCGCAGCTGACGGCATGGCGCACCCCGGAGGGCGACTGGGGCGAATAGCTTCTGTGCGACGTCGTTGAGGGCAATTGTCCAGCATGCGACGATGTTGGCTGAAATAGCCCTGGTGCGACGTTTGTTAGCGTGGGAATAGCTCAGACATGACTAACTGATAAAACGGCTATCTGGCTCTTAACGGAGGCTGAGATTAGGTTAGGACTTGGCTGGTTATGTGCTCCGACTGGTGGGATCCACTCAGTTGCCACTACCGCTCGATCCGCCCTTGCTCGACGGCGCCGCCCCCTTGTCCGGCAGCGGCAATGATTTCTTCTCGCCAGCTGTGGAGCCCCTTCTCGGCGGTGGCGCAGCTTTCTCTGGTGAGTAATTTCGCAACCCTAGTCTCGTTCCCCTCAATTTTGGATGCGTCTGTGGCCTGTATCTGTTTCCCGGCCGATTTGAAATCAGAGAAGCCTGGAGAGGTGCGCGTGGATTGAATGAGATGGAGCCCGGAGAGAGTTCAAATCGGTAATGCGCACCCTCTTCTAGCTTATTTGAACTCGATTTGGTTTTCGTCCCCTGCACCCCTAGCTGACTGCCGCTTCCCGCCCGCCATTGACAGGGGAGATTCTGCGCCTAGCTTCAAATTTACAGTTGAATTCTTTCCTTGTAAGGCGAAGCTAGGTGATGGTAGCGTTCGAAACATTGAGAGAGACACGAGGATTATTTGGGAGGTCAAATGTACTGATATTGATCCCCAAGAACTTCAAATCATGGAGGAGAAGGCAGTGAAGAATCTGGTGGAGAGAATTGGGAGAGCGTTATTTGGGGTCCAGAACAAGAGGTATCACTGTACGGTATGATGATTGCAAGAACGCTTATGTCTGAATTGAGGATGGAGAAGATATGGTTGATGAAATTGATCGACAAGAAGGTTGGACAAGAAAAAAAAAGCAACCTTTTGGGCAAGCTCATTGATCTGAACCCAGATTCCAGGGTTGGTTATGTGCCATCAAAGATGGCTTCACAGATGGCAGATGCTGAGTGGGCTGCAGAGAAGCAGATGTTGTTGCCAATGCTCTCTAAACTGACAGTGATATGTGAAGAAACGGGGGCTGCTGCATATGCAGAACAGGGGTCTCCCCAGATGCAGAACAGGGATGCCATGATGCTAGGAAGGTTGTTGTTGATTGGAATGCAGTAGAATTAGCTGAACGCACCGATTTGGTCATTGAACCAATAGATGACACTAAGATGGCCGAATGTTTGGAATTCCAGTTGATGACAGAGATAAGGAGAAGGATGACTGTACTTTGCCTGCTGATGGTAACACAAATTCAGGCAATGAAGAAGTGGATGTAGAGTTGATGTTAGATGCTGCAGATGATGTAGATGATGCACATGCTGATGAACTGGTGCATGTGTATGACAGAGAGAACCCTGTCATTGAGGTGGGAAGATGCGGCCAAACATGGATGAGTTTAGGATGTGTTTCAAGACCTATGCAGTGAGACATGAGTTTGATGCCAAGACTCTGTGGTCTGATCAAAAGAAATTTTATGCTAGGTGCCAAGGTTTTGATAGAGGTGCCAAACCTTGCAAGTGGTACATATCTGCTAGACGACAACCTGATGGCCATACAATCAGGGTAAATCAAATTCCACATGAGCATACATGTATGAGCAGTTCACAGCAAGTTTCAAGGATGATATCACAGCTTTAGATTACACAAAAGATTACTCCTATTTTAGCCAAGACACCAAACACTACAGCAAAGAGACTTCAAGTTGACCTGGAAAAGATGTATCCCATTGTGCTGAAATACCACAGTGTGGAAGGCAAAACAAAGGCAATGAAAGCATTATATGGTGATTGGGCAAATACATTTAGGATGTTGTATAGTTTTAAAGCAGAGGTGGAGAAGAGGTCACCTGGCAGTGTGGTGGAGATAGATACTGAGGTAAAAGACGATGGCAAGGTTTATTTCAGCAAAAAAATTATGTGTTTAAAGCCTTGCGTAGATGGATTTAAAGCAGGGTGTCGTCCATATTTGAGCATCGACTCATCTTTTTTGACTGGAAAATGGAATGGTCAGTTGGCAGCATGCAATGCTGAAAGGACATTTTGTGATCTCTTAGTTTTGTGTGTTAGTTAACAACACTTTGGATGTTTTAATCTGGTGCTAAGTGATGCAGGTTTTATTGTATACAACATATGCACCAACACCAAAAAGAGAAAAGAGTTTCTGGAGCATTTCAGGCCGGAGTTTCCGGCCTCCAAGGCCGGAGTTTCCGGTCCTTGGTCTTGTCCTCGAAGAAACAGCAAGCTGCTGATTTGCTGCTCAGCCCCTGGTGTGGGGCGGAGTTTCCGGCCCTCAGGACCGGAGTTTCCGCCCCTGGCCGAACATTCCGGCCCCAGGGCACCGGAGTCTTTGCCCAAGCCTCTGCTGCGAAGTTGCTGCTCAGCCCCTGGTGTGGGGCGGAGTTTCCGGCCCCCTAGGCCGGAGTTTCCGCCCCTGGCCAAACATTCCGGCCCCAGTGCACCGGAGTTTTGGCCCGAGTCTCAGCTGTGAAGAAGTTGCTCAGCTCCTGGTGTGGGGCGGAGTTTCCGGCCCTGTAGGCCGGAGTTTCCGCCCCAGGCCGGAGTTTCCGGTCACTAGGACCGGAGTCTCCGGTGTGATTCTTTCTGCAACGGCTACTTTTCTGGGAGGGGTATATATACCCCTCCATCTACCTCCAGCCAGCTAGCTCGCCCAGAATACAAGATCCCCATTGTTGCAAGCTCAAGAATCACTAGATCTCCCAATCCCTCCACCCAAACTTGTTGATCTTTGGAGGATTGAAGGAGAAGACCCCGATCTACATCTTCACCGAGCCGTTTGTCATTTCCCCCTCATTCACTTGAGGGACCATTTGCTAGGGTTTCCACTAGGAAAACCTAGCCCCCTATTGTACTCACTTGATTGTCTTTGTGACAGATTGTAGCTGTTTGGGAGCCCCCAATCCTTTGTGGGTTGTGCCCCAAATCGTTGTTGTAAAGGCTCCGGACTCCGCCTCGAAGGTTTCCGATAGTTGAAGTGAACCAAACCTTTGTGGTGCGGTTCACCGGAGAAGAGGGTGAGGCCTTTGTGGCCGTTGAACCATTGTGTTGGTTCACACCTCTCCAACGAGACGTACTCCCCTAAAAAGGAGGAACTCGGGATTACATCCGTGTCTCCGCGTGCTTTGACTTCGGTTACCTCTATCCTTGTTTACCGCCTTATTATATCGTGCTTAGTTGCTAGCTTGTCATATAGGTAAATTCACCGTAGTTGCATATCTAGAGAATTTACCTTTTGTGTCAAGCCTAAATTGAAAAAGACTAAAATTGGAGTAGCACCTATTCACCCCCCCCCTCTAGGTGTCATACCGATCCTTTCAATTGGTATCAGAGCAAGGCTCTCTTGTTTTGGGTTTAACCGCCTAAGAGAAGTATGACACAAAGTGAGGATGAGGCCGATCTTGCCAAGGCCAAGGAGACCATGGCATCCATGGCCGATATCAAATCGTTGGAAACAACATTGACATCGTCCATGAATGACATGAATGTCAAATTTGATGAGTTGCGTGACATGCTCATGAAACTCACAAATGCCAAGGTTTCGGAACCATCCCACTAGAGGGTATCTCTAACTCCGATGAAGGTGATTCCGAGGAGGGTAAAAAGAAAAATGAGAAGGGGTTGGAAACCATCTCCGGATCTAAACCATCTCCTCCTCCTCCTACCAAGCATGAAGATGGGAAGGAAGAGTACCATAACGTTCCGGGATGGTACCCTATCGACCCACCTATCACCACCCGCATAAACCCCATTGGTCCTCCACCTAAGCTTAATGCATTAGCCTTTGCTAGTTGGCAACGCTCAATGAAATCTCATATTAACAGTGCCTCTATCGAGCTTTGGAGGATCATTGAAGAAGGGTACAAGGTTGCGGATCCAAGCAATGTGACAAGAAGAGAATTTGCCGAAAAGCAACTCAATGCCTCCGCACTCCATATGATTGAACTTTCAGTGGGTGAAAGTGACAAGCATTATGTTCTCAATGCCTCCACCGCCAAAGAAGCTTGGAATTGTCTTGAGGTTGCATTTCTTGGGAATGAAAGCATGAAGAGAAACCGATATGAGTCTTTGAGCAATGATGCCGAAGGATTCTACATGTTTGACAATGAGACTCATGAAGACATGTATGGAAGACTCAAGACTCTTGCAAAGGCCTTCTTTGATGTGGGGGCAACCTATGTGGATGATGCTTATGTCAAGAGGAAGTATGTGAATGCTCTCTTGCCTTCCGAGCCCATCGAGGTGAAGGCCATTCAAGGAAGACACAACTACAACGAAATGACATCCAATGAAGTTATGCAAGAAGTGCAAGCCTCCAAGGTTGCCACCAAGAATGCCGAAGATAGCCGTGCTAGGGCCATGGGGATGAAACAAGGCCCCTCACTTGCTTTGAAGGCCAAGGTGGTATGTCTTGATGAGGTTGAAGCGTGCCCAAGCAACATTGCTCCAAATGATCTTGAACCGGCTCTAAATGGTCATATAGCTCTTGCCACAAGAGAGTTTTGGCAAGACCCGGCAAAAGCTAAAGCCAAGGTTGATAAAGAGAACAACTCAAGTGGGAAGAAAGAGCTAGCCTCAAAGTGGAAGACGTGCTACAATTGTCATGACAAGAACCACTACATAAGAGAGTGTCCTTATGAGAACCGAGAGCAAAATGGTGGGAAGCTCATCCCCAAGGACCATTCAAAGTTGATCCAAAAGAAGCCCGCAAGACCAAGGAAGCCTTTCTTCAAGAAGGCACCAAGAATTGTGTTGGTGGCACAAGAAGAATATGCCACAAGTGATTCCGAAGATGAAGATGCACCTACTAAAGAGGTAGCCGCATTGGCTATTGTATCAACTTCATCATCTTCTCTCTTTGAATCCCCCAATGAGAACTTCTCCACCAACAATGCTCGTTGCCTCATGGCTAATGTCACCGAGGTATCATCTCCTTCTCCCAAGACTATGCATGAAATAGTGATCAATCTAGTCTTGTGATTAAGAAAGAACTTGTTGCTTTCGATACTTCATGACTAACTTGCAAGGTGAAGCTAAGGAACATGTTGAGTCTCTCATGAGACAACTATGTGCGGCCGAAGAACTTCTTCAAGAAAAGAGTAAGATTGAGAGAGAGGATTCTCTCACCATTGCCTCTTTGAATGCTTCCGTAGCATCCTTGAATGCCTCTCTTGATGAAGAGAGTGAAGAAAGATGTTCTCTTGAGGAAAGACTTGAGTCTCTTGATGCTAAAAATGATGATATCATTAATAAAATCATTAAGGATAGAGATCATGTTGTTGCTAAATATAAAGTGCTTAAAAAGGAGAAAGTTGAACTTGGGGTTGCTAATGCTAGACTTCTTGAGGTATGGAGAAGCTTGACAAGGCTCACAAGGCCTTGGAAACAACTCACTCCCTTTTAGTCAAGTCTCATGAGCAACTTCAAACTCAACTTTCTAAATCTAGCTCAACTAGCATATCTATTCTTCCTCGTGTTCATGAAAATGTTATTGAAGAAAATGTTAGTGCCAAGACCTCTATTCCCAAAGTAAAGATAAGGGTATTGCTTACTTATTTGAGCAAAAACCACACAAAGGGAAGGAGGGTCTTGGTTATGTAGCCGAGCCCAAGAAGAAAGTGGGCAACAACAAGAAGATCAAGACCAAGCCCGCACAAGCCGAGACTTCCATTGCGGGTGGTAGTGCCACAAGGGGCAAGACCACTCGTAGTGACTTTGCGGGGCATAACAACCCCAACTATATTCTTTATGTTGATTATTATGGGGATGTTTATGCTCAATATGTTGGTCCATATGATGGTTACATTGATTACTCTATTTGGGTCCTAAGACCCTTGTTGCTAACCAAAGAGGACCCATTGAGAAATGGGTACCTAAATCCAAGCAATGATTTCTTGTAGGACTATGCTTCCGGTGGATCGAAATGGGTGGTTGATAGTGGATGCACTAGTCATATGACCGGAAGCAAGGAGATTATGACGGACTTGAGACCAAATCTAGATTATACAATAACCGTCTCTTATGGTGATAATTCAAAAGCTGAGGTAAAGAGTCTCGGCAAGGTGGTAGTTGCAAGGATATCACCCTTGTAAATGTCATGCTTGTCGAGTCTCTAGGTTACAATCTTATGTCCGTTCGTGCTCTTAATAAGATGAACTTTGATGTCCATTTTACTATTGATATGGTGGTACTCTTGAGGAGCAAGACTCTAAAGGTCATGTTCGTTGGGTATGTTGAAAATGAGTTGTTTGTGGTAGACTTTTCGGGGTCTACCAACACTCAAGCAATATGCCTATTCGGAAAGGCCGACGTGGGGTGGTTGTGGCATCGCCGCTTGTCCCATGTCAACATGAGAACTTTGCAAAGTCTTCACAAGGGTGGCCACATTCTTGGACTAAAAGAATGTTTCTTTTTCTAGAGATCGTCTTTGTAGGGCTTGTGTTGAAGGAAAGATGCATGATTCTCCCCATCCGGGCAAGACCATTATTTCATCAACGAGGATTTTGGAACTTCTTCATGTTGATCTCTTTGGTGCCGTGCCTCAACCTAGTCTTGGTGGGAAGAAATATTGTTTGGTGATTGTTGATGACTATTCAAGATTTACTTGGGTTTATTTCTTCAAGACGAAGGATGAAACCCAACAAACCATCATCGACTTTTCCAATATTGTTCAACGCCAATACAATGTCCCTATTTTGGTCATTAGGAGTGATAATGGCTCCGAGTTCAAGAACTACACCTTAAATGAGTTTCTTAGTGAAGAGGGGATTCGTCATCAATATTCCGCTGCATATACCCCTCAACAAAATGGTGTAGCCGAAAGGAAGAACCGGACTCTCATGGATATGGCAAGGTCTATGTTGGCGGAGTTTAAGTCTCCGCTATTCTTATGGGCCGAGGCTATCTCCACGGCGTGTCACTCATCTAACCGGTTATTCTTTCGTGTTGGCAAGAAGTTTACATCTTATGAGATGCTCACCGGCAACAAGCCCAATGTCTCCTACTACCGAGTTTTTGGTTGTAAGTGTTTCTATAAGAACAAAAGTGTTCGTTTGTCTAAATTTGAATCTAAAGCTTTAGAGGGTGTTTTTGTTGGTTACGGTGCCGAATCTCACACCTATAGAGTCTATGACAAGACCGTTGGGAAAGTCATAGAATCTTGTGATGTGAGGTTCGATGAGAATGACGGCTCCCAAGTGGCGCAATTTCATGTTTGTGATGTAGATAATGAGGAACCTCAAGAAGCAATAAGAAGAATGGGGGTTGGTTTCCATCGCCCCATTGAAATCCATCATGAGCCTCCTCAAGCAAGTCCTAGCTCCACTCATGTGGAGACTCCATCATCACAAGTTGAAGTTGCACCTTCTATGGAAGCAAATGATGCACCTACCAAGAACAAGTTCAAGGCCCTCCTCAAGTTGACCAAGAGGCTATTCAAGAACCAAGTTCTCCTATTGTCAACACTAGCCAAGGTCAAGACCAAGATCAACCCTCTCCTTCCTTTGTTGAAGATGAGCTTCAAGATGATCAAGGTCAACACTCCGGTCAAGACGGGGACTCAAATGATCAAGATGATCAAGCCGAAATTCCTCGCATCAATGAGGATATCGAAACCCGTCGTATAGCAAGAGTCAAAAAGGATTGGAGAAGAAAGAGTCTTCATCTAGAAATATCATTGTTAATGTCAAGAACAAGGTCACCACAAGAAAACAATTGGCAAATTTCAATGAACATCAAGCTCACATCTCTATGGTGGAACCAAAGAAAGTCTTTGAAGCTCTTGAAGATCCGGATTGGTTGGAAGCCATGCATGAAGAACTCAATAACTTCAAGCGCAACAAAGTGTGGAATCTAGTGGAGAAGCCAAAAGATTGCCTCAATGTTATAGGCACCAAGTGGATATTCAAGAATAAGCAAGATGAGCATGGAATGGTTGTGAGGAACAAGGCAAGATTGGTAGCACAAGGGTTCTCTCAAGTTGAAGGCATTGATTTTGGAGAGACCTATGCTCCCGTGGCTCGCCTTGAGTCCATCCGTATCCTTCTTGCATATGCATCACATCATAATTTCAAGTTGCAACAAATGGATGTGAAAAGTGCCTTTCTTAATGGTCCTTTAAAGGAGTTGGTATATGTTAAGCAACCTCCGGGATTTGAGGATCCACACTTCCCTAACCATGTCTACAAACTTGATAAGGCGCTCTATGGTCTCAAACAAGCACCTCGTGCTTGGTATGAGCACCTAAGAGAGCTATTAGTAGACCGTGGCTTTGAAGTGGGGCAAATCGATCCCACTCTTTTTACCAAGAGGGTTAAAGGGGAGCTTTTCATATGCCAACTTTATGTTGATGATATCATATTTGGCTCTTCTAACAAAGCTTTTAATGATGAATTTTCAAAGCTTATGACCGATAGGTTCGAGATGTCCATGATGGGAGAGTTGAAGTACTTCCTTGGTTTTGAGATCAAGCAATTGAGTGGAGGGACCTTCATCTCTCAAGCCAAATATATCCAAGACATGCTCAAGAGGTTCAAGATGCAAAATGCTAAAGAGAAGAAGTTTCCTATGGACACCAAGTGTCATCTTGAACTTAATCCAAAGGGTAAAGATAAGGATGTTGATCAAAAGCTCTATCGTCTATGATTGGTTCTTTGCTTTATCTTTGTGCATCTAGACCCGATATTGTGTTGAGTGTAGGAGTGTGTGCAAGGTACCAAGCGGCTCCCAAAGAAAGCCACCAAACGGCGGTTCTTCGAATCTTTCGATATTTGGTTCATACCCCAAGGTTTGGTTTGTGGTATCCTAAAGGCTCAACTTCTCTCTTGCCGGTTACACGGATTCGGATTGGGCCGGTTGCAAGGATGATAGGAAATCAACTTCCGGGGCTTGCCAATTCCTTGGTAGGTCCTTGGTGAGTTGGTCTTCTAAGAAGCAAAATTGCATATCTCTCTCCACCACCGAAGCCGAGTATGTGGCGGCCGCTAGTTGTTGCACTCAATTGTTGTGGATGAGGCAAACTTTAAAGGAATACGGTGTCCATTGTGACAAAGTGCCTCTTTTATGTGACAATGAAAGTGCTATCAAGATTGGCCACAACCCGGTGGAGCACTCAAGAACGAAGCATATTGAGATTCGCTATCACTTCATCCGTGATCACATCATCCGGGGTGATATTGAGCTTGGTTATATTCCCACGAAGATCCAACTTGCCGATATGTTCACGAAGCCACTTGATGAAGCAAGGTTCACTTATTTGAGGCATGAGCTAAATATCATCGATTCGGGGAGCGTCGCTTGAGTATCTTGCATACACACCTATCTTAGCTATTTGTTTGGTTTAGGTGTAGGCATGGACATAGGGGGAGTGCGGTCCTAATCCATTGGACTATCCCTCCCCCCATTATGCCGATAGAAAGAACTCATTTTGTCTCTATATTGTTCATTTTATGAATTGTGAGCTTAAATGACGAGTAGTGGCGGTGAACCCAAGATATATCTTCGCGGTGTCACACCACATACACTCATACATGGTGGCTTAGGCCACCGCCATCTTCTTTGTGAAGATTTGATCTTGTTGGAGCTTTATGGCCTTTTTGCCTATCCGTTGGTTTTTATGGAAAACACACTCAAATGATGCTTCTTAATGTTTTCTTTGTGCCTCTTACCAAGTTTGAGTGTGAAGTACCATTTCCAGTGACTTTGTGTCCCATCCCAGGCCTCTCCCTTCTGAAAACTTGCTCCTCTTGCATCTTGCATGTTCACAACAAAATCTGGCATTTTTGAGTTGGTGGGGCCGGAAACTCCGGTCCTTTGGGCCGGAATATCCGGTCTGACTGAAGTTTCCGCCCTAAACCCGGAAACTCTGGCTTAGGCCGGAGACTCCGGTGTTTAGGCCGGAAACTCCGGTCTGGGCAGTTTCGCAGGGGTCCAAAAGGGGATCGGGGTGGGAGTTGACTTCACAACTCCCACACACCCCCGACCCCCAACCTCTCCCCTGCAGCCGCCGCCGCCTCGAAGTGCCTCCGGCTGCTCCCCGCCGCCGGAATCCGCCGTGCCTCCGGCCTACTCCTCCTCACCAACGCGGGGACCTTCCTCTCCTTCGTTTGGGCTGCACCATGGACAAAAAGGGTACCTCCTCTCTCTCCTTAGGTTTTTCACCTCGATCTAAGTTTGGAGAGTAGTTCCCCTAGTTTTTCATGGTGTAGAATCTTCTAGATGGCAAGGTGTATCCTAGATTTAACCCTAGAACTCTCAGCACAAAGTTTCTTGAACTAAATCGAGGTTCCCCATCTCAGGGCCGGAGACTCCGGTCTTCCAGGCCGGAAACTCCGGTCAGGGCCGGAATCTCCGCCCCCTGAGGCCGGAAACTCCGGTGTAGATCAGACACTTTGTGCCCAGAATTCTTTGGTTACTTCTTCTTTTGGTTCCTGGACATGCAAGCTTATCCCCATGCTTTTCTCCTATTCTGTTATTTCACAGGTGGGCAGAGGACAAAGGCTTCCATGAAACATCCTGAAAAATCACCAAGAAAAGTCATCCGTGCTCAAACAAGGGACAAGCTTCTTTTTGACAGCAGTGCTGGCCGTCTGAGACAGCAGGTACCATAGATGAAGAAGCCACAAGACATGCTGCCCTAGGTGGTTTTGATAATGAAGAAGAGGCCGAGAGAGCTCATTTTGACTCCTTGACCACTGTTTTGGGCATGGGGAAGCTCGAGTTTCGTCGGATGAGATCTCAGCAGTTCTATGACTTGCCATCCAACACCGATGATCCTAGGTTTCCAAGGAGAGAGCAGCAGCTGATCATGAATGAGATTTATGCCCGCATTGAGAAGCATATGGTGTGTGAGCAAAAAGTGTTGAGCCTTGAGAGCTTGGACAAGAAGCCTTATTTTCAAGAGGCCGTGTGGATTGCTCGGAAGCTTGGACTTGAGAGGCTCATCTCTCATGTTCATGAAGATTATGATATTCAGCTTGTGCATCAGTTCTTTGCCACAGTGGTGTTTGATAATGATGAAGATATCACCATGACTTGGATGACCGGTTCTCAAAAGTGCACCTCTAACTTTGTGGAGTTTGGAAGATGTTTGGGATACAAGTTCAAGGGTGCCACTACTTGTGTTGGGAAGAGGATGCATGTGGAAGGGGTAGCCTACAACAAACGCCGCTTGCGCCCTTTATATTCAGTTGCAAAATCCGTTGGCACCAATCAAGACCTCCTCCCCACCTTCAACATTTTCCTTCGCATGGTTCGGCTCAATCTTGCTCCTCAAGCCGGAAATGTGGATGCCATTCGAGGAGGGCTTGTCAATCTCTTATACCATGCTTACAAGGTGCTCCAAGCCGGTCCGGATTGTGAAGGCCAAGAAGTTGATGTCATGGATTTCATCAAGTGTGAATTGCTTTGGGCCATTTTTGAGCACAAGAACCCTCTCTATGCACCTTATGTGATGAAGCTCATCCTCTCCAAGGTCTCCAACATCGATACCTCTCGCCTCACCAAGCATGCCAAGGGGACTCTCCACCAACTTAGCAAGCACACCAAGCAACCGTCTTCCTCTCGTGCACCTCCTCCGCAATCTAGTAGTGAGGAAGCGGAGACCGAGGCCCCAATGCCTAGAAGGAGAAGCAAGAATGCCGACCCTCCCTCCTATCTTCAAGGAAGGGCTCAAGTGAACTCGGAAGTGAGTAAACTCTCTTGGTGGAAGAGAAAGTTGCTTTGCATGGATGTTGCACTTCACAAGGAGAACCATGCCTCATATGTGAGAGAGAAGCATATCATTGACAACCAACAAATCATGATCAAGGAGTTGCGCAAGCTCAACAATGGTAGTATCACTCCTCCTCCGGAAGAAGATGAAGATGGCAATCCTATTATCTCCTCCTCGTCGGCCGAGACTATTCCTCTTGAGAAATGGAACGAAGACGTCTTTCCTTGGTCGGATTATGCGGATGTGACTTCATTGCCCTCCTCTTCTCGCAACACCGGCAAGGCTCCCATGAACCTTTCCGATGAGGACTACAATCAAGAAGGGAAGGTGATGATGACATGGAAGAAAGCTCCGGGTGATCTCCATGGGTATCGTGTAGTTATGCTCTTTTCCCTTTTTGGCGTCTCGATGCCAAAGGGGGAGAAGTAGTTCTATTAGGTTCTCTCCGGGATTTGCATGGGTTGGACACAAGCATGTGCTTTTATCATTTTATTGCGCTTGTGTCCATTTTATGTTATTTGGAACTTATTTGCATCTTGTGTTGTGAACTATGTGAGTGTAAGACATTGGATTTCTATTATGTATGGTTGAACCTATATTATTGTGCTATGGTTATATGGATGTTTATCTACATTTATATGCACAAGGTATGGTTTTTATCTCTAGGCTCAACCTACTTTGTGATATGTCTTGTTTGTGCTTTGTATCGTTTACATATCATGTCACCTTTTGTGGAACTTGTTTCTCTATATGTGTGCATTTGCATTCCAAAGCAAATGAGTTATATGCACACATCTAGGGGGAGCTTTTCCTTTTGTTAAACATGATAGTATGGTGAACTATATTGCAAATCCGTGTGTTGTCATCTAACACCAAAAAGGGGGAGATTGAAAGGACATTTTGTGATCTCTTAGTTTTGTGTGTTAGTTAACAACACTTTGGATGTTTTAATCTGGTGCTAAGTGATGCAGGTTTTATTGTATACAACATATGCATCAACACCAAAAAGAGAAAAGAGTTTCTGGAGCATTTCAGGCCGGAGTTTCCGGCCTCCAAGGCCGGAGTTTCCGGTCCTTGGTCTTGTCCTCGAAGAAACAGCAAGCTGCTGATTTGCTGCTCAGCCCCTGGTGTGGGGCGGAGTTTCCGGCCCTCAGGACCGGAGTTTCCGCCCCTGGCCGAACATTCCGGCCCCAGGGCACCGGAGTCTTTGCCCAAGCCTCTGCTGCGAAGTTGCTGCTCAGCCCCTGGTGTGGGGCGGAGTTTCCGGCCCCCTAGGCCGGAGTTTCCGCCCCTGGCCAAACATTCCGGCCCCAGTGCACCGGAGTTTTGGCCCGAGTCTCAGCTGTGAAGAAGTTGCTCAGCTCCTGGTGTGGGGCGGAGTTTCCGGCCCTGTAGGCCGGAGTTTCCGCCCCAGGCCGGAGTTTCCGGTCACTAGGACCGGAGTCTCCGGTGTGATTCTTTCTGCAACGGCTACTTTTCTGGGAGGGGTATATATACCCCTCCATCTACCTCCAGCCAGCTAGCTCGCCCAGAATACAAGATCCCCATTGTTGCAAGCTCAAGAATCACTAGATCTCCCAATCCCTCCACCCAAACTTGTTGATCTTTGGAGGATTGAAGGAGAAGACCCCGATCTACATCTTCACCGAGCCGTTTGTCATTTCCCCCTCATTCACTTGAGGGACCATTTGCTAGGGTTTCCACTAGGAAAACCTAGCCCCCTATTGTACTCACTTGATTGTCTTTGTGACAGATTGTAGCTGTTTGGGAGCCCCCAATCCTTTGTGGGTTGTGCCCCAAATCGTTGTTGTAAAGGCTCCGGACTCCGCCTCGAAGGTTTCCGATAGTTGAAGTGAACCAAACCTTTGTGGTGCGGTTCACCGGAGAAGAGGGTGAGGCCTTTGTGGCCGTTGAACCATTGTGTTGGTTCACACCTCTCCAACGAGACGTACTCCCCTAAAAAGGAGGAACTCGGGATTACATCCGTGTCTCCGCGTGCTTTGACTTCGGTTACCTCTATCCTTGTTTACCGCCTTATTATATCGTGCTTAGTTGCTAGCTTGTCATATAGGTAAATTCACCGTAGTTGCATATCTAGAGAATTTACCTTTTGTGTCAAGCCTAAATTGAAAAAGACTAAAATTGGAGTAGCACCTATTCACCCCCCCCCTCTAGGTGTCATACCGATCCTTTCAAATGCTCGTGTTGGACACAACTGGATGTTTCCTGTTGCCATTGGAATGTTTCAGTCAGAGGCATCATGGACATGGTTCATGATGCAGTTGAAAAGAGCCCTAGGGTCAGTATCACCTTTGGCCATCCACACAGATGCATGTAAAGGGCTAGAAAATGCGGTGAAGTTTGTTTTCCCTCATGCTGAGCAGAGGGAGTGCTTTGGCCATATGTGGATGAATCTGATAAAAAAATTCAGAGGAGAAGAATTTGGGCGCATGTGGCCGGCAGCAAGAGCTTACACCTCACAGACACATTCCTATCACCTTGGTAAGATAATGGCAGCATGTAGTGAGAATGATTTTGCTTCATGGTTGAACACCTACCATTCTCTGTTATGGTATAGGTCAGGTTTTAATACTGCAATCAAGTGCGATCATATCAACAACAACTTGGCAGAAAGTTTCAACAACAGGGTGAAGGAGTTGAAAGACTTGCATGTGCATGACATGGTGGGCCAAATCAGGATCATGATCATGCGCTTGTGGGAATTGAGAAGAAGAATTGGTGATATTTTGGAAGGGGATAAGCTTCCGGTAGTGGTACAACAAGTGGTCAACAGGAGCAGAAAGCTTTAACATCTATCTGTTGAGAAATCATCATTGAGGGGTGCTGAAGTTAGAGATACAAGGAGTGGCAAGAGGCATGTTGTTGACACTGATTTGCATGAA
This sequence comes from Poa pratensis, assembly GCA_947311845.1. Lineage (NCBI taxonomy): Eukaryota > Viridiplantae > Streptophyta > Magnoliopsida > Poales > Poaceae > Poa > Poa pratensis. The sequence goes on along the minus strand of CAMZMU010000069.1, from coordinate 33,969,566 downwards.
TGCACCTGCCTAGAGTGGCAACACACTGGGAAACCATGTGAGCATGCCATAATTTTTTGGCATCTAAACCCAATTTAAATATGCACCCATATTTGCATGATTATTACTCGGTGCAAAGATTCAAGGCTGCATATGCAACTCCAATTCCAGCACTGACAGACCAATCGCAGTGGCCTGAGGTGGAAATTGAATTTTCTTTGTGTCCACCCCTCACTAAAAGGAAGGCTGGGAGGCCCAAACATAGCAGATTCAAAGCTTGGTTTGAGAAAGGTGGGAGTAGTAAGAAAAAGAAAAAAGATAACGATGGAAAGCCAAAAAGGCCTAAAAAAGGTAACAAAAACAGATGCAAGTTGTGTGAGGAACTTGGGCATATAATTGGTTCCACACAATGCCGTTACACTCCGGAAAGGCTAAAGTATGTTAATTTTGTTGTTTGTGTGTTGTTTTTTATTTTGCTGCTTTTTTCAGTCTAACCAAGTGATATGATTTATTTTTCAGAAGGAAGCGTGCAGAAAAAGGCCCACCTCTTGTTGTTGAACAATTCTGGCCACAGAAAAAAGCAAGACTCAGTGGCAGTAGAAAGAAGAGAAGTTTTAGTTCACAAAGTGAATTTGTTCTTGATGCACGGGAGCAAACTGAACCTGTTCTGGACCTTGCCGTGCAAGCTGAACCTGTCTTGGGCCTTGCTGTGCAAGCTGAACCTGTCCTGGACCTGGCTGTGGTGCAAACTAAACCAGATGTTGCTGATGTTGTCCAAAATGAACCTCTTGGCCGTGCTGTGGGTAGGCCTAGTGGTTTTGGTAAGAAAAGAAGGAGTATCAACAAGTTGCTTGATGTACAAGTTGAGAAGGAGAAGAAACCGAGTGGTGCCCGTGGTAAGAAGAGGCAAAATAAATAGAATGATGTTGTACTAAACTTGATTTGTTGTACTAAACTTGATTTGTTGTATTTGTTGTAATAACTATGAATGGTGTTGTTGTAATAATTTGCCACTTAGTCATTTGAATTCAAATTTGAACCAAAATTCAAACTTTTATGCCACTTGTGTTATGCTAAGCTTGGATATTGCAATGATTTCAAACTATTATGCACTTTGTTTGATCTAAATGGTCATCAGTCCGAGGTCTTTTGCTAACTCCTGAAAAATGTGTTTCAAATGAGCTCCAAAGGTAGGGTAAACGGCCCCATTTCTAAGCAAGTTTTTTTCCACCTTGTCTAAATGAGCCAAATAAATTTCCTAGACATATATTCTACCTATAAAGTGTCACTCCCAAGCTTGGATTTTCAATTTCATGTTTCAAACTTGTTTAAATGTTGGGTTTGACCAAATTTGAAATAAGCATAAAATATTCACAAAACATCAAAAAAATAAAAAAACCAGTGCACATGTTCTTAGTTTGTCATGTACTAACAACTTCAATTGATAAACAAGGTCTAGATATAATTAAACAAAATATGCTTCAATGTGGCGTGAAATCTCAAATCTCAAACTGTGAACTCTCATATGTGAAGAGAGGTGGTTTGGGATTTGCAACATGAAATTTTCAAAAAACTCACAGAAGCTTCATTTTGGTGTGACTAAGAAGTATCCAAGCTTGGATTTTCAATTTCATGTTTCAAACTTGTTTAAATGTTGGTCAATCTTTCAACCCACCTACTCTCTCCTTTGAAATCCATACTACTCTGTACAACATTTCACATTTGAGTGAAAGGAATTTTCGTGCAAATGTATGTACACCATCTTTATATTTTTTTCTCGTTACTATATGACATAAGAAGACTATGTGCGCAGGTTTCTTAAGTTTTTGATTTTTTTAATTAATTATGCTCATTTGAAAGTGTTCGAGGTCTCTCACTTGATTTTAGGATTTTTCGTAAAAAATGCATATAAACCATATTTATATTTTTTTCTAGTTACTATAGTACATTACAAAACCATGAGTGCAGGTTTCTTCATTTTTTGATTTTTTTTGAATTAGTTATGCTTAACCCTAGTTTAGTCAACCCTCACAAAACCCCGTTGACCGAGGCGAAACCCCGCATAACCCCGCTAACCCTAGCTCGTATGTTTGGCCGTTGGATAAGCCCTACGTTGGCCGTCCGATCAAGCCTTCTTGAAGGAAACCCGCAGACTCCCGCGTTTTGGCCGTTGGCCGTTGGATCGACGCCTTCTAGAAGGAATCTAGCACAGACGGTTGCGATCGGCTGAGCCATGGCGATCCACGAGACTCACGTTCTGCACTCTGATTGGCTAGCCTATTTTCTAATGTTTTCTTTTTTCCAACATGCATAGGGTTCGGGGGTGGGCAGTTGGGGAATGGATTGGTTGACTATGTGAGCACGAATTTGAGTCCTGGCTCGTGGTGCCCACCGTATATTGGGTCCACATGTCATTCGCACAGTCTAGCCTTTCAATGCATGGTGTCCGTTGTGCTACGCGCCCATCTAGCCTCTCCATGCATGCATGACCTAGTGGCAGCGATTCAGATTGCATGCCTCCTTCCACGTCGCATCGTAGCAATTTCGGCCGCCGATTCAGACGCACGATGCCACTGAGCCCGCCGTCGCACCGCAGCAATTAAACGCGTCAGACTTTGATTCAGACTAAAAAACCGAGCTCTTTTCAGACTTTGACCCGTCGCACCGCAGCAATTATACACGGGAGAGTAATCGCACGCCGATACACATGCCAACCCTCTTCTCTCTGCCCATTTATACATCTCTCTTCCTCTCCACACAAGCCACAGCCAGATCCATCTCCTGGGCCGGCCGAAATTTGTTCACATTCAAAAATTATTCAAAGTTAAAGATATTCAGATTTGGAAAATGCTCAAATTTGAAATTTGTTCACATTCAAAAACTGTACAGCATTTTTTGAAATCGAAAAGAGTGAAAAAAAAGTGAAAAAGAAAAACAGAAAGAAAACAAAAATAGAAAAGAAAAAAAAAGAAAAAAAGAAGGAAAACAGGAAAAAGTAATAACGAAATTGAGAACCAAACAAACCTGGGCCGGCCCAGCAGCGCGGCACTTCAGGACGCGCCACCTGCGGGCGATATATAGGAAATTACAGGATTTGCCATGTCCCACGGGTCAAGCTATCGGATTATTGCCGCGCCATGTCCTACTAATCGGTTGCTTTGGTTGTCCGCATATTTTTTGACAAATCTGGCCTTTTAAGCAACTAAACATATATATGTCCTCTTGTCAAAACTATTTTAAAATATGGCCTCTTCAAGTCGGCGCCAAAGAGGACGGAGCCGAACTTGTTCAGTTCGGCGTCATCCAGAAAGTCTCATATTTTTTTAAGATTTAGAATTTTTTAAACAGGGGGTCCGCGTTAAAGAGAATGGAGTCGACATGTACAAGGTCGGCGTCATCCTCTCTGGAGCCGACCTCAGGGACATATTTGAAAATATTTTGAAGAGCGGGTAGAACTGAGATTAGTTTCGTCAGAGGCCATATTTAGAAGAAAAAAATACGCTGTCCGCACCCATGGTTCGGCCCCCTACAGTAGAGTCTAGCAGGGGGAAATCACTAGAAAAAGGGTTCCCTTTGCGAAACGAACTGATAGGGCAAATGTGTCCGATCTTTCGATGAGATGAAGATACGTCGATTCTGGTGGAGGTCGACCTTGGCGATCCGACTACTACGCTCACGTACGCAGCGCCAATGCAATCGCTAAACCAATCTCCCGAGGTTACCAATCCTGCAGAAGCACGATCAGCCTGACCAATAGGTCTAGTTCTACCTGTGATCGAAGAGCAAGTAAGAACCAATAATGCAATCAAGAATTGCGGATATAAGATGAACTTTATTGAAAAGGTGGGATTCCGTAGCGGTCTTAATCTGGTCGTTGGACACAAATCGAGATCACGAAGATGCAGCGAAATGCTAGGCAGTCTTTTAGCTAAACAAAATATGAGTCTAAACGAAACCCTAGACGAGGTATATAAGGAGGAAAGGAGGGGGTTTTCGGCCAGCCTTGGGAGTTGGCCGAATCCTTCCCTAGATGGACTTTCCTTCCCTAATACGGACTCTAAAAATGCACTAAAACTTATGGTCCGAAATTACATGGGCCCTGGCCCATTAATAAAGGTGACGCAACACCATATGTAACTATGAACGAAAATATGAAGTGTAGACTTGATTATTTCGCCTAGCCTCCATTGGTGGCATCATCATCTCCAACGCGTCCACTCCAGTTGTGATCTCCATCCACGTACATGCTCCATAGCTTGTCCTTCTCATCCATGCTTGGTCCATCATTCCTAAGAGAGACAAATACATCTACTTTAGGCAGCATCATATTCTCATGTACATTAGGAGTAGCTCGTAGAAACGAAAGTACCTGCTGTTGGAGTTGACGGGCACGAGCTCGATTTAACGGTCCTTGCATTTGAGGAGGTGTATTTGTCGTGGTTGCATCTATAGTAGGTATGTCCTCATCATCCTCCCCTTCTTGAATTGAAGTCGTCCTCGACGCCATTTCATCATTCTCTCCCAAGTATGGCTTCAAATCTGCAATGTTAAATGCGGGACTAACCCCAAACTCTACAGGCAGCTCAAGTTTATATGCATTATCATTTATTTTTCTAACACCTTAAAAGGACCATCAGCTCGTGGCATTAATTTAGACTTGCGCAAATCAGGAAAACGGTCCTTGCGCAAATGCAACCAAACAAGATCTCCAGGTGCAAACACAATATGTTTTCTTCCTTTGTCCCCATACATTTTATTTAGCATTCATGCGTTCAATGTTCTCTTTAGTAGTTTCATGCAACTTTAAAATCAATTCAGCACGATGTGTAGCATCAAAATTATTTTACACCGTAGATGGAAGAGGCAATAAATCAATAGGTGCACGAGGAACAAAACCATACACAATCTCAAAAGGGCACAACTTAGTGGTAGAATGCATAGAACGATTATAAGCAAATTCAATATGAGGCAAACAATCTTCCCACTTTTTCAAATTCTATTTTAACACAACCCTTAACATAGTAGACAGAGTTCTATTCACTACTTCAGTTTGTCCATCAGTTTGGGGGTGACATGTAGTACTGAATAATAATTTCGTCCCCAACTTAGCCCATAAACATCTCCAAAAATGGCTAAGAAACTTAGTATCACGATCAGAAACAATAGTATTTGGCACACCATGCAAACGAATAATTTCACGAAAGAATAAAGCAGCAACATGGGCAGCATCATCACTCTTGTGACAGGAATAAAATGTGCCATCTTAGAAAATCTATCCACGACAACAAAAATGTTGTCCCTCCCCTTCTGAGTACGAGGCAATCCCAAAACAAAGTCCATAGAAATATCCTCCCAAGGTATACTAGGAACAGGAAGAGGCATATATAAACCATGTGGATTAAGGCGGGACTTAGCTTTTTGACATGTAGTGCAGCGAGCAATAAACCTCTCAACATCCCGACGCATGCGTGGCCAAAAGAAGTGTGCAGCAAGCACGTCCTCTGTCTTCTTGACGCCAAAATGGCCCATTAATCCTCCTCCATGCGCCTCCTGCAACAACAAAAGACGAACGGAGCTATCTGGGATGCATAGCTTGTTAGCACGGAACACAAATCCATCATTGATGATGAATTTGTTCCTTGTTCTTCCTTCCTTACAATGCTGCAACACATCTTTAAACTCAACATCATGCACATATTGTTCTTTTATGGTTTCCAATCCAAATATTTTGAAATCAAGCTGAGAAAGCATGGTATATCGACGTGACAAAGCATCAGCAATAATATTGTCTTTACCCTTTTTGTGTTTAATGACATAAGGAAAAGACTCAATAAACTCAACCCACTTAGCATGTCTACGATTCAGTTTAGCTTGACTACGAATATGCTTCAAAGATTCATGATCAGAATGTATAACAAATTCTCGGGGCCACAAATAATGTTGCCAAGTCTCTAAAGTCCGAACAAGAGCATATAATTCCTTATCATAAGTAGAATAATTCAGACTAGCCCCACTCAGTTTTTCACTAAAATATGCAACAGGTTTACCATCTTGTAACAACACACCTCCCAACCCAATTCCACTAGCATCACACTCTAGTTCAAAAGTCTTATTAAAATCAGGAAGTTGAAGTAATGGAGCATGTGTTAACTTATCTTTCAATGTCATAAAAGCATCCTGTTGTGCATCGCCCCAAACAAAGGGCACGTCCTTCTTTGTCAGCTCATTCAGTGCTGCTGCAATAGAACTAAAATCTTTGACAAAACGCCGATAGAACCCAGCAAGGCCAAGGAAGCTCCTCAGTTGGGTGACCGTAAGAGGAGTTGGCCAACTCAAAATAGCCTCAATCTTTGCGGGATCCACTTCAATGCCCTGCGCTGTGACAACATAACCAAGAAACGCGACTCGATCGGTGCAAAAGGTGCACTTCTCAAGATTACCAAATAAACGTGCAGCACGCAAAGCATCAAAAAACACGCAAATGATTGACATGATCCTCTAAAGATTTGCTATATATCAAGATATCATCAAAATAGACCACCACAAAATGTCCAATAAAAGCACGTAAAACTTCATTCATCAATCTCATGAAAGTACTAGGAGCATTAGTTAAACCAAAAGGCATTACTAACCACTCATAGAGGCCAAATTTAGTTTTAAATGTTGTTTTCCATTCATCTCCTAATTGCATACGAATTTGGTGGTAACCACTACGCAAATCAACTTTAGAAAATATGGTAGAACCACTCAGCTCATCAAGCATATCATCCAAACGTGGTATAGGGTGTCGATTGTAATATTGTTTATAGCCCTACAATCAGTGCACATTCTAGATGATCCATCTTTCTTAGGTACCAATAAAATTGGAACAGCACAGGACTAAGAGACTCACGAATATAACCTTTATCGAGTAGTTCTGAATTTGTCGTTCAATCTCTTTAGTCTCCTCAGGATTGGTGCGGTATGCCACGCGGTTAGGAAGTGAAGCTCCAGGAATCAAATCAATTTGATGTTCTATTCCGCGAATGGGTGGCAGCCCCGGTGGCATCTCTTGGGGAAAACGTCCTTAAACTCCTGCAAAACGTTAGCAACGACAGGGGCAAAGAAGGAGGCATATCCTCAAATGAAAACAAAACTTCTTTGCAAACAATTGCATAACACACGGAAGTAGTAACATCCAACTCAGAAATATCAGTTTTGGTAGCAAGTAAAGATGGATGTTTCAAACGAATTTCATTGGAAAGTGAGGAACCAGATTTATGATTTTTCGGAGGTGGCATGACGTCTTAGCAACAATCTGATTCTCACTCATATTTTTCTGCTCAGTTTTGCTCTACTAGCTCTAGCAAGATCATCTTCAAAATCAAAATTTGTTCAGGAGTCATAGGTTTAAGACCAATTTTCTTTCCATTGTGCATAAGAGTATACTGATTAGTTTTACCAATATGAACAGATTCTTTATCAAATTGCCATGGTCTACCAAGTAACAACGAACAAGCTTGCATGGGAACAGAATACGTGCCAATGGAAAAATGCACTCTCGCTGTACGAGTTACCTTAAGTCTACCTGTGGTGTCGAACCATTGTATGTGGTATGGATGGTGATGTTGTCGTGTGGTTATAGAGAGCTTTTCCACCATGTCAATGCTTACCAAATTGTTACAACTCCCACCATCAATGATGATCCGAATAGCACGATCCTTGACAACACCACGGGTCTGGAACAAATTATGGCGTTGATCATGCTCAGCTTGACTTAGTTGCACACTCAAAGCGCGTTGTGCAACCAAGCTCTTGTAGGAATCCGCAGCTCGGTGGCCATAAACTCCACGTCTTGCTCAGGATGGCCATCGTCCCCTTGCTGTGCAGAAAGAAGAGCAAGTGTTTCCTCATCATAATCACTAGCAGAATCATACTCACCATCTTCCCACACGATCATGACGCGCTGAGTTCTGCACTCGCGCTCAATATGACCATAACCCCAGCATTTGCGACACTGAATGTCCCGCGTCCTGCCCGTGGATCCCGTGGAAGACGCCGAACTCCGAGGAGGAACAGTAGATGTCGATGGCGGACTCGGTACCGGTGTGCGGGAGTACGGCGTGGTGGACTTGGGGCCGGAAGAAGGTGGTGCAGCACCGCGGGCGCGTCGTATCCGGTTGGCGAGGCGCCCATGAAGATGAAGATGTACGACCTGCAGAAAAATTAGTGCGTGGCTGCTCCCTATCCTGCACTTCACGTTCAGCTTTGCAAGCAAGATGAAACAAACGAGTGATAGAATTGTACTCCTTATATTCTAAAATTGTTTGAATTGGTTTATTCAGCCCCCCCCCCCCAAATCTTGCAAACATAGCTTCATTTTCCTCAACAATACCACAACGAATTAAACCAGTTTGCAATTCTTGATAATATTCTTCTACTGATTTTCTACCTTGTTGCAAACGTGTCAGTTTTTGAAGCATTTCACGCTGATAATAAGGAGGTACAAAACGAGTACGCATAGCAGCTTTTAAAACAACCCAAGTAGTAGGAATATTATCATGATACAGGCGACAATGTTCAGACCACCAAACTGAAGCAAAACCTGTAAACTCACAAGTGGCAGCACAAACACGTCTATCCTCAGGGTAATTTAAACATGCAAAACGTTGTTCTACCTCTAATTCCCAGGTAAGATAAGCATCAGGATTATATCGACCCTCAAAAGGTGGAATTGTTAATTTGAGATTAGCGACATGTTCGACATGTTCTTCATCACGCACCTGAGGTTGCTGCTGCAAGTTGTTCTTAGGGTGTTGGTGTGGACGACCCCGCGGTTGTTGATGATTGTACCTCTGTTTCATAGCCGTCCAAGTTAGCGTCGTCGCCAGGGGCGGCTGCAGACGCCGCTGAAGCTCCTCCGGCTCCTCAAGGCGAACCCGACCGGCACGAGAAACAGTGTTTTCGGGCACGTGAAACAGCTCAGGTATGCGCGTCTGTAGCTTCTCCAGCAAGCGATCAAACTTGCCAGTCAGATTAGTCAAGGAGGTGTTGACGCCGTCAAATTTGGTGTTGAAAGTGCTCTCGAGACCATCGAGACGGTCCATGGCGCTGCCAACCCGTGTCTCGATGTCCAGAGAATGGTTGGACACCATCTTCTCGAAGTGCTTGTATAGCTCCTTGTTCGTCATCTTGTTCATCTCGTCGCCTGACATGGTTAGTAGAGACAGGAGACAAAACACAAATATATGTTCCTAGACTACAAATATGGTGGAAAATCACGCAAACCGTGAAGCAATATACAAAGCCCTTACAAATTCCTTACCACGCAGGAGAGCGGCACGGCAGCCGCGAGGACAAGCACCTCAAAGATTGGCAAAGCGATTACCAGGGAAGGCACAATGCATGTAGTAGAAATCTGTGGAGCTGTAGGAGGCTTTATGGTAGCAAGGATTAGCAATAATCAAATCAGGAATGCAAGTTGAATAAACGCTCAAAGACGGTACTGTGATGGTCCTAGGCTAGACCGTACTAGAGACGCGAGCCTATAGCACCGACAAAGTCAAGGCGCGGCAACAACAAGCACAAATGGAGAGCTCAAAAGCAAGATATAAGTGAAGATCACAGAAATTTCCGAACTTTTTTCACAAAAGTGGCAAAAAACTCAACCTTCCCGGCCTCTTTTGGCAATTCTTAGCGTTCCGGAAGGCGATCAACTGCATAGTTGTTGGGGTTGGACATATTTTTTCTGCTGAAAATTTAGATAGGTCGCACGTCGAAAACGGAATTCGTATGCGGTCAAAGTTTAGGCAGAAAAACTGCCCAATTCGGACTAAAATCGGACTGGACTAGTAGAAATCAGGGTCAACCCGACTTGGATGCGGATTTGACTTTTTTTTGCTCTTTTTTTTAATAAGTCTAAACCGAAACAAATATGAACCCTAAACAGATGGGGGTGACGGCGGTAGAGATGGTTGTGGTGGCGGTGGTAGAGATGGTGGTGGTGGGTATGTAGATGGTGGCGGTGATATGTATGGCGGCGGAAGGCTGGTGGATGGTGGCGAGGTGCGAGTCGGTGGCGGCGAGACAACTATGCAAAGAACTCGAAACTCTAAAGGAACTAGACGCTAAGACCAGCAACTCGACACGACGATGCAGACGAAAATTCAACAATGCAATGCACTGAAAAGAAAATGCGAAAGGCCCGGACGGGTTGTAGGACGGGATGATCTAACCCTAACTGTATTTTTGGCTTTTTCGTGGACTGTAGGTATGAAGATGCAATCTAAACTAGTAAAACAGTAAATCTCACCGAGCAACCTGAAATCTGATACCACTTGATAGGGCAAAGGTGTCCGATCTTTCGATGAGATGAAGATACGTCGATTCTGGTGGAGGTCGGCCTTGGCGATCCGACTACTACGCACACGTACGCAGCGCCAATGCAATCGCTAAACCAATCTCCCGAGGTTACCAATCCTGCAGAAGCACGATCAGCCTGACCAATAGGTCTAGTTCTACCTGCGATCGAGGAGCAAGTAAGAACCAATAATGCAATCAAGAATTGCGGATATAAGATGAATTTTATTGAAAAGGTGGGATTCCGTAGCGGTCTTAATCTGGTCGTTGGGCACAAATCGAGATCACGAAGATACAGTGAAAAGCTAGGCAGTCTTTTAGCTAAACAAAATCCGAGTCTAAACGAAACCCTAGACGAGGTATATAAGGAGGAAAGGAGGTGGTTTTCGGCCAGCCTTGAGAGTTGGCCGAATCCTTCCCTAGATGGACTTTCCTTCCCTAATACGGACTCTAAAAATGCATTAAAACTTCTGGTCCGAAATTACATGGGACCTGGCCCATTAATAAAGGTGACGCAGCACCATATGTAACTATGAACGAAAATATGAAGTGTAGACTTGATTATTTTGCCTAGCCTCCATTGGTGGCATCATCATCTGCAACGCGTCCACTCCGGCTGTGATCTTCATCCATGTACATGCTCCATAGCTTGTCCTTCTCATCCATGCTTGGTCCATCATTCCTAAGAGAGACAAATACATCTACTTTAGGCAGCATCATATTCTCATGTACATTAGGAGTAGCTCGTAGAAACGAAAGTACCTGCTGTTGGAGTTGACGGGCACGAGCTCGAGTTAACGGTCCATGCATTTGAGGAGGAGTATTTGTCGTGGTTGCATCTATAGTAGGTATGTCCTCATCAGGAACCCAGCGGAACATCTCGTGCTGACAAGTGTCGCCTTCTCATTCGTGCGGTATCAACAGTTGCATGCATATTCGCCAAGTGTCATTACCAGATTGAAAGTGGAGAGCAGGAGAGAGAAAGGGACACGGGAGGTGGGAGAGCAGTTTTTGCCTTTTATTTTTCAAAACCGAAACTTCAAAACGAAATATCTTGATAACCGTTTATCAAAATTACGAACCGTTTCCACTTTTGAGCTCCTCGCGTCGAGATATTCAAAACTAGATCCCATGTTAATAGGTTTCGACGAACTTTTTATTTATACTTCCGGTCATGTATAGTTATACAACCTGTGTCTATGTAGTTGTACAACCTGTGTCTGTACAAACTGTGTTTTCGTAGTTATACAACATGTGTCTGTCTAGTTGTACGACCTGTGTCTGTACAAACTGTGTTTGCGTAGTTGTACAACATGTGTCTGTATAGTTGTACAACCTGTGTCTGTACAACCTGCTAGTTGTACAATCTGTGTCTGTTTAGTTGTACAACCTGTGTCTGTACAATCTGTGTCTGTCTAGTTGTACAACATGTGTTATGTAGCATTCAGTATCAGCATGTGTACATTCAGTAGCATCACATGTGTACATCCAGTAGCAGTCTGGTTGTACATTCAATAGCATTATGTACATCCGGTAGAAACGTGAGTGTACATTTAGTTATAACATGGTTGTACATCTATCAGTAGCAGCATGTACATCTAGTAACAACATAGATGTACATTGTTATTTTATAGGCGTAGGTTATACTACTGTTGTATGTAGGTGTACACTGTTTCGTACATAGTTCATCCATTTTTTTCCTTTTGTCTCGCGTACTATTTTTTCCAGTACTATGAGCAGCAAAAGCTAACAACCTGATCATTCGCGGGGGCTTCGTACCAGTCGACTGAGTCGACCGCGCGGCCGATTGATGTACAGCACGCGAGAGGCTAACGTACGTGGACGGACGTACACAGGGGCATCAGCGCGTGGGCAGCTGGATGTACGTGTGATAGGCTTCGCTCGTCTCGTGAAGCACGTGGGTTGGCTTGAGGGAGAGACGTACGTGGATTGATTTCCTAGGAGCGATCGCTCTCCGGTCGCCACGCATCGAGCGGGAAGTTGCATCTGCGCCGTACGCTTACCTTCGCGAAGGGAAGCCTTTCCCTAGCGATACCCCCTAGCAAGGGCTATGCCTAGCCTTTAAATCCAAGTACGTGAACGGCCCAATAACAAACCGATTAACCTACAAATCCATCGATGTCCTCTCAAAAAAAATCCATCGATGCCTGCGTACACTTCCACCGTTTGATCCATCCACGAATTGTATGTACGGCTGTACTTCTTGCCATCCATCTCCACTCAATGTCAATGGATTGCCAACCTGCCGCCGTAGTCCATCGCCGCCACGCTAGGGTGTCAAGTCCCGGATGGGATCGACATGACAATGCTTGAACGAATCGCAACAAAACAGATAGAGATCGGGGAGAAATTGCCTCACTTTCAGCTACCCTGACTTAGGGCTCGAGTATAGAGTATAATCTAGGTATATTTGCTACAACACTTGATAGACTTCGAATGGAGAAGATGCTAGGCGCAGCTGGACTTTAGTACAGCTAGAGCACGGGAAAAGAAACAGTAAAAGGATACTTGAGTGAATCGATCGTAGCCGTCGGAGTGAAGCGATGATGGCCGTCCGATAACTGAATCTCTTCATTGTAGCTTGTTCAGTCAGAGACCTGACAATGCCTCCACTGAAAAGCCTGCTTGCCCTCAAGCAGGAGAAGAAGAATGCATCCAAGCATCGACAGTAGTCCGGAAGAATGATGGAAAAACTCGCTTGATGAAGTCAGCATCTTCCCAAGAGGATTCTTCTGGAGATAGATTTTCCCACTGAATCAACCACTGTACCACTGCCTCATTGTTGCGAGGAATCTGACGCACTTGCAAAACCAAAGATGGTTCAGTGTGAATTTGCCCCTGTTCATTGACTAGAGGAAGATCTGGGCTTGGGATCACATTTGGTCTGACATGCTTCTTCAATTGACTTACGTGGAAAATAGGGTGGATCTTGACACCATCCGGCAAGAGTAACCTGTATGCTCTATTTCCCACTTTGCTGAGCACACGAAAAGGTCCATAAAATTTACTGTGTAATTTTAGGGAGCCCCTCAGACCAAAAGCTTGCATTCGGTAGGGTTGCATTTTTAGGTACACCATGTCGCCAACCTCCAACTGCCTTTCACATCTATTTTTATCAGCGAATTTCTTCATTCTTGCAGTAGCTTGAGCCAAGTTTTCTTTCAATTGTGTCAGCATGGCCTGCTTAGCTTCTAGGAATTCTGTTGCTTCCAACTCCAGAGGGCCTGGCACTGCTAATTCACTAATTTGTGGAGGAGCAGAACCATACAGAGCTTGGAATGGTGTTATCTTCAAAGTTGTATGAAAAGAAGTATTGTACCGAAATTCGGCAAATGAAAGCCATTCTGCCCACTTCTTTGGCTCATTGAAAGTCATGCAACATAAGTACGACTCGAGGCACTGATTGACCCGTTCAGTTTGACCGTCAGATTGCGGATGATATGCTGAACTGAATCGGAGGTCTACTTGGAATGCTTCGAAGATTGCTTTCCAAAACCCACTGGTGAAAATGCGGTCTCTGTCAGATATGATCACCGTTGGTGGACCATGCAGTTTCATCACATTGTCAATGAATGCATCAGCTACTGATTGTACTGAGTAGGGATGTGCTAGGGGAATAAAATGAGAGTACTTTGTAAATTTATCCACCACTACTAGGATTACTTCTTTACCTTTTGATTTCGGTAAACCTTCCACAAAGTCAAGAGAGACATGCTGCCAAGCCATGTCTGGTGTGGGAAGAGGATCTAAGAGTCTAGGATACTTGCAATTTTCATGTTTTGATTGTTGACATATGGGACATTGAGAGACAAAGAGTTCAACAGCTGACTTCATACCTGGCCAATAGAACAGCTTCTTGACACGTTGGTATGTAGCTTTAATGCCGGAATGACCTCCAATGGCAGATTTGTGCAAGCCAGCTAAGAGTTTGTCTTGCAATTTCTTGTCTTGTCCCAACACTATCCTTTTTTGTATCTGAGAATTCCAGCTTGCATTGAGTAGTCAAAATTTTCTGGAGGAGGCGTGATTAAAAATTTCTGTACTAATGCTTGTGTTTGATCATCTGCTGAATAGTTGTTGATCACTTCATACACCCATGTCGGTGTAACTGCTGCTATTGCAAAAAATGAAGAGAATTTCCTGGAGAGAGCATCTGCGGCAGTGTTTTCTTTCCCTTTCTTGTACTCCACTGTTACATCAAACTCAAGTAACCTGGACATTAGTTTGTGCTGAATGCCCTCTGCAAGTCGTTGGTCTGTGATGAACTTTAGACTTTGGTGGTCTGTACGAATTATGAGTTTACTGTCTAGGAAATAATGCCTCCAGCGCTTTACAGCTTCCAAAACAGCGAGAGCCTCCTTTTCATAAGTGGAAAGACTGGAATTTCACTGTCCAAGAGCTGCACTGTAATATGCAATTGCTCGTCCCTCCTGCATCAGTACCGCACCCAGACCGCTTCCAGAGGCATCAGTCTCTAAGACAAAGGGAGCTTCAAAATTTGGAAGGGCAAGAACAGGGTTGTCATTAAAGCTTGTTTTAATCTTTGAAAAGCTTGATCATGGATAGGAAGCCAGATAAATGGAACCTTCTTCAATAAATCATATAAAGGTCTGCAGATCATGCCATAATGCTGGATGAAGCGTCTGTAGTACCCCGTAAATCCCAAGAAAGCCCTCAAGAGACTGATGTTTGTTGGTACTTTCCAATCAGCTACTGCTGCCAGTTTCTCGGGGTCAGTGGACACACCCTCACCCGAAATTACATGACCCAGATATTGAACTTGTTTAGTACCGAAAACACATTTACTCTTCTTGGCAAATAGTTTATTTGCTCTCAACAACTCGAGTGCCACTTTTAAGTGATGGCGACGTGTTGCCATATCTGGGCTATATACCAATATATCGTCAAAGAAGACGAGTATGAATTTGCGCAAGTACTTAGCAAATATTTCATTCATAAGTGCTTGAAAAGTTCTAGGAGCATTGGATAAGCCGAAAGGCATTACCAAATATTCATAATGTCCACTATAGGTCCTGAAAGCTGTCTTTGCTATATGTTCCGGGTTCATCCTTATTTGATGGTAGCCAGATTTTAAGTCCAGTTTGCTGAAAACCTTTGCACCATGCAGCTCATCCAGTAGGTCTTCTATGACTGGGATAGGAAATTTATTTTTGACAGTTAATGCATTGAGCTTCCTGTAATCAACACATAGCCTCCAAGAACCATCTCTTTTTCTGACAAGAATTGCGGGGGAAGCATAAGGACTTTGGCTAGGTCTTATGACTTTGTTTTTCAACAATTCTGCAATTTGAGCTTCCATCTCATCTTTTTGCTTGTGTGGAACTCGATATGGCCTGGACATTGGTGGTGTGGCACCAGCAACTAATGGTATTGAGTGATCACATTGTCTATTAGGAGGTAGTGCCTTGGGGTCTGTGAAAATATCCTTGTACTGGTCCAGTATTTCTTGTAATGCTGGCAAGATTTCCTCTGTTTCCTTTGCACTCGCACTAGGAATATTGAGCTGGAGCATATATGTTGTGGCACCATTTGCTAATAGTTTATGCATCTGCTCAGCTGTGATTTCAGTCAGCAATTTTTGAGAATTGCAGATAGGAATAGATATTGTTTCTTTACCATCCGTTTGTATCTTCAGCACTGCCGTTTGGAAATCCATTGTGAACGGACTGTGCTTCTCTAGCCAGTCACAACCCAAGATAATTTCATGGTCAGGTAAATGGAGTACTCTGAAAGTCTCCATGAACACATGTTTGGCAGTATGGAACTTGCATTCGTGAGCTATAGAATCTAAGATAAGCATACCACCACCAGCTACCTTCACATCCCGAGGTTCCGCTTGCTGCAGCGCACATCCACTTTTGAGAGCAAATTCCAAATTCATAAAAGAATTGCTACTGCCAGAATCAACTAAGGCTACTGCTTGTTTTCCATTAATGGTCACCAGGATTGTTGGAGTGGTTGAGGAGTGTTCTTCACCAATTGCTTGCAACAAAATTTGTGCGATATGTGCCTGAAGTTTAGGTGGTTCTTCTGGCTTTTCTTCCTCATCTTGTTGTTGCAACATTTGTTGTTCCAATTGTTCTTGGTCCAATGCTTGGGCTAGGAAATTTAACACAGGGATCGGTCTGCACTTATGACCAGTGCCCAATTAGGTTCACCGCACCTCCAACAATCTCCTTTAGCTCTAAGTTTTGTTCCCGTAGACTCAGGTACTGAATTCACCACTGGTGTGAATTTAGATGTTGGTTTGTAGCTATTTGAACTTGTGAATTTCTGAAATTGTGGCACAAAAGCCTTTCTCACTGGTTGGCATTGTTCTATTTCACGTGCTTGCCAATATGCTTCAGTAAGGGATTTTGGCCTAATAGGGCGCAATTGAGCTTTGATTGAGTCTCGCATACCATTAACATAGCAACGTATGAACCAATCTTCTTGAAGACCAGGATTCTCCTCTCCGACGTCAGCCATAAGTTCTTCAAAGATTTATGTATATTGTTTGATGGTGAGGTTGTTTTGTTTCACAGCGTTGAACTTCTCAGCTAGCTCATAGGTACTATGACTTGAAAACCGCTTGGTGACCTCCTCGGAAAACTGAGTCCATGACAGGTGCTGGCGGTGCAAGCCCGACCGTCGCAGCCATACATCAGCAGCTCCAATAAAATACAACTGAGCTAAATGGACCTTGTACTCCTCTGGTGCTGCAGCCATCTGAAAATATTTCTCACATTGTCTTATCCATCCCACTGGATTTTCGCCATCGAAACGAGGAAAGTCCATCCTCGGTCCTTTTGTGATTGACTTAAAGAACTGCATTCGCATTTCTTTTTCATAGTCCCTTGCATAGCCTTCCCACATTTGCTTCAACCGAGAGTTGTTTTTTCTGAGTATCATTGAAAACGGGGGTTGATTGCTGAGATAAGTTTTTCTCATGTGAATGGTTCATGTCTTTGTCAAAACCAGCAAATCCAGGCGGTGCGGATTTTCTGCCGGTATGGATTGGAGGAAGCTTTTGTTGAGTAAGCAATTCAATGTACTCTGTTCTCTCTTTTTCCATTTGTAATTTCTTCTTCAGTTCATCTGTCAGAGTCGCATGCTGTTGCTGAGCACGTTGGAAAGTTGGGGATTTCTGAAGTTCTCCTTCTGGCTTGTCAACCGTTGATTCAGGTTGTGGCTTGGTAGCAGAAAGGGAGTTGATAGCCTTGGCCATCGTTGTTAACTGAGCTTGAATGGTACCAACAGCTGAGTGCATGTCATGTACGACATCAGCCACTTCTGATTGCTTAACATTCATCAACTCCATGTCTTGTTTCATCTGAGCAATCTCCAAGCGAAGTTCATCAGTGTCTTTCCGATTCTCTTGCATCTCTTGTCGTAAGGCTCGAAGTTCTTGAGCATTGTCTCCTTCCGCGCCCGATTTGGATCCCCGGTGCGCCATCCTGATTCGATCTGAGAGAAAAGGAATTTTACACCGAAATCAATTCGGAAACCCGAATCTCCAGTCAAATCCTGCCGCCTTCTAGCCGTCCCGCCTCCAAAGCAGACGAATCGCTTGTATCGCAGGGATTTTACTACTCAAGGGGATGATCTCAAGTAACCTGGACAGGGAAACGATCTATGCCCGAATGGTGCCGCCGCCAAGCCGCCGCCGTCGACCGGTCTAAGATGACCACACCGCCGCCCGCGCCTCCGTTGACTCAACACCCCGTCGCCGCGATCTGAGGAAAAGGAAGGGGATTTTACTGGAGATCCAAACCCTACTTCTCCTCTAAATCGATTCGCCTCCAAGGATTTCTGGAATCTGATACCAATTGTCAGGTCCCGGATGGGATCGACATGACTATGCTTGAACGAATCGCAACAAAACAGATAGAGATCGGGGAGAAATTGCCTCACTTTCAGCTACCCCGACTTAGGGCTCGAGTATAGAGTATAATCTAGGTATATTTGCTACAGCACTTGATAGACTTCGAATGGAGAAGATGCCAGGCGCAGCTGGACTTTAGTACAGCTAGAGCACGGGAAAAGAAACAGTAAAAGGATACTTGAGTGAATCGATCGTAGCCGTCGGAGTGAAGCGACGATGGCCGTCCGATAACTGAATCTCTTCATTGTAGCTTGTTCAGTCAGAGACCTGACATAGGGCATAGGCGCATAGTCGGCACGCTCAGAAGCTTGAAGAAGTGCGGTTGACCAGGCTACCCCCCCCCCCCCCCCCCCCGGCCGATCCGCCAAACGTCTACAGCCAGGTTTGTCTTCAATTTCGTGGTATAGATCTGTTATGCGGCTAAGCCATATGGCATATATACTAATATTAGGAATGACTATTAGTACAAACTAGATGCCCCGTTGCGCCCCTGGCGCAGGTGCCAGAATCAAAACTGTAATGCAGCTTTAAGTTTTATATATTTTAAATATAGTGCTGTTTTTGTTTGAACCATTTTCCTGTAATTGCACACTACACCTATAAAACATAACAGATGCATGCTTGGCCTAATAATTAGGTGGGCGACGATGTCAGGCATTGTGGATAGGCGGACATGGAGAGTATTATAGAATGATTTGGAGGGGAGGATGACCACCATGAGCCATGTGTGAGATAATGGAGAGAGATGGGTGTTATATCGCTCGATTGGTGCATGGTCAATGTGATGATGGAAGGTGTGGACAAGTGAGGTTATTTTGTAGTCAGCTTGGTAGGTGTTTACGCGATGAGGATTGAAGTACGGTGGGGCTGACAAGGCGAAGAGCCGAGAGGAGCGATCACAACGGCGCGCCTTTGGCTCACTCCAGTGATTTTACTCGTCGTTGTTTAGTATATGGTTCTGGATGTAAGTTGTTTTACTCCAATCATTCTTTGTATCGCCTTGACAATTGATGAGAGATCATAAGCTTTCCCGAAAAAAAGGAAACCAACATAATGGCGATGGGGAGGTGGTTCGACGATTTTTACTAAGGGTTAAAAATCACGTTGTCAAATAGTTCAAGCAGAACTTGGTCAGATAGGGGCAGGAACGTTGAAGCATCAAGCATATGTATTTATATTCCATTTAAATTAAATGGGCTCTGTTCGTATCATACGTGGGCTTTCAATGCAGCCCGTTTCAAGTTTATGTTAGACCTACATCTGTCTTCTGGTCTTCACTTGGTCTGAAGAAAAATATCTTTATCAAGCAAGATCTTGTCGTCTGGTCGCCCAAGGAAGTCTCGAGGCACTCGCCGGCGGAGGAGCCCGGCGTCGCCGCCGTTCTTGTGGACTTCGTCGCGCATCTGGGTATATATTCATCCTTTTCGGGAATCCCCTTCCCTAAGTGTCGCTGTTGTACATCTATGTCGTGTGTTTAGATCCACCTCCGGCATCGATTCTAAGTCAACCTGAGTGGAGCCGTTTGTTGGAATAAGGCGACGATAATCCGTTTCAGTTCCAGCAAGAATTTTATTACGTGCAGATGAGTAGTTCGTAGCCATTAGCCATGTTATCCTATTTCAATGAATCTAAGAAAGCCGTATTATCTTTAACTGATTCTGTAAGTGCAGTAATCTTAAAGATGAACTCTAGTTTAGCTGCTCTAGACAGTATCCACATTGTCACTCATCTACCACTTTAATTATTTCACACCGTTACTTAAAATTGCGCGAAGTCATTCCTGTTTGTAAGAACAAAGTTGTATTCAATGTAGTTCAAATAAACATGTTCATAAGGTTAGGATGTGTTTATGCCTTTCACTGTAAACTTCTTTTGGTGAAAGATAAGTACTTACTATAACAATAATTTTAAAAATTACAGAAGTACTTACCTGATTCAGATCTTTCGGTGCTTTATTACTGGTAGCAACAAGTACAGTTCCTGTACTTAGCAGTCTGTCCAGAATACGAGACAGGGCTAGAACAGTAGATACATCAATAGTCTGCACATCTGTAGTTTAATAGCGCACTTAAAATCTCTAGGCTACAGAATTTATTGAATTTACAGTGAGTATATCCGTGTCGTATTTTCTATTTCATTACCAAAACGACAGCTGCTGCATATTAGTTGAAACCAAGATCTATTACTGAATAATTATCTGTATGTTTGGTTAATAAAGGACAGACGGGGTTGATAGGATGGATCCGTCAGATTTTGAGTTTTTCTCGATCATACTACAACCTTCCTCCAGCAAATTGGTACGGTGGTTCTTGTTTGATCTGTACTGTGGTATATGCAATTTCGTCGGTTTAATTGTTAACTTTTCTCGATCCTTGCTGCAGCGGCTGCCTGAAAAGTTTGCTAAGTGGCTAAAAGGACATGAACCTGGTGAAGTAAAGCTGCGTGAGGAGGGCGATTGCCGTCGCAGGTTGTGGGAAGTGGAGGTGGAGTTCGATGGACGTGGCCAAATGTATCTCGCTCGTGGCTGGGACCTGTTTGCTCAGCATTACAATATGCAAAAAGGCGATTTCATGGTCTTCAGCTATGACGGTGGTAACATGCTCACTGTGAAGTTATTTGACCCAACCATGTGCCGCAGGTACTTCCACCATGATAACGCCCTCCCGGAAAGTCTCTTGGATGAATTCTTGCCTATCTTTCGTAGCCACGGCAGTGGTACGTAGAGCTTTGTTGAGGTTGTAGTGTCGCTGGTGTAGATGTCTGTCATGTGTTTAGATCTGCCTCGGTATAGTTGTACTGTTGTTCTTATACATCCGTGTCGTATTTTCTATTTCATTACCAAAATGACAGCTGCTGCATATTAGTTAAAAGTAAGATCTATTACTGAATATTTATCTGCATGTTTGGTTAATAAAGGGCACATGGGGTTGGTAGGATGGATCCGTCAGTTATTGAGTTCTTTTCGATCATACTACAACCTTCCTCCAGCAAACTGGTATGGTAGTTCTTATTGTATTTGCGCTTTCATATATGTAATTTCGTCAGTTTAATTGTTAACTCTTCTCGATCCTTATTGCAGTGGCTGAGTGAAAAGTTTGCTAAGTGGCTAGAAGGACGTGAACCCGCAGAAGTAAAGCTGCGTGAGGAGGGCGATCGCCGTCGCAGGCTGTGGGAAGTGGAGGTTGAGTTCGACGGAGGTGGCCAAATGTATCTCGCTCGTGGCTGGGACTTGTTCACCCAGCATTACAATATGCAGAAAGGCGATTTGATGGTCTTCAGTTATGATGGTGGCAACATGCTCACCGTGAAGTTGTTTGACTCAACCATGTGCCGTAGGTACTTTGATTATGGTAACGGCGCCTTGGAAAGTCTCTTGGACCAATTCTGTGTGTTGTCCAAGGGAGTCCAGTTGAATGATAGGCAGGAGTCTGTTTTGAAGGACTTCTGTGTTCAGAATAAACCGGAGCCACCATTGTATATTTGCAGTGTTGTGAAGTCACACATTGAGCATGCCAAAGGCAAGATGGTATAGTATACGCCCATCCTCTTATGTATAACGAGAATAGAATTGGATGTGAATTTGTCTAATTATATTACCATGTGTTTGTAGTATTTCAACCATGGTTACACGGAGAACTACCTTCAAAGTTTCCTGACCACAAAAGGAGCTGATATTGAAGTCTACTACAACAATAGGGAGAAAATGGCTAAAGTCTTTACGAAGATTGGAGAAAATAATAGAGCTATCATGACACGAAAGTGGACATCTGTGACAAAGGAACAGAATTGGAAAGCTGGTGACATTAGCATGTTCTGGTTTCGAAGGCACGGTGACAACAATCTGCAGATTATTGTTGACAAAATATAGTGTGGCTGAGGGCATGTTTTCTATAGTTACCTGGGTACTTTTGGGGAGAATTGGGACCATGGAGCATGGTTTTTTTGGTGATCTTTTTAGTATGGTCACTTGATTAGTGTAGTTGTAATGTGGCATGAATGAGTGTGAACACTTCAGGTTGTGCAAACAGATCTACATGTTGTGATTTGTGTCGAACCTCAAGTTATATATTATGTATTCTGTTTATCATCTATTCTGTTTACTATGACCTCATGTTCACCATTCAATAAGTTTAGATGGCTATGTATATGTGTAAGGTACATTGTGTAAGTGTGTGCTTTTCCAGGAGCATTCTTCTGTAAGCAGAATTACCATAAATACAGTCATCATTTCAGTTTCAAATATAGGCAAGCTTTAAATCATTAAAAAAAGGTCCATAATAAATCTGGTGGAGGAAAGATAATAGACAATAATTTGATATCAGTAGTCATATTACACAATTCCATCCTTAATAAGATGGCTGTTAATACATAGACAAGACAGTTCTTATATCCTGGCATAAGTACAATACTCAATGCTACAAAAGTGATAACAGCTATTTCCATTGAACTCCAGGTGGTATCAAGTGGACTGACATATGATCTATAAGAACTTTGTCGGATAGCCGCTTGTTTGCTGAAGATCAAAAGTTGTTTTGTCAAATAGTTCAAGCGCGGCATTGTTTCGCTTGTCTGCATCTCCTAGCCCTTCAGAACGGTACTTGTCAAATTAGCTGATACAATCGATGTGATATCGTTGTCATGGCCGTTAGAGTTAAATGTAAACCCGCAGATTGTGTCAGATTTTTTTCTTCTGCAGCTTGTAGCTTCGCCTCTAAATCTCTGTTTTGTGCTTGCATATACTTTAGCTCACAGAAATTCAGGTCTTCTACTACCAAGTTTTCCAGGTTCTCCATGTACCTTATCCCTTCTAAAGCAACCGATTCTTCTGCTATTTCTTGTTCATGTTATAGAAACCTGAACGCAACGTACTGCCACTGCAACCCTTATGTCTGGAGCAAAAATAAAATGCAATTCATAGCTGAAGCATAGGATCGTGCTGAAACCGAACAAGCAAAAAAGCATGCCTGTAGACAAGCATAAGCTGCAATAATATGAGGACGGTTTCACAGGCCTTTTCCTACTGGTAATAACTTCTGTCTAGCAGGTCCTTTTTCCTACAGATATTGGCAGGAGCATAAAAGCTATATTGAAAGCTAATTAGCCTCCACCTACATCTGATTGAAATATAGAACCGCACGAGCTAATGTCTAGCAAAAGCACCAACGACAAACACAGATACATATGCAGAAATAGATGGATCCAAGGGAGCATAATAGTCCATAGCATATAAACAGAGATAAAATGCAGCTTACAGCTGGAGCACTGGACTGTGCTGAGACCAGTTTAGTAGGTCTTTTTCCCTACTGGCATTGGTTTCCATCTAGTAGGTTATTTTTCCTACTGTCATTAGTTTCTAATTACAAAAGCGTGCTTCAGCACAAGCACACGCTTACACAAAATACCCTCCACATGTGCACTTAAGCAGCAATCACATGAGGTCTATGCCGCAGCATTAAAGATACATCTAATAGCAGTGTGGAGGCAAACAGCAAGGTCATCACATCCCGCCGATAGCGGTAGACAGGCCATGCAGATGCAAAAGTCGCTCGATAAGGCGATAAGGCTGTCTTGAAGGCTCGACGATATACGGAGAAGACACGCTGAGCACCAGCGGACGTCGAGGCAGCGAGCAGCAGAGAACCATCTAAAAACCCTTCACCTGGGTCTTGTGAGCTAATCTCGTAACAAGAACCATACAGGAAGACAGGGCTGTACTGAAAAGAACCTGGTCATCACACAAAAGAAAAGAATTAGCTCAACATTTTCAGTTTTGAAGACTTCACATATGTCATCTCAAATTTTAAACAGGCATACACGAACCTAGATGGGGAGAAATCACATATAGTCAACACCTTACTTAATGCATGCATCATTCATAATAAACTGATCATAACCAAAGCAGAGATGTACATGCCCAAGAATCTTTCATAGTAAATTGTAGTTGTAGAAGCACAATAATATCATTTCAGGTAAGCGGAATAATAGGCCAACTCATAAACAAATCTGTTTCAAAAATTCTACCAGTATATGTCCTTGACAACAAACATGAAAATTAACTGTCGGTAAGAATAACACACGAAATTAACCAGACCCCTTCATGTAAGCCTGCTTGTTCAACATGAACCTGTTTGTACCACTAAACAATAGTCCCTTGCATGTGTACTTCATGTTACGAACAAAAAGACATGCCAGTCTACTTTCGCACAGATTATGTATGCATATTTGAATGGGTGTTGACAAATTAAAATGCTATAGATTTCCACCATTTAATCTAATTATTCCCTGCCAACAATATAGAAGCGATCATTGTTTGAAGATATTTTTTGGAGGATCACTTGAAATAATACAATGGCTTGTTATATACTACTTATGCTTTATATGAACAGTCATCCACTTTAACTGATTTGTGAAGTTTACCATGGTAAGAAACCAAGTCATAATTATATAGCATCTTACAATATATTTTCAAAAAGACCCAAAGCTCGAAGCTGATGCAGACCTTCAAAATAAACCACACTAAAGTATGTATAAGCAAACAAGGATCCAAACCCATCGATCCCCAATTTTGCACCTCTACTTTTGTACCCACCCAACTTTGCATCAACCAGAAAACAACAATCTAGAAACATAATGGCATTGAGAACATACACCTATGGAGCTCCCCTTTGAACAATTAAACCATCAGCTGCAAGACTTCTTTTTACTTTCATGTTATCAGTATGCATGCCTTCCTATTGCTACTTCTGCAATGTTGATCGAAAACCATGCTGACTAAATTCACATATTTTGGATGTGTTTGTCTGATTCTATGTTACAAAGTATCCTGCCCTCCCAGCTATAAAATCTTCATGGTCTAGAAGATTTTAGCAGTATTTATTTAGATAAACGAGTTATTCATGTCACATAATTTCACCCGGTAGTCGTATAGACCCTAAACAGTGCTCTTCTGGAGCAACTGTTGTTAATGTCTAGTACATTTAATGCATTTTTTTGCCCCAGAACAACTGAACCAATTTATAGTATAATATTTAGTCTCAAAACAAATTGTAACATAACCTGAAGGTTTAGGTTCTAATTCAATTTAATTATGATGCATGGAAGTAAATCCTAGCTTTTCTTCGAAGTTCAGGTGGAAAGAGATCCATCTCCTTTGCACCAAGCAGCAAGGCTTATAGTGAACATGCAACTTGTCAGTGCTGACTTCCCACAGGAGGTAACTGTTACAATGCGTCATGCATTACAGAACTTAAATAAAAGTATTGAATTTTGTTTCTTGTATGCTAGAATAAATAACTTGTGTATTATTGTGCAGGAAATGATTGAAAGTTTCATGAAAAATGGTCCCTTGTGTTATATGACTTATCGTAATATATTTCCTATATGAGCCCTTGGAGAGTATCATAGATTAGTACTTCACTCCAACTAAATTGGTACCTCCTTGTATGAAGCACCTAAACATTGCTCCCTCTGCTGGCAATGCTATTATGTTGCTATTATGTCGAATCTAAGGCTGCCTACAAGAAGAAGAAAGAACATACACAATGCAACGAGCACGAACCTTATTTACAAACTATGTCTGCAGGTAGCGCAGACAAGCTACTACTTCTGCTTCTTAGCTGTTCCAGACCCCTTGGCACCGGACGAAGGCCTGACACATGAGAAAACCACATGTGAAATCTATCTCCAACAAACAAAACCGTAAGGGCTAGCATGTGCATTGCAAAGCCAGTGGATTCGAAACTCGTATATCCTTATTTCGCATACAACAAACTAATAAACAACGTGCAAATGGGCTTAAACCAGACCTCTTGATCTTAGGGGGCAGAGCCTCAGCATCTTTGTCTGCAACGTTTGTGGGAGGATCATCAACCATAGACTTTTCGAGTTCAAGGAGCACGGCATCAGTATCTTTCACTTTGACAGTTTTGGAAGTATCACTGACGTCAGTTTCCACAGCAGCCTACATGATTTGCAACGAAAAATAAAGTCAAAGCAAGAGCAGCGAGGATCTAGAGAGAGAGCAGTAAATAGGAAAAGAGACATCCAGAACCTGGGCAGACGAAGAACCATCCTCTAGCACAGCGTCAGTATTTCCTTTGAGAGATTTACCAAATAAAGAACGTCTTGTGCCACGCTTCGGGGCAACAGGGCTGTTGCAATAAATAATAGGACGATAAGAAAATGAATGAACCAGAGAAAGAAGAGGTAGACACTTTTATAACACTTCAGAATGCAGTACCCTGGAGATGGAGTTGAAGGAGCAATTTTGCCAGCAGAAGCAGGCGTGTGTTTCTAAGAAAGGAAAATGAGCATTTAGAAAGAGAGGGTACAAAATCCGTGAAAAACCAAACAGATAATAATGTATTTTGTAGGTTATACCAGCGCTGCAGTTGAACCAAGCGCAAAACTTGTTGGAGAAGGTGTGGCTGATCCAGGCAAGATAAGCGGTCCTAAGACAGGGAGCTTTTCACCACAAACACTGGTTGCTGATGTATCCTTGGCAGACCCAGAAGAAACAGCATCCACAGAGGAAGGCAACTCAGGCTTGTAGGTCTCGTCAATCCTGTTGACCTGGAAAGACAAGTCCTCACCATTTTTGAGCTTCCATTTTTTGGATATGGAGACCATGAGCTTGTACTTCTGGCCAACAAGATGAGTTATCTGCGCTGGAATATTGATGTCATGCCTAGCAAGGTTAGCCATCTCATCCATTGTAGTACAGCCAGGATACTTCTGACGAAGTATAGCAAGCAATGGTTTTCCCACGGCACCTGCCGCGACTTTGTCAAACATCACAAATTCAGTCTCTGCCGTACCATCAGATGCAAACATAGAAATACAGTACCTGGAAATGAAGAACAAAATAAGGTTTTAGCTCACAGGTAGCACTAAGTCTATATCGCATTTGGTAGTAAGTGGCAAATAAGAGTTGAAAAAAGACTAAAGCTGCTCACGTTGGATCCGCATCAACAGAGGAGCAACTATCATCCGAGCATCTATATTGAAAGCCATTATGTTTAGAGGACTTGCGGCATGTGGTACATGAAGAGAACCACCAACGCTGGCCAAGGCCAAGCCTGTCAACAGTGACAGTGCAGAAAAAACGCTTGTCCTGCAGAATATAGAAAGACAATATGAATGAGGCGTTCCTTTATAAAAGGATCAAGATCAGCAAGCCAAGGCCAACGCTGATCTCAGAAACTGTCAAGGCCAACGCTGGCCAAGGCCAAGCCTGTCAAGAAACTGGAAGAACTCACCATGTCAACAAAAGGATCAAGATCAACAAGCTCCTTTACAGTTTTATCAGTTGGCTGTTCCTGTGCCCTAGACCTAAGAGCATCTGGTCCTGTAGGCACATAGGGAGCCAGAGGAATAAACTGCCCTCCAATACTGCAGAAAAAAATACGACACGTGAGCAGAAAGTATTCACTGTAAACATAAAAAAAAGGCAAACGCAGCATGGTCATTTAGAACAGACCTTTCACGGAAGGAATTAATGTCAGGGATGTCCTCATCGACATACCAACGGCAGGCAGCACTCCCACTGAGAATTTTAACACCTACAGCAACATCATAAAATGAGAGTTGACCGAGGCTTCCAGATAGTATCAGAACGCACTTCAGTAGAGGCAATAAACAAAGAATAACAATACACCTCAGTAGTATTTGAAAGACCATAAAGAAGGAAAAGGCATAGCAATTACCACGAGCCATTTTAGGGAGCAGCCCGACGAAAATAGCAATTACTGGCTCTTTAGCACCCATCATACGAACTGCCTCTCCATCAAATTGGACGGCACGGTCACCCCAAGAATAATCTTAAGCTCATTGCCTCTGCACAAGACATCCATAGTAGTGGTAAGAAATGCGAATCGGTGACATTTACACTGAGCATGAAATAAACCAAACATAAGAAACAGAGTAACTCACAGCAGGTCATTCAACACAACTGTCCTTGTGTTGGAGGCCGTTGTCTGGTACATGGACTGAACAGCCGTGACATCAGAGACCATAGTAATCTTGCCGATAACATCTGAAACAAAACAGATAAAACACGAGTTAAGCACGTAAGCCTAAAGCTAGCTATATAGATCACAGTTAAGATGGACACAGAGTGAGAATGGACCATTCAATAGAATGGCTCGAAAGCACAATGTATAACTTACCGATGAAATGATCAGTGCTGGGCCTTGGAATATCGGCGAAAGCAGTCAGGCTGTATGTGCAGAATGGAAAAGATTCTTCCGCTCCAGGCCTTGCTTCAATGGTGGTAAATCTTGTGAACTGAACCATGAAAGGGCTCTCCACAGGCCTATAGGTTGGCCTTGATTCATTGCAGCAGAACTTCTTAATGACGTACACCTTTCCTTCCTCCAACAGACCTTTCATCCGATCTGCCGTGCCTTTAATTGAAGGGATCTGACCATACATGTGTGTTCCCTGAAGAAAAATCACTTGCGTTAGATTTAGCAGAACACAAGTAAACAAACCTAGGTAGAATAACACAATAGCGGGTAGTGCGGTGGTAAGCTGTAATGCTGACCTCACTATCAAGCAGGACAAGGTCAGTATGCTTGATCGGACCCTCATCAGTTCCGCCACGGAAATGCCACAGCCGAGAAACGAGAACACAAATGGTCCAATGGTCACTGTCACTGTTGATCTCAGAAAGCTTGCTGCACGCCATCTGAAAAAAACACGATAAGCAAGATTAAAACAGCAAGAACAGTACAATGGGTACACAAACTCAATACAGAAGGAAATTAGTTCGAAGCAAAGGAAATCATAGGAAAAACATAGATTTATACCTGTGAAGAGATGAGAACGTTTAGATTTAGTAAACAAACGCAGGAGAGCAAAAACATATAGCAGGAAAGTAATATGCACCCAAAAGTAACAGTCCAAAAGACATAGCTCCAAAGGCTGCAGCCCAAAAAAAGATGGGGTATATATAGCCAGGTAGTAAGAACAGGTGCTAATATTACTGTATGTACTTAGGCTGAAAGAACAAAAGCAGTACATAGCTAGCCAGATAATAAGAACAGGCGCTAATATTACTGTATGTACTTAGGCTGAAAGAACAAAAGCACATAGCTCAAAAGATATAGCTCAAAAACCTGCAGCACATAAAAAGTATATAATGTACATAGCTATGTAATCAAAACTGCCGCCAGCATTACTTATCGATAAGTGATTCAAAAATCTCAGAGAACACAATATTTCTAGTCTCGGAACCACAGGTACCATCCTCGTTCTCAATCAATATATGAAGTGCTTTTTTAGAGGTGACGCGCGACACCGCGACATAGAACTGACCATGGGTGAACACAGGAGTCTTCAGATAAAGACCAACAGATGTAAGAGTTTGTCCCTGGCTTTTGTTAATAGTCATCGCATATGAAACTCTAATGGGAAACTGACGACGATGCAAAGTAAACGGCCATTTAGGATCTCTAACAGTAAGGCATATCCTTGGTATATAAACTACATCTCCGATATTGGAACCAGTCATAACAACAGCCTCAATGAGCTTCTCAGCAAGTCTAGTAACGATAAGCCTTGTGCCATTACATAAACCAGCCGCCTGGCTTATGTTCCTAAGGAGCATAATTGGCACACCTTTTTTAAGAACCAGTTTATGATAAGGAAAGTTATTTACTTTGATGGTATTTAAAACCTCAACTGGATAAAAAATATCTATGTTACGAGGCCCATCCGATGAGTTCCCCGTCGAGTCGTAACTTAAGTATTCCCTTTCCTCACCGGGCACCAGAGAAAGAACATGATCATTGATGGTAATAGCTTGATCATTCGTCGGTGTTAAAATAGCCCTCTCTTTCAAATACTTGGATCAGAAAAATGCTTTAAGAAATCTACATAAACAGCATCGACAATAGCTGGAACCGTAGGGCCATCGGTGTGAACCAAATATTCTCTGGGAATGCTTATCCAAGTAGGATCAGACTCCCCCTCTCTTGCAACAGTGGGAACGGTGCCATTGCCAATGCTTAGGACCCACTGATCAAAAGCCTTTGCCTCAGCCTGCACATTAGGATCCTCAGTCTCAACTGCTAGACGCATGTTAATAGTAAGGTGAAGAACCGTCACATGATTCCACAGAGGAGAATTTGTAATGGCAGAATTGACAATCTGAGATCGGGTCCCCCCCTCAATAACAGGTAAAATTTGCCTAAGATCACCACCCAATACAACTATCTTACCACCGAACGGAACATCAGCTAGAGAAGGATTACGATCAGATAAGACATCACGCAAGCTTCGATCAAGCGCCTCAAAACATTTCCTATGTGTCATTAAAGCTTCATCCCAAATAATAAGAGAAGCTGAGTGAATCAAAGATGATAGCATAGTAGACCTCCGAATATCACATACCCCGTTATCATCCAGATCAATAGGAATTTTAAATCTAGAATGTGCCGTCCTACCTCCAGGGAGAAGCAGTGATGCAACCCCGAAGATGCGACAGCCAAAACAATTCTTTTGAACCCTCGAAGGTACGCAACAAGAGCATTCCAAAGGAAAGTTTTTCCGGTACCACCATGTCCAGAAACAAAAAATAGCCCAGGTTTGTCCTCCCTCACACGGTCTATTATCAATTTAAAAGCTTTTTCCTGGTCTTTGTTAAGTTTTTTCAGCATACATTCAGCAGTTTGAATAAGTGCTCCAAAATCTTGACAAAGCTCATCGCTAATCATGTTGCTGTCCCGTGAACTGCTATCGTACACAGACTTTAGAGGCAAGTTATGATCCAGAATATTAGAACCATTTTTAGCAAAAACAAGACCCAGCTCATCTAATAGCAAGTTCCTTAGCTGATCATCAGGAACACGATACAAAGGATCATGACGATCGTGACAAATCCTATACTGGATGTCATCAGCCATATGACTCCAGTATTTTTCAAAAAAACCATTTTCATCGATAACTCCACAAAAAAGAATCATAGTAACAAATAGCTGACGCAGCTGGTTTCCCATACCCCAATTCAAAGCCTCGTTAAATGCCTGAAACCACTCATTATCGTCACCAAGTAAACCCCTGGCACCACATGCATCTTTAAATGTCTCATGCACAACACCACTATAAGTCCTAACATCAGCATAAGACTTCGCGCCTTTCACAATCATCAGCAGCATTCGAAGATAATAAAGTTCAGTAGTGGAAGGATGCACGTAGTAAATTCTACCAATCTTCTTTCTACATTTTCTTTTCTTCCACTTCTTACCCTGTGCATTCCAAGACCATCTGGTGGGAAAATCACAGTAGGTCAATGACCTGGCACTTTCGTATCTTCTATTAGCAACAAACCATTCTGTTAGCATGGTTTTCTTTAGCAGGGGATCATTAACAATATTCTCAAGTTTGGTCTTTGCACGAAATCGAACAACATGTTTATTTAGCAAATGAACAGTAAGCCTTTCTACAGAAGGTGTTTTGCTGTGTATGTCATACCCATAACATCTCCAGAAAGAATCATGGGAACACACATAACGGCATGCTCTATACTCTTCAATTTCATCTATTCCTGCATCATTTGGATCATCAGAATTTCTAATCCTATCAAAGAGAGCCTTTGAATAGTCAGGACCCTTGGTAACATACTTAAAAGATATTTTATGACATGTGTTTTGTTACACCACTCAACATTTAAATGAGCTTGATATTTCTTCAGCATTGCCATGTTATAGGGTACAACATGCCTGTTATCAAGCCTAACTTTGTTTTTGAAGATAAATCGGCCATTATCTGGACGCCTATAGACAGGGAAACCCTTTTCATCAATGGATGTTTCTTCCTGAAATTCTTTAGGGAATTTTTTTGAACAGAAGCCATCTTTCATGCATGGACACTTAGGGTTTTCCTCCCCACATGGTCCATGCATCATGAACTCAGCAACAAGGGCATACCCAAGAGGATCTACCAGGGGTCAGGTATTTCAGCACAGACGAACGAATCAATCAAAGCAGGGCTATCTCGGCCCGCTCCTCCTTGTCCTGCCAAGTAAGTATATGCGCATGCGGCAACCCCCTTTTCTGGAATTCCACAGTGTGCAACACTGGGAAAGGGAAGCCAAGTTAAAAAAACAAAGAGCAGATAGGACTCTATAAAGAAAGAAAGCAGCAAGCTGTATTACCTGCAACAACCTTGCCGTATGCCTTTCCAGATCTAATGTCACGAAGGTACTCGTTAAGCTTCATATGGTAGACCCTAACTGAAATATCAGCCCTATTGTGTGGTTTTTGTCCAGGTTCAACAGAAAGGGCCTCTATTATCTCAGGCCACTTAGGATTACACGTGAATGTAGAAAAAAGATCAGGACAGCCATGCACACGGGCAATAGCCACCGCATCTTGAAAATTTTCGATCATATAACGGCGGCCACCAGTATAAGAAGAGGGCAATATATTTTTCTACCAACTGAACTTCCATCCATACGGCCTGCTCCAACCGCATCTACAAGTCCTTGCAAATTCTCAGCCCTCAAATCATTGTTCGATAGCAAAATAAAATTTAATCTTGCCTCATCTATGCATACACGAGAATCTACAATCGCTTGATCAGACAACAGACCACAAGACAAATATGGATTATGCTGGCCTTCTTTATAGTGTGAACAAAAACAATAATAATCCTGCATTGTCATGTTCTTTCTTTTTTAGGGTTCGAAGGATCTACAGCCCTGTAAGGCACACCAAGCTGAAACCCACGCTCACCAAACGGAAAGAGTAGAGGGTACTGTAAAGCCATATAAGCAGGGTGCAATGATGAAATTCGCTGCAAACGAGTTCCCTTACCACGGATTATTATATCACGACAAGGTTTCTCCAATGTTAACTCGCCAACAACTAAGCATGCAAGCTCATCTGTAGAAGGAAGACTAAACTGCGGGCCATCATCTCTGCAGGAGCAACTAAACGAATAGAAACTTCAGCAAATTCATTTTCAAGCAAAATCTCCTTAGCCATGCGAAATTTTTTTACAAGAGAATTATGAGCGTCTAGCATCAGTATCAGACCATCAACAATATCTCTATCTAATGTCCCCAGAATTCTATCTTCCCTGCTCAAAGCCTGAATTCGATGTCAATTTCATCGCCACCATGAAAACAATAAAGCTCAGCGAATTTTGGAGTATCTCCTTCCTCAGGCAAAAGTGATCCTATCCGATGACATATAGCCCCAGAGATTTTAAAAATGTTTGGACCACCACCATTATTTATCGATCGATCTATGGTTGCCCCCATCGAAGTAAAAGCAAATAGACAGTTATACTGACGAATTTTTGCAATGAATTCTTTGGCCTGTGGGAGGCCATCAAATTTTAAGAGGTCAAGAAGAAACTGAGGAGGTTCTTTGAAAGGATCAATGAACACTTTCCCACCCTTGCAGCAAAGATTATAAACAAAGCGCTCCTCCGGATCCGCAGACCTGGACCGCACCCTTTCACCGCACCAATAGCTTGACTTACAGTGAAGGCACCTATAAGCTGGTCCTCCATAGAAAGACCTTCCTATATAACCAGCTAGAGAAAAGTTTGTTCTTAGACTCACATGTAAGACAACAGACGCTCCTAAGATGAGAGAAGCGCAAACAAATTATCTCTTCTATTACCTTTTAAAATATCAACCTCCTCGTCTGTGAAACCAACCCATGAAGGTTCTAAGGGAGAGGCAAACAGGTGATCTGTACGGAAAACAGTAACCCAAACCACAAATGGCGCTGTGAACATAAGATAAGCCTAAGAAAACAAACAAAAGCAAAGGAACTAAACGTAACTAAACAAGCACCTGGTAGACGACCACACCATCTATCATGTATGATCTTGCGTTTTTTCCGATTCATGGCTGTTATTTCCGAGCTAAAAACAGGGAAGAAACCATCGTCTACAGCAATAACAAATAGAGCAGCCAAGCAAACGCATCAATAAGATAGCATATAAAATACCGGCACATCACAAAAGTGAAAAGCAGTAGGGTCATACATTTTCTCTTTGGAAGACCCGAAGCAATGTACCCAACAAGGTTCAGCGGTGGTGGCAGCAGAGGTTTCTTATAGGCGAATGGACTTCCAACAGGCACCCTAGAACCCCCCCTGCGAGGCACAAGAGGGCGTCCCGGTGACACTACAGGTTTCTTAGAGCAAGAAGCACGAGGCGAATGCAGAAGAGGCACCCCAGCAGCAGCCTTGGGCCGACGAGGGATAACAGGAAGGCGTCCTGGTGACTCCACAGGTTCCTTAGAGCGAGAAGCACGAGGTAAGGGCACAAGAGGCACACCACCCACCGCCTTGCGTCGGCGGCCGACAGGACGAGGACCATCCATAGCGCTTACGCTAGGATATAGCCGTGAGAGAATTCATGTCCAAAGCACTCGCATATACACCTACATCATAGGACGATGAAGACTGAACAAATTTAAAGAACCACCGATAAGTCATGGTCAACTCTAAAAGACTGGGCCATAGAAATACCTGACGCACCAGAAACAAGTTTTTTAGAGGCAAGCAAGAGACAAAAATAAACTCAAACATAAAAATGGAAAGACAGAACCGGAACAAAGACACATCGGAGCAACAAAAATGAACTAAAGGCAGTAAACCTAGAGTAACAAATATGGAACAATAAGAACCGTAAGAACACTGTGCCGGAAAAACGAAGCAGAAGACTATCCATTGTATTAGGTATGTAATTCGCCTCTCTATGTTCAATCTGAGGAAGAAGAAAATAGCAAACATCCATGTAAAACATAAAGAAGAAAAGATAAGTATACTAACTATCTAAACCGCACTAAAAAAAACTCCAACAAGAAAGTTGAGCTAACAAGAAGCACAAGAGCCTATCCAATCAAAGCCCAAGAAGAAAACAAAGCTTACAGTCCTCTTCAAAGGCTGGGCCATAGTAAGTTGACAGGCCTCTTTAAAGGCTGGGCCTCTTTAAAGCGGTTCAACCCATAAATGGTACACGAAAGCCCATGGGCCTCCTAAAGGCAAGCCCACCAAAAAGCCTGGGCGAGCCTGGGACATAGTAAAAAACATTGCTGGAGGTGAACGGCTGGTTAAGCTGTTCTTTGTGTATAGAACACAACATGCCTCTGCACAGACCGAAGCATTGCAAGAACACGCAAGGGAAAAATGACTGCACGCACGATGACGAATACCATTTTATAGAAGGAGGCAACACAGCAGCAACAAAAAAACCGATGTCTGGCACGTAAAGCATTTCAACACAACCCAGAAGTCATCATAGAAATACCACTAACAGCAATAACACCGTTTTGAATACAAGAAATAGTTACAGAGTCTACA
This sequence comes from Poa pratensis, assembly GCA_947311845.1. Classification (NCBI taxonomy): domain Eukaryota; kingdom Viridiplantae; phylum Streptophyta; class Magnoliopsida; order Poales; family Poaceae; genus Poa; species Poa pratensis. Next base: position 33,934,019 of record CAMZMU010000069.1, on the reverse strand, counting down.
CATTACTCATGGACGCCATGAGGTAAGAGCACAATAAATTCCAGTCTAATGTACCCTGGCCAACAGGTCTCACACAGGCCTCTCTCTCTAATCTTTCAGCGTACCTAGCAGCACAAACAGCAACAAGAATAGCGGAACGCATAGCCTCTCTATAAACCCTCATACTTGCATAGTTGTAGTCTCGGACAACAAACCCATATATCCCCTGCAAAAACCTTATGCCTGCATGGCAGCATGATCGTAAGCACCGGCGCAGCCACGACGAAAATTGCTCCCAAAAAAATGCCTCCGCGCCACTGCGCCGGCACCTTCCGAAGGAAGCTCAAGCTCTACACCAGCTAAAACGGAACCATCCTCGGTCACCTCACGCAGGTAAAACAACGCCGGCAAAGCACAACGAACTGCAAGCATCTCTAAAATAGGGACGACGAACGACACGACCGCACACATCCTGTAGAACATCGTAGAACACAGAAACACAACGCACGGACATAAGCCGTATGAAGAAAAGAACTGTAAGTAACAATATAACGCCCGAACATAGGCATATATCATACATATATGTACAGTATAACTCTGGTGCCCAAGAAGTTCACCTCGAGATGAGCAGCCGACAGAGGAAAACACCCTGAACCTGCTAGATGAGCAGCCGACAGAGGAAAACACCCTGAACCTGCTGGACCTGTATAAACAATAGAAACATGAAAAAGTATCAGGCAGTCCAAACCATCAAAATCATTTATGTCTGAAAAAGAGGCAATAGAGACAAGCACAAATGCTATATAGAAAAGAGTATTTGATTGTTTTGAACTGAAGCCAAATTAAACATGAATAGCTGTCTCACTGCATTTCTCACAAATCATTGGTAAGCAAAAAAAGTCAAATTCTCTAGGAACATACTACTTATTCAGGAGCAACTGGAGACTAATCAGTATGTTTAACATAGAAAACTAAATACATGCATGAACACTTTATCTGGTATATGGCTGCTGATTCCTCAGAGGAAAACCCTCCATATATGTACAGTATAACTCTGGTGCCCAAGAAGTTCACCTCGAGATGAGCAGCCGACAGAGGAAAACACCCTGAACCTGCTAGATAAGCAGCCGACAGAGGAAAACACCTGAACCTGCTGGACCTGTATAAACAATAGAAACATGAAAAAGCATCAGGCAGTCCAAACCATCAAAATCATTTATGTCTGAAAAAGAGGCAATAGAGATAAGCACAAATGCTATATAGAAAAGAGTATTTGATTGTTTTGAACTGAAGCCAAATTAAGCATGAATAGTTGTCGCACTGCATTTCTCACAAATCATTGGTAGGCAAAAAAAATCAAATTCTCTAGGCACATACTACTTATTCAGGAGCAACTGGAGACTAATCAGTATGTTTAACATAGAAAACTAAATACTTGCATGAACACTTTATCTGGTATATGGCTGCTGATTCCTCAGAGGAAAAATTTCACGAAACTTTTCTCAGAGGAAAAATTTCACGAAACTGGATTACCAAAAAAAGTCGTGCAGAGCTGTGCACTATAGTCTGAAAAGGGTGGATTGACAAAGAGGAGGGGACGGACTAATCGGCGGAGGAAGCTCACCTTGAGACGCCGGGTGGTACGCTCGGACGGGGAGAGGGATGCGGACGGGGATGGACAGGGGCGCATCGCCGGTCGCCGCTTGCGCCGCCTGGACTGGTACGGCGGCGTACGTGGGACGGAAGACGTGGGGGGGGGGGGGGGGGTGGAGACGAACGCGAACAGAGGGAGTGCCTGCCTGGCCTTTGGGTTCTGCTGGATTCGTACCCCCAGAATCGCTCCAAGGCGAAGAAAGCGGTGACCTTCCTAGACCTGCGAGAAAGGAAGACGAGATTAGAACAAGGAAAGCAAAGACGGCGTAGATCGAGCAACAAAGACATCATAGATCAAGCAAGAACAGGAGGGAAGAAAGCGAGATGCAGTCGGCGTACGAACCCACCTCAACCATACGCATCGTCGACGCGTGATCCACAACCCCTCGGACGTCCATGAAGCAGCTACCGATCTAGATCTGCAAGCAAGCAAAAGGAGCAATTTAGGAGCAGCCGATGAAGATCGCGAGATAAACAAGAACGCAGGAGAGAAATCAATCCAGGACCAACAGACCTCAATCAGCAGAATCGATGGAGCTCATCCTGAAACCATGCACATCCGAGCAGATACGGGTGAAGCAACGCGATGCGAGCAGGGCAATGCGAGCGCGAACAGCGAGCTGATTTGGGGAAAGTGAGGGAGAGGACAGGAGGTGGGGCGAGGAGGAAGGAAGAGGGTAGGTGGATGCGGAGGTTCGAGGCGTGCGAGGCGTGTCACCGTGGTCAACACAGGAGAGAGAGGCTGTCTACCGGGCGGAAAAGGAGGGCGACGCGGAGGGCGTGGCGCAGCTAGGCCCGGCCCGGTTAAGACCCCACATGTCATCGACCCTGTGTGTCCGCCAGCGAGTGCAAAACTGAAACGACGAGGATCCAACGGCCAGGAGTGATTGGACGGTGAAAATGGGTGAAAATGGAGGGCCAGGATAAGCTGCCTTCGAACAGTGCCAGGGGTGAGGACACGCTCAGGAAATGGTTAACATTTATAAATTAGAATGCATCATACAACACTATAACACTGCCGATTAGGGTTCTTTTTAGCTCATTTGCAGATCACGTCTTATTTCGTACTAACAAAGGATTGCATAAGGCAAATCTAATTTAATTATTTTAGGGTTTTGTTATATTGCGGAAACACAATTGATGAGATTAGCAACTTGTTTGATCGGTCCAGGCGTAGAGCTATAAACAAACAAGTAGAAATATCGATTTATCTTTATCTGCAATCATTAGTTTCATCATGCCGATACTATATTGGGTGAAATGATGTATTTTTGTTGTATATCTTTTGTATGAACATTGTCTTCTTTGCCCCCCTATAGTCAAATCCTGGATCCGTCCCTGGTTGCAGACAACTACACATGGCAAACATTGTCCCAACATCGTTCAGAAAGAGGAGGACGGCGGCCAAAAGAAAACCAATGGCTTTACCCGACGACATGCTCACCGAGGTTTTCTCCTACCTGCCGGCCAAGTCTGTGGGCCGATTTCACAGCGTCTCGCGTGCCTGGCGTGCCGCGCTCTCGTCGGAGCCCTTCGTCGAGCTCCACTACCGGAGAGCCAACAAGACAGGCCTATTGGCGCTGCATCTCACAACGGCTTCTTCCTCTCAACCTCTCTTGTTTCTCACTTCTCTCAAGAACACACGCACACACACTCTTGGGAGAAGCACAACTTGCTTTGCCGAGAGGCACTTCCCCTTGATGAACACAAAGATTACATTTTTGCTGCTGCCCTCACGGCTTGACTTTTCCATTAACTCAATGCATTATATATACAAGAGCCAACCACACGGACCACTCCTCCACCAACCACTAGTCCACTACATGCACGCACGCACTAACAACGTCACTCACGCACTGACTAGCTGACCTATTCTTCTTCCTAGAATCACTCTAGGATCCAAAGACTAGTGAGTGCATGCAGCTAACAAACTCACTAACTGACCGAATCACTCGGCTCCAACTGATCGTCCAACCCGTATGGCTTCAGCTCCACACGACTATCGCTTCATACGACTCCGCAGCTTCACGCTGCCATCGGCATCTCGTCAGGCTCGCCGCATCGCACGGCAGCTTGACATCTCGCCTTCTCCACGCGCACAGCTGAAGCTCCACGGGCTAGCTACTGTACCTCATGAACTAATGCAGAAAACTAAACATGCCGACACACAAATCAAGATTAAAAGCTAACATTCACCCCCCCCCCCCCTAATCTTGATTCTCCAATTCCTAATCTTGATTCTCCAATTTTCTTCACGGTTCACCCGCAGCCACTCGCCATGGACGACGCCATCACAGCGCCGATCACCAAGCACCATCTTCTCGTCGACGACACCATCGCAGCGCCGAACACCACGACATCTTGCAACATGCAGCTGCCATCTCTTGACGTGGATGACGCCGTCGCGACGCCGATCACCGCGTCGTCTTGCTGCATCATGTTCGCCACCGGTGCCGCAACTCGCCAGTGACTCACCTCCATATTGCCGCCGATGACGCACCTTGTCGACGACTCGGACATGGACTCATACTCGCCACCGATGCCGCAACTCTCCGGTGACTCGCCTTCACGTTGCCGCCGATGACACACCTTCTCGACGACTCGGACGTGGACGATGAACTCCTTCTGGAAATGGCCTCCATGATTTGGCCATCACCTCCTTGCCGCCGGTGGCACAACTTACCGGGCAGCGCATCTTCTCCTTCGCTCGTGATGCAGCTCGACGACGGAGACTCGGACCTCGACGAACGAGACTCTGATACCAATTGTTGGCGCTGCATATCACAGCGGCTTCTTCTTCCTCTCAACCTCTCTTGTTTCTCACTTCTCTCAAGAACACACGCACTCACACTCAAGGGAGAAGCACAACTTGCTTTGCCGAGAGGCACTTCTCCTTGATGAACACAAAGATTACATTTTTGCTGCTGCCCTCACGGCTTGACTTTTCCATTAACTCAATGCAGTATTACTAACTATATTAAGGGGCAGCGAATCCTCGCGCTCTCAGCGCTCGTGTCACTGTAGCGTCGCACTGTAGCGTGTACAGTGTGTGCTACAGTGCGTTGCTGCAGTTTTTTTTTTGCCAAAACAGCCCTTTCCAGCACCGATTCCTCCGGTCTCTCAGCGCGCCGGTTACTGTGCAGCCGGCACTGAACACCTCAACGTACTGTAGCAGTCAAGTACTTTTTTCCCCAAAAAATAATGCCACGTTTTCCAAAAAATGTATACATGAAATATATGCGCGTCGGCGAATAGATTCCATTCCCGTGATCGGCTCCGAGTTTCGGTCACTCTAGCTCCTTAATTTGTGATCTAAATTTGCAAGAACATTCGACGAATTTTGTCAAATTCGTCGCGCTCAGCCACCCGTTTGAATTTTACTTTCACGAGTAGATGCATATCAACCTTCCAAACAACTTTCATGTTTTAGCCTTCTTATTTTGACGGACATATAGATGTGCACTTCTACAGTGCTCGCCGTTTTTTCGCAATAAAGCCCTCGCGTTTTCCAAAAAAAACAAAAATCGGCCATCCGTAATAAAACTTTTGCATCAAAAGCCCCCGCGCGCCGCTTTTTACGGAAAAGTCCTCGTGTTTCCAACAAAATGTTAATCGGCCGCCCGGAATAAAACCGCGCGGTTCTTTTGCACAAAGATCGTTGCGTTCTCCAGATATTACAAACTAATTTCATTTCATATTGGACCTAATGACACGCATTTTTTAAAAGCGCTCCTTACATTTCCAACATTTTAGAAAGTTCTCTACTCATAAATCACAATTTTCATCAATTTTCTTTTCCATATAAATGATAAAACATTCAACAAAATATGCATTAAAGGTACATTCAAAAAATCACAATGATCTCAAAACCAATAAAGATTCAACAAAGTTGGACCAAATATCCATTGTGTACAAAAGTGAAAATAATTTTTTTTCAAATTTAAGAAATTACCAAACTTCCAAACTTTCCACAGAAACTAAGAAATGTTCATTTTGTTCAAGAATTGTTGGATTACTTTTCCAAATAATTTTTCTTCCCAGAAAATATTCAACAATTTTTATTGGTTTAAAATAGTTTCCGTACAAGATTTGTAGGAGATTTTTACAATAAATATTTTCCCAAAGAAAATATTCAACAATACGAAAATTAAAAATGTCACCACTCTTTCTCACTAAGGCCGCGGCGTGCCGCCGCGCCGAAATTACCTAGTATATACAAGAGCCAACCACACGAACCACTCCTCCACTAACCACTAGTCCACTACATGCACGCACGCACTAACAACGCCACTCACGCACTGACTAGCTGACCTATTCTTCTTCCTAGAATCACTCTAGGATCCAAAGACTAGTGAGTGCATGCAGCTAACAAACTCACTAACTGACGGAATCACTCGGCTCCAACTGATCGTCCAACCCGTATGGCTTCAGCTCCACACGACTATCGCTTCACACGACTCCGCAGCTTCACGCTGCCATCGGCATCTCGTCAGGCTCGCCGCATCGCACGGCAGCTTGACATCTCGCCTTCTCCACGCGCACAGCTGAAGCTCCACGGGCTACCTACTGTACCTCATGAACTAATGCAGAAAACTAAACATGCCGACACACAAATCAAGATTAAAAGATAACATTCTTTTTTTTTTGAACACAAAGATTACATTTCAACACAAAGATTACACAAAGATTACATTCTTTGTTGGCGCAGCATCTCGCTGCGCCTCTCTTCTACCTCTCAACTCTCTCACTTTGCTCTCTCTCATTTAACCACACGGTGAGAAACTCACACACACACCAAGGAAGAAGCAAATGGCTTTGCCGAGACTCTCTCCCTTGGCACCACGAAGGCTACATTTTTCTTCTGCCCTCAGGCCTTGATTTCTCATTAACTGAATGCAACATATATATACACAGGACCCTGGCACTTGTGCCATGTACTCACGCCACTACCGGCCGTCACACTCGGCCACTAACCACTAACCACTAACTACATGACTCCATCTCCCTCCTCGAATCGCTCCAAGGTGCAGGAGACTCGGCCAACATGCAAACACACACGGCAGCTAGCTAACACCACGCATGTAGCTAACAGCCTAACAACCTACGACTTGCTAACTTGCCGACTCACTCGGACAACTCTATCCTATATGCAAAACATGACAAGATTACAAAACTAACATTCTCCCCTAATCTTGCAATGTCAACTCCTTGCAGATCACCTACATCTTCTTGCCGCAACATCAAGTTGCCGATTCGTGGACGACGCCCTTGTCGCACCGCCCGCGCCAGTCACCACGACAACCTTGCCGCTGCACTTGTGTTCGCCATCAGCATCACACGAACCCTCCTGCGAATGGTAGCCATGGCCACCTACACCGGCCTCCGCATCTCACGAAGTTTGCCGCCACTTGCGGCCTCCACATCTCATGGATCCTACCGCCACTGCGACCTCCACATCTCATGGAGCTTGCCGTCGATGCGCCACCACTTCTATCATCATCACCGGGTCATCGCACCTTGCCTCCGGCGAGCACGACACATGCCGATATGCAGCCAGCTTCACCATGGACGCACCACTGTCCATCGTCGTGTTCCTGGGCGCATGGTGCGGCACCTAGCCTCCCGCCGGTGCCCCATGAACCTCCGCCTCGACATACGCCGCAGCGCATGCCATCACGCCGCCTTGCCGCACGCAGCGGCCACCTCTCGACGTGGATGACGCCGTCGCAGCGCCGGTCACCACGCCATCTTGGGGCACGCAGCAGTCTTTCGCTCGACGTGGACGACGCCTTCTCCACGCCGATCACCACGCCGCCTCCATCTAGCGGCATCACACCGCAGCTGGCCGCCAGCAGCACCACGCCGCCACGAGCCTCCTCCTTGCGCCGCCGGCCTCCACCTCACATGGAGTATGCCGCGCCTCCTTGCCGCCTCGGATCTTCGAGCTCTGATACCATTTGTTGGCGCAGCATCTCGCTGCGCCTCTCTTCTACCTCTCAACTCTCTCACTTGGCTCTCTCTCATTTAACCACACAGTGAGAAACTCACACACACACACCAAGGAAGAAGCAAATGGCTTTGCCGAGACTCTCTCCCTTGGCACCACGAAGGCTACATTTTTCTTCTGCCCTCAGGCCTTGATTTCTCATTAACTGAATGCAACATATATATACACAGGACCCTGGCACTTGTGCCATGTACTCACGCCACTACCGGCCGTCACACTCGGCCACTAACCACTAACCACTAACTACATGACTCCATCTCCCTCCTCGAATCGCTCCAGGGTGCAGGAGACTCGGCCAACATGCAAACACACACGGCAGCTAGCTAACACCACGCATGTAGCTAACAGCCTAACAACCTACGACTTGCTAACTTGCCGACTCACTCGGACAACTCTATCCTATATGCAAAACATGACAAGATTACAAAACTAACAAGGCCGACTGAAGCTTTTCTTCGGTACTACCGCCGAGGCTTCTGACGAAGAATCGTACTTCTACTCTTGGCAGCCGGGTGGCGCCGTCAAGAAAAAGAAACTCATGGCAAACAATTTTCGTCGGCCGACTCCTCTCACCAGGCCTCTTCATGGCCTGGTCCTCATCCGCTGCACCGATGACAACTACTACATTTGCAACCCTTGCACCGGTGCAGTTTTGGCTCTCCCTGACAACAGACTGACGGCCAAGAAGGTTTTCTGGAGTTCACCGGAACTACCGTCCTATGCGCACGTAGCATACGGCTTTGGTTACTGCCCGGTCTCCGGCGAGTACAAGGTAGTGCGTATATTGGGCGGCGAGTGCTGCTCGACCCTCTGCGAGGTATTCGTCCTCGACGCACTGTCGCGCTGGAGGCCTACTGCCAAACAGCCTCCCGCGTGCGTCGTGGAGAGGAGAACCCAGGTGTGTTCCTCAATGGGCGTCTCCACTTCCTTTGCCAAAATGGCGACATCGTCGCTTTCGAAGTCAGCGGCGAGACCTTCCACTCGGTTCTACCGCCGCCCTATCCGGATGATGCTCCGTTCAGAATGACAGAGCTAGACGGGTGCTTGTGCGTCTGCCATGGGTCTAAGAATTACGCTGATGGAACTTACTTTTTGTGGATGTTGAGAAATTACGAGGAGCAAAAGTGGGAGCAGCTATGTTGCGTCGATCCAAAGGTTTGGGCAGAACCTGAACGAGTTCTTCTGGAATCATACTTGGTAGCTCCACTTGGCATGTATGCCAGCGGCAGTACTGGAGAAAAGAAGGTTATTTTTGGTACCAGCACTTGTAAAGTGTTCGCGCTGGATGTACCTAGCTGCGCCACACCGGAAATTCTATTCTCCCCCGACGACGACGAGGCAATTGGCTTCGACTTTGGTAACCCAGTGTTAGGTCTGTTCGAGGAGAGCCTTGTGTGCCCGTGGGACGCACGATGATTGAGGATGTTAAAATATGATAAGAATTTTACAATGTTAGTGACTATTAGGTATTCTACGGTGACCTAGCTAGCTGGCTCGGTTGGTGATGAATCACAGAATATTAATTACCCTTATGAGCATTGTACGTTTTGTATTTCCATTCATGCCCGAACTCATCCAAACCTTTTCATGTGCAGATCAATATCAAGTGTTCCATAAAAATATCTATAATCATCTGAAAGTTTCCGTGTAAAACGATAATAATGGTGTGCGGAACCTTCATGCTATTACTCTCTAAATATATCTTATGTTTCTGCAAATATCTTCTTTCTAGTATTTTCCATGGCAAAGCATTGGATTAACTCACCAGAGCTCGCGGATCTTCTAGAAAGTTCTCGAGTATGCATTGCACATTCTTAACATGACACCATGTACACAAGTGCGTATGTAGCTGAAGCTAAATTGAGCTTTACTCCCAGTGTTGCTAGAAAGCGTCTATAAGTGGTAGAAGAAATAAAGATGAGATACTATTATGCAAATATTGTAGCAACCAATATGTCTTCTCCTTCTCCATCTCTTGCATGTTCTGTACCGTGCAAATTGAAATACGTACATTTCTAACATGATTATAAATGTTCGACAAAAGTTATTTAAGTGCAATGTAACACATTCCACGACAATAATCTACTTAAGGTGGCAACGGAAGTCCTTTTGAAAAATAAAATTTCTAACACTCCTTTTGCATGTCTAAGAGAATTATGCCACTTTACTTCCACAACTAATTGTCATTTCGTAGTTGTCAAATAAAATTATTTTGTAGAATAACTTTCTGAACTAACTCACCATAACAAACAGTTGAGATTTTTTATAAACTTATCGAAATTTCAAGTCTCTTCACCACTGAGTTATAGAATTTGAAAATTCCTATATTTGTGCTATAAAACTAACAGAATTGGTGGTGAGACATGGTGCAGTGGAGGAAGGTACTCCCTCCGTTCGGAAAAGGATGTCACAAAAATGGTCTATCTATAGTTCATTTTTGTGACATCTTTTTCCGAACAGAGGGAGTAGTAATTTTGTTTTGTCCAAACAACATTGTGCGCAGCAAGTCGTGGGTGGAGCCGGAGGAAGAGGACGTCTCAAACATTGTAAACGATGGAGTGGAAAGAGGACGTGCTCGGTTTCAATGATCCCATCATAGAGACTAGTGAAGTGGTTAAGCCAATACAGGATGACGTATCAGCGCAATGTTTGTATATTTCCACATATACTTCCCTGATTCATCCCAAATTACTTAATCTCCTCACTCAAGCTCTTAGGCTACTAAGTAACCAGCATGCATGAGTGATGAGATGGTGTGAGAACTTGTACTAGTTATTGAATTATTTGATCGTGATTTCCACGAATAAACACAAGACCTATCAGGACTAGCCCTTGGTGGTATTTTTCATAGAAAGTAGCTCCCTCGTGAGAATCCCCAGAATTCCGCCCCGATGGGGACTCAAACCCAGGTCGTGAGCTACGCCACTGCGCAGCTAACCATCGGGCCACTGCCCTGTTCTCGATTTCCACGAATAAAGTGTGATACTAAAAATATCAGTTGTCCTTACTTTTTACATATGCATATGAGAATACATATTATCAAACCAAATAAAGGTGCAAACACAATATTGTAATGTTTAATGCTTTAATTTCACGCTCCTTCTCACATGTTTAAAACGTCAAACTAAAAAAATGCATCTATATATACGATCTCCTGATTATGAAGCAAATGTGATTGTTCAAACTCCAAACTACATGTAATGATATTGATACTGACTGACCTGGGTATTAATTGTAGCTACAACTTGCAAGTATTGGACCCCAGTCCCCAGCTAGCTTAGCAAATAATACAATTATAGCTAGCTAGCTCGGACTCTGTGACGTGGTTCTTGTTTCCGGCCGGCGCTCCTGCTGGCCCTGCCGAACAGCCTGATGGTAGATACCCAGCCCCGAGCCGCCCCACGCCTCCACGTCCTCGTCGGTGGTCGCCGGACTGTGGTGATGGTGGTGGTGGGCCGCACTGCCGTAAGCGTCCTTCAGGCACCGCACCACGGCGCTGATGAGCAGCCTCACCGCAACGACGACCACGACGATGAGGAGCACGGCGAGGAAGTAGTCCAGCGCCGTTCGGTGGACGTGCATGCACTCCACGATTCCGAGGCAAACCATTGTTCAGGTGCAGCTCATGCATAGGAAATGATAGCATACAGTTCAGTGCATGAGAACTGGCTATATAAGCTAAGACGAAAATGATGGAGAGAATATGGGCCGGATTCCTTGCTTCGCTTGGGGTATGAGAGAGGATGAAGATGGTTGCACTGCACTGTACCTAAGCAGCTGTGCTGTGCCTTCCTTGGAGCTTTTGGAATGTGGTTGCATCTTTGGACAATGACTGATCAATGGCTTTTTCTTTAGCACGCTCTTCGAGTGGGCTCAGTGAAGCTTGAGCTGCAAGGGACAGATCGATATTGGTGATTCTCCTCAGCTGTTTCCAAAGCTGAAGTGGATGTGTATAGATTCCCAAAAATACAATTTTTAATATTTTTTGTCCGGGAGTTCGCTACATTGTCAGTCACAAAAAATGTATTTTGTTCGTGAAACTGCTAACATAAAATGTCATGTACTAGTATATTAGAAAATTTTATTTGGAATTTTTTGACATTTTGAAAAATATGTTTTGAACATCTAGACCTAGCTAGTATCAGTATGAGCCTCTGACACTGTCCCCGCCATCGCCATCCAGGCACCACTCCATAGGTACGAATCGGCTCACGCGAAGACAGAAAGTGATCGGGAGAAAAGAAGAGGTGACTAGTTACGTACGGTTTATGAACAAAGGAAGTTACAGCCTCGGAGAGAGTTTGGCATGCCCATACGGAAGGGAAATGTCATTGTATTCCTTGGTCATTCATTTATACAAAGGATAATAATAGCCATGTCTGCCAAAATACTGTAAAAAACTACACCTAGAGAAGGCAATACTACCACCCTATCCATATCGTTCCTTGGACATTTGTTGAAATTGACAATTCCTCAAACTGTATGCGAAGCCTTCAGCATTGTATTTGTACCAAAGAAAGCACCCGTCAAGCTTGACAAATCACGCAGCAACAAAATTGTGCACCTGAAGCACCACATGCATGAGCCTCTTGCCAAGAAGCAAGCGTTGATCCCATTCCATCATTTGTGGTAAACTTCAATTGGGCGGTCAAAACCAGCTACGGAACCGGCCAATCCGTCAGTAATCACCTCCACTGACCTGAATCCGACCTGCAAGCAGTACCACTTCATGGCTTAAAACAACTCTGCTGCAGGGACCTAGAACTGGACATAGAATTCGTTGCCGATATAGAACGCACCTTGTCAAGAAGTATCTCTCGGAATTTCTCGGGTATATGCAGATGTCATTGAAGTTCTCTTTGGCATACTGAAACCCACAATAAATGCCCAGACAGCGTGAGTTAACTTTAAAGAAACAATGGTAGGATCATGATTCAGTTAAGTATTCATCCTAAAATGCTCAAGCTTGTGCGGTCAGAGGTAACAAAAGCAGATTAGGCAAGAGTTAAAACCAACGTGAATGATGATAATGATGAAAGCTCAGCAAGCAACTCAAACTAAGAGGGGTCAAAGCAAAAGAATTCAATCCATATACAAGTGCATACCCATCAGAAATAAAGGTAGAACTTTAAAGTTTAAACGAGCATATCAAGCCTCAACAAGATCATCTAGCAGCAGTCATCACTCTGACAATCAAAAAGTACCTCTGATACTGATCTGTTTTTCTTATACGAGGACCAAGGCTGAGGCTCCATGATAAAAATTCCTCCCTGAAAACAAGAGAAGCCAGAGGAAGAAAAACAAGCTACACTTAGTTTTTCCTCTTACCATAGAGGTTCAACTTAGGCCTAGCCGAGCAAACAAAAATACAAATAGATACCGGTCTTAGAAAACTCCAGATCTTCAGAAACAATGTGATTATGCCATCATCACCCCAGTTCAGGTGGATCCATTTTGTCACACTCAAACTGCATGAGAACAAAAGCACCGCATAATAAGCGTCATCCAATGTGGACAATGACGAGTAAAATGAAATCACAAATTCTCTGACATGTCTCATTGTAAATTTGCAACTTACCACATAATGGTGTCATACTGTCGATATTTGTGTGTGCTCTCTACAAAATTTTCAGCCCGAAACGAGACAATTTCAAAAAGATCATGTTGTTTGTTCTTCGGAATATTTCCATTTGACATCTCAGATACCAATTTTTCTGGACAGCTTTGAGTTGTAGAGTTATGAACTTTGAGACTTCTCATATCCACCTTGCCCGTTCGAGATATCCTTCTTAAATTCCAGTTAGCAGTTTCAATCAAACCTGAATGGTTAAGATCAGAATCAGTTCAATTCAACAAAATTAACACAACAAATCATGCTACACAAGGAACTACTCAAATATGGTGTATTGGTGGGCGATATTTATTGGTAAATCTCTCAAAATTATTACCTAATTACTGACCATGCATACAATGTTTGGAATATACTGCGCATCCAAGTTTGACCATAATGAATGCCCAGACCTTCATCACAAAATACCATACCCCGCTAAAAACGAAATGAACCTTACAAAACTCATACAGAGCTTCATAATTTAAAGACAGGTCCAGTTATCAATAGAAAAACTACCAAATTTGTAAACATGAAAGTGTGAGCTCCAGCACGATCCTATACCTTTAAAAAAATAACAACAAAATGTCCCACAAAATTCCATTACTTTAGACCAGCAACCAGATGCCTCAAAAGCGTGTGTTGATAGATGATACATATGTCAACCTACTAACAATACTTAGCTGGCATATGCAATAGCTGGTCGAGGAAGTGGATTATATGTCAAACAGAACTAGATTTTCTTATTAGCATTTTATATTGGTCAGCAATGAAGATTAATTTTCTCAGCTAAAACATTAGATATATGAAACGAGCATCAACTATATCTCCAGATTCCAGCTACTGAGTATCATACACCCAATACAATAACAAACCGATATACAATATTACTTCATTGGAAAACAGTTTAAACCTGAATCGATATCAACTCCAAGGATGCTTCGACATTCAAACTTCAGAGCTGCACAGGGTAAAAAAAATAGAAATGAGAAACTTTGTTTTTCAAGGAATTTATTAAGAGTAAAAAAAATTACGGTATATCAATCCTCTTGTGACTGTGGCATCTATCCTAGCAAAACTAAACACACGTGTCATTATCAAATTTTGCCAAATGGATGTCAGAAGAGGCACCAAGTCATCAAACACAGAATAACGAAGCACAAGACCAGCAACAGCTATTGGCATTCAGTTCACATATTTAAATGCATTCGGATCAACAGTTGCAGCCAAGAGTTATCACATGAAAATCACGCTATTGAAGACCATAAGTCAATAAGGTAGGCGACATGTTTATACAGGGTTGTCTCAACTGTATTACAAGTGACAACCCAAAACAGACGGCACATATTTGATGAAAATTATCTTAATGTAACCATATGAAAAAAATACCACACTTAGTAAAATATTTTTTATGATAATATTGAGCCGACTTTTATACTTAACAAGAGCCACTAAAAAAACAATGTAACTGCATAGTAACAGAAGTCTGGTAATTCGAACTGAAGATCTGAAAGACATAGGCATAGGACAGAAAGTTCATCAACCAAACAAAATAGACCAAAATTATTGTCCCGGAACATTACCTAGACCGATTGTGACCAAACCCTGGTTGCATCCAATATCAAGACAATCCTTGCCTGCAAACCACTCCTTCCTGAATATCTCAAGGCGGGGATCTTCACCAACATTACGATCAATCTGTCAAATATTAAAAGATTGCAGTTATCAGTCAGATTGGTTGATCCAGCCATTGAGTGACTTTGCGTTGTATTAAGTGAACTATCATTCGCAGCATAGAAGGGTCAAATGTCAAATCTAGTGAATAGACCATCTTTGTTACAGGCCATTCCATGGTGTATTTAGCATAACGATTTCTATATAAACAAGTACTCCCTCTGTTCCACAACATAAGCCATTTTGGCTAGCTGTTTTAGCTAGCCAAAACGGCTTATATTGTGGAACAGAGGAAGTATGTGACTATGTGCAACGAGGCTCTGTGCTCCTTAACTCCTCCTCTGCCTAGTAGCCACCCATTAAGTCAGTGACGGCCCTAGGGGTATTTATCAATTAGCAATTCTCCTACACGCCCCAATATGGGGTCAAAGGCTCTAAGCAGCCGTGAATACCGTATCCCCTGAAATTTGACAACCATGGCACCCACAGTACCACAAAGCCTAAATTGTCTAAGCCGGTGAAATGATATTCTACGGAGTAAAAGCAGAAATTCGCTGGTGTATACCGTTTTCATCTTACTGCAGTTTCCATTCAATACCAAAACGTATGGCACAAATCAATGCCGAAGCCTATCAGTGCTCAGAACAATTTCATCAAACAGCTAGGGCGCATCCTAAGCAAGAGCTCCACCACTTCGAACTAATAATAATCCCAATCCGTATGAACCAGCACAATCGCCATATCCGGAAAATCCTTCCACTAGATAATTCCATGATATGCACAGCACGACGACGATTCGTCGTTTTTTAAGAGAAGACGCAGTGCAAAGGTGAAAGGGGAGGGGGCGCGGTTAAACTCACTCGGTAGCCGTAGTAGTTCCTGTAGTTCCCGTAGATGAAGACCTCCTTGTTCTTCCGCTTCTTCCCTCTGCCTCCACCACCAGCTCCTCCTCCTCCTCCGCGGCCGCCGCCGCCGCCTCCTCTTCCCGGTGCATCGCTCTGTTTCCTCCCCGCCTCTCCTTTGGCTGACTTGGCCTCGGATGGAGGCTGGACGACGTCCTCCTTGTTCTTCCGCTTCTTCCATCTGCCTCCACCTCCTCCGCGGCCGCCGCCGCGTTCTCCTCCTCTTCCCGGCGCGTCGCTCTGTTTCCTCTCCGCCTCTCCTTTGGCTGCTTTGGCCTCGGATGGAGGCTGTACGACGTCCTCCGGCTCCGTCGTGGTGCCCATCCTCTGGGCAGGGGTGGGTCTCTTCTTCGCCGCCGCCTTGCCGCGCTTCGTGTTCGTGGGGAACAGCGGGGGACGGCGAAGCAGAGGAGAGCAAACCCTTTGAGGCTTTTGCGGCACCGACTTGACGAGGGTACAGAAGGCCCCCGAATTGCTAGAAATTACACGTACACCCCTCGTAAGTTTTTTCTTGAAAGAACCTGCCTATTTCGTTCAACCAGGGGCGCATATAGGTGGCCAAACGGGCCGGTCCACGAGACTCGCCACGAGCCGGACATGTATTAAAAGGCCCGGTCCCGTCTGGCCCTTATAAAAATTTGGCAATTTTCAAAATAAATTTACCCTTCAACTACTAAAATTTCAAAAACTAACTAAAAGGGCAAAAAACGTGAGTAAACGATACAAAACGGGTAAAAAGCCTTCGTATACTAAACGGGCTGCTCCTCCGCCCGCCGTGAAAATCAAAATCCCGTTGGCATCAACCCTCCCGCTCAACCCCGCAAACCCTATATATCGCCTCGTAAGTTTTTTCTTGAAAGAACCTGCCTATTTCGTTCAACCAGGGGCATATAGGTGGCCAAACGGGCCAGTCCACGAGACTCGCCACGAGCCGGACATGTATTAAATGGCCCGGTCCCGTCTGGCCCTTATAAAAATTTGGTAATTTTCAAACTAAATTTACCCTTCAACTACTAAAATTTAAAAACTAACTAAAAGGGCCAAAAACGCGAGTAAACGATACAAAACAGGTAAAAAAAGCCTTCGTATACTAAACGGGCTGCTCCTCCGCCCGTCGTGACGTACAGGTTAGCAGTTACAGCGCACAACCATCGTGCTACGATAGGAATTGTGTCAATACTACTTCATGAGGCTATTTGTTGTTTACTGTTTTCGGTTTTCGTTTTTTCTGTTCCTGTATCTTTTTTCTATCCTTTTTTATTTCTTTATTTTTTGTTAATTTTTGTTTTATTATTTAATTTTAGTGTTCTTTCTTTTTATTAGACATTATTCGTTTTCATATATTTTTTTCAAAATCTGAACCATTTTCGTTTTTTCTGAACCATAAATGAATCATTTTCAAAATGAACACTTTTTAAAATCTGAACCATTTTTTAAATTGGAACCATTTTCAAATTTGGAACCATTTTTTCACATTTGGAACCATTTTCGAATTTGGAACCATTTTAAAATTTGTAACCTTTTTTAATTTTGAACCATTTTTTAAATCTGAACCATTTTAATTTTGGAACCACTTTCAAATTTGGAACCATTTTTCAAATTTGGAACCATTTTAATTTTGGAACCATTTTAAAATTTGGAACCATTTTTCAAATTTAGAACCATTTATAAAATCTGAACCATTTTAATTATGAAAACATTTTCAAATTTGGAACCATTTTTAAAATTTGGAACCATATTCGAAATTGGAACCATTTTCAAATTTGGAACCATTATTTAAATCTGAACCATTTTCGAAATTGGAACCATTTTAATTTTGGAACCATTTTCAAATTGGGAACCTTGGAACCATTTTTGAAATTGGAACCATTTTCAAATTTGGAACCATTTTAAAATTTGGAAGCATTTTTCAAATTTGGAACCATTTTCGAAATTGGAACCATTTTTCAAATTTGGAACCATTTTCGAAATTGGAACCGTTTTAATTTTGGAACCATTTTCGAAATTGGAACCTTTTTATTTTTTGAACCATTTTAAAATTTGGAACCATTTTTCAAATTTGGACCATTTTTTAAATTTGGAACCATTTTCAAAATTGGCACCATTTTCAAATTTGGAACCACTTTCAAATTTGGAACCACTTTCAAATTTGGAACCATTTTATTTTTTTTAACCATTTTAAAATTTGGAACCATTTTTCAAATTTGGAACCATTTATAAAATCTGAACCATTTTAATTATGAAAACATTTTCAAATTTGGAGCCATTTTTAAAATTTGGAACCGTATTCGAAATTGGAACCATTTTTCAAATTTGGAACCATTTTTCAAATCTGAACCATTTTCGAAATTGGAACCATTTTCATTTTGGAACCATTTTCAAATTGGGAATCTTTTTTTTTTTTTTGAGATTCCCTCAACTTAGTACAGCTGTAGTATCTGAACTCATGCACTAACTCACATCACACGCACACCACACACACGCACGCCCCTAGTGCACAAGCTAGAACATACACTAGTACTAACCGCGAGACTAGACAACTCCAGGGATAAACCCTGTGGCAGTGGGTGCACTGCGATACCTCTGACCGAACCGCGGGAGGGAATGGAACAAATTGACACTGTTATCAGTGCTACAGTGTTCGGTGAACAGTGTAGTTGTGAACAGTGCACGGGTGAGACAACCCCAAAATTCGCTCCATTGAGGAGTCGAACCTGGGGTGGGCAGGGAGGCCACCGCCTCACCTTGCCACTGAGCCACGCTCAGTTCTCCAAATTGGGAATCTTGGAATCGTTTTTGAAACTGGAACCATTTCAAATTTGGAACCATTTTTCAAATTTGGAACCATTTTTCAAATTTGGAACCTTTTTGAAATTGGAACCATTTTAATTTTGAAACCATTTTCAAAATTGGAACCTTTTTATTTTTGGAACCATTTTAAAATTTGGAAACATTTTAAAATTTGGAACCATTTTTCAAATTTGGAACCATTTTTTAAATTTGGAACCATTTTCGAAATTGGCACCATTTTCAAATTTGGAACCATTTTTTTAAATCTGAACCATTTTCGAAATTGGAACCATTTTAGTTTTGGAACCATTTTCAAATTTGGAACCATTTTAAAATTTGGAACCATTTTTCAAATTTGGTCAAATAGTTTGGCTTTTTTGAAAATGGTCCCGAATTTTTAAAAAGGTTCCACTTTTTTGAAAATGGTTCCGATTTTTTAAAATGGTTCTGAACCATTTAAAAAGTGGTTTCGATTTTAAAAAATGTTTTCGATTCTGAAATTGCAAATATAGATAATTTTAAATTTAAACATTTATACCATCAAAATATAAAAAATAAACGAAAACGAAAAAACATGCGAACGGTATGCTACAAGTACGGCATGTGCGTTAGGACTATCACATGGACAACAATGGCCTAGTGGTTAGGTTCGTTCTTTACCTAGAGCTAGGTTACGAGCTCGAATCCTACCCTCTCCACAGGTATTATTTTTCGACCACGCGGATCTTAAATGGGTTTTGTTCCTAGATGGGCTTCCGTCGTGGGAGTAATCCAGGGCGAGCCGATTCTTCCAGCTCGCAGAAGGCGATAGGTAGGGGATCCCCTCAACCCCACTTCTCGGTAAACAAATTGAAATCCCATCCTTGGACCTTGGTAGAGCTCGAGCTCCCGCTCCTGTTGAAGCAGGCCTCACATATTGAGCATGTAAACGGGTCGTGCCCGTGCCAACACATGGACCTGGCCTCGCAGCCCAAGCACGGTCCGTTTAGCTATGTGTCATGGTAGCTCCTGACGGGCTAGGCACGCGTACTTAGAGAAAAAAGACCTCGCTGAAGCTCGTGAAACTTTAAATAAAAAAATCATGTAATGTCTCTAGAGAGGACACGAGATCTTTTTTCTCATTTTACATGTAAGTCTGCATATAGGTCTTGAACTCATTGAAGCTCGTGAATAGATTCCAAAGATTATCAGATTTTAAATCTTGAATTCATTAAGAGGAATCAAGAACTTGAGGCCTTGAGGACCATTAATGAGGAATTTCATGCTGAGAATGATTTCTATTGCCCAACAAATGAGTTTGATCAACAAGGTTTTGAAATCCCTTACCTAAAATGCATTGAAGCCTCTAACTCGGATGCATCGTCACCGTCTTCCGACAACACTCTGGTACATGAGTAATCTATTCCTTTTTCATCATTCCTTTTTTCGAGAATAATGGGGGAGGGGAGGAGAGAGCTTTCCCCGCCGCATGTTATATTGTTCGAGGCGGCCTCAAACAGGCCAAGGTTTTATGGATACGGTAGCTTGGCAAATAAAATTGTCATCATTCCTGATTCTTCTGACTGAGAAGACCAAAGTCATTATGGAATAAAATTGTTAGATCTCGTAGTTTAGACCAACAAGAGCGGTGAAATTTTCGGGTTGTCGATGAAGACAAATTTTGTACAGTTGGCGGGCTTCCAGACTGTCTCCTTCGCCGTTTCATCGGCGGAGCTTAATACAGTCCAGAGTGAGCAATGTTCCCTTCAACTTTTTGCAAAACCTAAGGCAAAAATAGTGGAATTCACTACCTACACCATCTATTTTGTGTTTTTATTTGAGACCGTCGGTCCCTCTCCAACCTGGACCAAGCTCATGGAACCTTCCTGCCGAAGGAGACGTGCACTAGGAAGCGGCGCCAGGTGTCGCATCTTACGGCCGTCGATAGCGGCACACGGCCCTACGCGGGCACGATCGTAGCGTAGCGCGTCTTAACTCCTTTCCCCCTCGTGAGACACCGCGTCGTGCACACTCCAACCTGTTGTGCACCGCGCCGCGCTGCATAAGTAGCGCCGTCCGCGCCCACGAATAGCGAGCGCCATGCAGGATCTCGCGGCCGCCGCGAGACACGGCTGACCGACCCCTCTTCTCCGCCCGAACAAACCCGGCAACCACCGCGCCGAACAGAGCCGACGAGGAGGACAGCGGGAGGGAGAGGGGAACCGGCCGGGGCGCGTTGCGGCGGGCGAGGCAGGGAGGCGGGCTCGATGGGGGGCTGCTACTCCGCCTACGCCTGCTCGCGCAAGCTGAGCGGCGGCCTCGGCAACCTCTCCTTCGTCCTCCCCGTCACCGACCGCAACAGCCGCGACGGGACGGACAAGAACGACGACAAGACCGGCAATAACAACTACCGGAGGCCGGCGGCACCGAGGAGGAGGAGCTGGTGGCCAAGACGACGGCCGCGGAGTTCGCGCGGCGGTACGTGCTGGGCAAGGAGCTGGGCCGCGGGGAGTTCGGGGTGACGCGGCGGTGCCGGGACGCCGCCACAGGCGAGTCGCTCGCGTGCAAGACCATCCGGAGGCACCGCCGCGGCCGCGCGGCGCACCGCAAGCAGCAGCCCGCTGGCGGCGCGGAGGCGGCCGCTGCCGCGGCCGCGGCGCACGCAGCGGACGTGCGGAGGGAGGTGGCCATCATGAGGCGCATGTCGGCTCGCGGAGGTCCCGCCGTGGTGCGCCTGCGCGAGGCCCGCGAGGACCCCGACGGCGCCGTGCACCTCGTCATGGAGCTCTGCGAGGGCGGCGAGCTCTTCGATCGCATCGTCGCCCGCGGCCACTACTCCGAGCGCGCCGCCGCCAAGATCTTCCGCACCATCGTCGACGTCATCCAGGTAACGATCCAATTAATGCCGCGCAAATTAAGGTGGATCAATCTTGCGATGAACGCGGCGACGTAATCTTGCAAATTAACGTGGATCAATCTTGCAAATTAATGACCCATCAATCTGAAAATGTGATGCATGCAGCTGTGCCACTCTAACGGGGTGATCCACCGGGACCTGAAGCCAGAGAACTTTTTATTCGCCAACAAATCCGAGGACTCGCCCCTCAAGGTGATCGACTTCGGCCTGTCGGTGTTCTTCAACCCCGGCGACCGGTTCACGGAGGTGGTGGGGAGCGCCTACTACATGGCCCCCGAGGTGCTGAAGCGGAGCTACGGGCAGGAGGTGGACGTGTGGAGCGCCGGCGTCATCCTCTACATCCTCCTCTGCGGTGTGCCCCCCTTCTGGGGAGACAACGACGAGAAGATCGCGCAGGCCATCCTCCGCGGCGGCATCGACTTCGGCCGGGAGCCCTGGCCCAGGGTCTCCGCCACCGCAAAGGACCTCATCCGGCGGATGCTCGATCCGGACCCGGCCACCCGCCTCACGGCACCACAAGTTCTTGGTACCTAGTAAAATCCTTCTTCTTTGATGATATTAGGACATGGAAGGAGAATTACTGACACGGGGTAATTGGCATTGGCAGAGCACCCGTGGCTGAAGAATGCAGACACGGCGCCAAACGTGTCGCTCGGCGAGGCGGTGCGGTCGCGGCTCCAGCAGTTCTCGGCGATGAACAAGTTCAAGAAGAAGGCGCTGGGGTGGTGGCCAGGAACATGCCGGTGGAGGAGCTGGACAAGTACGTGCAGATGTTCCACCTCATGGACAAGGACCACAACGGCAACCTGTCGCTGGAGGAGCTCATGGAGGGGCTCCACATCAACGGCCAGCCGGTGCCGGAGCCCGAGATCAGGATGCTACTCGAGGCAGTGAGTTCCATCGACTGGTCGGCCGTTGCAATGCCCTGAGGACATTTCCTTATCACGAATTATTAAGATGGAACGGCTTTGCGTGCAGGCGGACACGGACGGCAACGGGACGCTGGACTGCGACGAGTTCGTGACGGTGTCGCTGCACCTCAAGAAAATGACCAACGACGAGTACCTGGCCTCCGCCTTCCGCTACTTCGACAAAGACGGCAGCGGCTTCATCGAGCTCGACGAGCTCAGGCAGGAGCTGGGGCCCAACGAGCAGGCCATCCTCGAGATCATCCGAGACGTCGACACCGACCAGGACGGACGCATCAGCTACCAAGAGTTCGAGCTGATGATGAAGTCCGGGAGTGACTGGAGGAACGGGTCGCGGCAGTACTCAAGAGCAAACTTCAGCAGCCTCAGCCGGAAGCTCTGCAAAGAAATCTCCTCTTCTTCGTGAAATATAACCTTGTCAAATTTCTTTCTACTAGATGGACCAACACTCAGACTTTGGTCTCCATGTCACTTGTGTATATGCTTCAGAATTAACGAGATCAACTTAGGCACGAACATGTGGATATGCTACCAGGGATTGTGCAATGAACAGAAATGAACCTGATACTGCTTTTATCCAAAGAATGCTGATAGATCACAAATTATCTTTAACTATAAACAATTTCGAATTGATCTCATAGATCATGATTCAAACAAGTTCGTGCAAGCCAATGAAAAGGGAGAGAATGTTTCAGAGAAAGGATTCCACAAATTAATCATAGATAACCATTTACACTTACACAACACCTGCTAGATGACCTTTAGCCCAAAATATTATAACCATTTTAGTGGAGATAAATTAAGATGGTGCTCCTGGTCAGTAGGTGTCTAGAAGAAACACACCACACTACACACCTACTACTTCATAACTAATATTTACAACAGACAGGCAAAAGCATGACGCGACCCCTCTATGTGCACCATTGCATGTGTTGAAACCTCTGCTTCGCCGTCTGAAGCATCAGCACATACATGCTCTCATGCGCTTCTTGGGCCACTACCTTTTTTAGCGGTTTTCCAATCTAGTACCGGCTCTTAGCACATGCTGTGCACGCATCAACAGAAGGAGGATTCAGAAACGTGCATTGCTCGCATGGCCAAGTATCATCCGAGTTGTCTGAAGATGTAGAGCGCTGCTTCTTTGCAGCTTTGCCTTTAGTTCCCGCTTTCTTGAAGATGGTGGCATTGCTTGAGGTAGCAGCCTCGCCAGTAGCATTGACATCCTCCAACCCAGCTTCCAATGCTTGAACAAGGTTCTCAAAGTAAGTCCCAGTTACACTGCAGCGCAATTGTAGCACATAAGCATATATTACAATGACCATCAGAAGCTACTATCCATCTATGAGCAAAGGTAACTTGACAATGCACAGAGAAGTATTGCATAACTAGCAAAATCAGAAGTAGCAAGACAAGCAAAGGTAAATCAGAGAAAGGACTAGTTCATTAATCCATCCAAATGCTCTTCTCACACCACAACTTCGATTAATTTGGATAGGAATCTAGAACTAGATCACTGCAAGAGCACCAGCATCCCTACCGCCCAAAAATAGATATATTAAGGTGGCACATCAGCTTCGACTATCCATTCAACCTAAGCTTCTTTTACAATATCTGTTAGCACCACATGCAGGTGCTAAGAGTTTCAATTTATCGTTCAAACTAAAAAACGATATAATTTTTTTTAATCAAAACTACTCCGCATCTTAGTGTTGGGTGCTACTGCTAAGCTCAGCGGCCCTAAGTTTTTTTTTTATGTTGCCACCTAGGGATGTGGATGCTAAAAGAGTTGATGAGTAAGAAGTCAATGTCATGATAAGAGCATTGTCGAGGGATCACCTCGGCAAATCCCAGTGTTGTGCACCCCGGGTTGATTGAGGGGGAGAGAGAGTGCGCTGGTAGTTCCGTCGGCTGACAAGCCAGGATTTACCAGGTTCGGCCCCTCGTGGTGAGGTAAAGACCTACATCCTGCTTGTCTGATCTGTATAGATGATGATATCGAGCTACATGGTGGCCGCGAGGGCGATGGTACGAGACGTGGTCTCGCTAGGGCTATGCCTATCTGTGTGTCCCGTGGGGATCTCTCTATGCGGGTGCCCCTGCCTGGCTTTATAAAGGGAGCCAGGTAGGGTTTACATGAGTTTCTGTCTTGTACTCCAAGTTGTAGCTTGTTGGGCTTCATGGGCCTCCAGGTGCTGGGCTGCATCGGGTACGCCAACGGTCGGGTGCCCGGAGGGTACTCCCACGTCAGGAGCCCCCGAGTGTCTGGTTGATACGAAGAATCGGGCAGAGACTCCAAGCAGCATGTCGTGTAGGCGTAGTCGATGCGTCGGGGAAGTGCTCTTTCCTCCTGGGCACGCCATCTTGTTCCTGAAAACGATAGTTAAAGAAATTCGACTCGGCCGTTGAGGGCTTACAGAGGATGCTTTAGTCGGTAATGTTTCGACTGAGTCTATCGGGAGCGCGAACAGTGCTCCCGATGGGAGTAGCCCCGAGATTAAGCTGAATTGCTTGTAATTGAGGTTAATCTCAAAAAACCTCTCTCAGTCGAAAGAAATTTCTGAAACCCTCCCGATGGGAGTAATTTTAGGAAATCACTGATAAATCAGAGTCCTTTTTCAGCCTGTTTGGCTTACTATGTTTGCACTTTTCGAGTGCTTGCTCAGCCTGACGGCTTACTCGTGTGACTCGAATGGGTTCGAGTGCTTGCTCAGCCTGACGGCTTACTCGTGTGACTCGAATGGGTTCGAGTGCTTGCTCAGCCCGACGGCTTACTCGTGTGACTCGAATGGGTTCGAGTGCTTGCTCAGCCCGACGGCCTACTTGTGGATCTCGAATGAGATTCGAGTGCTCATTCAGCCAATTGGCCTACTTTTGAGTAGTTCTCTCAGCCGTAAGCTTACTTGTAAAGGAACTCGAATAGAGCTGCATCTTTGATTCAGCCAAGCGGCCTACTTCGTAAAAAACCCAAGTGAGGTTGGAGTTTGTATTCAGTCGAATGACCTACTTTGTGGAACTCGAATGAGATTCGAGTGCTCATTCGGCCTGACGGCCTACTTGGTGGATTCGACAAACATGTCGAGTATTTGCTCAGCCGAACGGCCTACTGCGTTTTTGGACCTGTATGGCGCAGCCCCCGAGTGTTCGAGTGTGGCCTAGGTTTTCTTGTTGGACCTGTATGGCGCAGCCCCCGAGTGCGTCGGGTGACGGCCGAGGTTTGACTTAGACCTGTGCGGCGCAGCCCCCGAGTGCTTCGGGTGGTGGCCAAGGATTTTTCGAGTGGACCTGTATGGCGCAGCCCCCGAGTGGATCGAGTGGCGGCCTAGGTTTGACTTAGACCTGTGCGGCGCAGCCCCCGAGTGCTTCGGGTGGCGGCCAAGGATTTTTCGAGTGGACCTGTATGGCGCAGCCCCCGAGTGGATCGAGTGGCGGCCTAGGTTTGACTTAGACCTGTGCGGCGCAGCCCCCGAGTGCTTCGGGTGGCGGCCAAGGATTTTTCGAGTGGACCTGTATGGCGCAGCCCCCGAGTGCGTCGGGTGACGGCCGAGGTTTGACTTGGACCTGTGCGGCGCAACACCCGGGAGAGCATCAGGTGTGGCCAAGGCGAATTTTTCGAGTTGTACCGTAGAGGCAGTCGACGCGGCGGACCGTAGTCGACGCGGCGGAGTGGTGCCGTAGAGGCAGTCGACGCGGCGGAGTGGTGCCGTAGAGGCAGTCGACGCGGCGGACCGGAGTCGACGAAGGCGTGGTGGTGCCGTAGAGGCAGTCGACGCGGCGGACCGGAGTCGACGCGGCGGAGTGGTGCCGTAGAGGCAGTCGACGCGGCGGACCGGAGTCGACGAAGGCGTGGTGGTGCCGTAGAGGCAGTCGACGCGGCGGACCGGAGTCGACGAAGGCGTGGCCGCCAGCCCCCGAGTGTCGGAGACGGAGTCGATGAAGGCGAGGCCGCCAGCCCCCGAGTGTCGGAGACGGAGCCGATGAAGGCGGAGTCGACGAAGGCGAGGTCGCCAGCCCCCGAGTGTTGGAGGCGGAGTCGACGAAGGCGGTCGGGTGCGCCAGCCCCCGAGTGTACGTACTGTCGACGATGGAAGGATTGACACGCTCGCCAGCAGCCGGTTGCAGCCTTGCTGACGATGAACGTGTACGCATTGGCCAGCTGCGATCTGGCTGCCGCATTGTTGAATGACGAGCTTGATTGCGCCGGAGCTCGAAGAGCCGGCCAGATTTGGAGTCGATAACGAGGCAGCGTTGAAGTCGCCGGAGTCGACATAACAGAGTCGACAACGTGAATTGTTGCCGAAATTGCTGATTCCGCTGTTGATCGGACTGCAGCCATCGCGCGACCGTCCGCTCTTCGCCAGCGTCTAGATCATGATGACATGGTCGTTGGTGTATTGGCTGTGTATGTACAAGCAGTAATAGTGGAAGCAAAAGAGTCCCGTAAAATTAAATTAACATAGGATTGGATCAATAGCACCTGATCGATCTTTGTCATGGCCTTTACGTGTAGGAGTACTGCTACTTCTTGTCTTTACCGCGTGATGCATGCGGCCTTGGGAACATGAGCACCGATGCATGGGCGCATGGCGCGACTAGCCTCGTTCGCTGCATGCCTTGCGACTCCGGCGATTGAAAGGATCGAAGCACGCGTCAACCCGTCGGAGTCGCCCATCGCTGTGTTGATGTAGATCTTATCTGCCCGCGTATCAGCTAGCCGACAAGATGGAACCTGAGCACGGCCAGGCACGAACGCCGCCGTGCACAAGCAGTGGCCAGATTGGATCGCGCAAGGTGTCGAAGTAGAAACGATCTAGCCGCCGTTGTCGATGGAGATTGGAGCCGCCGGAACGTTGAATCCAGCGCGCGTTCTTTCCCACAGACGGCGCCAATTGTCGAGGGATCACCTCGGCAAATCCCAGTGTTGTGCACCCCGGGTTGATTGAGGGGGAGAGAGAGTGTGCGCTGGTAGTTCCGTCGGCTGACAAGCGAGGATTTTACCCAGGTTCGGCCCCTCGTGGTGAGGTAAAGACCTACATCCTGCTTGTCTGATCTGTATAGATGATGATATCGAGCTACATCGTGGCCGCGAGGGCGATGGTACGAGACGTGGTCTCGCTAGGGCTATGCCTATCTGTGTGTCCCGTGGGGATCTCTCTATGCGGGTGCCCCTGCCTGGCTTTATAAAGGGAGCCAGGTAGGGTTTACATGAGTTTCTGTCTTGTACTCCAAGTTGTAGCTTGTTGGGCTTCATGGGCCTCCAGGTGCTGGGCTGCATCGGGTACGCCAACGGTCGGGTGCCCGGAGGGTACTCCCACGTCAAGCATCTGCGTCCCTAATGTGCTACGGAGACGCTACAGGTGAGAAAAATCACATGGGATGCGGTAATAGATGCTAGCACCCATAGCTAATTAAATTACTATTAGAAGGTTTTATCACTAATTAAATAAACACTATTAAAATCTTTAATAGCACACATAGGTGGTGCTAGGGTATGTCAAAAGAGAAAGATATTAAGAGAACACTGATATGTCCGGCAACTTAACGTTTAATTTAAAGGCGTTAGTGATGCAGATGTTCTAAAGCCTCTCAGCTCATTTAATATTTATAAAGTCCAGCATACTAAGTCAAGTTCAGTACAACTTTCAAGGAGACACTGAGGTCAGATGAGTATGAGAACAGGGAAGAAAGCAACCACATATTGACTTTACATAAGTACAGTAAATCCACAACATGGTGAATGAAGATACGAAGACTGTAAGGCTGTAATACCTTGTCAGACCAGTAAGCTTCACACGGAACTCATTAAACGCATCCGCCGAAGGATGAGTATCATCAACACTATCTTTGGAGTAAGGCAAATACGCTTGCAGCTCTTTCTCAGCACACTGATGAAGACGTTCCAAACCAGATTCAGCTTCACCTGTAACATTTAGGATTTATAAATGTTCAATGAGTTTTCAAGCACATGATAAATCTTTGGAGTTAGGAATGCCTTTTGCAATGCACAGAAAGAAACCTTGTAAGTACTCGAAAAATCCGCTCTTCACTTTGTCCTCTAGATAATAGCCATATGCATACGTAAATTTCAGCACTCGCCTGCATTCTACAATCTGTAATACAGTGTAGTGATGCGCTATCAGATATAAGAAGATTTGACAAGTAAAAGTGTCAGTCCATTTGGCTATAACACAAAACTATGGCTTCAAACCTGTGACCACGCTTCAATAATGAACTTCAGCTGCGTCTCAGGTATTCCATAAACATCAGTTAACTTTGACAGCTTTAGCACAGAGAGAAATAAAATTAGCATTGCATACAGGTCGAAATCAAAAAAGAGCAAACAGAGAAACTGACATCTGGCGCACTAAAGGAAGAGCCAATAACATAATGTAAATGCTTACTTGTTCCTTCTCTGCCTTTTGCAAATCTGCTTGTGCCTTCTGCCTTGACTGTCAATACAAACAACGCCACAAAAACTTAATACAGTTGAGAATCTCAAGCAGCAGAGTGCATCTAAACATTCATCAATCATCATAGACGCCCATAGATATAAATTTGTTTGGCCATAAGTTACACAAAAATATCTTGAACAATTTTCGATCTTGGTAGTGATAAACTGAACAGATAATACACACGACATTTAAATGAAAGAAATATTGGTTTCATTAGGACTTCGGTTGGGACTCCCACCCAAGTATACGTATGGACATGATACTACTAATCAGACGAAGCTCATGCTAAGGAGAAAGCCTCAGTTAAGCGAAAGAGCAGAGCCCCCTGAGACAACAGATGCCGCTACCGGCTAAAGGGTATTTGTTGAAGTGCAAGAGCATTAGGAGCAGTTGTCTCTGTATTTGACATGGTTCTTTCATAAGATTGCTGCTGCTGTTTTAAAAGCCTGAATATTTAGAAGGATGTCTGACACATGGTTGCAATTGTTACAACTTTGCTAATATTCTTGAATGCCTTTGACTATGATTTTCACTTGTATTATCCCTAAAATAGTAACGAAGATATATACTCCCTCCAGTCCGTAATAACTGTCGTGACAAAACAGCATAGCTAGCACAACTCACATGCATAGCCTCCGACACTCTTTCTGGATCAGAGGGAGTAACATAAAAGAATTTTGCAAGATAAAGTGTTCGAGAAAAAAGAATTCCGCAACACAAATACTATGATACCATTCTCATATGCCCAATGCAGATACTTCTGCTCGTATTAGTGATAAAAAAAATTAACCTGGACTGCACACATAATAATGTGCCTCAGTCAAGCCAGTGTTTCCCATTAGTAATCTTTTTTTGTATTTTTAGGTTTGTTCATTGAACTGACACTTGTAGTTGAGGCTTTGTACTATGGCTTAATACCACATGTTTAGAATGTATGGACAAAACTATACTTGTCTAGGTAGGTGCGAAGGTTAGGAAACATAATGGTAACTCATGAGCAAAAAGATAATGCAAGCTGCAATTGCAGCAATCATAGAAACAGAGAAACTCATAGACATCAAACTTGAGTATCTTGAACATACTGCTTGATTAGATGCCCAGCGTTCGTAGTAATGCATATATCTCTCAAGTGAGTTTTTAGCCCTCTCCCTCCTTGCTTCAGCCTCATCATACTGCCACAGAAATAATTAGGTAAGAAAGAGAAGCAAACTATATGTGAACCACTCTAGACCACCAAAATAAGGTCTGTGGATTCTCTTCCGGTCAGTACAGATGCATAATGTCTAGATAAAACATACAGCTCCCTCGCTCTTTGCAGCTTCATAGCGATTGCAAGCATAAAAGCCACCAGTCCTCTCACCATGTTCTTGCCATGAACCCAGACATAACCTAAATGTTTAAAGAAAATCAATTAAAAGACATGAAAATATGCTATATGAACTGTAAATCCCAACGTCTTCGTCAAGCAATGATAGTGAACTGTACCAGCAGAACTCAAATTTGCAAGGAGGTGTGCAAGTCATGTGCATGCATCCCTGGTGTTTCTCTATCGGTCGTTGGCATTTTGGACAGGGCTTAGAATTAGCCAGTATCCTGAAAATGGGCATGCGTGCTTGTTAAACCATCTGATATGATTGAAATAAACATAAAGAATGAGAACTCATTAGCACAATCATGGGCTAACTCCTAACATAATGTCGATACACCATTCTAATGGCATTCGCTCCTGCTATAGACAATATCAGTCTGAGAAGATGAATCAACCCCATTTACTCAGTATCCAATCGAAACAATCTATGACTCCTAAATAGCTAGAATGTTTGAATTTTTGAAATCATTGTTCATTGTTACATATAGTTCAAACCAAAATAGCAGACTCCTGTCTCGTCAAAGAGTTACCAACGTCCATACTTTTATGGTAGTAGTATTGCACCTCCCACTACTACTACTACTAGATCAACTAGGTGAAAGAGTATTTGAGGTGAAGGATAAAAGCACATCTAATACTACTATACTGAGAACGGAACTAACCAATTCATATTTTCAGATTCAGCGCTATTCTTCAGAATCCACTTAGTAACAGTCTCGCAGTTGACTGGTCTGTGAGCTTCTTCTGTGCACTGAAAATGTAACAAGCATCAATGAATGAACGCACATATGATCATAAAACCCAAAAAATTGTAACAGATGCACCAAAAGACTAACAAAAACAGAAGCAGCAAGATAATAGGAAATGGATGCAATAGCACTCACATTCCAGCAAAAACCGTATTTGCAATTACATGAGACATCATAGTTCATATCACTAATAAATTCCACCGCACATGTACAGTCAGGAGCTGGACACCATTTAATCTACAGGAAATAACTAAGATTAATTAAACGTGCAACATAAAAAAAACATGATTTCAGATTTATCAATATCTTTGACAGTATAAACATGTACAGCCCTCCAAATAACTCTGTGAATAACTTACCTTCTTGCTACCTTCCACATATGCACGTAAGGCAAATCGCGCATATTTTTCTTTATCTTCGTGCTTAGCTAATTTATTAATCATCCCTTCAAGAACAATAGCACTGCATGATGGATCAGGGCATCGCAATGACAAACATCCTGGACCCTGGCTTACTGCAGCGCTGATATAACCTATGTAGTTTAACTTACATCATTCGAAGTTCCATAATAAAAAATGGAACAGAAGAGTTGAACGATAATACTAATGTATATCTGTGAAAATATATAATTGAATAAAATGGAAGGATCGAACAATTCGAGCCTTCAGGTTCTTTATACAAAAACCAACATGGTGAAATTAAATACTTATGTAATATGTGTGCTACACACAGACACACACATGCTTGCTTTCAACTGCATGAGAAAAGTAGTACTCGGAAGCAGAGAATAGACAGTATTGTGACCAGACATATAATAAGCACACAAAAAGGGAGAGAGAGAGAGAGACCTTCCCAACATTCATGGCAATAAAAATGAGCACAGTCTGAAGAACTCATCATATCAGAAGAATACTCTTCAAAACATATTCCACAGGTTAGCTGCAACCAAAACAGATGTCAGAGATTAGAATAATATATCCAAAGGCAATGGTTCAACAAGGTATCATGACCCTTATCTAACATGGAAACCAATTACTAATATTTAAATAAATATTATGTACCTTGCTAGAGTTATGAAAATCAGTTCCATTCATTAGTAAGCCAACAACATTACGGACTTTTTCTTCATCAGAAAACCATTCATCATTCAACTTGCTGATGTCCCTGAATAAAGGAACTAAAACATATTAACAGAGCACAGATACAAATATTCAACATTACTTCCAAATACCAAAAGAATCAACTCTGCCTTTTCCAACCATCAAGCAAAAAAAGTGTGTCCATTGCCTTAAGTGAAACTTCAGAATCAAGGGAAATTGGTAAAATCAAAGAATGTAAAGCACGTCAATTAACTGATTTTTAGACATTGTGTTTACTGTTTACATATAAGCTGTATGGATAAAATGCCACGATTAGCACAAGATACTTAGGACTGCTCCTGGGATGATATTTTACGGGAACAGTTATAGGTTGTATCTAAAACTTCATAACGAACATTTAATTACTAATCAGGTAGTAAGCTTGTAGCCAGCATCTTGAGAAGTGGCATGTGTATCGTGTAGTCCAATCCAATATTGGTAAATGCCATTAGAAATATTGTTAGGAGTTGCTGACTGAGATAGCAAACTAACCATCTATAGTGGTGAAGAAGGACACCTGCTGCTTCTCTTGAAATGAATAGTAATGCAGAAACCTTGCTTACATCTTCCTCTTGGCGATCAGATATATCCTTCTCGTCTAAAACAATGTATCTCTGTTGGTAGCACAAACATGAACTCTTTTAGAGAACTTATATCGAATGAAAAAAAAATATGACACAAGCGAGTAAAGAAACAGGAGAAAACAATGCCAGTCCATAAACTATGAAACGAAAAAAACAGCTTGATTTTCTGAAAAACACAGTAACTCTTTGCCTTTCTACTTTCGAGACAAAAGGCTATCAAACTGGTAACCTATTCTTAAGCATCTAAAGATTAAGATAGATCATGAATGGCAAGCATGACTCTTCCCATCTGAATCCCTGATCAAGCTAACCTTCCATTACACAGACAGAACAGCAACAAAACTACGGAAATAAATCCAGCTGCAAGCCTAAAACTAATCTCGCTACTTATTTCAGAACACATCTGCCTCCACTAACCGATATTATATTCACCAAAATATCACAAGTAAACCAGGGCAGCTTTAGCAGTTCAGTGATGAACACCTACACTCCTTGGGAAATTCCCCACATCAAAATGGGCCAAATCTCGCTAATCGTCACACACCACAAGGGCATCTGATCCCTCCGGGTTTTACCAACCGGTCTCCCCAAGAGAATACCGCCTCTTGGGTACCAGGAGCAAGCCACAGCTCACAGCTACAGCAACTAAGAACTAATAACGAGGCTGCTACTCTTTCCGAGTGGATGATGTACTATTATTGATCTAGCAACCCCGACAAAAACAGAAACACCATGTACAGGCGGGCAAGGGCCTGATCTGACGGATCGATTCCCCACCGGCTCACCTGCTCGCGCCTGGAGACGGCCTCGTCGCTCCCCTCCGCCTCCCGGCCCTCGTAGTCCCCGGCCAACAAATCCTCCTGGCCGGACCCTTCGCTGGCGTCGCCCTCGCCGTCGTCGCTGTAGTAGTAGTCCTCGTCGTCCAGCATCTCCTCGTCGCTGGCGATGGGCATCTCGGAGTCGGAGTCCATTGCCGCGGAATCCGGGCGATCGGGGAGGATCGGGCGGCCGGAGGGGCGGGTAGGGTTCCGGCGAGGAAGATGTGGCGATGGAGTTGCGTGGGCGAGTGCGAGTCGGCAGGCACTGAGGCTGGTTTTTTAATGAGCCTTTTCGTTCGGGTTTTCCTTTCCAAAGGGCCGGCCGGAGTCGAGTCGTACACTGATTTATTACTCTGTTTTTCCTTCTCTCGGTACTCGAGTTGGAGTGAGTATCGGTCTCGGTCCCGTTGGTTTTAGACGTGTGTTCAGCGCGTGCTCTCGTTTATGCTCAAGGGGAATTTTGACTTTTTTTTCGAAACATAGTACTCCCTCTGTTTTTTTAATACTCCCTCCGTCCCAAAATAAGTGTCTCAAATTTGCACAAAAGTGAATGTATCTAGCAAACTTGAGACACTTATTTTTGGACGAGGGAGTATATAAGATGTTTTAGTTTTTGTCCACATGCATATGCACACAAATGTATGTAGACACATTTTCATGTGCATGTTCACTCATTTTAGTGTGCATATAGACAACATGGATACCACATAAAACATCTTATATTAAAAAACGGAGAGAGTACAACACAGACGCTCACATACACGTGCACACACTCACCCCTATGAACGCACGCACGCATACTCTACCCCTATGAGCACCTCCGAAAGACTAAGTCGGCGGTCGGATCTTAAGATTGACGAAGTCACCACAGGCACCTCGTTGTCGACGGGAACGTCGCCTCCCACTGAATAATATTCCGCCTAAATGAGAAACACAAGTGTCAAAGCTGGGATTTGAACTCTGATAGGATAGGAGTACAACCACCCTTCTAACCATCTAAAAAAGCGAATTTTGACAGTAGAGGTAAACCATGTATTCTGTGAATGGCACTCGCTCTATTTGGAGAACAGATGCCTATTTACGGAGGCATGTACACACTTGAATGAGATGGTGATGGATATTCCACATGGATGCAAGTGTAGTTTATGGATCGGTCGTCCACCGGCCTAAAAGCGTTTGTTTTACGTGTTCCCCATAGTTGTATTGTGTCTTTTTTGCAACTATGTGCATGCTAACTATGTAGAGCCCGGACGTGAGCTGTTTTGAATTGTATCGGTTTGACTCAAGTTTAGTAAAGTATCCTTTATCGAAATAATTGTTGCAGATCATTCATATGACTACTCAGTACTCACTAATTTGTATGTGGTCTCCACTATGGTGTGTGAAAACACACGACTCTCTGTGAGATTTTTTTTTCGAAATGGGAGAGATCCTAGCCTATTCATCAGAGTGATGCACATAGTTTTTTATTGCATAGTTCAAACGTGTTGGATACGTTACTACTTTCAACAAACTTGATGGCAGTCTAAAGATAATATTTTGCTGCATAGCGCCACATGTAATCTCGTTTTCTATCCTTGAGTCGGGTGATGCTTTACAATAAAGGCAGCGGCAGGGCGGCGCCGGCTAGCCCGTCGGCCCAGATCTGGGCCCGATATGGGTTGAGGCGGGCGGGCCTGCCCTGTTGTCTCGATCTGCAGTTGGAGGTGATGGTGCTCGTGTAAGGGTGCAGCAGCGACGGCGGCCGCCCCGGTTGCAGCGTGGCTGCGGCTTTACGGGCCCAATTTGGGCCCGGCTGGACCCCTTGGGACTGGCAGTGTGGCTGGACCTAAAGGGGACCGGTGTGCCCTGTGGCCGCGTCCGGTCGACTACCGTTTCGACAGTGGAGGCAGTTCTCTCCCGCGCGGCTGCGGTTCCGCTTACCCCGAGTCGAGCTACTTCTCGTCCTCGGCTCGCAGACCTCGTGTTGGTCTCCTCGGGAGATGATGCTGGTGGCGGCTTTGTAACCGTAGTGGCGCAAGTTGGTGGGCGAAGAGTCTGGGTTGACGAGGCTTCGTCCTCGCGGGGCTCCTATGCTATGGATCGCCGGGGTTGTGGATATGGCTATAGGGAGAAATCCTTGTCAGCTTTTTCGACACCGACGCGGTGCCACCCTAGGGTGACATCATTCCTTCTTGAAGGGTGTCGTGGCTACCCTCCATCCACTGCCATGTGAGTGTCGGGGGAAACCCTAGGACCAGTAATGGTCCGGGCAGCAGCGATTGCTTTCCTTTTTGAAGGTGTTGCTTGCTACTCGACGATTCAGCGCTAGGAGCGTGGTGGTAATCTTCCGGAGAGGCGCAACGGTTGCGGGTCGTCTTAGTTTAGTCTTCCCACTTATGTCTCCATTTAGTTTCTGTTTTGGGCGTTTGTTTGCTGTTGGCCCCAACATGTGTGGTGTTGTGTTTGTATGCGTGGTTGTATGGTGGTTGTTGTTTTAT
Organism: Poa pratensis; assembly: GCA_947311845.1. Taxonomy (NCBI): domain Eukaryota; kingdom Viridiplantae; phylum Streptophyta; class Magnoliopsida; order Poales; family Poaceae; genus Poa; species Poa pratensis. The sequence goes on along the minus strand of CAMZMU010000069.1, from coordinate 33,897,993 downwards.
TTATAAAGCGGGGCGAAACCCTGTTCGTGAAACAAAGGCAGCCGAATGAATATAAAACGGACTATCATCCTTTAAGAAAAGGCTGGCAAATTAGAGCTAGGTCGCTGTTCACAGTTTCACCTCTAGTGAGATCAAAATTTTATTGATTTTGCATCGGTCATATCATCGAACGATGCATACATAGACTGCAAAATTTTCATATATAATTAATTGCGTCGATCGATCTGCATGTTAGTTAACGCGTTATCTGGGCAGCAGCATATCGCGTTGTATTTGCAGTAGCCCCGATCATCATGGCAGATGTCTCTGGTGCACTTCTCCGGATGGTCACCACACCCACCTCCATGCACAAGCTGACATGTCTCCATGGTGTCTGAATTTACAAAATGCAATATACATGGACACAATATATATAGTTAGATCATCGATCTGGTCATGGAACTGTAACTCAAAACGAGAGATTGATATTCCAATATCTGTAATACAGAAGAGTGGAACCAAACTTACGAAAACTTCGCGCGTTGCAGGACAAGCAACTAGCAGCCATGACCATCATGGCTACCAAACAGAGAACCTTCGTGTTCGTCTTCACGAGTGCCATGGCCGATGGAGAAGCTTTCTAGGTGTCTAGGTCAATGTGTTGCTTTCCACACAATGTTCGGTTTGCTAGTGTTTATGTAGAGTCTGAAGCAAATCTTTCATAAATACTACATGCCATTTTGTTCTATCTTGCACTAAATTTTCTTCCCAATCCATAAATACGTCAGTTGGGCAGTTGGGTTGAGCCTCTAGATGAGCTAACTCGACAGATATATCTTGCACTTGTCATTCTATCTTGTGTTCTTAATGTTTCTATATCTCCTTCATTTATGATTACACTGGTAATATATCTCTTGGGTGATCAATTCGATCGATATATTAATGTGCATTTATAGTTTCCCAAAGAAAATATTTCATGATCAATTCTCTCATTTCTTCCTTAAAAGAATATGCTCACTCTCTATGCATTTCTATATCTCGCATTTAAGTTTTATCTGTTGTTAGTAGACACATATTACTCCGCATTTTGCTCTTTCTACATTGCATGTGTGCCTCATATATTCATGGGTAATGCACTATCTTGCATCTAGGATTTGAGCCAAGCGCGAATGAAGAGATATATTTCAGCTAATGTGCTATTTATCGTTCTTATATTGATGTCTTCTCCGAATTCAAAAATACATTTGCCACTGTGAGGCCTAGAAATTGCATATATTATCTGCATGGTATGCCACTTTTGTTGTGAATTTCTCGTATGGAAATATATTACTTCAAATAAAACTAAGTATTACTACCAACTTGAACTAAAACAACAACACTTATTTCGAAACGGAGGGGATAGTATATTAGAGGAAAATTCAATTTTTTTCTAACGGGAAAAAATTCAATTTTGACGACCCCAAGGATGACAGTTGTCAATAAACCATGACTTCCCTCGCGGTGCGACTTAGGCCACTTTTCGTCACGACCTACATCCTCTCCAGCTTCTGCACATTCTCCGCGATGACCATCAAAAATTTGAACTCACTATATGAGTTCCTTGTAGCTCACGAAAAAACAAATTCTTGAGGTGCTGAGAGCATCTCCAACAGTCGCTCTAAATACGCCGCGCGCGGAAGAAATCGTCACTTTAGCGCGCGCTGCCGAAATGACCGCTCCAGCAGTCGCGCTATCATTCTGCGCACGGTAAAAAGCGTCCAGCGCGATGGCGGAAGCGGGACTGAAAGCTGTGAATTTGTTGTGTTCGTCCCAGCGCGCGGGACACAGAAAACTTACCCGCGAATTGACCAACCGCCAGATCTAAAACCTCCTCGCGCCCGCGCCGCCGCCCGCACCTCTCCCCCATCTCCTCCGACGGTCGGGGCGCTCGAATACCTGCCGTACGCGCTTTTCAAAGGGCATTTCGTGATCCCTTATATTTTGTGTGTTAGTTAACAACACTAGTGAGATCTTAATTAGGTGCTAAGTGATGCAGGTGTCAGTTGTTTAAAAGCTTGTGTGCATCAACACCAAAAAGTGAGAAGGAAAGAGCAGCCGGAATTTTGGTAGCCGGATATTCCGGTGACTATCGGATTATCCGGTTCAGTCGAAACAATGTGAGAAAACGGCTAAGGACCCGAACGCAGAGGCTACTGGAGGTAGCCGGATATTTCCTAATCAGAAATTCCGATGGCTATCGGATTATCCGGTTCTGGCGAAGCAAAAAGAAAAATGGCTAAGGACCAGAACTCGAAGGGTACTGCAGGCAGCCGGATATTTTGGATCGATTTTTCCTAGATGTAATCAGACAATCTGGTTAGTCGGATTATCCGGTTCCAACTTGAGTCGGATTATCCAGTTCCCAGATTCCCCAACATTCCCCAACGGCCATTTTTCGAGGAGGGGTATAAATACCCCTCCACCTACCTCCAGCCATCCAGCTCGCCCAACATTGAAGAACACCATTATTGCAAGCTCAAGAATCACTAGATCTTCCAATCCATCTACCCAAACTCATTGATCTTTGGAGGATTGAAGGAGAAGGTCCGGATCTACATCTTCACCAAGTCGATTTACTTTTCCCCCTCATTCACTTGAGGGCCCCTTTGCTAGGGTTTCCATTGGGAAAACCTAGCTCATTGTTGTACTTACTTGATTGTCTTTGTGACAGATTGTAGCTGTTCAGGAGCCCCCAATCCAATTGTGGGTTGTGCCCCGGATCGTTGTTGTAAAGGCTCAGAATCCGCCTTGAAGGTTTCCGATAGTGAAAGGTGAACCAAACCTTTGTGGTGCGGTTCATCGGAGAAGAAGGTGAAGCCTTTGTGGCTGTTGAGTTGACCTTTGTGGTAGCTCACACATCTCCAACGAGACGTACTCCCTAAAAAGGAGGAACTCGGAAATACATCCGTGTCTCCGCGTGCTTTCACCTTCGGTTACCTCTATCCTTGTTTATTGTTTTACTTCGTGTACCTTGCTTAGTTGCTAGCTTGTCATATAGGTAAATTCACCATAGTTGCATATCTAGAGAATTTACCTTTTGTGTCAAGCCTAATTTGAAAAAGTACTAAAATTGAGTAGCACCTATTCACCCCCCCCCTCTAGGTGTCATACGATCCTTTCAATTGGTATCAGAGCCTCGGCTCTCTTGTTGGGCTTAACCGCCTAAGAGAAGTATGACAGGTGAGGATGATTCCTCGAAGGACCAAGCCACTCCGGCATCCATGGCCGATCTCAAAACATGGAGACATCATTGAAATCGTCCATGGATACCCAATTTGCTGAGATGCGTGACTTGCTCATGAAACTCACAAGTGGCAAGGTTCCTTCGGAGACCATCCCACTAGAGGACCCCGATAACTCCGATGAGGTGAATCCAAGGAGGAAAAAGGAAAAAGAAAGGGGTTGAAGAAACCGACCCTAGAAAACTACCTCTTCCTCAACCAAGCCGGTAGGTGGGAAGCCGGAGTACCATGTGGTTCCCCTTGTGTACTCTCCCGACCCACCTATCCATCATACTCGCATAAACCCTTTAGGTCCACCACCTAAGCTTAATGCATTGGCTTTTGCTACTTGGCAACACTTAATGAAATCTCATATCAACAGTTCCTCTATCGAGCTTTGGAGGATCATTCAAGTGGGATACAAGGCCGTGATCCTAACAACTTGACAAGAAGAGAAGTGGCGGATGCGCAACTCAATGCCTCCGCTCTTCACATGATTGAACTTGCCGTTGGAGAAAAGGATCTTATCACATCCAAAATCTCACCACCGCCAAAGAAGCTTGGATTGCCTATCCGAGGTGTTCCTTGGGAATGAGAGCATGAAGAGGAATAGATTTGATGCTTTGAACAATGATGCCGAAGGCTTCTACATGCTTGATAGTGAAACTCATGAAGAGATGTATGCAAGACTCTTGCCCAAGCCTTTTATAATGTTGGGGCAACATATGTGGATGATGCTTGGATCAAGAGGAAGTATGTGAATGCTCTCATGCCCTTCGAGCCCGTTGACTTGAAGGCCTACAAGGAAGACACAACTACCTTCAAATGACATCCAATGAAGTTATGCAAGAATGCAAGCTTCAAGGTTGCACCAAGAATGCTCAAGACAATCGTGCTAGGGCCATGGGAATGAAACAAGGCTCCTCTCTTGCTTGAAAGCCAAAGTAGTGAGCCTAGATGATAGTGTGGAAGTTGAAGCTTGCCCAAGCAACATTCTTCCCGATGATCTCGAACAAGCCTACCATGATCACGTGGCTCTTGCCACAAGAACATTTTGGCGTGACCCGGCCAAGGCAAAGGCTCAAGTTGATCTAAGAAACAATCCAAGTGGGAAGAAGGAGTTTGCTATAAGGACAAAGACTTGTTACAATTGTCATGACAAGCATCACTTCATCAAAGAGTGTCCTTATGAGAATAGAGAACAACACGGTGGAAGGCTTGTCCCAAGGGCCAATCAAACATGATACAAAAGAAGCCTTTTGTCAAGAAGAAGCCATTCTTCAAGAAAGCACCAAGAATTGTGTTGATGACTCAAGAAGAGTATCCTTCCGATGATTCCGAAGAAGAAGAAGAACCCACTCGTGAGGTGGCCGCATTAGCCATCGTATCAACTCCATCTCCTTCTCTCTTCGAATCCCCCAATGAGAACATCTCCATCAACACCGCTCGTTGCCTCATGGCTCACGTCACCGAGGTATCATCTTCTACTCCCAAGACTATGCATGAAATGGATGATAACTAGTCTTGTGATTAAGAAAGAACTTGTTGCTTCGATACTTTGTGGCTAACTTGCAAGGTGAAGCTAAGAACATGTTGAGGCTCTCATGAGCCAACTTGGTGCGCCGAAGACCTTCTTGAGGTCAAGGGCAAAATTGAGAGAGAGGACTCTCTTACCATAGCATCCTTGAATGCTTCTCTTGAAGAAGAGAGTGAATATAGAACTACTCTTGAGGAAAGACTTGAGTCCCTTGATGATAAAAATGATGAAATAATTGCTAAAATCATTAAGGATAGAGACCATGTCTTTGCTAAATATAAAGTGATTAAAAAGGAGAAAGCCGAGTTTGTGGTTGCTAATGCTAGACTCCTTGAGGATATGGAGAAACTTGACAAGGCTCACAAGGCCTTGGAAAGTACTCACTCTCTTCTAGTCAAGTCTCATGAGCAACTTCAAACTCAACTTTCTAAATCTAACTCACCTAGCACTTCTACTCCCTTTGTGATCATGCAAATGTTATTGAGGAAAATGCTAGGTTGAAGGTTGAGCTTGCCAAGGCCACTAGTGCCAAGACCTCAATTCCCAAAGGTAAAGAAAAGGTTGTTGCTCATGTTTTGAGCAAAAGCAACACAAAGGGAAGGAGGGTCTTGGTTATGTAGCCAAGGCAAAGAAGAAGAAGAGCAACAACAAGGCCAAGCCCGCACAAACCAAGACTCCCATTGCGAGTGGAATGCCACTAGGGGCAAGACCACTCGTAGTGACTTTGCGGGAGATGCTAACCCTCACTACATTCTATATGTTGATTATTATGGTGATGTTTATGCAAAATATGTTGGTCCTTATGATGGTTATGTTGCTCTGCTATTTGGGTTCCTAAGACCCTTGTTGCTAACCAAAGAGGACCCATTGCAAGATGGGTACCTAAAACCAAGCAATGATTTCTTGTAGGACTATGCTTCCGGTGGGTCTAAATGGGTGGTTGATAGTGGATGCACTAGTCATATGACCGGAAGCAAGGAGATCATGACGGAGTTGGGACCAAATATAAATCAAGCATCCGTCTCCTATGGTGATAAATCAAAAGCGAGGTAAAGGGCCTCGGCAAGGTGGTAGTTGCAAAGGATATCACCCTTGTAAATGTCATGCTTGTCGAGTCCCTCGGTTACAATCTTATGTCCGTTCGTGCACTTAATAAGATGAACTTTGATGTCCATTTTACTATTGATATGGTGGTACTCTTGAGGAGCAAGACTCTAAAGGTCATGTTCGTTGGGTATGTTGAAAATGAGTTGTTTGTGGTGGACTTTTCGGGGTCAACCAACACTCAAGCAATATGCCTATTCGGAAAGGCCGACGTGGGGTGGTTGTGGCATCGCCGCTTGTCCCATGTCAACATGAGAACTTTGCAAAGTCTTCACAAGGGTGGCCACATTCTTGGACTAAAAGACAATGTTTCTTTTCTAGAGATCGTCTTTGTAGGGCTTGTGTTGAAGGAAAGATGCATGATTCTCCCCATCCAAGCAAGACCATCATTTCATCAAAGAGGATTTGGAACTTCTTCATGTTGATCTCTTTGGTGCCGTGCCTCAACCTAACTTGGTGGGAAGAAATATTGCTTGGTGATTGTTGATGACTATTCAAGATTTACTTGGGTTTATTTCTTCAAGACGAAGGATGAGACCCAACAAGCCGTCATCGACTTTTCCAATGAAGTTCAACGCCAACACAATGTCCCTATATTGGCCATTAGGAGTGACAATGGCTCCGAGTTCAAGAACTACACCCTAAATGAGTTTCTTAGTGAAGAGGGGATTCGTCATCAATATTCCGCTGCATATACCCCTCAACAAAATGGTGTAGCCGAAAGGAAGAACCGGACCCTCATGGATATGGCAAGGTCTATGTTGGCGGAGTTTAAGTCTCCACTCTTCTTGTGGGCCGAGCTATCTCCACGGCGTGTCATTCATCAAACCGGCTATTCTTTCGCAAAGGCAAGAAGTTTACACCTTATGAGATGCTCACCGGCAACAAGCCCAATGTCTCCTACTACCGAGTATTTGGTTGTAAGTGTTTCTATAAGATCAAAGGTGTTCGTTTGTCTAAATTTGAATCTAAAGCTTTAGAGGGTGTTTTTGTTGGGTACGGTGCCGAATCTCACACCTATAGAGTCTATGACAAAACCTCCGGGAAAGTCATAGAATCTTGTGATGTGAGGTTCGATGAGAATGACGGCTCCCAAGTGGCGCAATTTCATGTTTGTGATGTAGATAATGAGGAGCCTCAAGATGCAATAAGAAGAATGGGCATTGGTTTCCATCGCCCCATTGAGATTCATTGTGACCCTCCTCAAGCAAGTCCAAGCTCCACTCATGTGGAACTTCATCACCATCACAAGTTGAACCGGCACCACTATGGAAGCAAATGATGCACCAACCCAAGAACAAGTTCAAGACCCTCCTCATGTTGACCAAGTTGCTATGCAAGAACCAAGTTCTCCATTTATGCTAGCCAAGGTCAAGACCAAGATCAACCCTCTCCTTCTATTGTTGAAGATGTGCATAATGATGATCAAGGTCAACATTCCGGTCAAGACGGGGACTCAAGATGATCAAGAGATACCTCCAAGATGCAATAGAGATATCGAAGCCCGTCGTAAAGCAAGAGTTGCAAGAGACTTTGAATAAAGGTCACAAGCTAGAAGCAATCCTTGGTGACCTAAGTCGCAATGTTACCACAAGAAGACAATTGGCAAGCTTTAGTGAACATCAAGCTCAATTTCCATGGTGGAACCAAAGAAAGTGTTTGAAGCTCTTGAAGATCCGGATTGGTTGGAAGCTATGCATGATGAACTCAATAACTTCAAGCGCAACAAGTGTGGAATTAGTTGAGAAGCCAAAGGATGCCGCAATGTTATAGGCACTAAGTGGATATTCAAGAACAAGCAAGATGAGCATGGAATGGTTGTGAGGAACAAGGCAAGATTGGTTGCACAAGGATACTCTCAAGTTGAAGGCATTGATTTTGGAGAGACTTATGCACCCGTGGCTCGCCTTGAGTCCATCCGTATCCTTCTTGCATATGCATCACATCATAACTTTAAATTGCAACAAATGGATGTGAAAAGTGCTTTCTTAATGGTCCTTTAAAGGAGTTGGTATATGTTAAGCAACCACCGGGTTTCGAGGATCCCAAGTTCCCTAACCATGTCTACAAGCTCGATAAGGCGCTCTATGGACTTAAACAAGCACCACGTGCGTGGTATGAGCACCTTAGAGAGCTTCTAGTAGACCGTGGATTTGAGGTTGGGAAAATCGATCCCACTCTCTTTACTAAGAGGGTTAAAGGGGAGCTTTTCATATGCCAACTTTATGTTGATGATATTATATTTGGCTCATCTAACAAAGCTTTCAATGATGAATTTTCAAAGCTTATGACCGATAGGTTCGAGATGTCTATGATGGCGAATTGAAGTTCTTTCTTGGATTTGAATCAAGCAATTGAATGAAGGGACTTTCATCTCTCAAGCCAAATATACCCAAGACATGCTCAAGAGGTTCAATATGCAAAATGCTAAAGAGAAGTGGTTCCCTATTGTAGCGCCCCGACCCGACTACTATACAGTGATGCTGTGTGTCACTGGTTAAGCGATACAACCGGAGGTTACGGGTTTACCAATCCCCGGCCAAAGCCTTTGGCAGGTGTTGCTTAGAATTGATCATCGGCAACACAACTCCCCGATTGATGCCTTAACACAGGCACAGCTATCATAGCATAATAATAAGATCAAGACTTGTGGAACAACTGGCACATCACAGACTCTACGACACAAATCATATAGTTCAACTCTTATAATAGAGAAAGATAGCAAATGACAACCAGAGGTCACAGACCCAACATTACAACATGCGGAAGCGAAGTGTGTTGTTCTAAACAACAAGAACCAAATTATGGCCTAAGAGGCCTGCAAATAAACATCCAGCGCCAGCTGTTCCGGGACGTCCCAAGCTGCCACCTGGGAACCCCAGACTACTCGTCGACGTCCACAAAGAACCCACCTTCGAGGGCGGTGAAGTCCTCTCCTGAAAATAAGCAAACGACGTTGAGTTCGACGAACTCGCAAGATTAAGAGCTAATATATGCTCGATGATTGACTTTCAAGGTTTTATGGCTGTTTTGCATAAAGCTGATTTTATTTAATAAAGCAAGACTCCATGGCATCGTCTAATCAGAGTATTTTAAAAAGAGGGAAGAAGTGACTCTTTTCTCTTGAATCACCTTTCTCACCATTCATCACCATCATCAACATTGTACCTGTTCATCAAAGGCACCTCCCCGAATCACCCTCGAGGAAGCTCACCTTGCATTGGTGGGTGGTATCTCTAGTACCCAGTTTTTAATCATTCCGTTAACGTTATTCTATGATCTTACCTTCACTTCCCAAGTTCGTCCATAACCGCGGACACGGCTTTTCGAAAAGATTTAACCCTGCAGGGTGTACAAAGTGGAAGTCCCCGGAGTCCCGAGGGGCCCCAGCTCCTTTGCCACGCGTACCGTCCGGCCCATTGCCTGGCCTTTAGCTCTCTTCCTGGGAGAGCCGGCTGGGTGGGAGCGGTGTCGACTTCTCCCTCGTTAAGGACTTTCCAGGATCATCAGTGGCGGTAGGACAAGAGGTACCTTCTCGCACCCTGTCCCGCGGCCACTCATTTTCCTAATACCACAATCCTCTTCTCAGTTCATTCCACCATCATCACGCACGTGCAAATGGAAGCCCGAACTAGAGGACCCTGGCTAGCCCCGCTCGAGTTATTTAGTCTATGAGGGTTCCTGCAAATGCATAGGCCACACGCATGGTTGCACGCTCAGTCTTGGTTCAAGAGGTATAGCACTCGCACCTAGGCGGCGAGAACGAGACAAAGCACCACAACCACAATGGCCTCTCATCCCCACCTTTAAGCAGTTTATTATCCGTCACCACAATTTCCTCCACCATCAACCATTTATCTCAACACATGTTTCCACCACAAACCATCCATCGTAAGCTATGCAATTTACTAAGCATGGCTAAGCATCAACATAGCCTAGTAAGTATCTCAGGCCAACAATACAATCCTATGGATAATAGGAGGGGAACAGGTAAATGGCATCGGAATCTTAATGCAACTATGGGATACTCTAATCCCTGAAAATTGACATGTAGAACCGCATGCAATATTATAGTGGAGAGAATATTTGCGGAAACATAGGATAAGATATGCTCAGAGGGGGGATTACGCTTGCCTGGTTGAGCAGAGTAGTCAAACTGCTCGGCGGAGTAATGATGCTCAACTCCGGACTCGTGATCTACCGGAGAGCAAACACACCGGAAAGCAGAAGCAACAATCAACACATGGCAATTGTGCAATGCATACAAAAATGATGATATGACATTTTAAATGCACCCTAGAAGCATTGAACAAGAGCAACAAGTTAAATGGGGTCCCCGTTATATTTATTGCATTATTTGGGAATAACCCCATATTTACACTTAATGATTCTAGATACCATTCAAAGTACATTATTGTAATTGTGATCAATTATGCATGATGATGAAGATTCTGGGTGATTCATATTTTTCTGAACATTTTGGTATAAGGAACACATTTTTTGGATGCCCCGATTAAAAGTTATTAAATTTAGAATTTCCTCTTTTTAATTATTTACTTCTAATTATTTTTAATTCCAATGATAAATAAATTAGTTACTCGACTCGAGGAAGAGGGAGGAACTAGTACGAATCATCGGAGTCGATGTACCTAATAGCGAGAGGGGGAGCGGGGTGACATGCGCTAACGAGGGAAAAAGAAAAAGAGAAAGCAGCAGGAAAAATCTGCTCAGCCGGTTTCCAGCCCGGCTGGGCCGGTTTCTGGGCCGGCCTGGCTACAGAGGGCTCCGGCCAGCAGCCCGGTCTGGGCCGGCTCTGGGGCCAGCTATGGGCCAGAGAGCGACGGCCCCCAGCCCGGCTAAGCCGGTCTCTCGACCGGGCAACCGAGCGAGGCGACGAACTGCGACCGTGGCTACGGCGAGGAAAATCTGGCGAACGGCACGGCGGCTCGCGCGGGAGGGGGAGAGGGGAAAGGGGGCGTTGGCACGGTGAGCTCACCAGGAACACGAGCACGGCAACGACGAGGCAGGTGATGGCGTGGCGGCGACAAAATCGTCCGGCGAAGCGGCGTCGGGGACGGGGACGAGATCGAACGACGGCGGCGATTCTCTGCGTTTCCGACCGATTCCTTCTACATGGAGGATCATCACGACGAGGCGGAGCGGGTGGCAGTGCTCGATTTACGCGGGGGCTACTCAGACGGCGGGGACGAGCGCGGCCATCTCGAGCAGCGCGTCGGCCATGGAGGGAACAGACGAGGGAGAGGAGCAGGTGTGGGGAATGGGGAGCAGTGGGCTTCGTGTGCGCGCTCCTCGTGCAGGTAGAGGCAGGGGAGGCCCGGCGACGCGCTTGTGCGCCGCGACATGGTGGTGTGGTCCGGCGGGACCTTGCTCTTCGGTCGCTACAGGGGAGAGGATGAAGGCGGTGAAATTGCAAGAAGGCCCCTGGAAGTTTTCAAACCATCACAGATTGGTCCCTGCCCAGTTTTTAAAACCAGCAGTAACTTCAAAGATTTCATTAAGGCACTAAGCAATTTAGAAAAATCTGCAAAAATTTGGGTAGCCTCCCAGTAACTTGTAGAGGCACCACAAAAATTGGCATGTTGAAATAAAATAGTTTGGTACCCCTTTGTTCATAGGTTTCAGTTCGGGCAAATTTCTAAATTCCAGAATGTTGCTTCTTTATAAAATTTAGAGCAAGACCTAAATTGTATTTTGAACTCTTGAAACTTCCTTGACAAATAGGAGATGTCAAAGTAAGTTTATTTGCAAGATTGAGTGCCTTCGTTGTTTTGAAATTGGTTGAAACAAGTTTGGCATTTGTTTTTAAATGGTGCCAAAACCATTTGTGTGTTGTTTAGCAAGTTTAAATTGGATGCCATGATGCAATGCAACACAAAAAGCGAAAATTTTATTCAGGTTTTTAGGTTTCCGAACTTTGGGCTGTTACAACTCTACCCTCCTTACAGGAATCTCGTCCCAAGATTCTAGAGTAGGGAGAGGGAAAGGTTACGACGGTCTTCAACGGTCTTCTCGGTGTAGATTGATTCAGCGCATCCTGAAGATCTTCATCGGCTTCACTTCAAGGTCACTATCAAGTACACCATAGGAAAGGAGAAAACTTTTTCGGAAGGATGGGTCTTTGTAAAGATGCAACGAGCAAGTACCTCCTAGTAGAATTTCTAGGATGAGACTTCAAGCATCCCTTGGATTGACAGTTAGGAGACACCTGCGAGTGACGGGGAATTGATAGGAGTTTCCAGTTGGTAGACAACTGTTTCCCAAAGATTCAGAATAAGAACTTTGCACAAGGCCTTAACTTTCCGAGGGAGGGTGTTGAAACAAGATTCCAACAGATGAGGAGGCAAACTTCTACCAAACAGCTTGAGTAGAACTTTCCTCACCGAGGAGCATTTCAGATCACTGGAGAAGGATCGGAAAGCTAGATCGAGAGAACTTTAGAAACTCCGCAAACGTTAGTATTGGGGACAGTTCTTGATTTTCCAGACATCGGGACAAACTTCCTGAGGATCACCAACTATCGTTTCTGATTGAGATTTAAATCTGGTCAGGTGTAGAGATACTTTAGACTCAGCACCGGTAGGAATAGAAAGCTTTGCAATGCATACCAACGGATTACAATTGCTAGGAATCCCAAGAGTTGGACTACAAGGTCTAACTCCAAAGGAGGAACGAGATTGCGGAACTCGCGGATTAGCAACTTGTCAGGAGACAGCTGCCCCATTTGATTATCTTGTAGCGAGACACGATTGAGTTCTTGATGGGAAACACCATAGAGGACAAAGAAGTTCTCAGACTTCCTCTCTTTCTGGAAGCATTCAACCAGTGGCTTGGATGCATAGATGAAATTCTCAAGGAATGGAGGTAACAACATACCATTCCGAGAATATTCTACACATGCACGATCGAGTTGAGATGATTTCGAGGAACCAGACACTTCACTCAGATCCACGGCGACATCTTTCAGCAATTGCACGTGAACCAGGGAAATTCACTTCTAACTTCCAGAACACATACCTTGTGTAAACACAAAGTTAGTTCCAACAATTTTCCATTGCTAACGCCCAATATCCAATATGAATCTCCTCAAACAGGGAGAAGATAAGAAGGTAGTTGATGGGCTCAACAACAAACTTATCCAGGTACTCCAAGTCGGTATACTCATATTTCACCAGAACTAGGCATAAGTATCGGTCAGACTAACACATTCAGATAGGTTGGTCTGAGTTTGATTTGACGATAGCCCAATTCAAATCAAAAGATTTTAGGATAGCATATCCACAAAGGAGATACCACCTAGCTTCAACACGGACAGACTCGACATCCCTTTGAGAAGGAACTATCTCGGAATAGAGCTCTTGTCGTTCAACTCTCCAAGTTGTTTAAGCTCAACCGAATAATTCTGGACATCCAGCACGATTTTCTTGGAGAAGGGAGTAGTTTAGAGAATCAGCTTACTCATAAGCTCAACTTCACGGTCAGGTGACAACCTGGCGATACTTCTGGAAAGACCTTCAGAATATCTCGATCCACATATAGGATATCACGACATACCGTTCCAAGAATCTTCTTCATTTGCATTATTGACTAGAATATCTCGATCCACCTCTAGGATATCATGACATACCGGTGGATCTTGAGTTCAAGAGAGGATCATGCCTTTCAAGGCACAACGAGGTGGTCTAGGGAGCTTCGGTGTGAACCTAGCTCTTTGACCGAGGGAGTGCATCAGAGCCAACTGACTTGGTAGCACTGTCAAACTTAGCTTATTGATCGGCTGACCAATGATGCTAAGAAGGGCATGGATATCCCTGGATTTCCGCACAGTAAGGACTGCTAAGAATATCCGATAGACACATCATTGCTCGCGACTTAACATTCTGGAGTAACAAGTCACTCGGAGAATGGAGAGTAACAAAGTGTAAAAGCATCACTTCATCAAGAGGATCATGACACTCAGCACGACCCCTAGATATAAAAGAGTGTGACACTCTAAGGTGGAGCAGAACAGAAGCTAAACAAGGCCCTCATTCTGCGGATTACAATACCTTGACCTGGTCCGAGAAATGGACAAGGTACTGGAGTTATTTCTCCAAACAAGACGAAGGGGAAAATCTTGACGGATCCGGAAAGTGACTTGCATCGGAACATACCAACGCACGGTGAAACTTTACTGTCAAAAGACAGACAGAGGTTGGAAGCAGATTAGAGTAAGAACATGCTCAGGAGAATCCTAAGATGTTGAAGATGCACCGGTTATTACTCAATTGTGATAACCATGCCCAAAAGGAGAGATGCAGCAGAGCCAAGAACATAGATGGGAGACTCGTTAAGAGAATTCTGGTCATAACCCAGATGGTTCCAAGACAGAATCTCCAGCTATGGCAGAGTTAGAGTTACATAGCCATCCGAGGTGTGGGAAATTAAGGTTCAACCATTTACCACACACCACATAGAGGACTTGGGTTAAAGGTCAGCTTCATGCGCCAAGAATCATAAATAGCATAACTATCACATGGGTAACAACCCACACAATTCATCATGCCAGAATCACAGCACAATCCGGGACCTTCGGTTCAAGACCTTGGGTAAAAACCCAGAGTAAGAGTCAACGATTTGTCTCGGTAGGGATAATGGGGTTCAAACATCTGAATTGACTTGGGATTGCAACGCAGCGGGAGCAACGTGACACATAACACTAAAGGTCGAACCCACCCACGTTTCTAATCATTTTGAAGTAACAGACGAGGAGTAAAACCTTTAAACTCAAATCGAGGTAAGATTGCTCCGAGATTAGAGGGTAACCAGATAAGGAGTAAAAAGAATCCTAAGATGGTTTTCACAACTCATTTTTAGGTTAAAAATATTTTCACAAACAATAGACTCAACATCGACCAGTAGAAGGGTTTCCTACAGGCAATACTGCTCTGATACCAACTTGTAGCGCCCCGACCCGACTACTATACTGTGATGCTGTGTGTCACTGGTTAAGCGATACAACCGGAAGTTACGGGTTTACCAATCCCCGACCAAAGCCTTTGGCAGGTGTTGCTCGGAATTGATCATCGGCAACACAACTCCCCGATTGATGCCTTAACACAGGCACAACTATCATAGCATAATAATAAGATCAAGACTTGTGGAACAACTGGCACATCACAGACTCTATGACACAAATCATATAGTTCAACTCTTATAATAGAGAAAGATAGCAAATGACAACTAGAGGTCACAGACCCAACATTACAACATGCGGAAGCGAAGTGTGTTGTTCTAAACAATAAGAACCAAATTATGGCCTAAAAGGCCTGCAAATAAATATCCAGCGCCAGCTGTTCCGGGATGTCCCAAACTGCCACCTGGGAACCCCAGACTACTCATCGACGTCCACAAAGAACCCACCTTCGAGGGCGGTGAAGTCCTCTCCTGAAAATAAGCAAACGACGTTGAGTTCGACGAACTCGCAAGATTAAGAGCTAATATATGCTCGATGATTGGCTTTCAAGGTTTTATGGCTGTTTTGCATAAAGCAGATTTTATTTAATAAAGCAAGACTCCATGGCATCGTCTAATCAGAGTATTTTAAAAAGAGGGAAGAAGTGACTCTTTTCTCTTGAATCACCTTCTCACCATTCATCACCATCATCAACATTGTACATGTTCATCAAAGGCACCTCCCCGAATCACCCTCGAGGAAGCTCACCTTGCATTGGTGGGTGGTATCTCTAGTACCCAGTTTTTAATCATTCCGTTAACGTTATTCTATGATCTTACCTTCACTTCCCAAGTTCGTCCATAACCGCGGACACGGCTTTTCGAAAAGATTTAACCCTGCAGGGGTGTACAAAGTGGAAGTCCCCGAAGTCCCGAGGGGCCCCAGCTCCTTCGCCACGCGTACCGTCCGGCCCATTGCCTGGCCTTTAGCTTTCTTCCTGGGAGAGCCGACTGGGTGGGAGCGGTGTCGACTTCTCCCTCGTTAAGGACTTTCCAGGATCATCAGTGACGGTAGGACAAGAGGTACCTTCTCGCACCCTGTCCCGTGGCCACTCATTTTCCTAATACCACAATCCTCTTCTCAGTTCATTCCACCATCATCACGCACGCGCAAATGGAAGCCCGAACTAGAGGACCCTGGCTAGCCCCGCTCGAGTTATTTGGTCTATGAGGGTTCCTGCAAATGCATAGGCCTCACGCATGGTTGCACGCTCAGTCTTGGTTCAAGAGGTATAGCACTCGCACCTAGGCGGCGAGAACAAGACAAAGCACCACAACCACAGTGGCCTCTCATCCCCACCTTTAAGCAGTTTATTATCCGTCACCACAATTTCCTCCACCATCAACCATTTATCTCAACACCTGTTTCCACCACAAACCATCCATCGTAAGCTATGCAATTTACTAAGCATGGCTAAGCATCAACATAGCCTAGTAAGTATCTCAGGCCAACAAAACAATCCTATGGATAATAGGAGGGGAACAGGTAAATGGCATCAGAATCTTAATGCAACTATAGGATACTCTAATCCCTAAAAATTGACATGTAGAACCGCATGCAATATTATAGTGGAGAGAATATATGCGGAAACATAGGATAAGATATGCTCAGAGGGGGGATTACGCTTGCCTGGTTGAGCGGAGTAGTCAAACTGCTCGGCGGAGTAATGATGCTCAACTCCGGACTCGTGATCTACCGGAGAGCAAACACACCGGAAAGCAGAAGCAACAATCAACACATGGCAATTGTGCAATGCATACAAAAATGATGATATGACATTTTAAATGCACCCTAGAAGCATTGAACAAGAGCAACAAGTTAAATGGGGTCCCCGTTATATTTATTGCATTATTTGGGAATAACCCCATATTTACACTTAATGATTCTAGATACTATTCAAAGTACATAATTGTAATTGTGATCAATTATGCATGATGATGACGATTATGGGTGATTCATATTTTTCTGAACATTTTGGTATAAGGAACACATTTTTCGGATGCCCCGATTAAAAGTTATTAAATTTAGAATTTCCTCTTTTTAATTATTTACTTCTAATTATTTTTAATTCCAACGATAAATAAATTAGTTACTCGACTCGAGGAAGAGGGAGGAACTAGTACGAATCATCGGAGTCGATGTACCTAATAGCGAGAGGGGGATCAGGGTGACATGCGCTAACGAGGGAAAAAGAAAAAGAGAAAGCAGCAGGAAAAATCTGCTCAGCCGGTTTCCAGCCCGGCTGGGCCGGTTTCTGGGCCGGCCTGGCTACAGAGGGCTCCGGCCAGCAGCCCGGTCTGGGCCGGCTCTGGGGCCGGCTATGGGCCAGAGAGCGATGGCCCCCAACCCGGCTAAGCCGGTCTCTCGACCGGGCAACCGAGCGAGGCGACGAACTGCGACCGTGGCTACGGCGAGGAAAATCCGGCGAACGGCACGGTGGCTCGCGCTGGAGGGGGAGAGGGGAAAGGGGGCGTTGCCACGGTGAGCTCACCAGGAACACGAGCATGGCAACGGTGAGGCAGGCGATGGCGTGGCGGCGACAAAATCGTCCGGCGAAGCGGCGTCGGGGACGGGGACGAGATCGAATGACGGCGGCGATTCTCTGCGTTTTCGACCGATTCCTTCTACGTGGAGGATCAGCACGACGAGGCGAGCGGGTGGCGGTGCTCGATTTACGCGGGGGCTACTCAGACGGCGGGGACGAGCACGGCCATCTCGAGCAGCGCGTCGGCCATGGAGGGAACAGACGAGGGAGAGGAGCAGGTGTGGGGAATGGGGAGCAGTGGGCTTCGTGTGCGCGCTCCTCGTGCAGGTAGAGGCAGGGGGGCCCAGCGACGCGCTTGTGTGCCGCGGCACGGTGCTGTGGTCCGGCGGGACCTTGCTCTTCGGTCGCTACAGCGGAGAGGATGAAGATGGTGAAATTGCAAGAAGGCCCCTGGAAGTTTTCAAACCATCTCAGATTGGTCCCTGTCCAGTTTTTAAAACCAGCAGTAACTTCAAAGATTTCATTAAGGCACTAAACAATTTAGAAAAATCTGCAAAATTTGGGTAGCCTCCCAATAACTTGTAGAGGCACCACAAAAATTGGCATGTTGAAATAAAATAGTTTGGTACCCCTTTGTTCATAGGTTTCAGTTCGGGCAAATTTCTAAATTCCAGAATGTTGCTTCTTTATAAAATTTAGAGCAAGACCTAAATTGTATTTTGAACTCTTGAAACTTCCTTGACAAATAGGAGATGTCAAAGTAAGTTTATTTGCAAGATTGAGTGCCTTCGTTGTTTTTTTAAATTGGTTGAAACAAGTTTGGCATTTGTTTTTAAATGGTGCCAAAACCATTTGTGTGTTGTTTAGCAAGTTTAAATTGGATGCCATGATGCAATGCAACACAAAAAGCGAAAATTTTATTCAGGTTTTTAGGTTTCCGAACTTTGGGCTGTTACACCTATGGACACCAAATGCCATCTTGAACTTAACCCAAAGGGTATTGATGTTGATCAAAAACTTTACCGCTCTATGATTGGTTCTTTGCTTTATCTTTGTGCATCTAGACCCGATATTCTGCTGAGTGTAGGGGTGTGTGCAAGGTATCAAGCCGCTCCGAAAGAAAGCCACTTGAAGGCGGTCGATAGAATCCTTCGATATTTGATTTATACCCCAAAGTTTGGTTTGTGGTATCCAAAGGGCTCTAATTTCTCTCTTGCCGGGTACTCGGACTCAGATTGGGCGGGTTGTAAGGATGATAGGAAATCAACTTCCGGGGCATGCCAATTCTTGGTAGATCCTTGGTGAGTTGGTCTTCTAAGAAGCAAAATTGCATATCTCTCTCAACCACCGAAGCCGAGTATGTGGCGGCCACTAGTGCATGCACTCAATTGTTATGGATGAGGCAAACTTTAAAGAAATACAGTGTCCATTATGACAAATTGTCTCTTTTGTGTGACAATGAAAGTGCAATCAAAATTGGCCACAACCCGGTGCAACACTCAAGAACGAAGCATATTGGGATTCGTCATCATTTTATTCGGGATCATATTGCCCGTGGTGATATTGAGCTTGGCTATATTCCAACCAAAGACCAACTTGCCGATATTTTCACGAAGCCACTTGATGAACCAAGATTCACCTATTTGAGGCATGAGCTAAATATCATGGATTCAAGGAGCTTGACTTGACTGCATACACACCTTTATTTTGACTATCTATTTGGTTTAGGTGTAGGCATGGACATAGGGGGAGTGCGGCCCTAATACATTGGACCATCCCTCCCCCCATTATGCCGATATTAAGAACTCATTTGCCTCTCTATATTCGTTCAATGAATTGTGAGCTTAAATGACGAGTGTTGGTTGTGAACCCAAGATATATCTTCGCGGTGTCACGCCATAAACTCAAACATGGTGGCCTAGGCCACCGCCCTCTTCTTGTTGAAGAGTTGGTTCTTATTTGGATCTTATTGAAAATCTTTTGAATAGTTCGGATCTATCTTGTTTTGTGGAAAACACACTCAATCTTGGCCTTTTAGTGTTTGATTCTTGCAAGAATGAGTGTGAAGTACCAATATCAGTTTGGCTATCTAAATCCCATGCCTTTCTTACCTAAAAACATCTCTCTCTCTTATGCACACATGTCCCTGCTTTTGAATCTGAGGAAACAGGGGTCAGCAGGCCGGAAATTCCGGTTTACAATCGGAATTTCCGACTAATCGGAATATCCGGTCCTACTTCGGATCGGAATATCCGATTTTGCGGGCTGTCTCTTTTATCAGGAGAGAGTCGGGGTGAAGGGCTCACACGAGCCTTTCTTCCACCCCTGACTCTCTCTCTCCACCCCACCGCCGCCTGCCGTCCTCCCGTCGTCTCCGGCGAGTTCCTCCACCGGATCTGCCCGTCCCCGGCCAGATATGGTGCTCCTCCATCCCGGGCACCTTCTCCTCCAAGAAGTTTCTCCAATGGACGAGGGTAACTCCCCCAATCTTGAATCTTGGGTGATTTTTGCCCCTTTGAGTTTGTGGAGTTATTTTTCTTGTAATCTTGGAATTGTTGGTGCCCATTGGTCCTCCCTGCATGCTAGGAACAGTAGGATAGCATTCATATGCATCGAGCTACCTTTAGACCTAGCATCCAAATCGAGCTGGTCTGAAAATTCCCGACCGGATTTTCCAGTTCTGTCCAAACAGGATATTCCGGTTTTGACAGTTTTTTTGTTCAGATTTGTCCTGATTTGCCTAGGCCTTAGTTTGATCAACCTGTGGCTGCTTTCCTATTGTACCTTGCATCTTTCCTTGTGCAGTGACTTGTGTGTGCTTATCCTTGCTATCTATCTATTGCTTCTTCACAGGTGATTCGAGTATTCCTCGCATGAAGATGTATGAACGCAATAGGGCAGCTATGAGAAAGATCCCCGCAAAGAAGACTGCTTCCAAGCCCCCAGCCCATGCTGCTAAGAAGAGGAAGGGTAAAGAACCAAGGCAAAACTATTGGGAGATGAACATCATTGACTATGCTACGCTTCGGCAAGGCGATTGGTACACCAGGGTTGAGAGGGATAATGACATTGAAGATCCTAACTTTTGGTGCATGGAGCAGCTCTACATTCATCAGGATATCTATCTGCACTATAAGCATCCCATTCGTCCGATGCTACCTATCAAGCAGCAGGCTCTCAAGGACAAGGCCAGTTATTCTCAAGCAGCGCATGTGGTGGAACAGTTTGGCCTAGTTCGGCTCATGGAAACTCAGTACGACTTCAGTGTGCCTATGGTGCTGCAGTTCTTTGCTACTCTTGTGATCAAGAATGATCTTGTCAGGCCAATCAAATGGATGATACGAACAACTCAGTGTGAGTCTGACTTTCAGAGGTTTGCCACTGTCCTTGGGTACAATTTCCGTGGTGATCCCCCTCTTGGCCATCGCATGCATGATGTAGAGAAGCCCAACAGGAACAAGGTTATGGCAAACATGTATGGTTCGGGTGGTATCATTGGCAAGAAGGAAGGCCTCCTCCCACTCTATGACCATCTTGTAACTATTTTTCGATCCAACATTGCTCCAGCTTGTATGGTTCGGGTGGTGAAGACTACGAGTCTGAGGAGTGATCCCTTTGGGGCGTAGCATCGCTCTTCTCTCCTTTTTGGTGTTTCGATGCCAAAAGGGCAGAAGTAGTTCTATTAGGATCTATGTGTGGGATTTGCATGGGTTCGGGCACAAGCATATGCGTTTATCACTCTTCTTGCGCTTGTGTCCATTTATCTCTTATTTGTTATTTGTGAGCTTTGAACCTCTTGGTAGTTTTATGTGTGAGACATATGGATTTCTATTATGTACGGTTGAGTCTACTTTATATTGTGCTATGCTCTCTATGGATTGTTTATCTCTATCTTTATGCACAAGGTATGCCTTTTTTCTCAAGTCGCAATCTAGTTTGTGATATGTCTCATGTTGTGCTTTTGTGTTTGTCAATATCATGTTGTTGTATCTTGTCGGAAATCGCTTCTCTCTATATGTGTGTAATTGCATTCCAAGGCAAACGAGTTATATGCACACATCTAGGGGGAGTCCTTTTCTTTTTTGAGAATGTGATCTAGTTGTGAAACTTTATTGCAAATCCTAGTGTTGTCATCTAACACCAAAAAGGGGGAGATTGAAAGGGCATTTCGTGATCTCTTATGTTTTGTGTGTTAGTTAACAACACTAGTGAGATCTGAATCAGGTGCTAAGTGATGCAGGTGTCAGTTGTTTAAAAGCTTGTGTGCATCAACACCAAAAAGTGAGAAGGAAAGAGCAGCCAGATTTTTGGTAGCCGGATATTTCGGTGACTACCGGATTATCGGTTCAGTCGAAACAACGTGAGAAAACGGCTAAGGACAAGAACGCAGAGGCTACTGGAGGTAGCCGGATATTTCCTAATCGGAAATTCCGATGGCTATCGGATTATCCGGTTCTGGCGAAGCAAAGAGAAAAATGGCTAAGGACCAGAACTCGAAGGGTACTGCTGGGAGCCGGATATTTTGGATCGATTTTTCCTGGATGTAATCGGATTATCCGGTTCCAACTTGAGTCGGATTATCCGCTTCCCAGACTCCCCAACGGCCATTTTTCGAGGAGGGGTATAAATATCCCTCCACCTACCTCCAGCCATCTAGCTCGCCCAACATTGAAGAACACCATTATTGCAAGCACAAGAATCACTAGATCTCCCAATCCCTCCACCCAAACTCGTTGATCTTTGGAGGATTGAAGTAGAAGGCCCGGATCTACATCTTCACCAAACCGATTTACTTTTCCCCCTCATTAACTTGAGGGCCACTTTGCTAGGGTTTCCATTGGGAAAACCTAGCTCATTGTTGTACTTACTTGATTGTCTTTGTGACAGATTGTAGGTGTTCGGGAGCCCCCAATCCAATTATGGGTTGTGCCCCGGATCGTTGTTGTAAAGGCTCCGGAATCCGCCTTGAAGGTTTCCGATAGTGGAAGGTGAACCAAACCTTTGTGGTGCGGTTCATCGGAGAAGAAGGTGAAGCCTTTGTGACTATTGAGTTAACCTTTGTGGTAGCTCACACCTCTCCAACAAGACGTACTCCCCTAAAACGGAGGAACTCGGGAAATACATCCGTGTCTCCGCGTGCTTTCACCTTTGGTTACCTCTATCCTTGTTTATTGCTTTTACTTCGTGTACCTTGCTTAGTTGCTAGCTTGTCATATAGGTAAATTCACCATAGTTGCATATCTAGAGAATTTACCTTTTATGTCAAGCCTAATTTGAAAAAGTACTAAAATTGGAGTAGCACCTATTCACCCCCCTATAGGTGTCATACGATCCTTTCAGCTTTCCCCGCTTGTCCACAGGGCGCCGCCGCTTTCCATGGACGCGCGCGGGTCGCCGCGGAGGTGAATTTGGCCCCGCCGTTGCCGACGCCGCCAGCGCTTCCCCCGCATCTCCCGGCGGTGAATTTGGCCCCGCCGCATCCGCCCCTACTCTCCGCTGCCCCTCCAGCACGCTGTTCCTCCGACGAACAACGCCCGGCGGCCGTTTCCATCTCACCGTCCACACGGTGTTTGCTTTATTGCCTCTAAAACTTTTTATAGATGAATTTTGTGCATTTTATTTGTAGTTGTAAGTTTAAATTAGTGTTTGTAGATGAGTTCATCCTATGATTCTTTCGACGAAGAATTTGATCTTCAAGAGTAGGAGAACATCGCAATGATCCTAGCTATCCATGCGACTAAAAAGCGGAAACACGGTGGGTCAGTCTTCGGTCGTCAAAAATTGTGGAGGGAAAGGATCGGTGCTCATGAAAGATTGATGAGAAACTATTTTGTGGAGACACCCACATACCCCGAGTCCTACTTCCTTCGCCGTTTTAGGATGAGCATCGAGTTGTTCAAGCACATTGTGGAGAAAATGGCGAGGCATGATCAGTTTTTTCAGCAAAGGAGGAATGCCTACAGAGAACTTGGGCATAACACCTACCAAAAGGTGATCGCCGCTTTGCGTATCTTGGCAGACGGCTTTCCGGCGAATCCAGTTGATGATCACTTGGCAATGGGCGAGAGTCAAGCCATCATGTGTGTCAAGCGCTTTGTAGTTGGAATTGTGCAAGTGTTTGGTCCGGAGTATTTGAGACCTCCCAATGCTGCAGACAAGGCTAGGCTTTTGGAGTTCAATGCCAGTCGGGGATTCCCAGGTATGATTGGCTCTATAGATTGCATGCATTGGAGTTGGAAGAACAGTCCGACGGCATGGCATGGACAATTCCAAGGCCACAAAAAGGATTCCACTATAATCCTTGAAGCGGTGGCCGATCACGAGACTTGGATTTGGCATGCTTTTTTTGGAATGCCCGGATCTTGCAATGACATCAATGTTCTTCACCGGTCACCACTCATGAATAAGATTGCAAAAGGTGAAACTCCACCGGTGAATTTTGTAGCAAATAGCCATACATACAACTATGGCTATTATCTTGCGGATGGCATCTACCCAAAGTGGCAAACATTTGTGAAGCCGGTTAAGAATCCGCAAGGTAAAAAAATGCTTGATTTCCACAATGCTCAAGCGACGGCTAGGAAAGATGTGGAGAGAGCATTTGGGATTTTGCAAGCCCAATTTGCTATTGTGAGAGGACCGGCTAGATTTTGGGATCAAGACATGCTTTGGTACATCATGACCGCTTGTGTGATCATGCATAACATGATCATCGAGAATGAGCGTGGGAAAGATTTAGACTATACCCACTACGAGTTGATGGGACATCCCATGCGAGTGCGGAGGAGGGCTGAGAGTGTGGCTCAGTTTGTTGCATCTTATCATGCCATTCGACGTAACGAAACACATGATGATGAGCTTCAAAAGGATCTAATCGAGAAGTGGTGGACATAAAATGGGCAACAATGAGTTGAATGTGTATGTTTGTTGTACGATTGATATATTGTTGATGAACTATTTATTCTATTTATTTGGTGAACTACTTGTTGTATTGAAGAAGAACTATTTGTTTGTGTTGTAATAATAATTACAATATTTATTGTTGATTTATTTTGTGTGTGTTTGATCTTCTTGGTTCTAAATTTTGAGTGCAAATGCTGTTTGTGTTGTTCGCGCGCCTGGTGAAGTGCGACATCGCCGCGCAAAAATATAGCGCTTCTGGTAAATCAAAACTCTGCATCGGCGCTGTAAACCGCTATTTCGGCGCTGCAAAAATATTTTAGCGCGCGGCACCGTAGCGCGTCTGTTGGAGATGCTCTGAGTGTGTGACTGGACACACTCGATTGGAATTGCATCCTTCAAGAACTTGACACTGAGTTTCCTAGTTGGTTCAAGAGTGTTTCCTCGGACTACAATTTAAGTCAGCAAAAAAGTCCAGCTGCACATTGGTGATTATGCAGCAACAGTCTGATGCAGTGTAGTGATCTGAATGCAACTGAGGAAGCTGGGAAGCATCTGGACTTTCAGTGCGGACACAGAATTTTAGTTGCAAGGCCAACATCTGGACGCTAGAGACAATGGTGCCTGTGCTCGCCTTTGTTCTAGCCTGTGATACACCGAAAGAGCACAAACCAATCACCCGCGACCACGACTCGAATGCAATTTTCACAAATTTGGCAAATTGTATTTGTAGTCACCCCTTATCAGCTTACCTTGTAGTGATTAATTGATTATACGGTAATCGACACGCGCCTCACTTATTTTAGATCAACCATTTTGGATGAGCCACTTGTTGCAATGTAAAGGTAAGAGCTCTCCGCTGTCTACCTAGCTATAGGTACGAGCTAGCTCCTACCATTTGGGAAATCCAATTTGGGTCATGGGAGTATATGCTTCCACTATTTAAAAACACATTTTAACACTAAAAAACTTGATTTTTTCAGGTGTACCTCCCAACATTTTATCCCCGCACATAAAATTTCAAGAAAAAACAATATCTTCTCGTGGCTTGTGTTAAAAAGATTTAAAAAAGTGTCGGGTGAAAACTCATTTAGTAGTATCAAAATTTGTGAGTTATGTAGGAATAAATCCAGTTTAACGGAATAAGATACCAAATGGGTAAGGATATGACACTACAAGTTCTTCATTGCAGTTGTTGTAGTACTCCATTTTACTTACACGATTACTTCTCAAGGGTCTTTTCAAAACTCTTTGGATTCATAGGACAGGAAAAATGTATAAATAGGAAACCTATATGATTGAGATGGTATGTCTAATTTAATCCTATAGGGGGTTCCACTACTCCTGTTAAAGTGGGTCCACCACCAGTGGGCCCACCCAGAAGATGGATAAGTCCAAGCTATAAAGATTTGGCAGGTGGATCAGCCCACCTGTTCTACAACGACCCGACAAGGCCTGCCCCGACCCGCATGCGACTAAGGATTTCGACCCAAGAAGCCCTCCGGAGAGTTACCCGGTGAAAGAGCATGTTTCCCGATGTGTGGTTTTGGTAATTAATGACAATCCTTATGGACTAATGTTTGTATTGAGATATTCTTATAGATCCTGTCCATGGGAAAAGATTGGAGTTCATGTGTTGGACTCTAGAAGATAAAGTGATGACCAAAGTAATATTTAAGGTGTGATTCCACACAAATGGTCATATAGAGTTGAGCTTATTGTAAGTGTGGCTTGGAAAAGAATATTGAGTGAACATTCATGTTTATCTCCAATCTATCATATATATTAAAAGAAGAAGATGAAGTGCAAGGTTAATCAAGTCAATGTGCAAATAATGAAGTCAAGATTGATCAACACATTTAGAAGATTATGAAGTGCAAGTTCAATACAATCCATCTCGGAAGATATTATTTGATTAAAGCTTGCAATGGATACATGAAGACATAGCTAAACGAGGCTCTCCCATAATGGTGTATGGGGAAGTATTTGGAGAAGTCTTCATCAAGTATGTGCTAGCAAGCACGATCAAGAAAGGTGTTCCAACTTGAGTGAGTCAAGATCGTCATCATCTAGCTCAAGTGGAATGCACAAGACAAAAGTATGATCTTGATTGGTTTTCTATTTTATCGGTCTCATGCTTTTGGGGAGACCGGTTTATAGGATCGATAGTCGTACTATCAAGAGGGGTTCTCAAGTGAGTAACTTGATCGCATCTTTGTGGAGAGCTCAACCTTTACATACTTGGCATATCATCTTTATTGGTTATTATTTGGCTTTTATCCATGTGAGGATTTATAGCTTGTGTTCATCTCCATTCCAAGCTCTAGTTCATCAAAAACGGATTTCATATGCTTATCTTGTTGCGTTTTTTATGTTGGAGGTTTTACCGGCTTGTCTTTTCTAGAGAGGTCAAACTCTCTCCTTGTGGCTTCCTCCTCACATGATGGACTATGATGTTTTTCTGCATGATCTTTTATAGCTCTTCGTTGCGATTCCAACGAGCCCAAGATCATCGAAAACAGAGTCCGGATGAAAAAGTTATTGCAGTTTTTGTCAGTTTGAAAAAACCGGATTATCCGGGTTTTTTTTTGCCGGATAAGTGTTCTAAGGTTTTTTTAAAGCGCCCGAATGTGCAGTTCTCTGTCATGGGGTAAATATTTTGGCAGGATATTTTGGTGGAGCCCGGATTTTTTGGGAAACCGGAATATCCGGTCATCACTTGAGCCGGAATATCTGGCCTCACTGTTTCCAACGGCTAGATTTTGGGAGGGGCTATAAATACCCCTCCCCTTCTTCAACCTTGGGACTCTCGCTTTTCTCCCTCTCTCCTTCCATTATTGACCTTGGAAAGCTTTCCCATCTCTCAATCCCTCCCTTGATTCTTTCATATCTTTGAGGAAAAAGTGAGAGGGGATCTAGTGAGGGAAACCCTTTGGATCTAGATCTTGGAGTTCCATTTGTTAAGTTCTTGTTTATTCTTCCTCTCTTATTTCCACATAAGCATTTGTTACTTTGTTGGAATTTGGGAGTGAATGATTTGAGCACTTGTGCTCTTACCATTGCATTGTTGCATCGGTTTGTGCTCTCCACGAGGATTCGTGGAAGTGAAAGTTTGTGAACTTGTTACTACTGGGTTATTGGACCCTAGACGGCTTTGTGGTGATCTTGGGAGCCTCCAATTCAGTTGTGGATGCGTGCCCCAAGCTTGTGGTGACTTCGGGAGCCTCCAATTAAGTTGTGGATGCGTGCCCCGAGTTTGCAGGTTACCGATAGTGGAAGGTGAACCAATCCTTTATGGTGCAGTTCATCGGATAATAGGGTGAGGCCTTTTTGGCGTTGAGTAAGCCTGTTGTGGTGAAGCTCACACCCCTCCAACGAGACGTACTCCCTCAAAAGGATGAACTTGGGAATACGTCATCGTCTCCGTGTGTCGCGGTTATTTCTATACTCGAGCTCTTTACTTATGCACTTTACATTGTGATAACCTTCGTGTTTAAAGTCTTATATCTTGCTATCACCTTGTTGAAAGTGCATGTGCCCTCATGTGTGGTTTTGGTAACTAATGACAATCTCTATGGATTAATGGTTGCATTGAGCTATCCTTGTAGGGCTTGTCCATTGGCAATGCTTGAACAAAGTAATATTCAAGGTGTGATGACCAAAGTAATATTCAAGTTGTGATCCACACAAATGATCATCTAGAGTTGAGCTTATTACAAGTGTGGCCTGGAAAAGAAGATTGAGTGAACATTCATGTTTATCTCCAAGTCATTATATATATTAAGAGAAGATTATGAAGTGCAAGTTCAAGAGAAGCATCTCGAAGAAATACTATGCTTGAAGCTTGTCACCCATTTGGAGATAATGGTCAAGTGAAGATGTGCCTAAGAGAGTCTCTCCCATATTGGTGTATGGGGGAGCAATATGTGAGACTTCACAAAGCTAAGAGCAATCAAGAAAGGTGGTCCACTTGAAGAGATCAAGATCGACATCATCTAGCTCAAGTGGAATGCGCAAGGCAAAGGTATGGTCTTGATAGAGTTTCTATTTTACAGGTCTCATGTTGTTTGTTGGGAGACCGGGTTATAGGATAGATATCGTATTATCAAGAGGGGCTCTCGATCGAGCTTTAGCGTACTTGGCATCATCATCTTTCTTGGTTCTTATTTGGATTTTCTCTATGTGGGGTTTTGGTGCTTGTCGTGATGTTCATGACAAGCCCAAGTTCACCGAAAACAGATTTCAAATGGAAAACTTGTTCGGTTTTGGAGTTTCTGCCGGTTCAACTTTTATAGAGAGGTTTCACCTTTATACATTTGGTTTTATGCTCTCTTGTTGAACTATGATGTTTCTATGCATGATCTTGTAAAGCTCGTTGTGGTGATTCCAACGAGACCAAGAACATACAAAACGGAGTTCGTATGCGAAAGTTGTACCCGTTTTGGTGTCAGTGTTTCTGAAGTTTTACATGTGGCGGTAGTACCGCCGCGGTATCGCCCGTGGTACCGCCGGTGCCACCCGAGTCCCATTTTCAGCGGTACCGGAAGCGGTAGTACCGCTCCCTGGAGCCTATTTTCAGCCTGTTTTAGTGTCCTAACTTCCCAAGGGGGCGGTAGTACTGCTGGGGCCAGCGGTAGTACTGCCCCGACACGAATCTGCACCCAACGGTTGGATCTTGGGGTGACCTATTTAAGGGGCCTTCTTCCCCAATGGTTCCCCAACCTTTTGAACAAGTCTTGACCTCCATTGTTGACCTCCACAAGCTTGATATCTCTCTATTCCTCCATACTTCTTGCCTCCAATTAGAGGGAAAAGCGAGAGGAGATCTTGATCTACTATTCTACCAATCAATCCCTCCTCTAAGTGAGGGGAAGCTTTTGCATCTAGATCTTGGAGAGATTTGGTGTAATTACTTGTTCTTCCTCTCTTCTCCTCCATAATCATTAGTTGCTTTTGGTGGGATTTGAGAGTGAAGGATTTGAGCACTTCTTATGTTCTTGCCCATTGCATTAGTTGCATCGGTTTGAGTTCTCCACGGTGGTACGTGGAAGTTGAAGTCGAGAAGCTTATTACTCTTGAGTAATTGGAGTGCCCTAGAGCTTGTCCTCTTGGGTACTTGGAGTGCCCTAGACGGTCCTTGTTGATCTCGGAGTTTTGTTGGCTCGTGGGATATTTGGGTGCCCCCAATTAAGTTGTGGGTGTGTGCCCCAAGATTGTTGTAAATGCTTCGGATTTCGCCTTGAAAGATTCTGATAGTAGAAGGTGAACCAATCCTTTGTGGTGCGGTTCATCGGAGAATTGGGTGAGGCCTTTTGTGGCGTTGAGTAAGCCTTTGTGGTGAGTTCACACCCCTCCAACGAGACGTACTTCCCTAAAAAGGAGGAACTCGGTAATACATCATCGTCTCTGTGTGTCTCGGTTATTTCTATACCCGAGCTCCTTACTTATGCACTTTACATTGTGATAGCCTTCGTGCTTGAAGTCTTATATCTTGCTATCGCCTTGTTGCTTGTCTTGCTTAGTATAAGTTGTTGGTGCACATAGGTGAGCCTAGTATATTTAGGTTGTTGGCTTGTTAAATTAAACACCTAGTTTTATTCCGCATTTATTCAAGCCTAAACCGAAAAAGTTTTAATCGCCTATTCACCCCCTCTCTAGGCGACATCCTTGTCCTTTCACTTGTTACTTGTCTTTCTTAGTATAAGTTGTTGGTGCACTTAGTTGAGCCTAGTATATTTAGGTTGTGTGCTTGATAAATTAAACACTAGTTTATTTCCGCATTTGTCAAGCCTAAACCGGAAAAGTTTTATCGCCTATTCACCCCTTTAGGCGACATCGTTGTCCTTTCACCCGGGAGCGAAGGACATCGACCCGGAGAAGAGCGACACCCGAGAGCTGGCTTGACTGGTTCCATGACTTAGCGTGGTTCACCTGCCTCCCCGGACCCTCAGAGAAGAAGAACTCATTGATGACGTGGAACACACGTTCGTTGGGAAACCCCTAGAGGAAGGTATGAAGTAGTTCAGCAGCAATTTTCCTTAAGAACAAAACCAAGGTTATCAATCTAGTAGAAGTTGGAAGAGATTCAACAAGGTGCCAAAACTATTCTGGCGCTTATAGCTTTGGCGTGGATCTGCACACAACACAATCAAACTACTTTGCCCCCAACAAAACCGAAAGGTTGTGAATCTCCCTGGTTTGACGAATACAAAGAATTAAATGTACGGTGTGTAAAATAAATGTAAATGCAAAAATGGACAGTGAGCTAATGAGTGTAGGAAACAATGTTTTATCAGTGTAAAAGAATGGACCGGGGTCCACA
Source organism: Poa pratensis (assembly GCA_947311845.1). Taxonomy (NCBI): domain Eukaryota; kingdom Viridiplantae; phylum Streptophyta; class Magnoliopsida; order Poales; family Poaceae; genus Poa; species Poa pratensis. Next base: position 33,867,393 of record CAMZMU010000069.1, on the reverse strand, counting down.
GTTCACTAGTGGTGTCTCTCCAATAAAAAGATAAACAAACATGCTGGGTAAACAAATTACAGCTGGGCAATTGACAAATGGCAAGGGCATGACAATACATATTATGACAAGGTAAAGTTCACTGTAATATTTAATTGGGCATTATAACAAAATACATAAACCGCTTTCTAGCTACATGTATGACTAATAATCCACCCCCAGGATAACATCTGTGTCTCCTCAAAGTATTAAATTGCAAGCAACAGATAATTGCAATAAGCAAAGTGTGTAATGTAAACAATGCAAATAACACGTAGACATATCACCGTTGTTTTCTTCCTAGTGGCAACAACACATCCAGAGGCTTAGTCGTTTCTGTCATCTCGAGCCCAGGCTACCAGAGACATGAACCCACTATCTAGCATAAATACTCTCTCTTGGAGACACTAGCAACTACTTGGCCAAAAGCAACCACTAGCATCAGAGAGCATGCAAGATCATAAATAAAACATATAGATAGATAGATGAACAAACTTAATCATAACTTCACAATTCATCGAATCCCAACAAACAAAACATGTAGCATTACATAAAGATGATCTTGATCATGTTAGGCAGCTCACAAGATCTAAACATGATAACACAGAGTGGAGAGACTACAATCTAGCTATTGCTATGCACCCGTAGTCCAACTGAGAACTACTCACGCATTAGTCCGGAGGTGGGCATGGCGGTGTAGAGCCCTCCGGTGATGATCTCCCCCTCCGGCAGAGTGCCGGTAAGAGCTTCAAAACCCTCCTGGACTAGGGTTGATGATGATGGCAGCGACGGAACTTTTCGTGGAATTGTGTTCGGGTATTTAGGGTTTTCGGGATGATAAGAATATATAGGCGAAGAGGCAGCGCGAGGGGCCACCCGAGGGCACCAGACGACCCCCCGACGTGGCCCCACCTTCTGCAGCGCAGAGGCGGCATTTGGGCCCCCTGGGTCGCCTCCTCTGCTGCCCTTTGGACTCCGTCTTCGTATCATTGTAAAACTTATCCCCATAAAATTTTGTCCAATTCCGAAAATATTTCCTGACTAGCTTTTCTGAAACAAAAAGACAACAGACAACATGAACATGCAATGTGGCATCTTGTTAATAGGTTAGTTCCAGAAAATGCATAAAAATGATATATAATGCAAATAAAACATGTAGTATTTGTTATAAAACAAGCATGGAACATCTAAAATTATAGATACGTTTGATACGTATCACTCATCCCTAAGCAAAGGGATAGGATCAAGAGAAAAACTTAGACACCAAGAACGGATGGAACAAGATCATGCCAAGGTGATGTCATCGGGGGACAGCCGTGGTGGGCGTGTCAGGCTCACCAACCCACTCTCAGCCCTGTCCCTCCCAAAAGCTGGCGTGCTTTTGGGATCCTAATAACCCACGGAGCATAAAAGATGATGCCACGCGTCGCCGCCACCTTTTCAACCTTCTAAAGGGAGGACCAAGACCAACGAGGGGAAGGACAAATCCAATGTACTGCAAGCACTAGCTAAGATAGAGGAAAAGAGAGGTGATCTCCTCCGGGACAAGATCTGCTCTTCTTACTCCTCCAGCCATGAACTCCCCCAGGTGAGACCCGGTGATGTCTACTACACGCTTCTTGTGGCACCCCCTTCTGGCACAGCTTGTCAGAAGGGCGGTCGCCCCGTGCGCCAGCCCAAGATATCTGGCCGCACGTTACGACAATGCAACATAGCGGAAATCATTACACAATCAGGCACAAAGTGCTACAAAAGGTTTACAAGGCCATCGAGGCATTACAAAATATCAAGCCAAGCATGGCTCAACTCAGAGTTTTAACTGGCAGCGGAAGACATAAATGAGGCAACGGCTTGGAGCGGCTCCACTCCACAGGTATCTGGCTGGGCTACTGATCCTAGCACGCTCTTGCTCCACTTCTGACTAAGGTAGAAGATGAATCGTCGCCAACATCTGGCCACAAACACAAGGCCCGTGAGTACATTTGTATGCACTCAGCAAGAATCGCCACTCACTACAAACAATCCAACAATCATGCAACAATATATATTGGAAATACATTCCTACAACATGTCAAGTGTACTCTAGATACATGACCTAAAAGTAGCATGGCATTGACAACCAATCATGTCATAAGCAAGCAACGGGGGTATCACCAGTACAGAGTCCAAGCCAGGTGGGGTTGGATCGTGCACCGGCAATCAAACAAAGGGCTTACCTGTGACGAGTAACCGGATGTACCAGTTGGTACCAAGTAACATAACAATACCAGTCATCACAACTAGGCCCAACGACCTTGCTACATCTGTCAACTGCTAGGCCCACTGGCCTCATCCTTTCACTTGGGCATGCACGAGTGATGTGGGCTCTGGCCTAACTATAGGCTCCCCAACGCATCACACCGCCATCCCTAAACTTGGTTCACAATCACATCTCAAGTAACATTCCCTGCATCAACTTATTGTTCATTTAGTGAAATAAGGTTGCTCATTAATTATTTCAAACAAATCTTAAGTTTAAACTCCGGACACGACGAGGACACACAGTGTGACCGACACTGAACTGTTGTTCCATATCCCAGGAACGAGGCTAGCTTGCTAGGTTGACACTCTCGAGAGGTTGCATTCCCACCTATCAGAATGCACCCCACTCAGCCGACACTTCAGGTTTGTCACGCCCAAAGTCATACTAAGCAAGGTACACCCACATGACGGTCCACTTGCTAAGACACTCTCCTGCACCACCCTATACTCATGGTACAACGGGCAAGTACATCCGGCACATCCCCCGGCGCTACCGAGTATGCCTAGCTCCGGACTCCCTATCACAGTCAAACCCGTGCCTGTCGACCTCTACCCTCGTACAGCGCAACCGAACGACTGCGCCCAATGGATGGCACAAAAGGGGCTCAACAACCTACTAGGTCATGGTCCTCCCATGAGACGACGATGGTTCTGCTTTCAAAGTTCAGATTAGTGGCACCATGGACTGACCCTATCGTTGTTTGGAGGGGTGTTTTATTTTAATCCAGTTTCATCACAGCAAGTCCCAAAACAGAGGGTTAGTCCAGCAAATAATCACGATATCAATATCATCTATTACCAAACAACAAGGCATTAGCAACATAATAAAGATCAACTACAACGTATAGTTTAGTTGGTTTGCGTCGACCGGGTGACTATCGCGGCGATTCCGCCGACAAGCGCCACCACAGATCAACTGGTTGATTAGCGTCGACCGGGTGACTGTCGTGGCGATTCCGCCAACAAGCGCCACCACAGATCAACTACAAAATAACACAGTGGTTTAATCGGACGACTGTGGCGGTTCCTCCAGCCAGCGCCCTCGCAGATTAATTACAAGTTGGTGAGGCATGTAGCCTCCAAACAATGAACCGAAAAGCATTCATAAGAAAGAAATCATCTATTCCACTCGAGGATTAACCTGACGTGGTGTCAGCAATCTTGGCAAAAGACCCAAATGGAAAGCAAATGTCCCAAGCGTCGCAGTCCAGGTGGGCCGAAGCCAACCACGTTTGACGGAGGGAGAAGAAGCAAATAACTCTTTTGGCAAATGCCCCCAACTCCAAGGATCATAAGACGACATTCGTCCGCTCCTCACCTCGGCAAAGAAGAAGAAGCAAACAAAGCCCCACAAGCACGAGACGCATAGTTGTAATATTTCCCCCATTCCTTTGACTGAGGCGGTTCCTCCGGCCATTGTCTCGGAAACGGGAGTGATGCGCAGATAAGAAATTTATAGAGTAATGCGACAATTTAAAATGCAACATGATATATGCAACAATACAAGGCTCATATAAGATACGGACAACAAACATACCTGCAACAATAATAGTAGACATACATAACAATATAACAGTAGGCAGACATAAACACCCGTCATGATATTAAGCAAATAAACAAACAAGCATTGCGGGACGGCTCATAGCAAGGGGTTAGCTTGCCTGCGAAGATCGACACCGTTTGGCTTGGGGGTCACGGGCACGTCACGGTTTGGGGTCTCGGCTTGCCGGTACCGCGGGATACACCTAAGCAGGCATACAAGGGTACTGAGCATACAAGTATTTTACAGAAATGTAAAACCGATACTACTAGACAGAGCTTCTCAAACTAGGATTTACAAATTTGATTCGCTCCAAACGGAGCTACGGATCAAGAGATATTGACGTGCGACGGTTAGCTATTTGCTGCTCACCAGAGAGAAAAAAACAGAACGGGCCGAAACTGAGTTGGGCTGGACTGGTTGCGTCTTTCTGGGAAAATACGTCTTCTGCTCAGGGAAGCGCACTCGCGCAAATGCGCCTCCACTTAACCTGACAGGTGGGGCCGGGTCCTACCTGTCAGCCTCTCCCTCTCTTCTCCCTTTTCTTTTCTTTTTCTCTTTTCTTCTTTCCTTCTTCTTCCCGCGATGGAGAGGCTCGGGAGAGCCGCGCGCAGCGCGGCCGGCTCGGCCGCCGATCGTCGCCATCGCTCCGGTGGGCGCGTGTGGCCACCGAGGGCACGGGAGGGACCGCTGCACCACGCCGCCCCCAAGGAGGGAGACCACGGCCACGGGGAGGCCAGGGGGCGACGCCTTGGCGCACGTCCGGCGAGCTCGCCGCCGGCGGACGGAGATGGTGCCGTGGCTACGGTGCATCATTTCGTGACTGGATTGTACCGGAAGAACGCGGGGATCAAGAGGAGTCTCTCCACCCATTTAATTGGTGAATGAAGCTCGGGATATCTCGCGGGGATCCGAGGATCCGCGGCCACGATTTCGGCCACCACGGTCGGAAACGAGCTCTATTCGCTAGCTAACTGAGCAGAGAGGTCCAGGGGAGGCAGAGGAGAATGGGGTGCAGCTGAACGGGGCTCGGGGTTCTTCTTATAGCCCGGAGAGGGGAGAGGTGGGTGCGTGGCCGCTGCTGCCATTAATGGCACCGTGAGGTCACGGCTTACGCCTCTCCGGCCACAGGGGAGGGATAAGGAGGTGGAGCTGGAAGAACAGGAACGCACGAGCAGTACTGGAGCGGTAGGCACTGACCGCGGCGGCGCTGTTTGGACGGCACGTCGTCTTGCACTTGACGGCGCCGTACCGTCGATGCGTCGTCTAGCTCGGCTGCGCACGGGAGGAGATGGGAAGGCGACGTGTGGTGGCTGGGGTCGAGCGAGGGGTGGGGAAGCAGGGGCACGAGGCGAAGCAGCGGGGAGGTCACCGGCGACGACCAAGAACCGGCGGCGCCGTTTGGGCACGTCCATGCCCATGGTGGCCACGGTTCTGACCATGCCGACATCGGCATCAACAAGTTTCTCTCACCCTCGGGCTCTAAAACGAAAACTAACCGCGTCACTCGGTGCCAAATCCAAAATCCCATCACTTTTATGACTAAAGTTTTTGCAAATTCGAAACTTGGTCTGTGTATAAATTTTGAAAAACGATACTGGTCAAAAAGCCAAAACAGGTTTAGGGGTTCTAAAATAGATGGGCTTGAGCCAAAAGAAATCCCTGAGATAGGTACTGGTCATGTGCACCTATTTTGGGAGTTTTCATGAAAAGGGGAAAGTCTTTTATATGCTTTCCAAAATTATTGAAATTTTGAGTAGAAGAGAAAACAGGGAAAAAGTCCAATATTTTCCCAACAAGGTATGGGATATTTTTACATATTTGAGTTACCCACTGGATAGGGATCATCCCCTAATTTTTGCAGAATTTTTGGAGACATACAAAAGAGGGGTTCCATGGAAATCGCAAATAGGCAAGAAAGAGCATTACAAAGGAAGTACCTCAAATATTGCTCAAATGGGATTGGGACAATGGAGTGAAATGTTCAGGAGGTGGATTCATGCATCTCCCCAAAATTGTAGAATTTTTGGACGAGTGGAAGGTGTCGAGATAATTTCTGGATTGGAAACGACATAGTAGGAAATAGGGTTTAACTTTGGAATATTACATGGGACTAGGAAATATTATTTCGTGGAAGTGATCTTTATGTATGAGGGAACCATAAGGTAGCTTGGTAGAATTTATTCCAAGGAAAATTGCGGTGGAGACTTTAGTGGGATAGACCGGAAGGATTTTGGAATCACCAAATGGAACCAATGTTTGACAGATAAACAATGTCCTGAAATTATGGTGGTGGTCGGCAAAGATCGAGGATTGTTGGGAATTTTCTGAGATATCAAAACCAAGGTCAAATCAAAGACCAACGGGTTCGAAGAAAACATTTAGAAACCCGAAAAAGTTTTTCCGGCGTCCAAAAATAATTTAAAATTTGGTCTAAATTTTCGGGGTGTTACACTTCTATTCTTGTAGACAGTGTTGGGCCTCAAAGTGTAGAGGTTTGTAGGACAGCAACAAATTTCTCTTAAGTGAGTAACCCAAGGTTTATCGAACTCATCAGGTAGAGGTCAAAGGTATCTCTCTCAAGCAACCCTACAATTAAGATACAAAAAGTCTCTTGTGTCCCCAACACACCCAATACTCTTGTTAAATGTATAGGTACACTAATTCGGCAAAGAGATAGTAAAATGCAAGTGATATGGATGGTAACAAGTGGTAATTCTAATCTATAATAAAAATGGCAGCAAGCAAACATGTAACAAAAAAGTGAATAAAAACGGTGTTCCGATGATTGGAAACAAGGCCTAGGATCATACTTTCACTAGTGGTCACTCTCAACAATATTAACACAATTAAACACATGCATGATATTTCCTCTTCAACATGTAAATTAGATGCTACTCGGAACTGTTCTTCCACTGGATAAGAAACACCATGACCACCGCGTAGGGCTACAAAGCACACCTTAAAGTTCGAACACCCAATTACTGCGTAGGTCTGTCACACCTTAAAGTCCAAACACCACAATTTTATAGTGACATATAACACCATAGAGTCACACACGCCACCCGCACTGTCACCATGGTTTTGTGTTGTCAACAGTGATTCCAGAAATTATACTAGGTAAATAAACCGAGTATCATATTCATTACATAATGAAGGGGAAACAACATATACGAATTCAACTAGATTAACAATGCTCATGATCACACAAAGATCACACCATGGGAGAGAAAGATAAACACATAGCTACCGGCATGAGCCATCAGCCCCGATGAAGAAATACTCCCTCCTCATCGTGGGAGGCAGCAACGGCGATGAAGATGACTCCGAGGGCAATTCCCAATCCTTGCAGGGTGCCATAACAGGAACTTCTGGAGACACGATCCTTGGGCCCCGTCTGGGCTTTATATGTTTCTGGAGAAATCATTCAGGGGTGCCTATAAGGGATATGTTTCTGGAGAAATCATTCAGGGGTCGTCGTTTTTAAGTCAGAAGGGACTTTATAGGCGAAGACGCGACGCGAGTCGGTACACGAGGTGATCAGACGCCCCCAGGCGCGGTTGACTTTTGGGCCCCGTCTGGGCTCCATTTTGGACGATGTCCTAGTCCATGACGATCAGCAGAAAATTTCAAAAAACTTTCGCGACTAGACTTTTTCAATTTGACATCGTATTCAGGTCGGTTCGGGGACATCTTTAAAAAGTATCTGGTGGAGACAGATTTCAGGAAATAAAAGTCCACCTCCAGCAAGGCTCCTTTTGCGTTTTTGTTAATTTCCAAGTAATTCCTACACATCAAAGTGTAAAACAATAACATTGTGCACTTTTGCAACTATTAATAGGTTAGTCCAATAAATGCATAAAATGATATAAAACTATGATAAACACATGTGACATTGTTATAAAACGAGCATGGAACACAAAAAATTATAAATACGTTTGAGACTTATCACCCGGGAATCACCTTGTAGCCACACCATGATAAACTCATCAATCCAGTCATGCATCAGCAAGGTTTATAGCTTCCGGGCAGCCTGAACCTGGGTAGCTCGCTATGTCTCTGTGTTGCACGTCGGAGCTTGCTCGATTAGGGCGATCTTCATCTCCCCGGGAAGCCAAATTTAGCCTCCTAGCGCCCTATGTCGAATCTCTAAAAGGGGTACCTCGTACTCCCGGTATCCGTGCACGAAGACACGACACTATGGGAAGAGGGATTCTCTTTAATTGTGGTAAAGAAATTTTCCGTGAGGTTAGACCTCATGTTTTTTTCCTACATAATTTACACTATAAGATTCATATGAGATTAATTCCTATAGGTTGCGATCCTATATAGGTTGCGATCCTATGGATCAAACAACTTCTATAGGAAAATTTCCTATAGGAACCAATCATTCAGAAATCCTATGCCATTCATTCTATTCTTCAACCCATTGATTTCACCTTATCTACATCAATAAGGTATCATAACAACTTTTAAATTATAAAATACACATACATTTCATGTCTATTAAATTTAGCTTCTCAACTACTATGACCAACTAACTCTTGCATATTTTTATAGTCAATTTCAGATTTCACGCGTTTTATTAGATTTCTTAAGAGATACCCGCTGCAACGCGCGGGGTGTCGTTATAGTCGATAGAAATAATCATTGTCTACATTTGTATTTTTTCACAATTTTTAGTAACTTATTTGATTTTTTTAAAGGGCTCCATGGAGCGCGTCCTTCAAATGAATCTAATCTTAGTCGGAAAGGATATCGTTGGAAACGCTCGAGGCACGATCATCAACTCTTCGAACTATTCAACAAGCATTTCACACAGTTTTAATTTTGTTTTATACATGTAGCAATCAGATATAAAGATCTCTCATGAACATAATTTACATAATCATCGAAATGTCAAAAATTCATCAAAATTTGAAACCGAATCTACCATCGAAGCCTGAACTCTGAGCTACAAACAAGCGGACATCAACCTGCACGAATAATTAAAAATACACGCTGGTTAATAAATAAACCAGTGGATGATGTAATTGTGGTTTTGCCTACGTGTGGTGCGATGCTTCCTGTCGAGACCGACTGGTTCTAATGCCTCAAATTCTGGTGGTCATGTGGTGGTCGGCGGTGGTAGTCGGTGTAGCCTCCCATTCGTGGGCGGCTAGCCGCTTTCGATCTGCCCTCTGTTGGTGATCTCGTGACCGACGGCGATGATCCGGACAACGGCGGTCCTCATCGGCGCGCCGGGGAGCTTAGGCGTGACATCGTGCGGGGGCTGGGCTCGACTGCCTAGTTTCGATTGCTTCGAGATGGACGACATGTGCTCTTCGTGGCGGTTGTCGGTTGAGGTTTGGTGGGCGCTCGCTGGCTGCGGCTTGGCGTGGCCTGGAAGCCGGGTCGGCGGCTCCGGATGGCGGTTCTCAGTTGTCGCGGCGAGCTAGGAGGTGGCTTTGCGCGAGGCAGTTCTAGGTTCTAGGCCCGGACTCCTAGTTCCGTTAGCGGCGTCGGATCGTCGGGCGTGTGGGACTAGCGATCTGCGTGCGGGTTTGTGGCGGTTGTCTGGCCGGTCTTCGAGCGGCGACGTGGGGCTTGCGACCCATCGCCGGTTGAAAATCTTGGCATGGCCGTCGGCGAGGACCGGCGACGACAATGCTCTCGGGCGTCGCTTCCTTCTTGTAAGTGTCGTCGTGGCAGTGTTCTCCCTCCTTCGCCGGAATTATCCGGAGGAAACCCCAGATCCCGCGCGGGATCGGGCGAGGGAGGCACTCATGCGTCGTTTGCCTCTTGGAGCCTCACATTGGATGTTCCACCGGCCTTAGATGGAGTGAGTTGGTGGTTGGCGGCGGCAGCCTTCGTCATCGGTTAGGTGGTGCGTGGGGCTAGGGCCGACACGGATGTCGGAGCGGCGACTCCGGATGTTCTCCTAGGTCGTGACGTTGACATGTTTGGGTGTTTGCTTCGGTTGCTAGGGTGACTTTGCCGTGGTCTGGTGTGGGGAGGCAGTCTCGGAACCGGCGTGGTGTGTTCTGTGCGGTTTTCGGCCAATTTTTTTATAATCGGCCAACTCTTTTCTTAAAACTCGTAAATCTTTTGCCGCCTTTAAAAGAAAAAGTGGTTTTAATATTAATTAACAAAGCTAGTCCCTAAAAAGAAATTTCCGGACCCGCGGGCCGCGGCGCAAAGAAATATCTGAACCCAAAGCAGTCGGTGCTGTAAAATCAAATCCGAGGCGGGCAAAGCCGCGTCCCTATCCCTCTCCCTCTCCCTTTCCCGCGCAAATACGCTTACCGCCTCCCCCTCCCTCTCCGACCAGATCTCGCCAAGCTCAAGTGCTCAACAAAAGAAATCAACGCGCATTCTCCCAAGATCCCCTCCCGCGGTCTAGGGTGTCTGATCCCGATCTCCAGCCGTGCTCAGTTCCGCCCACGCGTGTGCTCGTCTCCGATCGATCTTCGCGTTTCGTTTTCGATTGGTTTATCCGTCTGGCTGCGATTTCGTGTCGTATTTGTAAAAATAGCTGTTTTCTGCTCGATTCTGTGTTGGATTGCTCTGCTCGTGCTAACCTTGTTCGCTTGTTTCTTGTCTGTTGTTGTTTCTGACTACCATGGATGCCGACCCCGACCTGATGACGCCGGAGAAGACCACACCGCGTGCGGCGGCGTCGTCGCGGTCGCCGCTCCGGGAGGCCGGATTCAGTCCCTACATGCCATCGCTGCGCACGGCTTCCTCCAATGTCATGAAGTGCTACGTGAGTACCGGATTCCCTGCTCCTTTATTTCTTTGCCTGTGCGCGCATGAAGGCCGTCCGAGGAAATGCCTGAACGGGTTTTCGCAGGGAGACCGGTTTATACCGTACAGAGGAACAGCGACGGACATGGACATTGCGCGCTACCTACTGATGGAGCCGAAGAAGGACAGGAACCAGAACGCGGCGACCGCGCCATCGCCTTACCGCGAACTGCTGGCTGAGAAGATGCTCAACAACCGGACCAGAATCCTTGCCTTTCGGAACAAGCCGCCAGAACCTTACAATTTCCTTGCTGATGCAGGTTTAATCCAGGCCAATCCGGCCAAGAAGCGCCGATGCATCCCTCAGGTATGCCACGCCTACTTTTGTGATAGTAGCGGCAATCGGTGATGATATATATATAGTGACTCGATGTGCATTGGAAACCTCTAACACAGACTCCAGAGAGGATGCTGGACGCACCACACCTCATCAACGATCACCGACTCAATTTACTGGACTGGGGACGTGGCAACGTGCTGTCCATCGCGCTGGGCAACACGATATTCCTCTGGGACGCCTCGAGTGGGTCCTCATCTGAGCTCGCCACCATTCACGAAGACGATGGCCCTGTCACTAGTGTCAGCTGGGCTCCTGATGGCCGGCACATTGCTGTTGGCCTCGCCTCTTCAGTTGTCCAGCTCTGGGATTCCAGCTCTAACCAACTGGTTGGTACTTCTTAGACCCCTTCTGTTAATGAGCAGCATCGTTTGTGTTTAGTTGTTGATCATGATTTTTTTTTCTGCAGCTAAGCACACTGCAGGGTGTGCATGAGTTGCGAGTCGGTTCACTGGCATGGAGGAACGACCAAGTCCTGACCTCTGGTGGTATGGACGGCAAGATTGTGAACAACAATGTGAGGTTCAGCAACGATGCTGTGCAGAGATACCGCAGACACAGGCAGGAGGTCTGTGGGCTCAAGTGGTCAGGATCAGGACAGCAGCTGGCCAGTGGCGGCAACGACAACCTCCTCCACTTGTGGGATGTGTCTATGCCATCCTCAGGCCGTCGCACCCGATGGCTACACAGGCTTGAGGACACTCGGCTGCCGTGAAGGTGCTCGCATGGTGCCCATTCCAGAGCAACATGCTGGCATCCGGTGGTGGCACAAGTGATCGGTGCATCAAATTTTGGAACACACACACGGGTGCATGCCTCAACTCTGTCGATACCGGGTCAGAAGTGTCTGCACTGCTCTGGAGCAAGAATAACAGAGAGCTGTTGAGCTCACATGGATTCACTCAGAAACAGCTCACCTTGTGGAAATACCCGTCGATGGTTAAGATGGCTGAACTTACTGGCCATACTTCCGGTGTCCTTTTCATGGCCCAGGTAATAATCTTTGCTCCCTATGCTTGTGTAGCTCACATATTTCTTTGCACCAATGTCTTATGCTGTCTTTTGGTAACTTTGCAGAGCCCTGATGGTTGCACGGTAGCATCTGCTGCAGCAGATGGGACCCTGTGTTTGGTAGTCCTGATGCTTCTAAGGTTGCAGTCAAGACTTACCACAGTGGGATGTCCAACAGTTACAATCATATCCGATAAGGAGAAATGGTTGTGAATGGTCAGCAAGCAATCCTCGCAACCACGGGGAAAGAAGCAGACCTTTTCGGGAGGCTGTTCGGTGGACAATGGAAACTGATCTTGCGCATGCTAGGTGTGAGAAGAAACCAAAGCCAATCCGAAAGAAGCAGAGATGGACGCTGTCAAGTTGAACGTGGATGCCGCGCTTACTGAAGGAGATTTCCAAGGAGGCACAAGCGTCGTGGTACGCAATCACGAGGGAGAGATGATTAGAGTCCAGGCACTGTGGTATTCATATGTGGCAAGTTTGATGATTATGGAGGCATATGCTATTAGGGATGCGGCGCAACTGGTGAGCTTAAGAGGCTGTCGGAGAATTATCATTGAAAGTGACGCTGGGGTCGTCTAGCTATGGGAGGATGACAAGGGAGAAAGACCGGAGATCTTTGCCATCCTTCAGGAGGTCAAGGAGCTTAGTTTAGTGGGTTGTTTACTAGCTGTGCTCTTAGCTAAATTAGTAGAGACGCTTATGAAGCGGCTCATTTATGTGCCAAATAAGCTAGTGCTGACCGGAGACGTTGTCTGTCGTTAGATTATATCCCAGACTTCATCGCCTCTGTCCCGCAGCATGATTGTAAAGCTATAACTGATTAATGAAGATCCTGAATTCGCCAAAAAGAAATAAAAATGATTAACTAAAACCAGTACTTTGTATCCATTTATAATCATTGCAGATCCTGAATTCTGACAAAAAGCAGCAGGTTGTGCGCAAAAAAGTAATTGAATTGCAAGGTAACTATATCCCTCTTGGATCCATGTTCATGAATGTACATGCGGTCCCTGGCTATTAATGAACATTCCCCTCTTGACAGTTATTAGGAGACCATCAGAAGTTCCAGAACTGTTGATATGAAAGTTGGCCACTAAGAAATCCTAAGTTTTACTCTCTTACTCGCATTGCGTCATTTGAATTCAACCCCCCTTTTTGATGCTTGTACATTCTAAATGTGCAACTCTGAGTGTCAGATGGTATGCTGAGCGGGACTCCAAAGTCACTACATTTTTTTTTCAAAAGAAATTTTTGTGTGACTCGAAGAATCATGTGAAAAATTCTTTTCAGTAGATGATTCAGCTCACACACACTCATCTTGCTTTGCTTATTCGGCATCAATTTATCGACTTGTTTCGATCTGATTATAAATTGTTGCCTGAAACAGAAGCGACTCCAAGTCAAGTGCTAAAGAGGTCACCTTGTGCATCACAGTACAGCAATTAACACATCAATGCTTGTTTTGATGTGCTCAGAAATACAGACTGGGAAGACAAACCAAGAAATCTGCAGATCTGCCAACAGTGGTGGTAAGTAACTTTCAACTGTTGCGGCCAACACCAAAATGCATTCAACCCAACATTGCTCCTTCTAAACTCCAAACCTGCTATCTGATTAGAGCACAAGACAGACATGAGCTTTCCAATTGGAGAGCCTAGTGTTGTTTCTGCTGGAGGCGAGTAGGCGACGGTGCAAGGTAACTAGACCTCTCTCTCAGCATATCCGCAAGTGAAATACCTGTTTTCGTATAAGGTTGTCAATTATGACTAACAGTACATAAGGAGTTCGGTTTGAAGATGCACGCCATCCTAGTGCATTTTGCTAACTACTCGACTAGAAATTGCTAAAATTACTAGTTCAGTTCGAAGATGCACGTCGTCCAAGTGTATTTTGCCAACTGCAACTGAAAATGAAATATGATTACTAGTTCATATGTTAATAACAGGTGTTAGCTGTTCTTAGATGCAAATAATCTAACCTTACCCTACATGTGAAGTTCCTTATATAGAGAGGCATATACGTGAATCCTACTGATTACTTACTATCTCGCTTCTATGGGCCTTTTTCTTCAGCTGAGAATGTATGAGCAATTGATTTAGCTAACCATTTTGAAAACATTTCTTACGTAAATCAGAGAAATGCCGCTTGAGGATACACTACTTAGGTATGAAATTCAGGTCCAAAGAGAACTGTGTGAAGAACTTAAGGTTCTACAGCTTTTGCATCACTGCCTATAATCCCAAACTCTGTACCATGTAGTAGGTTAAAAATGCTTATGTCTGCAATTAGATTCAGAAGAAGCCGCCGATGTGAATAGAGGCTCAAGGGAGGTATTCAAGGAAAATACTAGAGAAAGCACAGAAAAACAACTCCTTTGATGCAAATAGATCACAGCTCATGGACTTCAACCTAGATCTTTCAGGTTTGGTAAACAATGGAACACAGGTGCACGATGAAAACAGTGAGCAATCGATGAAACCTATGATGACAAGCAGCCCTACCATGTACAAAGTCAGGATACTAATTAAGAATGTCCAATGCACCCCGAAAACCGAGACCTGCTCTTATTAGTCTTGAATATTAAAGGAGGATATATATGACCTGTCTTCGAGAGGAATGCAAGGGTGTGAGTCAAATATATATGAAGATTAAACAGCAGAGGAAACAGATATTTATTTCAGCAAGCTGACAGTTTTGTTTGACTTGCTCTGTGATAATGTTAAATTTACTGAATACATCCATGGAAATAGCTTGAAACCTATAGTGTATACATATGTTCAGTGCAGAGAGCATGCAACAGTCCAATGTCAAGATATACTTATGTTCTACTAGTTATTTTTTGCTTTACGTATCGCGTGTACTAGCAGGTTTTGATTTGCACAGATCATGCTCCATTTTGGCTGTTGTCTGGCAGGGTAGGTAGAATAAACCCAATTAGCTCGATAGGAATTTCTTTCAGAACTATATATCATGCTCATATGGTCCTGGATCATGGAAACTTAGCCGAAATTGATAATAATCCTCTCAACCACCTGACACTAGTGTGTAGAAAACTAGCGTACTCTAATATTTGGGTAGTTATTATCTTAATGCACAGAATTCCCAAACTCCATTTTCCAGACAGAGCGAAATTGCAACAAAAATTCTGATCTTTGGGTAGTAGCACGTCAACAAGGTGTCCAAACGATTCTTTTACACACTGATAACCCACAATCCAAACGTACGTACAGCGACTGTCTCTAGAGACATGACATTAAGATACAAGGGACTGACTGCAAGTAACAAATTTATTTAAGGATGGACTGCAGCAACTAACAAAACCACATTTGTAACCAAGTATATGTATGTTTTTATTAATAATATACAGACATGAGGGTTGCACATGCTAAAAAGTTGAGCCCAGCTAGTCAAAGATAACGTCATGCTCAACCTCATTCTTCAGAGTTCACTGACGTACTCTACTCATCTTTCCTAACTGGAGCTCTCACGTCAGATTCAGATAGTAGCAAGTGCAGGGCTGCAGGTAGACTCTTCACAGAATAGTAGTACTAACATATGACTTAGCAAATAAAGCTACTGATGCTAGTAGAAGTAGGAATATCTCTAACACACAAGTACGCAGCACTTGCATTGGAATCATATGCAGGCACGCTGGAGTATCAGACTTTCAGTGGCAGAAAAATGGGTCATCAAATGATAAACATGTACCCATCTCGAGGCTCCAAACTGTACCTCCTCTAAGAACTTGACTGGTCTTGAATAGCATTTTGCAGTCCCTGTTAGCCCAATTAGCCGACTTAAGAGCCCTCAATTTGGTAGCCATCACTTCCCCTGCGGTGCGACTCGGGCCCCATTTCACCTCGATGTACATCTCCTCCAGCTTCTGTGCATTCTCAGCGATGAAAGTCAGGAATATAAACTCGTTATGAGTCCCTTGTAGCCCGCGGAAAAGCAGTGTCTTGAGGTGCGACTGGACACACTCAATAGGACTTGTGCCCTCCCAGAACTTGACACTGAGTTTGCTGGTAGGTTCAAGAGTTTCCTCAGACTGCAATGTAAGCCGGCAAACTGTTCAGCTGCACATTGTGGTGATTATGCAGCAGCAATCTGATGCAATGTAGTGATCTGAATGCCAGATGAAGTCAGGGGGAGGGGGTGTTACCTGGACAATCAATGTCTCGACGCTAGGAAAGCATCTGAGGAAGCTGGGAAGCATCTTCACTTCACCGCGGACTCCGAATTGCAGTTGCAAGGCCAACATCTGGACGCTTGAGACAGTGGTGCTTGTGCTCACCTTTGTTCCAGCCTGCGAGCACAAATCAATCACCCACGATTGGCATGCAGTTTTCACAAGTTTGATAAACCGTATTTGCAGTCACCTTACCAGCTTACCTTGTACACTAGTGATTATACAGTGATCGACAGAGTACTAGGCCTTTTACGCGGCGACTTATTTTATGTAATCCATTTAAGATGATCCTCAACTCCACCTATGTCTTCTAGGCATAGCCGGTCCCAAGCGCGGATAAAGGAGGAGGGTTGTGTTAGCCAACGTAAAAACTAGCCAGTCCCATGGGTATGAAACCCATTTGGACAAGAGTAGTACTAGGATGGCTGACCTCCCGGGAAGTCCTCCATTGGCAACGCTCGAGGTAATTCAGGCACAGTTGAGTTTGTATCGTATTCATTTATCTTTGAGGTCTTATGCAAGCTGAAAAAGTATGCTTGCCTCTCTCATCGTCTATAGGAAGTGGGTTTTTTCGTACCTCTACTGCAAAAAGTATGTATTGTATACAACAGCTGGATCCATCATCATATTGGCCATAAGGAGCCTAGCTTGAGATGCCAATAGGTTTCAAAAACAGGAGAATATGAAGCAGGAACTTATTAAATACTTCAACTCTGCAATGTGTTTCATATTTGCTCTTTTCAAGGAGAGCGGGGACTTGAACCAAAGCCTCAACGGTTAGACGCTAATAGTGACCTAGCGAACTTCTTAAATACTTCAACTCTGCAATGTGCTTCATATTTGCTCTTCATTAATCATGTATGAAAAGCAGTAAATGAGCTATTTACATAAATGTGGTTATAGCTCCGTTGAACTTCACTACATTAAGTACAAAGCGCATGTTTGATTGCCCTCCACACTTTTCTAGCACAAGTGTGGGACTGGGATGCCACAGTTTTTGTGGCGGATACAACCACGCTTGTGGCGAAAGTTTAGTGGCAACTGGGTGCATGACAAATGGGGTAAGAAAGTGTGGCACGCCACAAATATGGCTGCAACCAAACACTTGCCACACTTGACTGCCAAACATTTAGCGACGTGCTGTTGCAAACCAAACATGACCTAATAGCCTGAAAATTGCACACCTTATTATGTTCTAAGCATGAAGAAATGATAACCAGTGGTTGTTCCTACATGTGTTCCAATAAAGAAATTGTGTTGCATTCTAAAATAGTAAAATTGTTTCATTTTGCCTAGCAAGAGACTGAATGACAAGAATTCATCTGTTTGCCTCATGGTTTGTAATTTCGTATGACTAAACTATGTGCATTATAAGAGGATCCTATACCACTGTTACAAAATTACTCTTACTGATTGTGAAATTGCAATTTGACTCATCCATTTAGGACAGTATCTTGAAAGGAAGGATCGGAAACAGAGAAATGAGTTGACATGGCAAAGCATGTACCTTGATGATGGCGTCGCCGATCTGCAGCGTGTGCACTCCTGGCTTCAGGTATCCCAGCAAACACAGCTTAGGGGCACGGCCAATCTTGACTGTCGTGCTCGTTCTGCTCACGCTCTTATTACCTCTATATATAAAGGACGAAGTTTCACGGCCTGGGAGCGATATGAACACTGTAGTTGCTACAGTTATTATTCCAGAAGAGGAGTCGCTCCAGGCTGGGGGCATCCTCCACGGCGACCTCCTCCAGGACGGACAAGCAGAAGTGCGCGCAACGTAGGCTGGGGCTGGCGAGACGAGCGTGCAACCGGGTCTGGCTTCCGGCGACGGCGAGGGTCTCCAGCACGGGGCTGACGGCGAGAACAAATTCGAGGTCTTTGTCCGCCATGACGGCGCAGCCGAGGACGAGCTCACGAAGGTCGGGGAAGGCGGCGCCGCGTGGGAGGGTGGTGGTGTCCGGGAACACCCAGGCACCGATCCAGAGCCGGCGGAGGGAGGCGCAGCTGAAGAGAGAGGAAGGGAGGCGCAGGCCGGGAAGGGGCCAGGGGCGATTGACGAAGACGAGATCCTCGACGCCCTTGGTGGCCAGGTGCTGGAACCAGCGCGCGAGCAGCGGGCGGTCGGCGCCGTCGATAAAACTGCAGGTGAGGCTGACGAAGAGGAAGGGCCCAGAATATGCCTCGAGGGCGGCTGAGACGGCGTCGGTGACGGCGCGCGAGGCGGCGCCGACGCGGGCGGGCCGAACCCCAGCGTCACCCCCGGGGAGGAGGTGGGTGTCGGCGAGGACGAGCGGCGCGGAGTGCCAGAGGAGGCGCCAGCGCGAGGAGAGCACGGCGGTGCGCGCGCCGTCCTTGGCGGGTAGGAGGAATATCACGAAGCAGAGGAGATCGTCCGGGAGGCGGCTGAGGCGGTCGGTCTTGTCTTCGTCGGCGAGCAGCAGAGGGAGGGGAATGTGGAGACGGGCGGCTCCGGGAGGGATCAGGGAGGCGTACAGGAATTGGAGCAGCTCGTCGTCGCCGGGGCTCAGCGTCCCCGGAGCCAGTCCGTGCCGCATCGTCGGAGGCCCCGTCGTGTCGTGGTGCGGCAGCTTGGCGAGGAAGCGGAGGAGGAGGGTTTTGGGGCGAGAGGTGGTGTGTGTCGACAGTTCCACACTACACTGGCCGTTCTAGGGTCTTGAATTGTCAACTATTTATCGAAAAAAAAATGTAGCGTGGACATTAAATAAGTAATATTGTAAGACCAAAATATTTCTTGAAAAAAATACACATACCAATAGAGATGGATAGTACGTGAATACAAATTTGCATCCATGCATTCGGATCTGCGGACTCCACAAAACAGACAAATATGTTGGTCAAAACAGAGGTGTTTTTTACACCGATTTTTAATTTTTGGAAAGTTTTCCGTGTGAGTTGTTTTATTTAACCACAGGAAACTTTTTGTCAAGATTCATTTGCACTAAAATTTATAGGAACATTTTCAGTGCATCAGCCCGACTGAAAATAAAGGACACGACGGTGTCCCAGGAAGGCCATGCAAAGAACTGCCAATTTTATTTGGATCAATCTGATGTTACTACAAAAATATCATGATCTCTACAGTACAATGCTCTAGATAATGGTGCTAGTTTTGCACCGGGTGTGGTGTCGAGAACCTATAGCAGCATTTTACATCGAAGCGGCTTGCTGACATCTCTCTGAGGATGATGCCGCCGTTGCCTCTTCGTCGCCGAAGTTTGGAGCCTTGGGAATTAGGCCAAGGATCTTGAACATCGCCTGGTCCGCATCAAAGTCATTGTTCGCAGTTGTCAGGAGCTTTTCACCGGCGAAGATTGAGTTGGCCCCGGCGAGAAAGCAGAGAGCTTGTTCTGGCATGGAGAACCGTACTCGCCCTGCTGAGAGCCTCACCATTGCCTTTGGCATCACAATCCGAGCGCTGGCGATCATGCGGATCATTTCCCATATCTCTACAGGCTGATATTGCGCATTAGTTAGAAAAAACCCATTAGTATACAAGCCTGTTTTACAATAGCTTTTGGCATACTAAATTACTAACCTACAGAACATAATCAACAGTATGGCATACCTTCTGATCCTGAAGAGGCGTGCCTTTGACAGCAATCAGTGCATTGATGGGAACGCTCTCTGGGTGTGAAGGCAGAGTCGCCAGCGTATGCAACAACCCTACACGGTCTTCCTCCGCCTCTCCAAGACCAATAATTCCTCCTGCAAACAGGGCGTGGCGTATCAAGTTATAGATTACTTAAGAGGCAAAGATACATATGAACTCACACAATGGAAGCTAGAAGCCTAGAATTATCAGTGATTTAAGCACAATCACCTGAGCAGACGCTTATTCCAGCTTCACGAACATGCTGAAGAGTCTGTAATCTATCATCATACGATCTTGTAGAAATGATGTTGGGGTAATATTCTCTTGATGTATCTAGGTTATGATTATATGCTGTAAGTCCAGCCTTCTTGAGTTCTTCAGCTTGTTGTTTCTCTAGCATGCCCAGGGTGCAACAGACTTCCATGCCCATACCTCTGCACAGATATTCATCTAATTAAAATAAATATACGATAAAGAAAAAATAACTGCATTTATCCTATTATCTCCTCATATTCTATGCAGCGTGATCAAATATGTATACACACTAATTCTATCATGTTAGGTTTCTCAATAAATACCTTATGTCCTTGACATATTCAAGAATCTGGTTGAAATTTGTTTTCCTGCCGATAGTCTCTCTCCATGCAGCTCCCATGCAAAATCGGGTGCTCCCAGCCTCCTTTGCCTGAGAGGCAATAAGTCAGAAGAAGGAACACGATATATAAGCATGTATCTGTGATAGCAGTACAACCAACATCTTTTATGAATCATAAACTGAAGTCCACAATCAGCAAGAAAGGACCCATATCATCACTAGCAAGAATTAAAAAATCACAACTAAGTGAACTTGTTCACCTCCCAGTAATTTGTTACACAAACAGTACCTTTTTTGCTGCTTCTAGGACAGCGTCTTTCTTCATTAATTTCTCAGCCTTCAATCCAGTACTGTATCTTGAAGACTGAGGGCAGTATGAACAATCTTCACTGCACCCACCAGTCTTTATTGAAAGAAGTGTGCACTGCTGCACTTCTCTAAATTTATGAACATTCCTATGGACCTGAGCCTACAAAAGGTGACAGTGTTATCTGGTTAAATGCGAAGGCAAGGTATCTAAGATTTATTTTATGAGGAAGAAAGGTACAGATCTTCCTTAGGATGAAATGATACTACGGGAGAAGGTGGCGAATGTGCTGAACAGCACAATGACCGAGTGGAATGATTTCACCCTGTATCTTTTTTCTACACATAACCAACACAGAGGCACCACACTTAGCACTTCATGTGGTGCAAACAAGGCTTACAAGCCGTCACGCACCAAGCTCATCATAACCGTTACAGTTTAACATCAAATGAATAGTGTTGTTATTACCACATATTGACTTGAGCATTATTCATGCTAAGTTTGTCACTGACCTCCATCTAAAGCCTCCTAAAGGTGATACTGTTGATAACTTTTTAGTCCTACGCATCAAAATATGCTGTATGCAAAATCCTTGATGCAACTTTCCAGATCATAAGCCCTAAATTCCTCAAGGAAAGTACTTCCTTACCAAGTAAGTAAATAGATTATCCTTATGAAAAAATAATCAACACAAAAGCTGGACATCTAAGATCCCTATGAACAAGCTATATATTTTTTGGCAAGATATTAAGCATTATTCTATTTCAAATCTTCTCTGACAATTAAGCTGTAGAGATTCTGAATTGTAGAATATGAGAAAGTTGCCACCTACAAATGTCAACACTAAACGATCAACAAGGCTCCAAAATTAAAACCTTATCAAATGGTACTAGGTATGATGCTTTATGTCAATGGGCCGTTTTAAATTGTTTAGCGATCATGTCTGAGATAATCTCCCGCGCTAAAATACAACATCAAGTCAAATTGACATCATGTTCAATGATTGTGGATCTCCACTACCAAAAGGCTCTAAAGTGACAGAGTTTATGCTAATTTCCATCATGTGAATCCAAATGAAAAATATGTTGACAGATTGATATTATATTACTAGTACTAATTCCATGTGGTGCTAGCTGGATATGGACGTAGGTGTTAAACACATGGGCCATCGGATGCTAGCATCGTCTCCAGATTATATTTGATAAGTATAAGGAGACCCAATGTGCAAAGCCTTCTATAATCCCAATAATACAGTCACTACTTCTCACAGACAGCCCCCAAATAGCAAAACCATCGCTACCACTCGCCCCCTCCCCAAACTCTTCCATGCAAATTAACCCCAAAATGCGCCACACTGTTGCTCACTCACAAGCCACAACACGAACTTCTATTAGGAAGGTAGCCCAACTGGAGCAATCTGAAACTACCAGCTCGGAACGCAGCCGGGAACAGGGGACGAAAAACGGGAGCTTTGCTGATTGGGAGGCGTGCATTCGTACGTACCCCGTGGAAGAGGAGGTCGAGGAGCGGGGAGTCGTAGATGGCCTGGATCTCGGGCCGTGTCCAGTCGTTCCTGGGCCCGTCCCGCACCGCCCGCTCCGCCTCCACCGCGGCCGCCGAGGAGAAGGGCGCGGCGGTGACGGAGGAGGCGAGCGCGGGCCGGAGGCGGGAGCGGAGGCCGCGCGCGAGAAGCATCATCGCCGGCGCGCGAGCTGGCCGGAACGGAACCGAGAGGCACACTGGGCGATACTGCCGAGGGAGAGAGACGAGCGTGCGATTTTGCTCCTGTAACTGAACTGCTAGTCTGCTACACCTACTGCAGCACATGTTCCGTCTTCCTGCGAGCATAGCGTATTCTTGCTGACCTTACAAGAGAGGCGTCAGTAATCAATTGTACTATAAATCTTAAGCATCTGGATTAGGATCTTAACTAAGAGTAGAAGCGACATCACCCTTGCAGTTAGGTGAGCTACTCGCAGCTACTCATGAGGCTCGGTAGGTGGCTACCAGCTACCAGCGAGTGAACTGCTCATCACTCCATGAGTCAATCATTGTGCAGGGTTTGCTAAGCTCTATGGGCTCAGAATGATACACGTCATGCTCGTCTTGTAAGTCGATCTTTTTTTTTTGTGAAGCTAACCGGTAAATTAGTCTGATGTGGCTGTGCTTTCCTTTTTTCAGGCAAACAAACTAATTTTTATTAATTAAGTAAAAAAAATCATTTTTGAATTACTCAAACAAGGTACACAAATACGAAAAATTCCCTGTTAGAGCATCTCCACCTCTGCTCTCAATAGCGCTCCTCCAACTGAGATATTGGACGTGCCGGCACACAGCTCCCAGCGGCAGCCCCAATACCGTTCATTTTGCATATTTAAATAAAAAAACTATCAGGAGTGTCCGTTGGGAGGCGGCGGTGGGGGTAGCCGGTCCCAGGGCAACGTGTGATAGCTCTCTCAATAGCACTTGCCCAGTACACTTGTCTATTGGGAGCGACAGTGGAGATGCTCTTAGAATTAGAAGTTACGTGAAGATAACTCAAAGTCATCGTCCGTAGCTTCACTTTTGCATCTCCGATCTTTCTCCATTGAATTCGGTAGAAAAACTGTAGAAGACTGGGAATTCACGTGGGTGAAGCAATCTCAAATGTTTTAAACAACCACATAGGTCATCCACCCAAATAGGTGAGAAGCTCAAAGCATTAAGGCATTATTAGCCATGCCATTGTAATCTACTAGGAAAAAATGCCCGTGCGTTGCACCGGGAGAAAAAAAAATCAAATTCTGGGTGAAAAAGTCATCAACCCAGGGTTTGCTCCAAAGTCTACCAGTTTTTGTCTGCTAATTGCCAATGTAGAGAGAGACCGCTATATTCTGAACTGACGCTGAGAGGACGGAGCTGTTGGCCTGTAAGAGGGGTGTCCAGCTAGCTAAGGAGCTGCATATTGACAAGATCTGCCTGGAGTCGGACTGCTTGAGCGCGGTGTCTAAACTGAAGAATAAAGAGCTGGATAGGTCGGTTCATGGACCTTTGGTGGAGGAAATAAAAGTGCTGCTGAAAGATTTTTCTGATTTTTCGGTTATGCACGTGCATCGATCCTGCAATGGAGTTGCACATTTGTTAGCTAAGGAGGGTTGTGAGAACAAAAGCTGTAATTCCTGGTTGGTAATCCCTCCGATTTCGATTGTAAACTCGTTGGCCTTTGACTGTGCCGGTTAATATATCGTAGCTGTTTAAATCTCAAAAAAAAAAGTATGTGAATGATCTTTGATATGATTAAGCAATGGGCTTTTGTAATTTAGAGCAAATGACTCTATTTTACTGCCCATATGTTTGCTGCTAATTAAGCATGGATGTATGTGTCTCCTAATCTCCTTTGTGATCGTAAAAATAAAACAGAGAAGCATATCCATTGTTGATCTCTATTAGCCGCAGAATTTTCTGACAAGAGATACTTTTGGAAATTAAAAGTTGTTGTTTCCTGACCGTAACAATTATTATGAGCGAACGCAGAATGCATAGCCATCAGCCCTGTACGTCGGAGGTGCCACCGTGCTAACCAAATGGTAATGCAGTTCAGTAAAATTTTCTGCAGGCGTCAGATTCCAGCAAAGTGTACTGTATTATATACAGGGTCAAGTCAGATGTGTGTGTACCAAAACAAATGGAACCGATGATTTAGCAAAGCATATGCATCTCCACATAAACGACCATGCTAATCAGGCCACTGAAAAGGGATCAGGTTCATTGCATGAAGAAAAGCGGAATCGGGACAGGAGTTTACTGGTTGATGAGGCTTGGGCTGCTGATTCATCTTTTCATGCGATGTGATTCGGTTGAGCGGGGGCGGCTAAAGGTGAAGCACTACTGGCTGCCGCCGGAGTAGTACCGTGTTGAACCAAGCCGGAACCAGACGCCGCACGCAGCCGGAATTGGAGGACGCGCACAGCTGAAACCAGAACGGCGCCCAAATCCTTGTACGAGTAGGACATGAGTTCTACTCGTCTCCGTGTTGCTAAGTCTGGATCGCCTCCATGGCCGTGCGAAGCCGGAGGTCCTTGTACGAGTAGGACATGAGTTCTACTCGTCTCCGTATTGCTAAGTCTGGATCGCCTTCGTGATTGTGTCAGCCAACTGTGCGAACCTTTGGTCCTTGTACGAGTAGGAAACGTTTTTTCTGACTTATGGGTGGCATAGGTGGGTAATTACTTCCAATTGTATGGGCAAATCCAATCCAACGACACACCAAACCGCGGAAGCCTTAGTGCTTTTATTATTAGGTAAAGATAAATACTACTCAGTCCGCTCCCATTGGCTGTAATAACATCTTATATTATGATACGGAAGGAGTAGAACAGAAACTCAAAGAATTAAGTCATTATATATTAACCACCGAGATCCAAGTATGAGCAACCCAATTACAAGAGAGAAATGAAGCATCAAGTGCTGCCTGATGAACACAAAACGCAGAGCAAACAAAAAGGAAAGGATGAAAAGGACAGAAAAACATAAATTGACCGCACTAGTCCTCGAGGACCATAACACATATGGGCAAGCAATGCCAGAGCAACCTACATGGTGATAAATTCGAACGTGTTAAGTTCTTTCTTTCAGATATACGATCTGATTGTGGAAACATATAAACGTTGGCAAAACGTTGCATGACAATCACGTACCTGACAAAAATAATTGGTATCTCTTTACAAGGACCTCGCATTTGCACATGTTGTCAGGCATCTGAAGGTGTCTCTGGAGCTGCCGGTTGCTGCTGTGGTTTATTTATAAGAAGAGGGGACAATGCTTTGACTACAATGCTCATGCTGGGTCTAAACTCTGCTTCGTATTGCACACACAGAGCTGCCACTGCCGCGAGCTGCACCAATAGCGAAGAAAACAGTTGACAGGTTGGAATTTCACAAAATCTAGTGCAAACAATGCAGATTTTCCCTGACAATTCATAGTAACTTGAAGATTGTAGCAAAGCTGGGAAATGTCCATCCATTCCGAAAAGGAAAGCAACAAGTGCAGATTTTCCATAGTAAGTAGTAACACATAGTAACTTGAAGAATAGTTTAGGAAAGCTGAGAAATGTCCACCCGTTTCCTCCAACAAAACCCAAAATGTAGTACTCCCTCTGATCCATAATAAGTGTCGTACTTATTATGGATCGGAGGTAGTACAAGCAATGCAAGTTTTCCCCAGCAACTCGTAGTAACTTGAAGAATATGGTAGAGTGTCCATCCATTTTCTAAAAATGAAAACCATCTTTGGATATATTATGATGCTTTATGTACAGGGTTATCTTTTAGATTCGGGTCATCAGGTCGCAGCCACCTTGTGTGGCTTTGTACCTGTTGGCTATCTACAGCTTTCATTTTAGTGCAGAATTATACACATGCAGATGCATACTAAAGGGGAGAAAAGATGCTTCACATGCACATATGCATTGGGGAGGATGGAGGAAGATATACCTTGGCAACTCCTTTTGGAGGGTACTCTCCATTTAATCTTGGATCAACACATTGTTTCACCTTGTCCTCACCAAGCCTTGGTGTTGCCTGGTATGAAAATGAATAACGAATCAATCTATATATTAAATCTAGAAAGTACAAAGTACATCCGACTACCTTGTTTGGTAATAACTTCCATGGAACAATGCAAAAAACTTTACTGACGTGCAAAAATCACAAATAAAGTTATTCAGATATGTGCAGAACTGCTTACATACCCAGAACAAATATGTTTGTAGAACTACGGAAGTTTGCATGATTGCAACTAATGTAAGAAAGCACAAGTAACTTTAAGTTGTTGGAGCTAAATCACTTAGCTCCCTTCTAAGAAGGTTATGCTTCACACAAACTAACACATATGCATATATGACAGACCACATATATGCTCTATATATCATACATATGCTTGAGGCTACATCCTGGCTTACAAGGCTTTTTTACATGGGAGGGGTGGTACCCCTATTTATACTTGTACATGACCCTTAAGATTGTTGCCATGCGGCACAATCCAAACCCTACACCATACTTCTAGAATACTCTACAAACTCTAGATATTTCATACTACTCCTAAATATCTTACTCTAGAACATTCCTAATTCTAGAGTTCTCCCTACATACCCTGAATACTTCATGATTAAGCTAGCTCCTTCTACTAGCCAACTACATTGACAAGATTACTCCTAACAATCTCCCCCTTAATCTTGTCATATCAACTAGATCCTCTAATCCAGATCACCTGGACCATGCGCTTCATATTTTGACGGCCTCGCACAGCCTCATGTCTAGCAATGGCATCGCACCGTGCTTGTCAGCCTCACACTGACTCCATATAAGATGGCATCACACCACCGATTCGGTTTCACACCGACCTTCCATGTGACAGTGGCATCACACCACATTCGTCGGCCTCACACTGACTCTTCCATTTGACGATGGCATCACACCAGCGTCATTGGCTTCACACCAACCTTTCCATAGACAATGGCATCACACCATAGTGGCCGGCCTCACCGACGCCCTCTACGACGATGCCGCCTATCCATAGTCTCCAACAGTCACACTGTTGGGTATGCACTTTGAACACCCCCTTCACAGGAGTGTTGGCTCATTGTCGACTTACATCTTCTTTGGGCTTTCTTCACTCTTCCACATCTTGCTGCATGCATGCAGTAGCTTCACCATGTTGCCTTCACAGCTCCAAAACCACCACACCAGCATGCCACAGCATCACATTGCTCTGTTGGCTTCGCACCAACTCTCCATGATGACGATGCCATCACACCATCGTCGATGGGCCAGCGGCATCGCACCGCTGCCGCCTTCTCTTGGCAGCATCACACTGCCTTCTCCTCTTAGCGGCATTGCGCCGCAACCAGCAGCTAGTGGCACCGCGCCGCCAACAACCTCCACCTCACGCGGTCGTCCTCCACATGGCATGGAGTCCATCGCCGAGGCCCTCAGATCTTGAGGCTCTGATACCAATTGTTGGAGCTAAATCACTTAGCTCCCTTCTAAGAAGGTTATGCTTCACACACACTAACACATATGCATATATGACAGACCACATATATGCTCTATATATCATACATATGCTTGAGACTACATCCTGGCTTACAAGGCTTTTTTACATGGGAGGGGTGGTACCCTATTTATACTTGTACATGACCCTTAAGATTGTTGCCATGTGGCACAATCCAAACCCTACACCATACTTCTAGAATACTCTACAAACTCTGGATATTTCATACTACTCCTAAATATCTTACTCTAGAACATTCCTAATTCTAGAGTTCTCCCTACATACCCTGAATACTTCATGATTAAGCTAGCTCCTTCTACTAGCCAACTACATTGACAAGATTACTCCTAACATAAGTTGATCATAAATATGACCTAGCTTATGTCCTGTGAAAATGAGGTGTTTTTTGAATGGCTGTACGACTTAGCCTTTTTTGAGTCCATTAGAGCCTCTATAAATTAACACCCATCAGGACAGCCCCTCCCCTTCAACTTCGAGGGCAGAATGTTGAAAAAATAGGGCGAACAAAAGAAGTGTATTACATACCCACGTAACAAGACTCTGCTGTCCCCTTGGCATTGTGTGATCTACTGGTTTCCTTCCAGTTAGGAGCTCCAAAAGAACAACCCCAAAGCTATATACATCACTTTTTTGTGTAAGCTGACCAGTCATGGCATACCTACATTGCATAAGAAATCTCTTTTATGCTGGAGTCAGGTGAGAATGCTGTATCAGAATTGAGTATCTAAACACTAATAATTGAAAGAAACTTCAGTTATAGTATTCTAGTTCCATAACACAAAGGTGAAGTCCACTAGAATGCTTCCGTGATAATTAGGCGAAATCACAACATACTATTATTTACGAATTAGGGCCACAATCACAAATATAATAGACAAAGCTATGAACATGTCACAGATAAATAGGTCGAATAATTACTCGGGAGCGTGATATCCAAAGGTTCCAAGGACACGAGTGGAATGTAGACGAGCAGCCATATCTGGGGATTGATTTGAAAGATTGAAGTCCGCAATTTTAGCTTTGTAGTCCTCAAATAAAAGAACATTGCTAGACCGTATGTCCCGATGGACCACAGAAGGCTGGACTTTCTCATGAAGATACTCAAGCCCTTTTGCAGCATCAACAACAATTTTGATCCTTTGCATCCAGTCAAGTGCTGGGCCAGGCTGTGCACCTGCGACACCCTTTCTTCCTGTTGAAAGAGCAAAAATGGAAAAAGGATATGCATGCTGTTATATATGTGTACCTTCGAAGACAAGATGCATGGCAAGAACATGCATACAACATTGAATTAGGTTAATTTAACTCATATATGTCTGCTAGATAAATACCATGCAAAATATCATGTAGAGAACCCATAGTGGCAAATTCATAGGCCAATAGGCGCTGATCTCCTTCCAAACAGTACCCAAGCATGTCCACAAAATGTTCATGTTTTAATCTCGAGATAACCGCAACCTATATCCAGAGAAGGAAAATTACCTAACAATTGGTCAAATGATATTTGTAGATAGCTTATAACATTACATTAGTGAAGACATACAATATTTGCAGATAGCTATATACATGGCAACTATACCTGCGCTATAAATTCATCGTCAGGCTCAGGGTCTGCTGAAGTATCAAGCTTTTTCACAGCGACATGTGTTCCGTTCTCTAGAACAGCATAATACACTCTTCCATATGAGCCCTCACCAACCAAAGTTTTTGATCCGAAATCATCCGTCTTTTCTTTCAGTTCATCGAATGACAATTCAGGTACTTCAATGGAGGGAGGTGCCTTTCCATGATCACCGATTTGAGTGAAACCAGTACCTGAACCCCATAAGTACGGTGTCAACAGGGGAAGCATAGAATGCAGAGAAATATATAGAGAGATTATGAAGAATGCGTTGATACATGATACCACCTACGTTCGAGAAAACGACATATTATTTTACCAACTCCTTCCTTGAACAACTACCATGAACTACTGAACAAGATACTGAAAAGAAGGTAACTGAACTCTGCAATAGTTCAATCAGCAAGTGTACCATGCAAGCTTTCTTGAAGACCTTGCATAATTAGACTGTCACGTTGTTCACAAAAAAGGAATGTCTAATTATGCAAGTTTCTTCACGTTAATGAATGAATAATTCTATTAGTTAGACTATAGACCATATGACAGTACACTTTGGTTGTTCTGGTCAACTATCTGCTATGTACAGCTAGCAATGCATGTAGTCAACATTTCAGTAGCTGTTGATATACTATACTAGATAAAATTGGGTTTCCATCATAATCGTAGGAGGGAAATGATGTTGTGATTGATCGATAGCCCCAAAACTGATTGTATGTGAGACAAGTATGTCCATTGTACTGGAAATGAGACTTATCGAATACAAGTTCTATACTTCTATCAACCAGCATTGGTGCTTTCGTGGAAGTCCATATTCCTAATAATACAAACTGCCATTTCGATTAGTCCAGTAAAAAATGCCAACTGAGCATGGACAACTATGTTGTGTTAGATACGCATTTTCACGTCCAGGAACATGGTCTTCCAGCAAAAAAAAAACTTACCATTTGCCTTTTCAGGGCTGTTCAGAAACTCATTCCCATGTTCCTGATACGGTGTGTCAACATGCGCGCAGCAAAACCACCGCCGCATAATGCCCTACGGCCCTGCCGATGGATTTCTCCTTTTGCTTGCTTCTTCTCCCTGCTCCCCTCAAGGGCAACGAAAATTAAAATTTGACATTAGCACAAAAGGTCAGGCTAGTACTACCAATTGAATTACAATACATAAGATAAAAAAGACGAACTATCAATCTATATAGGGGTGACATAGCTTTTATCACTGGAAAAGGACCAGGCTTCATAAAATTCCACCATCCCACATTCCCACCCTCTGTTCTTTTCCCCCAATCAAGCAACCTTCAGAAGTCTATTCTGACACTGAACATCGATGTGCTCAACCAGGAAAGGGAAGGGGAACATGCTCATTGTCTGCGCCTAAGGTTCATCCTATGGCCAAATTACAAAACCACGCATCAATACCTTCCACAACTCAAACGATGCAGGGCACGTCTCACCTCGGCTGTGCGCGGCGGCCCGGTGAAGCAAGAAACAGACGGCGGCGGCGCGAGGAGGGGACTCGGAGAGACTTGGGGAGAGGAGGAGACCCGGAGCAGAGGAGCTATTTGGGACGGCGGCGAGGAGGGAAAGAAGGGAAGGGAAGAGGAGTAGCAGGTGGCGGCGATGGTGGAATTAGCGAGTATTTAGCTCCGACTTTCCTTAATTAAAGCTGAAATAAAAGAAAAATGAAACCTTTTTTCCCCTCTGTATCCTCATCCTTTCCAGCTCGCCGCCGTCTCCGGATTGATTTTCCGTAACGTGTTTGGCGATGATGATCGTTTAATTTTTTATTTGATCGGTCCATCCAATCATTGCTGTCGAGTTGCGCCGCAGTTGGTGGCGATTCTGCAGTTGGCCAGGTCCTGGTGGTGTACAACCCGCTCCAGAACAAGGTTTCGGTGTTCTTGTTGAGAGGAAGGATCGAATAATGGAATCGCCGTCCGTGGCAGCCCAATCATCCAACTGCTTGTCTTGTCCAGACATGTCAACTGCTGGCGAATTCAGCCACTGTAGTTTGCGGTGGCTGGAAATTCGCAAAAAAAAAAAGTTTGCAGTGGCTGGAGGCTTGCCCGGAACTTGCTTAGAGCAAGTACAATAAGCTTATGTAAGCAGCCTATAAGGATTAAAATAATATTTGTTGGATGATATGGAGGAGAGAGGAGAAGTGAGAGAAGGGGAGTGAGCTCTCATGCAAGAGCCAGCTCTAACACGTGCTCCTAGACACTTTGTGAGAGTGTGAGGTGGGTCACATCTTAATAAAGTAACACATTTTTATATCTAATTATTGTACATGTTGGCTATATGGTTGGCTATAAATGACATGTCAATCTCTTATAGCCAGCTGTTGGCTGTACTATTGTACTTGCTCTTACGGCCCGCCGCTTCCGA
This sequence comes from Poa pratensis, assembly GCA_947311845.1. NCBI lineage: Eukaryota > Viridiplantae > Streptophyta > Magnoliopsida > Poales > Poaceae > Poa > Poa pratensis. Next base: position 33,835,632 of record CAMZMU010000069.1, on the reverse strand, counting down.
CTAACGTCACTAGAAAAAAGGTTCTTTGAACCTCACGCTCATTCTCGTCGCGACAAGTGTCGTCTTCTTCTCGTTCGGTCCCATGTGGTTGTTTGTATGTCCGCCAAGTGTCTCCACCAGATTAAACGTGGGGAGGATGAAAAAGAAAGGGATACGAGAGGTGGGAGGCTAGTTTTCCATTTTATTTTTCAAAACCGAAATTTCAAAATAAAATATCTTTAGAACCGCTAATCCAAATTACGAACCGTTTTCATTTTTGAGTTTCTCGTGTCGAGATATTCAAAACTAGATCCCATGTTGATAGGTTTCGACAAACTTCTTTTTTATACATCCGGTTCTGTATAGTTTGTACATCTGGTAGCATGTGAGTGTACATCCGATAGCAGTGTGAGTGTACATCCCATAGCAGCAACGTGGAGAGGATGAGAGAGAAAGGGATACGGGTGGGAGGCTTGTTTTCCCTTTTATTTTTCAAATCGAAATTTCAAAACGAAATATCCTGAGAACCGCTTATCCGAATTACGAACCATTTTCACTTTTGAGCTCCTCGCGTCGAGATCTTCAAAACTAGATCCCATGTTGATAGGTTTCGACAAACTTTTTTTTGTACATCCGGTTCTATATAGTTTGTACATTCTGTTATGTGTACTTTGTACAACCACTTCTGTGTACTTTGTACTTCCTGTTTTATGCAATTTTGTACTCTATTTTCTGTGTACTTGTACTACTTGTGTCATTGTTTTTTTTGTACTTCGTGTTTTGTGTACTTTTGTACACCTGTTCTGTGTAGTTTGTACATCGTATGTTCTGTACTCCCAATTCTGTTAATTTGTACATCTTGTTTTATATAATTTGTACACCGTTCTTTGTACAACTAATAGCTCATAGTTTATACAACTTGATATTCATTGTCTATTCTGTACTCCTATTCCATGAATAGTTCGTACATTTCTTTTTTTTACTGCTCAGCCACACTACCTTTTATACTTCTGTCAGGGGCTCGTACATGGGTGGAGGAATCCTATAGGCTCTAGTGCGTCGCACGGGGGCTTCCGCGTACACGAGCGGCAGAGCGGGAGCCGACACACGTGAAATCGACCTTCGCGAAGGGTTCCCTTCATGTAGGAATTGTAGGTTTCGCTTGTTTCCGGCCCAACAAACTTAGGCGCGGCCCATTACAAGGTACTACGCTTTTTTAATTCTTTAAATATATATTCTTGATAAACAATGTCAAAGCCCACAATCTAGCTAGGATTGCATCTCTTTAGGAGTTGGCCGCCATGTTTGGCTGGGCACTCCCCATGACATTTCTAATGTACCTATGAATATTATGAATGAATAAAGCCTAGCTCTTCCCCTCAATAAATATATATTCTTTAATATTTCTCAGAAAATATCTAAAAAAGGATAGTTCTCAGAAATACGTAAATTCCTGATTAATTATAAATCAGTTAATAAATTAAAAAATCGAAGTTTGAACGATTTTTTAGTTATGAACATTTCTGAAATTTGAACATTTCTCAAAATTTTGAATATTATGAAATCTGAAAAAAATCAATTCTGATTTTTTAAAATATGAACAATTTTCAATTCTGAACATTTTTTATTTGAACATTTTTCGAAAATCCAGTCAAGTTTCAATTCTGAACATTTAAAAAAAAATGCAATTTTAAAGCTGGACGGTTTTTAATTTGGCACATTTTAAAAAATCAAAATTTTGAACAAATTTTAACTCTGAACATTTTTTATATTTCTACATTTTTATTTTTATTTTAATATTTTTTAGTCCGGTCAATTTTCAATTCTGAACATTTTTTAATTAATAGATCGAGGCAATTTTTTGCCTCTGTTTAAAAAAAAATCACGTGTTTTGACATCATGTACACGTCTTCCGTGAATATCAAATTATTCCGTAGATTGCCTGTTATTACTTTTTCTTCTGAAAAGGAGGCAAAACCTTGCATAAATGACCATTGACATTGTAGAAACATTTTGGAAGGCTCGAGCATTTCTCGCGTTCAAAATTTCCAAAGGCGTTAGCAAAAGGAGGGAAAAGCAGAGTTTTCCCAGATGTTAAGGTGCAAACCATATTAGACCAAGAAAATCACGAATCATGGACTATTAGCGCACGGGGTAGCGCGACACTTGAAAGCATGTGGGGAGCGATTATACCATCTCTTTTGCAAAGTTGACATAAGACGCAACTTGGCCAGCCGCGACTGTCTAAACCGGCCAGCCTTCCACTACCGGTTTTGGAAAACAAGTTAAGTAAACAACTTGCATTTTGGCGGCTCCAGTTCTTCCAACTAATGCAGTGCATACTTATGCAAAGATCCCATAAATTTGGGCACGTAGTGCCGATGCCGTAGAGTAGCTACCAGAACCGGAGATCTTTCAAGTAATGTCAAAATGGGGCAAGATCATTCAGGTGCACATGCTATAAAGCCTCTCCCAAAGAGAGACAATGGAATGAATGTACTTTGCTCAAATCAATCTTGGAATTCCAATCTTCTCCCATGGGGGAATTTTTGACTCACCCATTTGTTTGCTTCGAAATCACAAAAATGCTAGCGGCAATTTTTTGAAAAGATTTCTGAGTCCGATTTGAAAAGGAGAGTTTGAGTCTTTGCGCGTTGCAATCTTTTTACAATTTCTATATATGTGACTCACAGAGATTTTATTATGCTTTTTGGTTCCAGACATAAATAAAATAGAAAAGGTAGATAAAATGAGCAGGAGACACGGCGTTGTGGATCTCGTGGCGGTGGAACAAATGATGGACTTTTGGTGAGTCAAAACTCAAAAGAGATTGTTGCCTACCGTCAAGTTCCCCTGTCCATTCGTGAAAGTAAGCAAAGACCATTGCAAAAAAAAAAAGCAAAGACCAGAGGCACCGTCCGTTCATTGGCTTCACTTTTTTTTTTGTTGTTGAGGGTAATTGGATGTACGTGACGATAGTTTGCTTTGAACCGCGGAGTTCACAATGACAATCATTCATGTTCGATTCCGGGCTCAAAAGTTTAGCTAGGAAAGAACATGGATGGCTAAGATGCTCCGGATCCATACGTTTGTGTTGGAAACAAATTTTGCATCAGCACGGATGCCCGTGAATAACTCCGACGACCTGACAGATGGTGGCAATTTGGCGTTTCATGCAGAGACATCATCTCATGTCTGATCTGGCAAGGGCTATACATGACGTTGTCAAGTCATGCTTGTTACTGCTCAATCGAAAATGGTGCAATATTGGTTGGGACAATTGATGATGGTAAAAACATCTACATCGTGTTTGCACGTTTCGGTGAAAATATTTATGATACTTTTTACATGCGCTTGCGTCGTGCCCTTGCTGAAGATGGTGTGTTAAAACTCGTCTTTGGGCATGAAAATATCGACTTTGACCCTTCGTTGGACCCATCACTATCGGCACATGTGCTATTTTCTTTCTTGAAGGCTTTGCCTAAAATGTGTATTTTACTTTTATTATTTATCATAAAGTTAGTGGTATTCTGGTGCATGCAGTATAGGCGAGGTAGGTTGTTTCTCTAATTGTCTTTGTTGTCGTGGTTTAGTATTTACTTACAAAAGAAAGGGAAACGAAACTAATAGCAGTGGCAGCAAAAGATCTGACGGTCCTCACGAGCTGGCACGAGTGACAATCCTCGAGACGTCCAAGTCGATCACCAAACACCTCCGACTCCGATCCTCTCTTCTTCTGCCATTGTGCCATTGATAGAGATAACTGCACCAGCGGTCCCAATTCTTTTCCCGCGCCTTCACTTTAGTCTCTATTCTTTAAAATTGCACGTTTAGGTTCCAATTGTTTCGAAAGTGTGTCACACGAGGTCCTAAACTCGTCTGACCACCGTTGACCGCTGCCACGTCGGCTGGTGGTTGGGATTTATGCGAATGAACCCTTATAAGTAGGTGTCTTCTATTTCCCCAGCCCCCAGTTCTTCTCCCACCTCTCTGCTCTCTCCCGGCTGCTGGGAAGCGTGCGAGGAGGAATTTTCCGCGCCGACGCCGACGCGGGAGTAGGCGGCGAGGGACTGGTCGGAGCTGCCACGCGACGCGCTCTGCTGTCCTTGCTCCACAGGCTGGACGCGCTCGAGCTCTCGTGTGGCAGCGGTCAACAGTGGTCATACGATATTAGGACCTCGCGTGACACATTTTCGAAACAATTGGGACATAAATGTGCAATTTTAAAGAATATGGACCAAAATGAAGACGCGGGAAAAGAATTGGGACCGTTGATGCAGTTATCTCCTCTAGATATAACCCCTCCAAACCTCTGTATACACGCCCCCGCACGGTTGTTGTAATGTTGTTGAACTCTGTTCTGTTTCCCCTCTTCGCCCTCCCACACCGAGCCACACGGGCGCCGCACGAGGAGCAGGAGCGGTAGCTGCTGCGACTGATCTTGTTGGAGGGGGGTGAAAGAGAGAGAGGATGGCGCCGCCGCCTGAGGAGGAGAAGGGCGGCGGCTGCTGCGCGAGATGGCTGCGGCGGGAGGTGCTGCTGGCCCTCGCGCTGGGGCAGCTCGTCTCGCTGCTCATCACCTCCACCGGCTTCTCCTCCTCCGAGCTCGCCCGCCGAGGTGCGTTCATCCGTCGCCTCCTTTTCTGCCCGGCGACAGGCTTACGGCTGACGAGTGTTTGGGATTTCAATCCGTCCTTTTTCTTTTTCTACGATAGCTAACTTGAATTAATAATACTCTGTCGCTGTTAGTTTTTCCTCCTGGATGGTGGTAAAGACTGCAATTTTTTTCGTTCTCTTCTCCAATTACAGTAATCTGTGGAAAGATTGTTCTTTTTGACTCTTCGAGTGGCGCTGCGGCGCAGTTGGGGAATCTCTTCCCACTAGATTAATGGCCCACATGTCCGGCTTCTCCTCCTCCGAGCTCGCCCGCCGAGGTGCGTTCATCCGTCGCCTCCTTTTCTGCCCGGCGACAGGCTTACGGCTGACGAGTGTTTGGGATTTCAATCCGTCCTTTTTCTTTTTCTACGATAGCTAACTTGAATTAATAATACTCTGTCGCTGTTAGTTTTTCCTCCTGGATGGTGGTAAAGACTGCAATTGTTTCGTTCTCTTCTCCAATTACAGTAATCTGTGGAAAGATTGTTCTTTTTGACTCTTCGAGTGGCGCTGCGGCGCAGTTGGGGAATCTCTTCCCACTAGATTAATGGCCCACATGTCAGTGACACAAAGGGAGCATATGATAGAAGGCGCGCGAATTGGGGTTATCATCAATTGCCCCCTAGATTAATTGGCCGCTTACCTCGTTTTGTTGAGTTCTGTCGCTTTTCTCCCACATGAAAAGGAAGTTTTTGGAGCCTCTCGATTAAATATAGGCCTCAATGCCTTTTCCCAGGACTTTACAGTTTACAGCAACATCTGATGCGGCGTGGTTATCCTATTTTAGGCTCTAGGGATCAAACAAATCATCATCCTTGACTCCCCGTGAAAGAGAAAAAAAACAGTTCTTATTTTGTTTTCAATTCTTCTCTGTCAGTGATGCTGCACTTTTTATTAACTAATATTCAAGTGTCAAAGTCTCCAGAAAGTAGTAGTATTGACATATGAAGATGAAATCATTGTTAATTAAATTCAAGTGTCAAGGCCTTAATATAGAGATACTAGTATGTTACGTAGGGGACAAATTGTAACCTGGCACTGCAATTGTTTTTCAGGGATCAATGCACCAACATCGCAGTCCCTCTTGAACTACATCCTTCTCGCTCTTGTCTACGGCAGTATACTCCTCTACCGGAGACAGCCGCTCACGGTATGATCCACCATCCTATGTTCATCATCCCTGCAGCTAATAGGTATGTAAGGAATAAAGATGAACTGTCAAGTCATCAGGAAGTTTTTTCTCGAACACGATTATCAGAAAATTAGGCATGTTTTTGTTTAGAAACGTATGAGATTTTGAGATCCTGCTCCTGTTATTACTACCTGTAGCTTTCAGCACATGACCAACCTCTGGCTAGTTTGTTCTTTCGGTATAGTACAAGTTTGGTTTGTGTTGTTTTCCTCCTATACATGATTGATGACTGTAGGCTACAGAGTTGGCATATCTTATCCCTATCATTGCTGCCTTTCTCCATGCATGTACAACACGATATATGCTTATTCTGATTCTGTTCTTTAAGAGTTTTGCTTACACAGTTTTCCTTGCCACAAGTTGTCACAATGCTTACAAGTGGCACAATCATGTTAAATTCTGCTCATGCGGACATAATTGGAAGTTTTACTTTGTTTTGTTGCAGACAAAATGGTACTACTACTTGATCCTTGGCATTATTGACGTCGAAGCTAATTATATCGGTATGTAGTTGACATGACTGAAAACTTTTTAGTCCTACATATGTGCTGTTAAATTTCATGTCCATGTGGATTTTACTAATGTTTGTTTATTATGCAGTTGTGAAGTCTTATCAATACACATCTTTGACGAGTGTGATGCTTCTGGATTGCTGGTCGATTCCATGTGTAATTGTTCTCACTTGGATCTTTCTGAAGACAAAATATGGACTCAGGAAGTTCATAGGAGTTGGAGTTTGTGTGGCTGGCCTTATATTAGTAGTATTTTCGGACGTCCATGCCTCTGATCGAGCTAGTAAGGATATACTTTTCATCAAGCTATTACCGTTCCATATCTACATTTCAGCAAGTTATGTCATAAATTAGGAGTACTAAAAAATTACAAAATTGATGAATTTGTGTGCTCAGAGGTCAAAACTTAACATTTATTTCTGCAATATCTTGCAGAAGGACCCAAACCTTTGACGGGTGATTTGCTTGTAATTGTTGGCTCGATGCTTTATGCTTGCAGTAATGTTACTGAGGTATCTAGTGATCCTAAACACCCTAAACACTTTAGTTTACTTTGTTCTACTTGCATCTGAAAATTATTTGATCACTTATTGGTTATTGACACTCAAATTTTCCCTAATATTTCAGGAGTATCTGGTAAAAAAGAACAACCGAATTGAGTTGATGGCAATGTTGGGAGTATTTGGAGCAGTTATCAGTGGCATACAGATGTATCCTTGGATCCTTCTAGTTTATCTGATAACTTGCTGTTAAAAATTGATCCAATCTTACATTTACCATTTGCATGATTTCCAACACATCCATCGGTTTTGATAGACTGAGCACAGACTGCATTATTTGCCTTTTCTGACATTCCATATTATTCTCCTTGACTTTACTACAGAAGTATTCTTGAGCGAAAAGAGCTCCATTCTATTACATGGAATGCTGGTGCGGTAAGTCCCTTTCATTGTTGGTATATTTTGACCAAAAAATTTACACACAAACATTTCGAATGAAAGTTATATACTGTTCACTATATAGAAAGTATAGAGGACACTCAGTTTGTAAGTCCACTTCTTTTGTCCACTAATTTTCGTGAGATGAACTTCTGTACCGTTTCAGGTGCTCCCTTTTCTTGGATTCGCCATAGCAATGTTCCTGTTCTACTCAACTGTGCCTACAGTGCTGAAGGTGTCTTTTTTTTAACTTTACCTGATGATCCTGGCTATTTTTCAGAATTGTCTGTCAATCTTGCATCTATTTATCATATGTCTTATGTGTTGCAGATTTGCGGGGCAACTATGCTAAACCTCTCCCTCCTGACTTCGGATATGTGGGCTGTTCTCATCCGCATCTTCGCCTACCATGAGAAGGTCTGATCCTCTACATTCTCTCGAATTACGAAATTTTCGATAATAATAATTGTCATCTTAAACTTTTGCGTAAACTTGTGGGTGCACGAAGCTAAATAAATTGTTCTCATCGAGTGTTATTTACGCATGGTTAGGTCGATTGGATGTACTTTGTTGCCTTTGGCTGCACAGCCGGAGGTCTTCTGATCTACTCCTACAGGTAAAGGCACATTCACTTGTCATTTGATCTGATATGGCATTTGCTTACTGCTGACATCGCTGGTTGCACGCAGGAGCTCCAAGGAGGCCGAGGACACGGCGCAGGTCGTTGGAGCTAGTGAAGAGCAATGTAAGGAAGGGGATGTGGAGGCTGGAATGCAGAACCCAGTGCGAAGTTGTGTTGCTGGCAGCAATGTCGACCAGATCTCCTACAAGGAGTTGCCATCAACAGGTAGCACCTCAAAAAACTAGGCACTATATATAGGCGCATACGGCAATAGACAGATGTAACAATTCTCAGTGATGAAATCTTCTTCTGTTAAAGCGAAGAGAAGACCGTTTGGTTTTCTATAGTCGTCTTTCTTTTCCTTACAAAATTTTGATTATTTTTTGTTTTAAGGTGTTACGCTCTGCTCAGACAATATCTAATTAGTAACCACGCGGCCCTGCATAAGAACAGACAATAATTCCTATATTCACTTTCCCCTTTTCGGGTAAATATATACATTCAGTGTATGACGGAGATCAGGTGCATGATTTGGCCCTTAAACTGAACCCTTGTCAAGAAATGGCAACCTTGCCAAGGTCATGATCCCTGCAGGGAATGAAAGCATTCTTAGAGAACAAGATTTTCTTTCGGTACTGCTGATTTCATGCGTGAAATTTTGGACTTGATAGAAGGAAGTCAATGTTAGAGCATCTCCAAGAGTTTACTCATAATTTGGATACCCATAGCGGGTTTTGGGTAAATAAGAGAGAAGATATGGATAACCAGAAAATTTTCAGCTTTTCCGACTTACCCATAATTTGGATAACCAAGACCTTGATGGCCAATTTTGAGCATTTACTTCTATCTACTACTCTCCTACATATTGCGTATATCATCCGAAATAACTAAAAATGTCTACACATTATAATTAAAACAATTCATCAAAAAATAGGAACATTGGAAATCCATAATAAAAGTGCATCATTCACTCATAGAACCAGTAGCAAAGTGCATCATCAACACAAAATAGTAGTTCATCGGTGCGTAGAACAACACCACAAGATGGAAGTTCATCGGTGAATAGAAAAACACCACAAAATGGAAGTTCATCGGTGTGTAGAACATCACCATCAAATCATAGAATTACTCTCAAATAGCAACGCCGTCTCCATTGGCTCCACCACCATTGCCTTCTAGTCTCCCAAGAACCCTCTTGACAACAAGATTTGGTCACAACAAAGTCCAAGTATGATTGTCCCTTCTCATCTAGACCACTTGGATCCATGAACACGATCCTTCTCGTTTTCCATCCTCTTGATCAATTCCTCGTTTGCCATCTTTCTCTCCTTGATCTTGGTAAGCTTTTTGTTGGCCGCCACCTCCTCTCCTCGACTTCTTTCCTCTCCTAAATTTCTTTGTTCCTCAACTCCCTCCTTTTGGAGGAAAGCCCCTTCTCTCCGCCGTCATGTTATACAACACATTGTCTCATCCCTTCGCCCTCATATCCTTAGTTTTCTTCCTCCCATCGGGGCTCTATCTAGTGAGCGAGGATAGATGAGTGGGGCTACTTGAGCCTCCATCATTGGCGTCAACCACCAAACCCTCTCCAAACGTGGTAGAAGTTTTTTTGTTCTCTTGTTTGGGATTTCATAGGAGAGGTGGTTCCTCCATTTCTCATTCTCAAGAATAGTCCAACAATGGTGCAAAGTGAAACCATTGCCAAGCCTACAACCTTTATTCTTTGGTTTTCCCACGAACAAATTTTGAAAAGCAATGTTGAACTACAAATAAAATAAACGACTTTGGAGAAACTTGAGTCCTTGGCCTTTTGGAGCGAAGTTTGTATTGCTCATGGATACGCTCCCAGTAAGAGTTTATTTATTGTCCATTCCTAGTGATGGGTGTTAGGTTTAGCACTAATCTGGTCTAACCCCTATTTCTCGACCCTTTTCCGTGGTGCCGCTTACAACGGTCAATTTGAGGCTAGGGGATAGGGCCTTTATATAGCGCTAATTACGGTTTTTATTTAAACCGTAATTCCGTAGATAATTATTCCAGAAACTCCAGGTTAACCAAACCAATCACGATCATTAGTAACCATCTAGGAGTCTCAATCTGCAATTAGTCCCACGAGCACACGTGTGTGAGTCACGTGCCGAATTTGAATGTAATTCCAAATTCACATGCTTTAATCCATTCATATAGCCAACATATGAACAACCTGGCTTTTCACTGTTCCCGGGTATAATTCCATCATATACATATACATTGTATTCCAATATAGCTGTACCGGCTTCTTTAAGTATATTTCCTTAAGTACATTCCACATCATTAATTCCCTGTTATTTTCATGATACTTCCACATAAAGTTTATGTCGTGTCTCGGGTCACGGACACCGGGAGTAGATGATACCCCCTTTTTAGGTTCGGCACGGGGCGCGAAGGAGGCTGGAAGACGCCTTACCCGGAAACAAGATCGTCGAGTTCTTCGTCAGGGACAAGCAAGCAAACAACACAGAGAGACACACGGAGTTACCCAGGTTCATGCCGCCCGGAGGCTAAAAGCCCTACTCCTGCATGTCTGGATTGAAGTGTTCATCATGGTGTGTTGTACAAGGGTGTTCTGGGATGAACCCGGCAGAGTTCTGGCCGGAGGTAGACGAAGAGCAGATCCTGCCCTGGGGAGATCACCTCTCTTTCTACCCTCCAAACCCTAGTCTAGTCTTGCTTGAGTTCTATCTCTGCCTCTCCTTTCCTCGGTGCCATGGTCCTCCTTTTATAGGCTAAGGGGATCCGACATGGGCACGCGAGGGGCGCGAAGGGTTTTTGGCGGGAGAAACCCTCGGTGGTCTTTGGAGGTGACGTGGCCTCTTCTCCTCCAAGCATCTTCTGGAGGGTGGCGCGGTCGTCCGCCCTTTGGGAAAAGTGGGACGGACAAAGCCTGTCCGCCCCACCAGCCTCACTCGTGGCAACGTCACCAGGGCGCGTCCTTCGTCTTGGCGCCCAAGTCTTCCACCAGCTTCCGGCGAGCTGGCGTTCTTATCCTCTCAGCGGTACGGATGGAGGACCCGGGGGTGAGCCTGGCCTCCTGCCGGGTGCACGGACCCACGGGTACTCCGCCTTGCTCTCCGGGCAACAGGTGATCCCGGAAGGTCGCATGGTCCTTAGCCGCAGCGTGTTGCTGTCGAACTTGTCGGGTTTCCTTGGGCAGATGGGCTGACCCATCTGCCTAACTTGACTCCTTGCCTTGTCCATCTTCTTGGTGGGCCCTAGTGGTGGACCCACTTTGGCTGCATCATGGGAACCCCATGTTCCACTGCTGCGACAGTAGCCCCCGGGCATGGTCCCGGCGGCTCTTGCTTCAATTGCTGCCGGGGCTATGGCCAAAGAGTTTGCCAAAGTGGGTACCTGGTGATTGGTCTTTCCTGCTTTGCCGGAGGCTCGCCAGGGTGAAGCAGAGATGAGCTCCCGAGTCTTCTTGGACTTGGTCGCGGTGAACGTTGCGGTTCAGACGGCCAACGTCTATCTTGGATCAAACGGGAGGGAGCGCTCGAAGCGGAACGTCCCCTCGATCCCCGCGTCAGTCGGAGTAATGGGGCTGCGACGTGACGCGTGGGATGCCTTATAAGCCACGCCTCGCAACACTGTAGCTGTTACTATCCCAAATCTCTGAAATCCCCAAATCGCAGCCTCCATTTCCATCTCCCTCTCCCTGCTCCGTGCCGCCTCTGTTGTCCGCCGCCGCAGTTCTCCTTCTGCTCCAATGGCGCGAGTGAAGGTCGCGGCTCGGAAGAAGAAGGCCAGCAGGTCCTCACTCATGAGGAAGGGACTGTCCCCCAGATCCGAAAGGGCGCGGCGGAGATCAGAGCACGACGCCGAGAGGGCTGAGCTCCGCAAGCGGCAGGCCTTGTTTCTGAGTGACTGTGCCGACAACACCGTGATGATGCGGAAGGCCATGCACCTCGGGGTTATGGAATCTGACAACGCGCCTGATGCTCCTGCTCGAGTGCTGACGAAGGTCTTCCCACCTTCAGAGATCAGGGCGCCCAGGCAGATCCTAATTTTTGACAGCTTCATGATGATGGGACTTGTCCCTCCCTTCTCAGATTTCTTATTAGAGATCTTGCGTGCGTACGGGTTGAAGCTTCTGCATCTGACCCCGGGCGCGATCTTGGATTGGACGGTCTTCGCCTATGCTTGCGAAGCGTTCGTCGGGTGATGCCATCGTGGCTCTGTTCCGCCACTTCTTCTACCCCCGCATCGGGAAGGATGGCTGGATGGGGGGTGGTGTCACCTTCTGCTTCCGCCAGAAGGTTAAGCTGAACTAACCTCACATGGCGATCAAGTCCAAGTGGGATGAGTGGAGGCAAGGCTGGTTCTTGGTCGAGGTGCCAGAAGCCCTGCCACTCCTCGAAGAACCGACGGAACATCCGGTGAGCCTGGAGACCTGGAGGTGCGTCAGCTACCAGTACGATGATCTTTCGGTGGCGGTAGCACGCTTCAAGCTCCTTCATGAGAAAGGAGTTTCCGGAGCTGCCATTGTTGCCCACTTCCTTCGCAACCGCCTGGCGCCTCTGTAGAAGCGGCCATACCCAGCTTGGGATTTCCAGGGTCCCCTGGACCCATCTCGCCTGAGGAGTCCTGATATGGACGGCGCCCTCCTCCGGGTCAACATGAACGGGATATTCACCCGGGGCATCAAGTACAAGCTGCCGGCAGGATTTCGGCCCCTGTGTGAAGACCCGGAGAAGGCAGCGATTCTGGAGTCAATGCCTGAAAGGACAAGGATGTCGCCTAGAGGGGGGGGGGGTGAATAGGCGATTAAAACTTTTCCGGTTTAGGCTTGCTAATTGCGGAATAAAACTAGGTGTTTAAATTAACAAGCCGACAACCTAAATAAACTAGGCTCACCTATGTGCACCAACAACTTATGCTAAGCAAGACAAGCAACAAGGTGATAACAATATAATACTTCAAGCACGAAGGCTATCACAAAGTAAGTTGCATAAGTAAAAAGATCGGGTATAGAAATAACCGAGGCGCGCGGAGACGAGGAAGTATTCCCGAGTTCCTCCTTGAAAGGGAGTACGTCTCGTTGGAGAGGTGTGAACCGACACAACGGTTCAACAACCACAAAGGTTTCACCCTCTTCTCCGATGAACCGCACCACAAATGTTTGGTTCACCTTCCACTATCGGTATTCCTTCGAGGCGGAATCCGAGGCCTTTCAACAACAATCCGGGGCACAACCCACAATGGGTTGGGGGCTCCCGAACGGCTCTCAACAACAATTCGAGGCACAACCCACAATGGATTGGGGGCTCCTGAACGGCTTCAAGTGACCACACAAGGGTCCAACCACCACAAAGGCGTCTAGGGTCCAAGGACCCAAGAGTAACAAGCTCACAAACTTACAACTTCCACGAATCCTCGTGGAGAGCACACCGATGCACCAAATGCAAAAGGCAAGAGCACAAGTGCTCAAACCCCTCACTCTCAAATTCCAACGAAGCAACAAATGCTTATGGGGGGATAAGAGAGGAGGAACAAAGAAGAGATGCACCAAGAACTCCAAGATCAAGATCTACAAGGTTTCCCTCACTTAGAGGAGAAATCGATCGGTGAAAACGTAGATCAAGATCACCTCTCACTTTCCCTCAAATATGAGCAAGAACCATGGGAGGGATTGAGAGGAAGAGCAAGCTATGCAAAGTGCAACAATGGAGGAGAGAGGATGGACAAGCTTGCTCAAAGGTTGTGTGTGAAAAGGGGAAGAAGAGCTATTTATATGGCCAAAATATGGCCGTCGACGTGCAGCCGCAGGGCCGAGATGGCCGGCTAGGAGGCCAGCCTTGGCCGGCCTGCAAGCTGGCGGGGAGGCTGAGGCGACCAGCCAGGAGGCCAGCCTTGGCCGGCCTGGCGGCTGACTGGGTGGCTGAGGCGACCAGCCAGGAGGCCAGCCTTGGCCGGCCTGACGGCTGACTGGGTGGCTGAGCCGGCCAGCCAGGAGGCCAGCCTTGGCTGGCCTGGGGGCTGGTCACCCAGCTGAGCCGGCCAGCCCTGGAGCCGGCCTAGGCTAGCCTGGGGGCTGGCCACCCAGAACCCGACACGGAAATGATCATAACTTGAACATCCGGACTCCGTTTTCGACATTCTTGGGCTCGTTGGAATCGCAACGAAGAGCTTTACAAGATCATGCAGAGAAACATCATAGTCCTTCATGTGAAGATAAAACCAAATGATGAAATGTAAACCTTCTCTAGAAAAGAACAACCGGTAAATCCTGAAATACAATAACTTTTGCAAGGAAGCTCCAAACGAGATGAAACCAACGAGGTTGGAAAGGTAGCGACAAGAGGTTGAAATATTAAGGGTCACAAATATAGAGGAGATATCACACATGGGAGGTGTGGACCTTATCTCGAGGAGGACCGGTAATATTTCCAACACGAAAACACAACAAGTTTTCCAACCGAAATCCGTTTTTGGTGAACTAGAGCTTGGTATGGAGATGAACACAAGGTCTAAATTCTCACATGAATAAAAGCCAAATAAGAACCAAGAAAGATGATATGCCAAGTATGCAAAGGTTTGAGCTCTCCACAAAGATGCGATCAAGTTACTCACTTGAGAGCCCCTCTTGATAGTACGCCGTCTATCCTATAACCCGGTCTCCAAACTAACAACATGGGACCGGTAAAATAGAAACCCTATCAAGATCATACCTTTGCCTTGCGCATTCCACTTGAGCTTGATGATGACGATCTTGACTCTCTCAAGTTGAAACACCTTTCTTGATTGTGCTTGCTAGCACATGCTTGATGAAGACTTCCCAAATACTCCCCCATAAACCATTATGGGAGAGCCTCGCTTAGCTCCGTCTTCATGTATCCACTTGCGCTTCAAATACTTCTCTTGATATAGATGATGGCTTGGAGATAAACATGAAGTTCACTCAATCTTCTTTTCCAAGCCATGCTTGCAATAAGCTCAACTCTTCACATGACCATTCTTCATATAAACCCTTGGAGGGAACCTTGGTCATCATGTAATCTTCTAGAGTCCAACACATGAACTCCAACCTTTTCCTATGGACAAGATCTACAAGTATATCTCAATGCAAACATTAGTCCATAAGGATTATCATTAATTACCAAAACCACGCATGGGGCAACATATGCACTTTCAATCTCCCCCATTTTGGTAATTGATGACAATCCCTTTTACGAGGGTTTATATAATGAATTAAGCAACCATGCAACACAAAGAGTAAGGATGCAAGAGCAAGAAAGGCAAATGCTTAAGAACGAAACTAAAGCATAAAACCAAATTCCTTTAAACCCTCTAAACTTCTCCCCCATTGGCATCGATTACCGAAATGGGAGGAAAAATTTATATGACCAATATAGTAAGAACTCCCCCATAATGTGTGCATTTCTCATAATATGAGTGAAATCAAATGCACATATCCAATGACGAATAGTTGGAAAGGAGATCAAACTATATTGAGGATCCAAAGATTGCAAAAGAAAAACAAATTGAAAGATACTTCGACAAAAGAAGTAACCAAACAAAGGATCCAAAAAACAATGTTCTAAACAAGAAGAGGGAACTCTCCAAGGTACGTGCACAAAGTAGGATTTGCAAAGCAATATGGAGTGCACAACATGGAATCTAGATGAACTTCCAACACAATCTCATCATAGCATCAAAAATATCCCCAAGGGAAAATGAAAGTTGGGATGCTCCGAGAAAGATAACAAGTATCGCAAGAGGCAAATGATTTTGAAGAAACATCAAAATTGCATATGCGAGACATAGAGTAGAAGAGCTAGATTAACATATTTGGGATTGGTGAATCATGAAAATGATTATGTATATATTCCCTTGATATGTAATCATCCCGGCTTACTCACATGTGCAATAAAGATGTTTTGCAAGAACCAAATGAATTGCAACAAAAAGAGATTCATGCCATGAAACAACCTACAAAAGGTTGAAAGCTAGAAAAGTATGCATGAGGTAGATACTTGTTACCGAGATAGCATTGGTGATGTAGAAGATAAGAGTTCACGATCATCCGAGCTTGGCTCCAATAAGCACATGGTGATAACACCTTCCTTGTAAATGAGACAAGCTTCCAATGCATCTCCAAAGTACCTAAAACAAATTCAAGTACAAAATGGTTCCCAAACTTATTGGGTCCAAAGTAGTTAGAGCTACTACAATACATAGGACAAACTCCACATAAATATGTGCATATTGATATGAAATTGAATTTCATGCACATCTTAGCCATTTAGGATTTGATGGAGTTTATCCTATATATTGGATCAACGAAAGTAAGCATGCCATAAGATATACATATAGTAAATATGCATGCACAAGACTTTCAAGAACCAAACGAGATACAATTTGGACAAAACACCAATTAAACCAAGAAAGCACACACAAGTGTGACAAGAAAAAGAATTGTCCAAATTATATAAAAAAACTCAAATCAACACATGATTGAAGATACCACTTTGAAAAGCCAAATGAAAGTAAGATACCAATTGAAGAAAATATCATCAAGGAATAAACCAAACCCTCTACACTTCTCATGATGGCACAAAGTACCAAGACGAGAAATGTTTGTCTTCCAAGGAGACACGTCATCGGGATCAAAACCAATTGAAGACAACTAATGTTCAAAAGCATATAGGATTGCTCCCCCAAGATTTGTGCATTATTTATGATCTTGCATTTGAATACAAAATGCACACAAATGGGATCATCACTCTCCATACATATTATTCAAACACTAGTCATGTTCAAGGAAAGCAATAAGATGCAAAACCAATTTAAAGAATGATGTTCTAGTCAATGTAGGATAGCTTCCCAAGAATAGTGCATTATCAAGAAGTATGACTTTTGAATGTAAATGCACAAGATTGGGATCATTGCTTTTCCTAAAGAAGAAGACATAAAACAAATTTTGAGTAGAGCACAAAGATCCAAAAGATACAAGGAAGACAAGAGGATTTAGATCAAACCAAATCCTTGGCAATAAAAATAAGGCAATTCAAAGCAAAAGCCAAAGTGAAGATGGTCTACAAATTTCACCACAATATGAGTATCGCTTGTCATGGACAAGGAGTATATAGAGATATTTCTCGGTGGTATATAGGAATGATATTGAAGACCAATTTCACAACAAATAAGCATATGGCAAAAGAGAAGATTTAAAGGCCAAAGCTTAAATAGATAGATATTCTTGATAGCTTCAAGTATTCACGCGATCATGCAAAGCCACTACTAAGAGTAGCTTGAAGCAATCGATTTCCCAAAAGGATATGCGAACATATTTGGGGAAAACCGTACCAAGAATGTCCATCGCAAACAAGATCCAAAAGAGTGATTAAACAAAATCATTTTACCAAAGATGGAACTTGTTTGAGCAACATGCCACATAGGAATAAGATAATGAAGAATATCAATTCTAGGTGGCAATACCTCACATGTTCACATTTTCTAGGTTGTAATATGCACATAGCTTATTACTCCCCCATAATGTGATAATCCATTTATTTTAAAACAAGAGGCAAACAAAACCAACTAGAGAAATTAATGGACATTATAGAATTTGAATTTCTCATGAGAATGACATACCACATAGAGATAGATAATATTAATATATCAACACTAAGTGGTATTCCTCATGTATACACAATTTTAGGATTGTGAAGTGCACGAAGCATATCACTCTCCCAAAATGGATAGTCCATTAATCTCTCAAAAGAGAGCCAACAAGATAAGATATCAAATAAAAGCAATAAGGCTCAACACAAGTAAATGGTGTGCAAACCAACATACACATACTTGATTACTCAAGATAAGTAAGTAGAGAGCACAACACATACAAACACTAGCAAGGTACAAAACCTAACACATGCAAGGGTGCAAGCAACTTTCAATGTATATATGATTTAAATAAAAGTTACCGCAAGGAGGAACATTGGATATGAGATAGAACAATATAATCCAAATGACTTGACTTGAGAATATAATTGATGAAGATCCCTTAATTCTTCATGAATGTAGCCAAGTCTCCAATGCCCTCCAACAACACCTATTGATCAAGTTTTAGCTTGTTGGTCCCCAACCAAGTTGGGTCCTAAGAGGTTAGTCACAATAGGCTTGGCAACCCAAATGGTTCTTTTCTTGACACCACTTTGAGTACCAACATATTTGGCAAACACATTGCCAACCTTATCCTTCCGAAGAGAATAATCATCATCAATAATAATGGGGTTGGATAAGGTACCATTTGTGCATGAAGAAGCAACGTGACCCTTCTCACGGCATAGGTAGCAACATCTACTTCCTCCTCTCTTCTTAGTTGGAGTCTTGACTTGAGGAGGGTAGCTTGATTCTTCTTGGGAAGAGGCCGTTCTTCAACTTGAGGAACTTGAGGCTTCTTCCCTTGTTGCTTCTCACTAAGAGCCTTCTTCTTCAAAGGGCAAGATCTAACATGGTGCCCTTCAACTTTGCACTTGAAGCAAACAATCTTGGCCGAATCTTTAACTTGTTCTTGGCCCTTTTTCTTCTTGTTGAACTTGGACTTGTTCTTGATATTGGAGTTGAATCCAAGTCCACTCTTGTCATTGGGGCGTCTTTGAACACTCAACATATTGTCAAGTGTAGAATCCCCAACATGACGCTTTTCCAAGTCTTTCTTCAAAGAAGTGACTTGGGCCTTGAGCTCATTTAATTCCTCTACATGGTTAGTATCAACACAAACACTAGAGGAAGTAGAGCTTCATTGTTAGAGCAACAAGGCATGGAAAGTAATTCATCACAAGATGTAGCAACATTGTGAGTGGATGAATTACTAGGACTAGCACATGGCAATAAAGCATTTTTAGTCGAAGTTGTGCCTTTGTCCACATGAGGCTCACAAGATGTTACCTTTGTATGATAGCCTCATGAGCTAACTTTAGCCTAGCATAGGATGCTAGAAGATCATCATTAGAGCTAGATAGCTTTTCATGACTTTCTTCCAATTTCCTATACTTGCTAGATAGCAACTCAAGTTGAGCCCTTAGCTCAACATTCTCCTTCAAAATAGATGCTTCACAAGAAGTGGAGTTAGTAGCACAAGCATCATCAATTTTAGAAATGGAAGAAGACAACTTGGCAAGCTCATCATTTTTAGATAGTTGAGTTTGGAGTTGATCATGAGACTTGATAAGGAGAGAGTGTTCACTTTCTAAAGCCTTGTGAGCTTTGTCAAGTCTCTCTATGTCCTCACTTAGTCTAGCATTGCCAACACCAAATTCAACTTTTTCCTTTTTAAGCACTTTATATTTAGCAATAGCATGATCTCTTTCCTTAATGATTTTAGCAATAATAAGATCATTTGATTCATCAAGAGATTCAAGTTTCTCTCAAGAGACACTCGAAGCTCTTGCTCTTCCTCAAGGGCATTCATTAAGGATGCCTTTTCATCGGCATCCTCTCTCTCAATTTGACATTTCTCGAGAAATTGAGTTTCCAAGTCCTCAATGATTTCCCTACTCTTAATAGCATAAACAATGATTTCACTTAGAGGAGGGATAGCTTTGCTACCTTTGGGGAGAGCACCAAATACCATCTCACCCTTCTTTGTTATGGATTCAACATCCATAAGCGCTCCATGAGAATCCCCATCCACATCATCACAAGATGTAGAGGTTCCAAAGGTGGAGAAACCTTTGAATCCTTAGCCATAAGGCAAAATGAGTAGTGGGCAAAGATGGTGAAGAGATACTTGAAGCACCATTGAGATCCACGTCTTGTTCCAACAAATGTTGTGATTCCTCTACATTGTTAGCCACACAAGAAATAGAGGATATGGAAGTATTGTTTTCATGGCAACAAGACGAATGAAGCATATCATCATGAGATTTAGTTAAACAACTATTACATGATATGCAAGGACTAGCAACACTAGCATGTAAAACATTTGTAGTGCTAGAAGTGTTTAAGTCCAAAGATAGATCATTGCAATGAGATAGAGATGAAGTATAGTCAATAGAATATTCACCATCAACAAAGCAATTTCTATCACCACTCACCATATCATTACCTTGTGTCAAAACACATGTTGGTGAAGTGGAAAATTGTGAACTCATCACGGCCGGAGGTGGAGGGAGAACAATCATCCTCAATAATATTGGACACTTCATATTTATCTTGAAGCTTGGTCCATAGCTCATGAGCGTTCCGAAAAGGCATGATTGATGCAAGAACTACATCGCTCAAAACACACATGAGACAATTAGATACACGAGTATCGAGATAAGAGTTTTCCTCATCCTCTAAAGATAACTTTTGGGAATCCTTTGGAGGAGAAAAACCCATATCTACAATTCTCTTAAAATTTGGGTTTATGTCCCTAAGAAGGTTAAGCATGCGAATTTTCCAAACATCATAATTTGTGCCATCGAATATAAGAGTGGGATCGTGCACTAATTCTCTATACGACATCTTTACTCTCTAGGCGGTAAAGCCCAAAAAGAGAGCCCAGGCTCTGATACCAATTGAAAGGACAAGGATGTCGCCTAGAGGGGGGGTGAATAGGCGATTAAAACTTTTCCGGTTTAGGCTTGCTAATTGCGGAATAAAACTAGGTGTTTAAATTAACAAGCCAACAACCTAAATAAACTAGGCTCACCTATGTGCACCAACAACTTATGCTAAGCAAGACAAGCAACAAGGTGATAGCAATATAGAATACTTCAAGCACGAAGGCTATCACAAAGTAAAGTGCATAAGTAAAAAGATCGGGTATAGAAATAACCGAGGCGCGCGGAGACGAGGAAGTATTCCCGAGTTCCTCCTTGAAAGGGAGTACGTCTTGTTGGAGAGGTGTGAACCGACACAACGGTTCAACAACCACAAAGGTTTCACCTCTTCTCCGATGAACCGCACCACAAAGGTTTGGTTCACCTTCCACTATCGGTATTCCTTCGAGGCGGAATCCGGAGCCTTTCAACAACAATCCGGGGCACAACCCACAATGGGTTGGGGGCTCCCGAACGGCTCTCAACAACAATTCGAGGCACAACCCACAATGGATTGGGGGCTCCCGAACGGCTTCAAGTGACCACACAAGGGTCCAACCACCACAAAGGCGTCTAGGGTCCAAGGACCCAAGAGTAACAAGCTCACAAACTTACAACTTTCACGAATCCTCGTGGAGAGTACACTGATGCACCAAATGCAAAAGGCAAGAGCACAAGTGCTCAAATCCCTCACTCTCAAATTCCAACGAAGCAACAAATGCTTATGGAGGAATAAGAGAGGAGGAACAAAGAAGAGATGCACCAAGAACTCCAAGATCAAGATCTACAAGGTTTCCCTCACTTAGAGGAGAAATCGATCGGTGAAAACGTAGATCAAGATCACCTCTCACTTTCCCTCAAATATGAGCAAGAACCATGGGAGGGATTGAGAGGAAGAGCAAGCTATGCAAAGTGCAACAATGGAGGAGAGAGGATGGACAAGCTTGCTCAAAGGTTGTGTGTGAAAAGGGGAAGAAGAGCTATTTATATGGCCCTCCAAAATATGGCCGTTGACGTGCAGCCGCAGGGCCGAGATGGCCGGCCAGGAGGCCAGCCTTGGCCGGCCTGCAAGCTGGCGGGGAGGCTGAGGCGACCAGCCAGGAGGCCAGCCTTGGCCGGCCTGGCGGCTGACTGGGTGGCTGAGGCGACCAGCCAGGAGGCCAGCCTTGGCCGGCCTGACGGCTGACTGGGTGGCTGAGCCGGCCAGCCAGGAGGCCAGCCTTGGCTGGCCTGGGGGCTGGTCACCCAGCTGAGCCGGCCAGCCCTGGAGTCGGCCTAGGCTGGCCTGGGGGCTGGCCACCCAGAACCCGACACGGAAACGATCATAACTTGAACATCCGGACTCCGTTTTCGACATTCTTGGGCTCATTGGAATCGCAACGAAGAGCTTTATAAGATCATGCAGAGAAACATCATAGTCCTTCATGTGAAGATAAAACCAAATGACGAAAGGTAACCTTCTCTAGAAAAGAACAACCGGTAAATCCTGAAATACAATAACTTTTGCAAGGAAGCTCCAAACGAGATGAAACCAACGAGGTTGGAAAGGTAGCGACAAGAGGTTGAAATAGTAAGGGTCACAAATATAGAGGAGATATCACACATGGGAGGTGTGGACCTTATCTCGAGGAGGACCGGTAATATTTCCAACACGAAAACACAACAAGTTTTCCAACCGAAATCCGTTTTTGGTGAACTAGAGCTTGGTATGGAGATGAACACAAGGTCTAAATTCTCACATGAATAAAAGCCAAATAAGAACCAAGAAAGATGATATGCCAAGTATGCAAAGGTTTGAGCTCTCCACAAAGATGCGATCAAGTTACTCACTTGAGAGCCCCTCTTGATAGTACGCCGTCTATCCTATAACCCGGTCTCCAAACTAACAACATGAGACCGGTAAAATAGAAACCCTATCAAGATCATACCTTTGCCTTGCGCATTCCACTTGAGCTCGATGATGACGATCTTGACTCTCTCAAGTTGAAACACCTTTCTTGATTGTGCTTGCTAGCACATGCTTGATGAAGACTTCCCAAATACTCCCCCATAAACCATTATGGGAGAGCCTCGCTTAGCTCCGTCTTCATGTATCCACTTGCGCTTCAAATACTTCTCTTGATATAGATGATGGCTTGGAGATAAACATGAAGTTCACTCAATCTTCTTTTCCAAGCCATGCTTGCAATAAGCTCAACTCTTCACATGACCATTCTTCATATAAACCCTTGGAGGGAACCTTGGTCATCATGTAATCTTCTAGACTCCAACACATGAACTCCAACCTTTTCCTATGGACAAGATCTACAAGTATATCTCAATGCAAACATTAGTCCATAAGGATTGTCATTAATTACCAAAACCACGCATGGGGCAACATATGCACTTTCAATGCCGTCTTGCAATGCCTTCGAAATTGTGGGCCGATTTGATCGTGGGCCCAAACCCGCTGGGACGACGACTCGGAAGGCCAAGGCTCCCTCTATCTCCTACGAAGAAGGAGAACTCCCTGAGTCTGAAGAAGAAGAATCCGGGGAGGATTCCGCTGGCTCTGATGACGGAGACGATGGCGACGGCAACGAGGCTGCCGCTGGCGATGACGACGGCAGCGACAATGAAGACGATGGTGAAGATGGCGACGACGACAAAGATGATGACGACGATGAAGATGACGACGACGACGATGGTGAGGATGCGGGGGAGAAGGTTTCTTCCCCGTATCGCTCTCCAGAGACCACCGTGGTCCCCGACCCGGGGGCAAGCATTCTTTTCCGCCTGCAGAGGTGGTTGGCGGCGATGGCGACCTCATGGACTTGGAGACCAACGCGGCCGACTTTGTCTTGGCCCCACGGCCAAGAACGTGCTCCCACCATTCGCCTCCTGCGGCGGGACCAGTCACCTCTCCGGGCGAGCATCAACAGAGCCCCACGCCTCCTCTGCCGGGTCTGTGGAGGTTCCGGTGTCCTTGGGGAACAAGCGCACCCGGGAGTAAGCTTTTCCCCTAACTTCTTCCAGCTTTTCGTATTTCTCGCCTCCCCAAGGAAAGTGACCATGTGTTGGTGCAGGGGCTCGCCTTCCCTGGAGACCAGCAAGAGGCGGCGTGACGCGGCGGAGGATGACACCGCTACCAGCTTCGGAGCTTGTGGTGGAGGGATGTTCCCTCCCCCACTGGCGGAAGTTGATGGTCGTCGCGGGAGCAGGGTGGGGAGCGCGACTGTGGCCTCCCCGGCCCGCCCCAGAGAAGGTCCAGATGCCAGGACGCCAGAGCAAGCAGGTACACTCGGGCTCCGGGTTATGTTGCTCCGATTTCATATCTCCAGTGTGCTTGACGTTTTCTTGTTTCCAGATGCTTCTGTGGCGAATGTCTTTTCTCCGGGCGACTTGCTTGGCGTCGCCAGCTGATACGTGCATTTTATATCATCATTTATATAACTTTTAGTATCATACTAGAATGTTATTTGCATGATTATATGATTGTTTCTACATGTTTTAGATGATTTTGGGGACTTTCATACAAAGTCCCTATTTTTGGTATTTAATTTCTGGGAGGCAGAAAACCTCCCTTTTCTTGTCTTTAATGTTTCAGGAGCTACAGGACCTCAAATAATAAAAGGAAAAATACTGCGTCAATTTTTCATCGGGAGAAAGGCAGAGGGAAGAAGACCGAAGAGAGGAGAGCAACGAGGGCCAAATGGGGGTGGCCCACGCGGCCCATGTACCTGGCCGTGTGGGACCCACCAAAAGGTGCCTCGGGCACCTCCTCGCCTGGGGCTTTTTAGCAACGCCTTCGTCTCGCCCGAAAAGTAACGCCCTAAATTTTCCAAGTCCATCCGAGGTCGCGGCGGCGGTGAAACTCCTGATCCCTTCCGAGGGGGGTCAGATCCTGCTGCTCCGGAACTTCGGAGAAGGGGGAAATCATCGTCATCGTCATCACCTCTCCTCCTTGGCGTGGGAGGAGGCCTCTACATCATCACCCCCATCAAGACCAGCACCATCACCATCATCACCACCGTGATCCACTCCGTTCCCCTCGCAGTTTGAGAGTTGCTATACCCTAGATACTTGTCTTGTGCTACTATTCATGTTTGTGATTGAGTACTTGTCATTATTTGGTGGTGAAGTTATAATTTCAGATTGTGTTGTACCACTTATTATGACCATGTTCGCACGTTGTGAGTAGTTCCCGTATGTTCCTGAGGGCATAGGATGAATTGGCATTGATTTATATATGACATGTGTTGGTATTTTGTCAAGAGTTTATCTTTTTATGTGATTCTATGATGGTGTTGTGCGAACGTCGACTGCACAACACTTCACCTTTATGGGCTCATAGGAGAACACCGTAGTGTAATGAATTGATGGAGACTTGGGAGGACACGTAAACCTGAGACCGAGTCATGAAGTTATATTATGAGGGTATTAGTATCGGGGACCTTAGAGTGTAATGCTATGGTGGGACTTTATGTCTTAATAATTCTTGTGCAGTCATTTGCTTGGCCACATGATCCATCATAAGGGGTGGTAGTTTATTTATTTAGCTATACCTAATTATGGCTCCGTCCAAAGAAGATTAAAACTTGACAAGATATTCAACGTGTTGTTTAATAAATCTCTATGCCTAGCATCATCCATGCCGCCCTCGGGAACGTTTGCCACATATAAGTTACACATCACTTGAGCTTGTCCTTTTGCTACATAAGAGGATTGGGCTTTCTCTCTTTGAGAGCTTTCACTTGCTACTATCTGTTATCTGCTTGCAATTATACAACTGAAAATACCAAAAACATCTGCATCTTTTATTGTTTTATTTATCAATCTTACTAACCAATACCTTCAGCTCCTCGTGGGTTCGACAACCTTTTCTAATTGAAAGGTACTACAATTGATCTCCTGCACTTGGGAGCCATCAAGATACTTTTCTGGCGCCGTTGCCGGGGAGCGTAGCGCTATTGGTAAGAAGTTTGGTAAGGGAACTTGAAAGCTGTTTATCTCATTGTTACTATGGCATTTATGAATCGTGCCTCGCTGCATCTTGCTCTATATGACAGTGCTTATGCCACTACTGCAAAGGTGGTTGAAACTGCTGTGCCTGAGATACCTAAAGTGGGATATAAAATTCCCATGTGTCATGTTAAAAGAGTTATGAAAAATCCATTTACAGGAGATGGAACTAAGTCGGCACGCGAGCACATGGAAATAATTGAGGACATATGTGGCTTATTCAGACTACCTGGTATTTCAGAGGATCAGGTAAAAAGGAAGCTATTGTATTTGTCTTTATCTGATAATGCTCGTGATTGGTACAGGTCTCTGGATAAAGAGGTCCAGAATGAATGGAGTATCTTGAGGAAGGTTTTCTTTCTTAAATATTTTACTCCTATAGAAGCTTATGATAACCGCTGCTATATATTCAATTTCTGTCCACATCTGGGAGAGAGTATTACTCAAGCTTGGGGGAGGTTAAAGGAACTCCTTCGCAAGAACCCATGTCATGATCTTACATGGAATTCCTTCGCAAGAATCCATGTCATGATCTTACATGGACTCCCTGTAGCTCCTGAAACATTAAAAACAAGAAAAAGGAGATTTTCTGCCTCCCAGAAATTAAATACCAAAAATAGGGACTTTGTAAGAAAGTCTCATAAATCATCTAAAACATGTAAAAATAATGATATAACATTGCAAATAACATTCTAATATGATACTAAAAGTTGTATAAATGATGATACAAAATGCACGTATCAACTCCCCCAAGCTTAAACCTTTACTCGTCCTCGAGTAAGTAAGGACATAGATCATTACATGCATCAATGGACTTATGGTTGATAAATAAATACGACCATTGTATCATCATCATATTCAGTTGCAATGTAAGATTAATGAACTAAAACTCATACACATGAGGGCAACATAAGTAGAAGCTCTAGCAAGCACCCCTTACTTTTGAAGGCAAATAACCATTGTATGTTGGACAATTGAATCATACTCTTTTTCACATGCTTTTGCTCTTTATGGCAAGCATTATAATATTTTATACTTTGCTGAAATTTAAAGACAAGATAAACTCTCATTTGATAACAAGTTTAAAGAAGACAAATGAAAAGATAGATATAAGATTGTTTACAACCTTGCTTCCCTAGTAACTAGTGCAAACTTTAGTCATGGATATTTCAATCAAGTTCCTATGCTCTGTACAACCTTTATCTTACACTTTCCATGGCTAACTGAATTTTCAGGTGCCTTCCTTTTCATTCACTTTCCAAGAGCATAAGTATTGAAATATCCATGATTCATTAATTTGCTCAAAAGATACTAGATTCTAACAAGAGTGTTTCATATCCTTTTCATTAACCCTTCCTAACTTTTTATCCTACAAGACTATATCTCAACCTAAACTATTAATTTTCAAGTCATATTGACTCATTCTCTTTACTTATTTTATAATGAGATAATTCTATAATTGTCCAACACACTCAAGTTAATTAAGTTCAAGGCAAGATGTGACTGAAACTTCTAAATATGCCACGCTCATGATGTGACTGAAACTTCTAAATATGCCACGCTCATTTGCATGAGTGTTACCCATAAATCTCCAAACAAGAGAATCATGGATGACACCATACTTTAATATTCATTGATAAACCACAAGATAGAGATACATGATAATGCTCCATGAGCTCACACACGCCTAAGAGATATTGATAACTAAACGATAAAAGCAAAACACACCATGACTAGATAGATATGATAAACTAGTAGAGATAAAGACTAGTTGGAACTCCCCCAAGCTTGACGTCTTGCTAGAACCACTTCTGCTCTTTCTTCTTGTCTTCATAATAATTATCTTCAAGTTTTCCAACAATGCTCATCATAAGGTTGTAGGCTTTTTCAAACTCCCTTGCAGCTTCTCCCAGTTTTTCCATGAGATTCTTCTGCACCGTCTCCTTGCAAGGCTTCCACTCCGGGCTTGGTACTTTAACATTAGGGATCTTACGATACCATTCACCAGGATAGTTCTCTTGGGCGGCACGCCGAAATTCCCTGTCAATAAGAGTAGAACCACGTTTTTGCTAGCAAGTGCGTGCCTAGGAGCTTTCCCTCCCGTGCTTATGCGCGCCGTCCGCCTCTTGTTTCCAAGAGATTGGTTCACCCTCACACCAGCAACAGTGATGGGAGAAGGTGGTGCTGTCGCGAGAGGTGCAACGTCGGCGAAGGGCTCATAGTCTTTCTCTTCAGCTTCTTCCTTTTCCATCTCCTCATTGTCGGGCTTGTTATCTTCATGTGGGAGTAGTCCTTCCTCTTCCTACTCCTCCTCCATATGGACGTGGGGCTGTTGCCCTCGAGTTCATCATCATCGTCGTCCATGGAGGAGCATTGGTAGGAGTCTCCCGAAGACATAGTTAAAAACCTGACAGGCAGAAACAGCAAAAGAAAGAATCGCTCGAAACTCTCGGTGCGAGATTAGATCGGCAGAAGGGGTATATATTGACGGTTTTTAGGACAAGACGAAGCGTCGGAGTCGAAAACGAGACGAAAAGGGACTCCGAGGGGAAAGGAGTGGTCCCACGCGGCCCAAGATTCTGGCCGCGTGGACCCCTTGTTTCCTTCCTCGGGTCTCCGCTTCGTCCAGTTTTCTTGTCCCACACGTTAATTTCCATAAAAAATGACTTCCGTAAAATATTACGCAATTCCGAGAAACTTTCCAACACTAAAGTTACCTTTTATTGATTTTAGGTTTCTGAAACTGCACGACCTCTCTCAATTACCTCCTCCGGTTTGTAAGTTCAATTTTCCACCATTCCGACGAAGCTCTTTCCTGCAATATAATGTTTAAGGCGTTGTCCATTGACTACATGAGGTTTACCTTTCATATCACCGTGAAGACGGATAGCTCCTGAACGGTACACCTCCTGTATCACTAATGGTCCCTGCCACTTTGAAGCTAACTTTCCTGCAGAAAACTTGAAACGAGAATTGTACAATAAAACTTGATCACCTACTTTGAATTCTTTTCTCTTAATTTTCTTGTCATGCCAAATTTTAACTTTCTCTTTAAACATTCTAGCACTTTCATAAGCTTCGTTTCTCCATTCATCAAGTAGGTTTAAATCAAGAATTCTCTTCTCTCCAGCAGTCTTAAAATCAAAGTTCAATTGTTTAATAGCCCATCTAGCATTATGTTCTAATTCAACAGGTAAATGACAAGCTTTTCCATAAACCATTCTATAAGGAGACATTCCCATAGGATTTTTAAAAGCAGTTCTATAAGCCCATAATGCATCATTAATTTTAGTTGGCCAATCAGATCTAGACTTATTCACTGTCTTCTCCAAAATGAGTTTAATTTCCCTATTACTTAATTCAACTTGTCCACTTGTTTGAGGGTGATAGGGAGATGCAATTCTATGGTTAACATCATATTTTGCCAATGTTTTTCTAAGAATACCATGCAAGAAATGAGAACCACCATCAGTAATTAAAAACCTAGGAACACCAAACCTGGGGAAAATGATGTCCTTGAGCATCGTCATTGCTGTGGCATGATCTGCACTCTTGGTTGGAATTGCTTCCACCCACTTTGTAACATAATCCACTGCAACCAAAATATGAGTATGCTTTGTCTTTGACTCTGGGAAAGGCCCCATAAAGTCAAAGCCCCAAACATCAAATGGCTCAAGTGGCAAAGAATAATTCATAGGCATTTCATTTCTCCTACCAATATTTCCTACTCTTTGACATTTATCACAAGATTTAACATATTCAGCACAATCCTTAAATAAAGTAGGCCAATAGAAACCAGATTGTAATACCTTTGCACCTGTACGATCTCCTGCATGATGCCCTCCATAAGGACTGTCATGACAATCTCTTATAATAGCCTGTTGTTCATGCTCAGGTACACAACGTCTAATAATACCATCCACACTTTTCTTATAAAGGAAAGGATCATCCCAAAAATAATGTCTAAGATCATAAAAGAATTTCTTTCTTTGTTGAAAGTGAAGTGTGGAGGTAGAACCTTACCAACAATAAAATTTGCATAGTTGGCAAACCATGGTGATGCAACTTTAGCACTAGAAACATTAACAATTGCAAGTTGTTCATTAACAAAGCTATCATTAATAGGAATAGGATCATCAGGTATATTTTCCATTCTAGAAAGATGATCAGCTACTTGATTATCTTCCCCTTTCCTATCAACAATGTGTAAATCAAATTCTTGCAATAGAAGTACCCATCTTATTAATCTAGGCTTAGCATCTTTCTTATGCATTAAGTATTTAATGGCAGAATGATCAGTATGCAATGTGACTTTCGAATCAGTAATATAAGGTCTAAACTTGTCACAAGCAAATAGCACTGCTAAAAATTCTTTTTCAGTTGTGGCATAATTCCTTTGAGCAGCATCAAGTGTTCTACTAGCATAATAAATGACATTCAGTTTCTTATCAACACGTTGGCCCAAAACAGCCCCAACTGCATAATCACTAGCATCACACATAATTTCAAAAGGCAATTTCCAATCAGGAGGTTGAATAATAGGAGCACTTATTAAAGCATTCTTCAAAATATTAAAGGACTCAATGCAATCATCATTAAAAGAGAAAGGAACATCCTTTTGCAAAAGATTGGTTAGGGTTTTGATATTTTGGAGAAATCTTTAATAAACCTACGATAAAAACCTGCATGCCCAAGAAAACTTCTTATACCTTTGATGTCCCTTGGGTATGGCAGCTTTTCAATAGCTTCTATCTTTGCTGGGTCAACTTCTATTCCTTTTCCAGAAATCTTATGCCCAAGAACAATACCTTCAGTAACCATGAAGTGACACTTCTCCCAGTTTAAAACTAAGTGTTGGTCTTCACAACGCTGCAAAACTTTGTTAAGGTTGAACAAGCAATTATCGAAGGAAGTACCATACACAGAAAAATCATCCATAAAGACTTCCATTATCTTTTCAATATAATCAGCAAATATAGCATTCATGCATCTTTGAAAAGTAGCAGGAGCATTACATAACCGAATGGCATTCTCCTATAAGCAAATGTACCATATGGGCAAGTAAAAGTGGTCTTTTCTTGATCATCCTTATGGACTGGAATTTGTGAGAAACCTGAATAACCATCTAAATAACAAAAGTGAGAGTGTTTAGATAACCTTTCTAACATTTGATCAATAAATGGCAATGGGTAATGATCTTTACGAGTTGCTTTATTTAACTTCCTGAAATCAATACACATCCTATAACCAACAACAGTACGTTGAGCCACAAGTTCATCCTCATCATTTGGAACAACAGTCATTCCACCCTTTTTAGGAACACAATGAACTGGACTAACCCACTTACTATCAGCTATGGGATAAATGATACCAGCTTCAATAAGTCTTATTACCTCTTTCCTTACCACTTCCTTCATTTTTGGATGGAGACGGCGTTGATAATCAACAACAGGTTTTGCATCCTCTTCCAAATTAATTTTATGCATACATAGAGCTGGGCTTATACCTTTAAGATCATCAAGAGAGTATCCAATGGCTGGTCGGTGAGCTTTAAGCACATCAAGTAATTTCTCTTCTTCTTCAGCTGAAAGGTTAGCACTAATAATGACAGGATATATGCTCTTCTCATCCAAATATGCATATTTCAGATTTGTAGGCAAAGGCTTTAATTCAAAGCTAGGATCCCCTTTAGGTGGTGGTAGCACTCCTAAATTATCAGGTGGGATATGCAATTGTAATTGTGGTGGTTGTTGCCATAATATTTGTTCTAAAGCATCCTTTTCCTCATCATTAAATGGTTCATCTTGATTAAGCATATAACGTTCTACAACATCTGTTGAAGCTACAGCTATATGTGCAAGAGTTTCAATTATATCTTCAGAAATTGGCTCTTTCACAACATGTTTATCAGCAAATTTGGAAAAGTTGAACTCAAGTTTTTCACCAGCACATTTAATAAACACTTTCTCTTTAGGCAAATTAATTTCAGCACCAACAGTGTTTAAGAAAGGTCTACCAAAAATGATAGGACAAAAAGAATCTTGAGGACAACCAAGCACAATAAAATCAGCAGGATATTTTATTTTGCCAACCAATACTTCAACATCTCTAACAATTCCAAATGGACTAATATAATCTTTATTAGCAAGTTGAATTGTCATACCTGTCTCTTCCATAATGATAGGATCAATATCAGGCTTGATTTCAAGATAAAGAGAATATGGAATGACACTAATACTTGCTCCAATATCACATAGACCATGATAACTTGAAGTCCCAATAGAGCATGATATAACAGGTTTACCAACTTTGGCCGAATTACCTTTGATGACCTTAGTAGCATCTTCACATAAATAAACATCAACAGGGTCTTCTTCATTTAATTGCTTGATAATAGAAATTTGACTGTTGACTTCCACCTGTTCATAAGGCTGAGAACATCTTCTGTTACTCTTGTTAG
Source organism: Poa pratensis (assembly GCA_947311845.1). Classification (NCBI taxonomy): domain Eukaryota; kingdom Viridiplantae; phylum Streptophyta; class Magnoliopsida; order Poales; family Poaceae; genus Poa; species Poa pratensis. The sequence goes on along the minus strand of CAMZMU010000069.1, from coordinate 33,803,703 downwards.
TAACAGCAATAAGTAAATTCTCCTTAACTTGGTTTGGATATGGAGGTGGTTCAACATACTCCTCAATTGTCACAGATGACACTGGTTCTGCCTGTTTAATAACTTTAGGAACAACAATAGATTGTTTAACAGGTTCAACATAAACTTCAAAACCACTTTGAGGAACACAGATATGCTCAGCAAAACCTTTAGCTATCTCAATTATAACATAAGGATCAAGATTAAAAGTATCACTCAGATTTTTAAACAACATAGAAGTAGAGAAGTTCTCTACACATGAATATCCATAATCAAAATAGGGCTCATTACCTTTATCAAGATCCCAATGACTAGTATTTTCAGAAATAGTCTCCAATAAATTCCATGCTTCTTCTTCAGTATTATTAGTAAAACTTCCACCAGATGAATTATCCAGAATTTCCTTGTGCTTCGACGGTAGCCTCACATAAAAGTTTATCAATATAAGTTTCCTTGTAAGATCATGACAAGGATTCTTGCGAAGGAGTTCCTTTAACCTCCCCCAAGCTTGAGTAATACTCTCTCCCAGATGTGGCCAGAAATTAAATATATAGCAGCGGTTCTCATAAGCTTCTTTAGGAGTAAAATATTTAAGAAAGAAAACCTTCCTCAAGATATTCCATTCAATAGCAACCTCTTCATCAAGAGACCTGTACCAATCACGAGCATTACCAGATAAAGACAAATATAATAACTTCCTTTTTACCTGATCTTCAGAAATACCAGGAAGTCTAAATAAACCACATATGTCTTCAATTAACTCCATGTGTTCACGTGCAGACTTAGTTCCATCACCTGTAAATGGATTTTTCATAACTCTTTTAACATGACCAATGGGAATTTTAAATCCCACTTTAGGTATCAGACACAGTAGTTTCAACCACTTTAGGAGTAGTGGCATAAGCACTGTCATATAGAGCAAGATGCAGCGAGGAACGATTCATAAATGCCATAGTAACAATGAGATAAAACAGCTTTCAAGTTTCCTTACCAAACTTCTTACCAATAGCGCTACGCTCCCCGGCAACGGCGCCAGAAAAGTATCTTGATGACTCCCAAGTGCAGGAGATCAATTGTAGTACCTTTCAATTAGAAAAGGTTGTCGAACCCACGAGGAGCTGAAGGTATTGGTTAGTAAGATTGATAAATAAAACAATAAAAGATGCAAGTGTTTTTGGTATTTTTGGTTGTATAGTTGCAATGCAGAAAATAAACAGTAGCAAGTCAAAGCTCTCAAAGAGAGAAAGCCCAATCCTCTTATGTGCAAGAGGACAAGCTCAAGTGATGTGTAACTTATATGTGGAAAACGTTCCCGAGGGCGGCATGGATATTGCTAGGCATAGAGATTTATTAAACAACACGTTGAATATCTTGTCAAGTTTTAATCTTCTTTGGACGGAGCCATTATTAGGTATAGCTAAATAAATAAACTACAACCCCTTATGATGGATCATGTGGCCAAGTAAATGACTGCACAAGAATTATTAAGACATAAAGTCCCACCATAGCATTACACTCTAAGGTCCCCGATACTAATACCCTCATAATATAACTTCATGATTCGGTCCCAGGTTTACATGTCCTCCCAAGTCTCCCTCAATTCATTATACTACGGTGTTCTCCTATGAGCCCATATAGGTGAAGTGTTGTGCAGTCGACGTTCGCACAACACCATCATAGAATCACATAAAAGATAAACTCTTGACAAAATACCAACACATGTTATATATAAATCATTGCCAATTCATCCTATGCCCTCAGGAACATATAGGAACTACTCACAACGTGCAAACATGATAATATTCAGTGGCATAAGTGGTACAACACAATCTGAAAATATAACTTCACCACCAAATAATGACAAGTACTCAATCACAAACATGAATAGTAGCACAAGACAAGTATCTAGGGTATAGCAACTCTCAAACTACGAGGGGAACGGAGTGGATCACGGAGATGATGATGGAGATGGTGCTGGTCTTGGTGATGGTGATGATGTAGAGGCCTCCTCCCACGCCAAGGAGGAGAGGTGATGATGATGACGATGATTTCCCCCTTCTCCGGAGCTTCGGAGCAGCAGGATCTGACCCCCCTCGGAAGGGAATCAGGAGTTTCGCCGCCGCCGCGGCCTCGGATGGTTTCGAGAAAATTAGGGCGTGACTTTTCGGGGAGGACGAAGGCGTCGATAAAAAGCCCCAGGCGAGGAGGTGCCCGAGGCCCGTTTAGTGGGTCCCACGCGGCCCAAGATTCTAGCCGCGTGGGCCCCCTCTTTTGGGCCTCGTGGCTCTCCTCTCTTCGGTCTTCTTCCCTCTGCCTTTCTCTCGACGAAAAACCAGCTGTGCAATTTTCCTTTTATTATTTGGGTCCCTGTAGCTCCTGAAACATTAAAAACAAGAAAAAGGAGGTTTTCTGCCTCCCAGAAATTAAATACCAAAAATAGGGACTTTGTAAGAAAGTCCCATAAATCATCTAAAACATGTAAAAATAATGATATAGCAATGTAAATAACATTCTAATATGATACTAAAAGTTGTATAAATGATGATACAAAATGCACGTATCAACAGGCTATGGCGGTGAGGGAGCAGCAGTTGGCGACCCGGGAGGTCGAGCTGGCTGGAGAGGTTAAATCCTTGGAAAGCCAGAAGCTGCAGCTAGAGCAGGAAACTGAGTGGTGTCTGAAGGATGCCGCTGACCACTGGTGGCTCTAGGTCAATAGTGCCAGAAACAATGCTTGTACGTCACACGTCAGTTGGGAACCCCAAGAGGATGGTATGATGAGTGCAGCAGTAAGTTTTCCCTCAGTATGAAACCAAGGTTTAATCGGACCAGTAGGAAAACGAGGTTTGCTTCGAAGGTGTTGGTGAAGGAGTGTAGTGCGGCGCAACACCAGGGATTCGGTGCCAACGTGGAACCTGCACAACACAACCAAATTACTTTGCCCCAACTTAACAGTGAGGTTGTCAATCTCACCGGCTTGCTGAAAACAAAGGGTTAAACGTATCGAATGGAAAATGATGTTTGTTTGCATAAAACAGTAGAGAACAATGATTGTAGTAGATTGTATTTCAGATGTAAAAGAATGGACCGGGGTCCACAGTTCACTAGTGGTGTCTCTCCAATAAGATAACTAACATGCTGGGTGAACAAATTACAGCTGGGCAATTGACAATTGATAAGTGCATATAACATGCATGTGTGAGCTGTGGTGTCTACTATGAGATTCATTTGGGCATGCATCTATGCCTAAATAGTCCACTTTCTGGTTAACATCCGTAGCCCTTCCAGTATTAAGTTGCAAGCAACAGACAATTGCATTAAGTAATGTGCGTAATGTAAACAATACATTCATCCTTGAATAAAGCATTGCTGTTTTACCCCTAGTGGCAACAACACATCTACAACCTTAGAACTTGCTGTCACTATCCCAGGTTAAATAGAGGTTGAACCCAACTATCATGCATAAATACCCCCTCTTGGAGTTACAAGTATTCACGTGGCCAAGGCTTCAACAAGTAACGGAGAGCATGCAAGATCACAAATGACATAGACATGATAATATAATATTCAGCTCCACATAGTTATCAATATAAGTCAGATCCCAGCAAACACAACATGTAGCATTACAATAAGATGATCTTGATCATGCTAGGCAGCTCACAAGATCTAAACATGATGGCACAAGTGGAGAAGACAACCATCTAGCTACTGCTATGGACCCATAGTCCAAGGATGAACTACTCACGCATCACTCCGGAGGCGGGCATGGCGATGTAGAGCCCTCCGGTGATGATTCCCCTCTCCGGCAGGGTGCCGGGAAGAGCTTCAGAAACCCCCCGAGTTAGGGTTGACGACGACGGCGGCAGCGAATATGTTCTGGATGAAAGGCTCGGTCTTTTTAGGGTTTTCGCGTCTCGAGGAATAAATAGGCGAAGGGGCGATGTCGGCGGAAACCCGAGGGGCCCAAACCACCAGGTGGCGCGGCTGGGCCCACTGCCACGCCTGGGTGTGGTTTGTCCACCTCGTGGCTCTCCTTCGTCTCTCCTTCATACTCCGTGTACGTGCTGGAAAAATAGGGACCTGGCCTTTGTTTTGTGCAATTCTGAGAATATTTCCAGAAGTAACTTTCTGAAACCAAAAACAGCAGAAAACAGGGAACTGTCACTGTGGCATCTTGTTAATAGGTTAGTCCCAGAAAATGCATAAAAGTGATACGAGTGTATATAAAACAGTAGCAAATGGTATAATATAAGCATGGAACAGCAGAAATTATGGATACGTTGGAGACGTATCACCACCACCCGGAGGCGCTCGAGGCCAAGGACAAGGAGATCAGGAGCCACCAGCTTAAGGAGGAGGAAAACAACCAGATCATCGAGGATATTAAGAAGACCCTCCATCAAGAACAAGAGTCCATCCGCGCTTTGCAGCAGGCCGAGAAAGACGGCCAGAAGATTTCTGAACTTGAAGAGTCTATGAAGGCGTGGAACGACGAGCTTGCGGGGTTGAGGAGAACAACCAGAAGCTGGCCCATGCCAACTCCCAAGCATCAACTGAGCTGTCGGAGCTTCGCCGCTCCAGCCAAGAAGGTACCACCATGATTGCGGAGGCCAGCCAAGAGGCCACGAAACGGGTGGAGCGGCTGAATCTGAGAACTACACTTCCAACGTTGGAGCCGAACTGCCAGAGCTTGCCCCCTGTCGCGGAGTTCATCAGGAAGGTTGCTGCTGACGTTCGAACCTTCAAGAACAAGATGGCTGCCCAACTTGTTCGTGATAAGCACGAGGCGAGCAAGCTGACAATAGTCTCTCCAGGCGGTGAACGCTCCCGTGACCGCAATTGGAGCGGCTGAATCTTGATGGTGGCGTTCCGGGAGGCCAACCCGGACGCCGTCATGCCGGATTTCGTGTCATCGTCTCCCTCCAATGGCTCCCTCCAGGCGGTGAACGCTCCCGCGACCGCAATTGCCACAAAGATGTTCCCGCGCCACTAGATTTCCTGCAAAACATTCGAGCACCTCGTGCCCCAAATGTAATAAACTCTGAATCAGATCTCGTGCTTTGACTCCAAAATTTGGATGTAATATGCTAGAACTTGCTTTGCTACTCTACTTTGCGGGCATTTTTACTGAGCTTGGCGTGTTTTTACTGTCTGCACGTCTTTCTGAGGGATCCTTCGGGGATGTAAGCTTACCTGTGAGGCCCTGACCGGTCAGGAATGCACTCACAAGCCCTACCGATTCCCAGAAGGCCGCTCACTCTGTTGGCACGCATGTCTCCGGGGAGTATCAGGTCTCGACCGCTTTTTACCCCCGGAGAGTCGCTACCCCATGAGTGCTCGCTCGACGGTCGAGCCACGTTCCCGGTTTTTACACATGTTTTATACCCACAAAATAGATTGCTCAACACAGAGAGGACTTGCTCAGGGAAACTTATCTTTATTGATCACAGGAGCTCTTGAACGATGACTTGATACTTCGAGGTACATCTTGCGGTGACACGTTTCAGCGAGTCTGGCGGGGAGGAAGGTTGAGAGCTTCCTCTCCTCGGGCGCACCGGTCAGCTATGTTCCACCGGTCCTCCAACGTGTCCACATCATGAAGACTCAGTTTCTCGCGCATCTTCAGGTTGCGAACGTTGACGTGGAAGACAGCGATGACAGAGACTTCTCAGAGATTAGCCAGGGAATGCGGTCGACGACGCCTCGGAACCTCAGATGTAATGACGCAGCGTCTCCCCAGTCTCTTGTTCCAGGCGATAGAGATTGAGGACGGTTGCCGGGTACGGCGTGCAGCAGGTTTTGAGGTGTTGGCTTGTCTGAACCTCCATCTCCTCCCGGGAGCGCTGCCGGGGATTCGAGCTCTGGCCAGTACCTTCATGAAGAGGCTCCATGGGCCTCTTGCCATGAGGGTCCTCGGGCTGTTCTTCCTCCGGCGCTGCTGGTGCAGGAATGGCGATGCCGGCATCGATAGTCGGGGCAGAACTCGTGGGAGTGTGGCATTGGTGAGCGTAGTTCAACAGACTTTCCAAGCTAGCGATCCATAACTTCGCACGGGGATCGTTCTTACACTGATCTGGTGGGAAAGAGAGAAGCGCTCGGGCTGCACCCAAGGCTTCCCCTAGCCCCCAGCTGTTCCGAGATGACTGACTTGTTGGCTCACCAAGGACCTCCCGAGTTCCCGACATGTTTCCTGCCTGATGACGAGGCGACCGCCCACTTTGACCGAAGGGTGCGGATGCTCTTGTTGGAGAAGAAAAGTTCAGGTCAGTTTTCGTCGCAGACGGAAAACTGGCTGCTGATCTTGCCGTGGATGTAGAGCTCAACGGAGATCTTGAGATGGACTAAGAGCTCGACTCAAATCTTGTCTCGACGAAGTGTATGACGTAGAACCTAACAAAGATCTTGACGTTGAACTTGAGGTTGACGAAGATGAAGACGAATCCAGCGCTTGCACCCCCTACCTGGCGCGCCAGATGTCGTGTCTCGGGTCACGGACACCGAGAGTAGATGATACCCCCTTTTTAGGTTTGGCACGGGGCGCGAAGGAGCCTGGAAGACGCCTACCCAGGAACAAGATCGTCGAGTTCTTCGTCGGGACAAGCAAGTAAACAACACAGAGAGACACACGGAGTTACCCAGTTTTAGGCCGCCCGGAGGCTAAAAGCCCTACTCTGCATGTCTGGATTGAAGTGTTCATCATGGTGTGGTGTACAAGGGTGTTCTGGAATGAACCCGGCAGAGTTCTGGCCGGAGGTAGATGAAGAGCAGATCCTGCCCACGGGAGATCACCTCTCTTTCTACCCTCCAAACCCTAGTCTAGTCTTGCTTGAGTTCTATCTCTGCCTCACCTTTCCTCGTGCCATGGTCCTCCTTTTATAGGCTAATGGGATCCGACATGGGCACGCGAGGGGCGTGAAGGGTTTTTTGCGGGAGAAACCCTCGGTGGTCTTTGGAGGTGACGTGGCCTCTTTTCCTCCAAGCATCTTCTGGAGGGTGGCCCGGTCGTCCGCCCTTTGGGAAAAGTGGGACGGACAAAGCCTGTCCGCCCCACCAGCCTCGCTCGTGGCAACATCACCAGGGCGCGTCCTTCGTCTTGGCGCCCAAGTCTTCCACCAGCTTTCGACGAGCTGGCGTTCTTATCCTCTCAGCGGTACGGATGGTGGACCTGGGGGTGCGCCTGGCCTCCTGCCGGGCGCACGGACCCGCGGGTACTCCGCCTTGCTCTCCGGGCAACAGGTTATCCCGGAAGGTCGCCTGGTCCTTAGCCGCAGTGTGTTGCTGTCGAACTTGTCGGGTTTCCTTGGGGCAGATGGGCTGACCCATCTGCCTAACTTGACTCCTTGCCTTGTCCATCTTCTTGGTGGGCCCTAGTGGTGGACCCACTTTGGCTGCATCAGGGAACCCCATGTTCCACTGTTGTGACAGTTTAATTCCGGAAAATATGGTATACATATAAAATGTTGCAAGACACAAATTGCTACAATGGGATCTATCCCAATCATCCTCCATGCATTGCACAAGCCCTCACCTTTCTTCTTGGTGAAAGTAGCTCCTCTCAAGGCTCTTCGCGGAGTTGGTTCAACGAAACCGTCCCCATCTTCCTCGCCAAGAAAACCCTCACCATCATCTTGTGCACCTTCTTGTGATACAAATTCTTGTGATGGTATTTATTGTGATGCATGATCTTGTGCAAATTGTGATGAAATTTCCGGTATACCACAAGTGCGTACAAACTATATGCAACAAAACAAAATGTGCAACAAAGCAAGCAAAAAATTAGAACATAGACCAATTTCACCTAATACATAAATATAAAAAAATCAATGTGAAATTGTGGTTTGCATAATTAAAATGGACTACATATTACATGGTCATGATATTAAAATAAAAGTATGAAGACTTTTTTTACCTTTGCGGCATTTCGTCGAACACAAATAGTGCGCCGCCGGCGGTGGCGGTGGGCAACGTTGGCTCGGTCCGAATCGGCGCTGTGGGTGCACTCAGAGTAGCCGAAGGTACATGCAGAGGGGCCGAAGGTGCCGGTGTTGTAGAGGGAGGTGCCACCACGACCACCATCTCCACCTTCTTGGACACGTGTGAAGCCACTGCCTACAAGTCGCGTAGCAGCCTCTTCCTGCCGGCCTTCGACGTGGAGACGACAAGAGGGCAAGAGACGGTGCCTAGCACCGTTGTCCCGCGGATGGTGGTGGAGGGACATCGACATGCGTGGCGGCTAAGCCAACCCTAGGTATCACGCGCCCTTTGGCTTGGCTCTCGCGGCGGTGGGAATCAGGGGATGGGCGGCGGGAGGTCGGGGTAGCCCATGCCAGCGGCGGCCGGAGTGATGACGGCATGCGGAGCGAGGTTGGAAGTCGTAGCGGCTCGGGCGGGATTTTCCCCGCTTGTAACAGTTTGCTCTCTTGTGTGCAAATTGGGTTGTTTTGAATCATGAGCAATTTGTTTTTGAAAAGAGTGCGGTAGGGGAAGCCCCTACAGCGGATTTTTTTTTGTAATAATAAGAACCCAAATGAGTGTCCATAAGGAATTAAACCTGGGTGGCTGGATTGTACATTCACTCCACTAACCAAATGAGCTGGGCTCACTTCTTTCAATAGCAAATTTGTAATACCCCAGGGTCTAGAGAGTCAAAAGAGTAGAAATAAGAATTGTGCATTTGCATAGCATGCATCTGAAAATGCGGGAAATTTTGGCGCGCTTAAGAAAAGAGACAAAGGGATCGATGTTTCTCTCGACTCGATGAATTAGGAGCTAGATCATCCTGTTGAGTGCTATAAACTTCGACGTGATCTTTGAAACAACTAATTTGAAACTAGGAACATCTGTCAAGGCATTCCAGAATTGGACATGACCTTTCCTAAACCCCACGACATTTTGATCACAATTTAATAAATGACAAGTATATAGTTCCAATAAAGCATAATAAGACTCAATCATCTCCCAACAACATCTATATGACCATCTCATCTCATTATGCACAATTATGATCATACCATAAATCAAATACATCAAGTTCAGATTTCATACATCCATAATTTTAACACATCATCTCAAATCATCATCTTATTACATCATTTCCTACATTCATCACTCCCATCTACACATATCTCATCATCTCATCCTACACACATCTCAATTCCAAAACTTGAGTGTCAAAGTACAAGAAATAATAACTGGCATAGTGACAGGTTACAACTTTGCAAGATTTAAATGCAAGAATAATAATATTACAATATAATCGAATAAGTACATATCTCATCCAAATCAAAAGGAAAATACAAAGAATAAAAGGAAAGCCTAATCTAAGTTGATCTTGATCTTCTCAACCTATCTTGATCTTCTTATCTTCCACATCTTATTCTGGAATTCCTGCACATAAGAAGTAGAAGAACAAAAAGAAAGGAATTGAAGCAAGTATCTGTTCTTATCAACTTCTCTAGAAATTGTGAAATTCAAGAGTTTTGTGCTATGTAAAAGAAGATGGAAGCAAGGCTGGCCCCTTTGTGGACAAATTCTTTTTACATACATGAAGCAATTGGAAATCATCTAAAAATAAACTATGTGAAATACAAAGGCCTTGTGCTATATAGAAGTATTTGGTAACAAGCCTTGCAACCTTGTTATCTTATTCCTTTTGAATGCATAAAGCAATTGAGTATCACTTAAATAAATAAAAACCAAAAGAAAAGAAAGGTTTCTTCTAATTAAAATGTTTGCCTTCACCACAAGGGTGAGGCAACTTTGTGTTGGAATTCGACTACTGGATATTAGGAACTTGTCCTAATACCCAAGTGGTGATTAGAGGGAATTATATTAAGGCAGCAATGAATCATGGATCAACTTTGGATCATTTGGATCATCTAGAGGCAAATAGGCAGCAAGGAAAAGAAGGCAACATTGATCCATTTGAGCAAGCAACAAAGGCAACAGGGGGCAAAGGCAAATATAATTGATCCAATTATCTTTAGTCAACAAGGCAACATTTTTGTTTCCCTCTAATCTAGTCAAATTCCTATTAAAGAAAAGCCCACAATTAAATTATTCTCTATTGGTATTAAGAACCAATAAGAACAAAGCCACATGGAATTTAAATTGTTTCTCCAATGGTATTAATAATTACCAAGGAAGAAAATAAGCTAATTGATAAAGCCCACAAATCTGAAATTGTAAAGCCCACATGATCACCACCCATAACTTGGAAAGCCACCAATTTCTCACAAGCCCACAAAAGAGAATAAGCCCACAAGTCCATCTAGCAACAAAAGCCACTTGGCTTGACCAAAAATAAATCCCACAAGGAGATAAGACCAATGACTAGTCATCTCTATCCACAAGAAAATATCTAAGTTTACTTGAACCCCAAGTAATGAAAAGCTTGAGTGGATGAGCATGCCACATAGAAGAGTTATCCATAAGCAAAATATCTCACATTACTTGAACCCTAAGGAATGCCTTTACATGAGATCTTGACAACCAGTAGCTTACTCACCAATGCAAAGCAAGAGTCACCACTTGAGGTGTCACCTTGTGAGGGATAGTAAGGCCTTATAAAAGACATCCCATGGCAGCCCTTTGATCACTACACACCATGGTTTTATGGGACCAACGAATTTGGACCAAATAATATATTTCCATATTGGCAAGAACACAAGAACAGCCAGCTGCACCACAAGCTCTACACAGCAGCCAATCATCTATCTAGCACCATATTTTTCTCATATCATCATAACTATTCGAGCAGCTAATCTAGCTATCGAATATCTTTCCCAAATCAGTTAGAACCCAAGAACATCTCAAGAAAAACCACTAAAATAAATTGCAGCTAATACACTCTAGGAAAATTGAAGCAGCGAGGAGGAGCAGGCTAGCCACAAGACGCAGGTTATCATCATTTTCCAGAAGACCAAGCTGCTCAACAACAGCAGGTTAATTCTTTGTGTGTGTGAGGCAGAGGAGAGGTGCTAGCAAGTTCTGTAATTGACAGGACAGTGCTAGAAAGAGAGGAGAGCAGGGCAACACATCAAAATCTATCCAAGAATACATCTAAAAATCATTCCAACTACCCTTCAACTAGATCTCAACTAGGAGGATAGAAAGAAGTATATCTCTCAGATTGGCATAGTGTTGCTATGCTAAATCATCACAGAGAAGTAAAGCACACAGAAGTATCTGTTCTTATTAAAAAACAGGGCCTCAGCCTTTGCATCATTGGCAGGGCTAAGAAATCAAGACCATGATCTGTTCTTATCAGTATTTATCAAGAAAAGCTACCAGAAATACTGGCCACAGCTGGACTTGGTAGATTTCAGCATTTAGCACAAGAACGTGTAAAAAAAAAGATGTTACATTGCTTGTGTACACTCTCAGAAGGTTTCACACTGCATTGCATACCCTAGTATTACTTAATTGCATAGCCAGAACTACTAAAAATTACAGCTTAAGCCGCCGACAATATTTGCTTCAGAGCTTCAAGCTCATCATAAGCATAAGTCACACCAGAGCAAGTTATGCTCTGAAGAAGCACATGAAAACATAAAAAATGTGTGTAATATTCTTTTGAATCGAATTCTTGATCTGAAGCAAATCCAGGACATTGGTTTTGGTCACAGTTAGGTCCAGGAACCCTAGTTCGATATCATTCCCCTCTGTCAGCAGCAAGACTGCGATTGACAGTACCAAAGCTAGTGAAGCACATCACGAGCTAGTATAGCTCATCACAGTCACCTAAAATACAAAGTTATACATGGATTATACTACGTTTTGGGTCGGCTAGCTGCTAATGGAGCTAGTCGAGCAAGGAATCGAGAGAGGCAGAGAGGATAGAGAGAAGGAGGAGAGGGAGACCATACCTGTCGACCTCGACCGTAGCTCTAGGGTCGGCAAAGCAGTGTCTGCGCAACCATAGAGGGGGCCGGAGGTTGAAGATGATCAACACGCACCAGAGGAGGAGAGAACGCTATGCTCAGCATCCATGGCGAGGGAGGAACAACACCACCAAGGCGCCCTACGCTCGAAGCCGAGCGCAGGAGTGCCGCGGCGCAGCAAGGCCACGGCGAGAATCAACACCCTAGCGGGGCAGTAGGGTTGCGCGTGAGCCAGAGAGGGGAAGAAAACCAAATCGAGCTAGATGGGAAGGTAGAGAAGAAGGAGGCGCGTCGTATGCGACCGACAGCGGCGGCCGAGGCGGCCAGAGCCAGCCGTGGAAGCAGGGCGACGGCGGCGATTTAGGGATCGAAAGAGAGAGCACGGGAGCGAGACAGAACGGGTGAGAGAGAGAGAGAGATCATCCGGGTTGGGTTCGACCTAGTGGCGGTTTGGGCTCAGCCCAACAGGTTGGGTCCAATCCATTAGGCCCAGGGGCATTTTGGTATTTTACGAATCAAAAATGTTCAAACTTAAATGAATTTTTACACCAAATTCAAATACACAAAAATCAACTAAAAATATGCAACATACTCTACAAAATATGAGGAATTTTTATGTAAGTTTTATTTGAAGTTTTGAAAAACATTTTGTGGATGAAAAATTCAAGGATCCTTAAGTGGAAATGACTTGAAATTCTTTTTCAAAACTATTTTCTTAAAATAGAATAATATGGGAAAATAAAGTCTTGAAGTTCAATTATATTGAACTATTTAAATTTAATAACTTTAAATTTATTCCTCATGAAAATTGTTGTCAAACTCTTTAAATAATTAAAAACTCCCAAACACTCGATAAATCTTAAAATTCATAACTTGGGAATTTTTGGGTGACGATGCATATCATGATTATGCATAATAGCATGCTGCTAGATTTTTCAGTAGTCCTTATCAGGATTACTTTGCTATTTTCAGAACTCGGTGTTTTAACGCAAACCCTATAACCCCGAAGGATCGAACGACCATTTCTACCACAGACAAGTTCATTCTTGCATATCCTTATTGACTATTTTATAAAAACTATTTTCAAAAACCTATTATTATCATTGCATTGAAAAAGAAAAACTATTTTCGAATGATGTGAATTGTTATATATATATTGTTTGGCTGGCAATGGAACCACGGATTGATGTTGTGGTGGAGGTTCCATTGTACGGGAAAGTATTTACCTAGGAGTAATAACCAATGTCACAGTGATCCTTGCGCCGTATTGAAGCGTTTACCATGAGATCTGGCATGGGACGGTGAAGTCATCTGTGATCTTTCCCTTTCGCATGTCAACGGACAGCCAGTTCCGTAGGCTGTAGATCTTGCGGGACTACATGCACATGGGTGGGATCCCTTAATTCCCACGGTTTCCGGTGTCTATGATGGATTGTAGGGGTTGTCTAGAACATTCTATCTTTTTGGTATAGGGGAGGACTTCGGTCCGGAATAGTCTACCTAAAGATAAAGGGGAGGACAGACCTACAAAAGGGTGGGCATGCGGGGTTGTTGGAGAAGCACGACGAATGGCTTTGGACTCACACCTGGCCCCATACCATGGAAGTATGGACGGGAAAGTACGCCCAGAAAGGCAACAAGGCTGGGTTTCTCTCATGGGTAAAGTTACGCAGCTCTGCAGAGTCAACAACAAGAAATTGTGACTGTCACATCCGTGTTCCCGGAAGGAACTACAGAACGCTGCGGGAAAGGCATCCCAAGTGATGACTAAAGACCCGTGGAGACTGTGAGCATAGTTTTCTGAAATAAAACTTGACCTTTGAAGAAATGTTTTCCAAAACATACATTATGCTTATGACCGTTGGTCATGGCAGTAGCTAGTGCATTCAAAACAAAAACTCTTTCCTATATTATTTGAACTTGCTGAGTAACGCTCGAGTTGCTCACCCTTTCCCCGTTGACCCCCTGCTTAGATTTTTGGAGCCAGCAAAGGAGTTGACAGTTATCCATCACGACGTCGAGGGAGGATTCAACAAGGAGTCAAGTCTACCTGGTGAACCTTGAAGGAATCAACTGCTACTTCACCAACAGAAGAACGACGACAATAATGACAGTGGTGGAGCAACAACAATATTGTCAATGGCATACATGACGACCACTTTGCCAATGAAGGAAACAACAACTATTGGAAGGAGGAGACAACCCTGGATAAAGATATTCCAGATGGAATAGATTAGGGCTGTGACAACAGCAGTAGTGGATGAGGAATTAGAGCTAGAGCTGATATCCAGCTTAGAGTTACGAATTGGATCTTTCTGTATTTCATTTGCAAGAGACTTGCTTCAATATAAAGGAGGGTCTCAAGATTTTGTACTGAATAGTGTTGTAATCCTATATTGTTACCTTGGATCGGCTATGTTTCTGTTGTACTACTCTGAGGGATGTAATATTTGTGGAGAGGTCCTTCCGTGCGTGTTACATCAATGACTTGTACACTTGTCGTAGGATAGATAACACGGCAGATGTTACACGAGGTAACTTGAGTTGTAGGGCAAGGCGAAACTGGTGTCCAGGAGTTGGTCTAGCTCTACGAGGGAGAAGATATTTTTTACCCAGGTTCAGGTCCCCTCGGTGGAGGATCCCTACATCCTGCTATAACTCACTATTTCATAATATGTTACATGGTGCGCCAATGGCGATTGCCGGGTTAGGATGACTCCGGTACGGGAGCTTTCTTGAGCTCTCTCTCTCTCTCTTTTGTCTATTTCCCTCGGATCTGTCTATCTATGACCTAGGAGCCGGCTTATAAAGACATCCGGGTCTCCTGGTTGTTTACAAGGTAAGTCCGGGTTCTACCCATACTCAAAGTCCTAGTCTATCTCTTCTTGATCTATGTATACTCCAAGTCTGGAACTTCATGACTCGTACAACTTTCGGGTCTTCTGGAATCTTCTTTCTGTAGGCCGGGTTACCGACAAGCTCGCCGGCCCATCAATGTAACCTGCCCATGATGATGATGGCTAGCCTCGCCCGGCCTCCTGCCTGGCGGGTCATGCTTTCCTCTCCATGGGCCTACCGGGTTATTATTCCCCCATCAGTAGCCCCCAGGTTAACTTGGACGTCGGGTTTGGCGTGCTTCTCTTTTAGCTTCAAGCTTTATTTCTCAAGGGGAGCCGCCATCCTTGATGTCCGGGTTAACCTCCTGAAAATAAGAAGTACTCCCAAAAAATATAAAGTCCGGGTTACATTGCTTTTTCTTTAGCTAGGCCGGCTCTTCTTGGCGGTCCATATCATAACCCGGCTACTGTCTACTGGGTTCATACGACTCCAGGTTTAACTCACGCTTATTCTGCCAAGAATATTCCCCATATTTTTCTTTGTGGTTCCTTTGACCTGTTTTTTGATGGAGCCTACTCATACGGAGGCTGTGCTGAAGGATGATCCAAATTCCTACGATCCAAACTTGATGAAGCCTACTCACATGGAGGCTATCTTTCAAGACCCGGTTTTTGAAGACCCGGTGCAAATACCTCCGCTTTACCGGTTCTCAAGAACATTAACCTCGATTTTTCTCACGCATATAACCTGTAGCCCCCCAAGGCCCGAGTTTATCACCTCGCGATAACTTGGTGCTTGATGAATAAATATAAAACTTCAAACTGCTTAGCCCCCAAGTGCTAGGTTGTATGCTTGCAGCGACCTGGGACTTTTGCATCTTGTACCTCTGAAAGAAATTTTGATCTTCAAATACTGTAGCCCCAAGTGTCGGGTTGCGTGCCTGCAGCAGCCTGGGACTTCTTCATTAATTCAAAAAATTTAGCTTCAAACTGAGTAGCCCCAAGTGCCGGGTTAGCTGTCCACAGCCACCTGGGACTCACACTTTTCCTTTCATAACCTCATAAATTTGAAACACTGTAGCTCCGATCAAGAATTACCTCCACTGGAACGATCATAATATCTGACAGAGTCCGGTTTAATGATTCGTTGATAGTCCGGATAACAACTTCACACGACTATTGTTTCTTCTTTCCTTGGCCTTCACACGACCTGCTTTTAGCATGAAATTTTTCTGACTTTCCAGGTATTAAGCTTGATAAGCCGGCTTCTGCTGCCGGGTTATAGATTGACCCTGCAAATAATTGTCCCTGTACATGAATCAATATCATTTAACCTGATGGGCTTGTAATAAATTAGTAACTGATGAATATTTATGCTGATGGTGTACGTGCACCCTGAGGGTTTGCTTTTTTGATGAACGTGATATGTCGTTCTGCAAATCCCTTTGATTTAGATGACCCTTTTGGTTTCTATAAACTGTAAGCCGGCTTTCGCATGGATCTTCACTGTTGCGACCTCTCTATTAAAAACAGGTTCAGTCAAGTCCCAGTGGGCCTCATGACTGATTGAATTTACAGGCACACAATCAGGCCATATAATTGCGTTTCACATCGAGCTTAAGTTTAGATAACCAAGAATATAACGGCTCTGAATTAGGCCGGGTCATGGGATTGCAGCTGTACCAATAACTGATAATCAGCCCCCATGACCAAAGTGGCTTATATGCCGGGTCTTGAGTTTGTAACTGCGCTATTCAAGCGATCAACCCCAAGACCCAATATGCACAATGTTGCGAAGCACTCCTGGGTACGCTAACCGAAGTTGCGAAACACTCCTGGACACGCTAACAATCTGCAAATAATTAAAGTCGGGGGATGTTTCATGGATTTTCCATGTCTTCAACCCAACAATTGATAACTGAAAAATAACTGAAGCCGGGAGATGTTTCATGGTAAGATCCATGTCTTCAACCCAACCATTGATAACTGAAAAATAACTGAAGCCGGGAGATGTTTCATGGTAAGATCCATGTCTTCAACCCAACCATTGATAATAGGGAGACCTGGATTTTTAGGATTCGTCCTTCTGAATGATAAACATTTGGCACGCTCTTGGCGTTAATGATGTATAAGCGAGAGTATGGCGATTGAGCCGGAATAATGATAATGGATAGGCCGGAATACGGCGATAGATCTGGAAAGATGATAATAGATAATGTATAGGCCGGCAATTGAGCCAGCATGATAATAATGAATAAGGCATGAGCCGGCGATTTGAGCCGGAGCACATCGATGACACTTTAATGACGACCTTGTTATGAATAAATCCATTGCGAACAATAGATAGTTCGACTTTTGATAAATCCATTTACGAGTGATAGATATCTCGACTTTTAAGAAATCCAATGCGAGCGATAAATTGCTCGACTTTTAATAAGTGGCCTGCAATCTTTTGAATGATCTTTGTAATATCCTTATAAACAGGATATTGTAATTCCAGGGATCGACTCAAATGAGCCAGATTTAATTGACTGAATAATATGAAATATGAAATATAAATAAATGCAACTTAGCTTTGTCCTGTGTTGAAGACGCGCCTGAAGCCGGCTCGCGGCCGGGTCTTTGTCACCTGAAGCCGGCCCACCGCCGGGTCATTGATCCTCGTGTGATCGTAATCCGGCTGACGGCATATTCCTTTTCCTCTTTCTTCTTTTCTTCGGTATCTTTGGAGACCGTGTTGCAGATGAACTGATTAATCCACTAGAGGGCTGGTTGCACCCGATTTGTTTTCTTGTAGGCACGTATCCAAACTCGAAGTAGTATTACTCTTCTCTCTTTTTTTTTTCTTGGCACTTGTTTCAACGATCCATGTGCTAGTTCACATAGTAAATTGGAGCTTTGTTTTTTCTTGTACCAGCGATGCACCGATGCCAGCTTGCCGACCGACCCGGCCGATCAAGCGAGCAGCTGCCTTTTTTTTTTGTTTTTTGTTTTTCCTCCCACAAGAGATGGATCGATCTGCTTTTTCCATCCTTAATTTTTCCTTTCTTTAGGAACCTTGGGAACCGTACTACACATGGATTGATTGATCATCGTAAGCTACTCGATTTGCCTACTCTTTCCTTCTGCGTACGTGACCTTCCTCGTAACCCGGCTGTCCTATTCAGACTCAGCATCAGCGCTGCCACACCGAGCTGGAATCGAACAGTTTGAGATGCGTTGCTGGCGGTTCCTTCTACGCTGGCAGTTTCTTCGATTTTGAGCATTGTCGGAGAATGATTCCCACGAAACAGGGGCAGTCACACTCGCGAAGAGAGTTCGTGTAAGGGGCTGAACACGACGTCAATCAACCCTCATCCGGCGTGGCGACGCTGCTCGTCGTTCCAGAGGAGGGACATCACGGCAGAGAGAGACACGGCGTGTACCCAGGTTCACGGCCCTCTTGTGGAGGTAAAACCGCTACGTCCTGCCTGTCTGTATTGCTGCTTGTAGAGGTTACAGTACAGCGTGCTTGCCGAGGGCACAGTTGTGGCAATGGTGCGTACAAGGGGAGGGAAACTACTGTCTTCTTCTCCCTTGCGCGCAAGTAGCTAGACTAGGAGTAAAATGTGTTCCCCCTGTTAGGGTGGTGCACCAGCTCCTTTTATAGGCGCCCCGGGCCTCCTCCCTGTCCTTGTGCAGCAGAGGGGCTACCACATGGCGACAACGGTCGGGAGCTCGGTGTACCGCTGCTTGGGCGTCCATGAGCGCGGTCCATGGGCACAAAAGCTGAGGCCGCAGCAGAGAGGCCGCCGTCCATCCACGGTGACGTCGCGTTCGGCGCGTAGCGCCGGCCTGCTCCCTTATCACCAAAGAGGAAAGCTTGGTGGTCTGCGCCGTTGCCCCTGCTTTGTTGACTCCTTTATCACCAAAGTGGGACTGCAGCTCCGTCGTCACTCTGCGCAGAGGCGCGGTCACTCTGCGGCCACTGCGGAAGCCATGTGCGCTCCGCAGAGCTTGCTTTACAGTGAAGGAACCCTCGCGTGGGCGGGAACGCCCTGTGGAGGATTCTGCGTTGACTTCCCTTCAGGGAAAACTTCCTTGGAGAGGAGGCAGCGGAGTAGAGGCTCCACAGGCCTTAGCTGCCTCCTCAGGCCTCCGCGAGGCGATTCTGCCCCGCGGGCATCCCAGGCTTGCAGGCCTGGTCCTTAGCGAGATTCACTCGCCGAGTGTTGAGGGTTATAGAGGCCTGGCCCAGTACACCCTGGTTCTTACTGGGCTGACAGTAGCCCCCGGGCCCATGACGGGCACGACGCGGTCCAGGGGGCGCAGGCGAAGCGTCATGGGCCCAAAGTGTCCGGCCGGCCCGAGACACGTGGCGAGCGGTTGGTGCGTCTCGGCTTCTCCGGAGGAGGTGGGCGTCGTGGTGGGACCCACGACGCCTCGGAAACCGCTCTGAGGTGATATAAAGGCTGCCGCGGCTGTGCCGGCAGCAGTTCCGCCGCATTTACGCCTTTTCCTTCTCGCATACACCTCCGGTGCTCCACTACTCCGGCGATTTCCGTTCTTCTCCGAGCTCTTCCGCCGCCCTTCCTTCGCGAGCCATGGGCCCCAAGAAAGGCAAGGCGGCGATGGTGGAGGCCTCCGCTGAAGCGCAGCGGGAGGAGGAGCTTGCGCCGGCTCTCATCGGCACTCGCGTCTCCACAGCGGAGGCGCTGGATAGGCTGAAGGTCCTCGTCGCCGGGAGGAATAACGAGCATGGCGCCAGCGGCGTCAAGGCGGCGCGCTTCGGCAAGCTGGCGGCGGGGTGGTACCCCATTTTCGTCCACACGCTGTTCGCTGGCTTGGTGCCGCCGTTCTCTCCCTTCCTTGCGGAGGTGCTGGCTTTCTATCAGATCCAGCTCCTGCACCTCCACCCGAACTCCATCCTGATTCTCGCCATCTTCGCCTATCTCTGCGAGGCGTATCTGGGAGTGATGCCCTCCGTGGCCTTCTTCCGGAGCTTCTACGCGCTCCGCAACACGGCGCCCGGCGAGCGGTCTGGGTGCGTGTCTTTCCGCATCGCAGACGGGATGGGCGCCGTCTACATCCCCATGTCGTGGGATGGCGACAAGGCCGTTACGAGGGTGACGAAGAAGGTGGAGGACTTCCGCCAGAAGTGGGTCCTCGTCGACGCCAAGGAGCGGAATGCCTTCTTCGATGAGCCTGAGGCGCCGCCGCTGAAGAACTCAAATTGGTCCAGCGAGAAGCTCCAGCACCAGAAGATTGCCCACTTGGTCTCGCGCATGAAGCTCGTCCGCGAGGCTGGCCTCACGGGGCAGATGGTCGCTGAGGACTTCGTGAGGCGGCGCATCGCTCCCCTCCAGGCGCACACGAAGCCGGTGTGGATGTACTCCGGCCCGGCAGATCCAATGCGCTTGCACCTCAGCGCCCACGCGCCAGACGATGTCGCCTCCATCTTAGGCACGCTCTTCATCGCCCCGGAGATCCCTGTTCCGGGCACTGAGCACCTGAGGCCCCTCCACCAGCTCACTCCAAAGAAGCGCCTCGCAGTTCTGGAGATGATGCCGACGTTCACGCCAGAGGGCTTGGAGGGAGAAGAGGCGAAGGGGGCTGCGGCGCCTGTGGTGGAGGAAGACTTGTTTGGCGAGTCCTCTGCTGCTTCAGACGCCGAAGCTGACGCCGCCCGGAGAGTCAACCCCTCGTTAGGGGAGGCGAGCTCTTCAAAGCAGGCGGCCCCTGAGGAGGAGATCCTGGAGGTATCGTCCGATGTGGACGAGGATTTTGTGGTGGCCCCGTCACGACGGGCCACAGAAGAAGAAGACGAAGACGGGGACGATAGCGGCCCGGAGGCCGCGGCAAAGCGGTGCGAGCCCCGCACCAAGGCCATCCACGACCGGGCCGCCAGAAGCCTGGAGAGCACTCCTATCAAGAGGAAAGCTGGGGCGGCCCCTGAGGAGCCCAGCGCTGGAGCCTCAACAGGCCTGCGGCGCTCCGCCAACAAGGTGTGGGTGGACACCCGCGCCAAGTCATCTGGGTGAGTACTGCTTCTTCTTGACTCGTTCTTGCTTATCGAGAGTTCTTGCCTTTCTCGAGGATCTCACTGTCTTGATTATCAGGGGTCTGGTTCATGCGAAGCGTCGCCGACTCCGCAAGGCTGCGGACGTGCGGCGCGACGCTACGACCGTTGTTGAGGGGCCTACAGCGCCCCTTGGAGAGGAGACTGAGGAGCCCGTGGTGACAGTCACCACGGGCCCGGCTGTTGACGAGGCCATGAGGCCTGGGGGAGACGCCCCTTGAAGAAGCAACTGCCTCGCCACCTCCTGCCGAGAGTCAGTTTGAGGAGGCGGCGAAGACTCCGTGCCGCCGCGCCCTGATGCTCCTCTGGAGCCCCCAGAGACACCCGCCGTGGAACGGCGGGGACCAGCACACAGACGCCGGGAGGCGTCGACGTCGAGATGGAGGAGGGAACTCCTCCGCCGCCCCCTCCAAATTCCGAGCCTGAGGGGGAGGCCACTTCTTCTGAGGCCGCAGCAGGCGAGGCTGCGGTTGAGCCTCTGGTGGCTAGGCCTCCCTCGCCAGCCCCCGGGCCCACGAGGAGGTCGTCGTGGAGAACAACGACGCACAAGACGGTGGGGGCCCGCTCCTGTGGCCCCGTGCTGACCCTGGTCCAGCACTGTGCTTTCTGCACCAGAGGCTGGCGCTGGGGCGGAGGACGTTGCGCCACGTGAGGGCTCTTGGGCCTTGGTCTTGAGCGACCGGAGCCGGAGCGGCGCGAGCCGCCAAGCTGCCCTCCGTTTGGTGAGGGGCACCCTAGACGGGCTAGAGACCCAACTTGCCCTTGAGGAGGCGGAGCTTGGCAGGAGGTATGACGCCCTTGCTGCTGACTGGGCCCGCTTCTTCGAAGTCAGGCGGCGGAGTGGCCCTGACGACCAAGCTCTTCAGGCGCAGCGCGACGAGGCGACGCGGCAGGCCCAGGAGATCCGCGAGAACGCGGAGCGCGAGGCGCAAGAGGCCTTGGCGCCGGTCCAGGCGGAGCGCAAGGCGGCTGCAGAGGATCGGGAGGCGGCTGTGGCGGAGCGCCAGGCTGCAGCCTCCGACCGAGCGGCTATCGAGACCTCCCTCGCCGACCAGCGCAAGGAGCTGGCAGCCGCGAGGAGAAGATAATTTCTGAAGCTGAGGTGGTGAGGAAGTCTCTGGAGCAGCATCGTCTGTCGCTGGAGGCTCGCGAGCAGGCCATGACGACACGCGAAGCTGAGGTGCTCAAGCGTGAGGAGAAACTGGAGCAGGCGGAAACTGACATGAACAGAGAGCGTGAGGCCTTGGAGTCCCGCGAGAGCAGCTTGGCTGAGGCCATGGGCAAGCACGACAAGGAGGTGGAGCGGCACCGGGAGCTTGTGGAGAAGCCAACCAAAAGCTTGCCGAGAAGAAAAAGGAGGCAGAGGCGGAGGCCCTCACCAAGCAAAAAGAGTACCGCACTGCTGTCACACAGGCCGTCTCCCGGGAGTATGCTGGGAAGTTCAAGAAGCAGGAGGACGGCTTCCAGAAAAAGCGCAGAGAGCTCGGAAGCGCATTCGCCAGCTGGAGGAGTGGAACGCCAACTTGAAATCCTCGCTGAAGCGCGCCAAGGACGCTAATCTCCGCACGGAGCAGGCCCTCGAGCGCTCGGAGCAGGACCTCACAGCCCTGATGGCAGACATGCAGGAGCTGAATGCGCAGGTGGCCCCTGTTGTGGAGAGGGTCGAGGAGGCTGAGCAGAGCGCGGTGGCGGCACGGGTCTTGACGCAGCAGCGGGAGCGTATGTTCCGATCTTTGGTGACGCGCGGGAACGCTCTTGCTGCGAAGCTGGGGGTGGATGCTCCTGCCGTCCCCGTCCACGGGAACGCCGACGTTGCCACGTATCTGACCTACTTCGACCAGCTCTTCTCCGTCCTTGAGGGCCCTGTGGCGGAACTCGACGATGTTGTCGACGAGGAGTGCCGCAAGCTCCTGCTGGTGGCGGTCGAGCGCGTCTTCGTCAACCTCAAGCGCCTATATCCATGCTTCGACTTCGAGTCCGTGACCGAGCCCATGGGGGATGCTCAGACCGAGACGCGCCTCTTCAACTCGCTGCGGGAGGAGATCAACGACTATGTCAACCGCTTCAAGAGGGTCGCTGAAGAGCCGGCCTCTGGCGAGGAGGAAGACGTCGAGGAGGAAGCGCGGGGAGATGACGCTGAGGAGGATGAGGCCGCCAAGACTTCGCTTAAGCTGCTCCTGCCACAAGTCGCGCCTGAGGCGCAAGTTATCTTTGTTTAAAGACTTTGTTTCATTTGTGATGGTCTGTAAAACACTTTATTGTGCTGCAATGTGCGTGTGCCCCTCGACGGGCATTTTATCCCTATTCCATGCCTTTTTCGCTTTACGTCGTCAGGACCCGTCTCTTAGCGCTATGACTCCGCCACTACGGTATGCCAGAGCAATGACTCAGCAAGGCCGGGGGGTGTTTAAGGCTTAGAGAGGTAAGAGCTCTCGAGTCGCGATGCTCGAGGGCTCCCCTTTGACGCTCAAGCAGTCCATGAAATGCGAGGAGAAAATACCCGCCCGAGGGACGGAAGTTGCTCGTGAGAGGAAAAACACAACGCCTGAGGTGTAAGCGCAGGACTTAGCTTAGCGAGGTTCTGCCCTCGTGGAGGGCGTTGATTTCCCTGAAGATGTGCTTCCCTCTTTGGGTCTGGAGCGTGACTCCACGAGCCTTGGGGGGACTCTTGTTCCCTGTGTAGGTTAGAGGTGGAACCAAAGCAAACATGGTAGAGAAACTCATGCGCGCTTATAGGTTTCCTCATGGGTGCCTCGCGAGGAGAGTAAGTACCAAAGGTCCTTAGGTGAGGTGGCAGGTTTGGGAGCAAGCCCCTGGGCCAGAGCTCTTTGGTGAGGTAACAGGCGTGAGAGCGTGCTCACGTGTTAGAGCTCGGATCCTTTTGGGTTTTGCGGTGCTGCTGGGATGCTCCCGAGGCACAGTCACCGTACTCAGCCCCCGCTCGCGAGGTGCGCAAGGGGAAAGATATGAGCGCGAATGAAAACACAGAGTAACGAGAACTAAAACTCACCCCCAAAATATTACATAGCGGCGCCGCAGCGCAATGTTTCACTAGGAAACGAATTGGTTCGTTACACTTGGGCTTGCCAAGATAAAGTTTCCATGTCGAGGCATGGGGACCACATTCAGTGGCTGAGACTCTTCACGGCCTGCGGCGGCACGTTACAGGAAGAGCTCAGAGGGACTGGCCCTCAGAGAGAGAAGCTTTTGTGAAGCTTGGAGGTGAAGCTGTGCGCTTTCCTCTAGAGACAAAAAATGCCTGGTGTGATAGAGATCACGGGTAGAACTTGCGTAGATGCGCGATGTTCCAAGGGTTCTTGACCGGGATGCCGTCCTCCGTCTCGAGGCGCACCGCACCAGGTCTGGCGACATGCGCGACCCTGTAGGGGCCTTCCCACATGGGCGAGAGCTTGTGGAGACCTTCCCTGGAGAGGATCCTCCTGAGGACAAGGTCGCCTGTCTCGAGAGTGCGCGGACGTATGTGGCGGCTGTGGTAGCGTCGCAGGTCTTGTTGGTATTTTGCCGCTCTGAGGGCGGCTGGCGGCGCAACCCGTCGAGGAACAGCAGGTCGTCGTTGTGGAGGTCTTCTTGATTGTCCTCATTGAAGGCAAGGACCCTTGCGGACCCGTGCTTGATCTCTGTGGGGAGGACTGCTTCGGCTCCATACACCAGGGCGAATGGCGTCTCACCAGTGGGTTTTGTAGGGTTCGTGCGGATGGACCAGAGCACGGAGGGGAGCTCATCGATCCAGCCCTTGCCGTAGCCCTTGAGGCGGTTGAAACTTCTCGTCTTGAGGCCCTTGAGGACCTCAGCATTTGCTCGCTCGGCTTGACCATTGCTCTGTGGGTGAGCTACCGAGGCGAAACAGAGCTTGGTGCCGAGGCTCTCGCAGTAAGCCCTGAAGATGCCGCTGGTGAACTGTGAGCCATTGTCGGTGATGATGCGGTTTGGCACACCAAAGCGGCAGACCAGGCCTCTGATGAACTTCACGGCTGCCCTGGCGGGATGGTGCGCACCGCTTCAACCTCTGCCCATTTGGTGAACTTGTCAACAGCCACGAAGAGGAAACGGTAGCCCCCTTGCGATCTCGGGAAGGGTCCCAAGATGTCCAGCCCCCAGACCGCGAACGGCCAGGAGAGCGGGATGGTCTGGAGTCCCAGTGCAGGCTGATGGACTTGCTTGGCGTGGAACTGGCATGCATCGCAAGACTGAACGATGGTGACGGCATCTTGAAGCACTTGAGGCCAGTAGAAACCGCTCCTGAAGACCTTGCCGGCGAGGGTGCGCGCGCAGGAATGGTGGCCGCACTCTCCACTGTGTATGTCCCTGAGGAGCATGCGTCCTTCCTCAGGAGGCACACACTTGAGGGCAATGCCATTTGGGCGCTTGCGGTATAGGTCTCCCTCCAGGATGTAATAGGATTTCGCTTGTCGAGCGACTCGTTCTGCCTCTGCGTCTTCCTCGGGAAGGACTCCTTTTAGCAAGTAGTCCTTGAGCTCGTCAACCCAGCCTGTTTCTTGGTGCACCATGGTTAGCATCAGCGCTCCCCTGAGGATGGGCCACAGTTGGGTGCGCCACCTGTGGGAGGTGGTGGGAGTACTTCGTCTGTGCTTGTAGCTGGTGCTTGCAGCGGCTGCTTTATGGATGCCTTGGAGAGCCTCTCTTCAAAGACACCTGCGGGCTGGGCCTCCCTTCGTGATGCGCGCTTGGCGATGTCATCTGCTTCCTGGTTCTCCTTGCGCGGGATGTGCATGAGCTCCATGCCCCTGAAGTGCTTCTCGAGCTTGCGGACCTCTTCAAGGTAGGCAGCCATATGGCTGTCTTTAGGGGTGTAGCTCTTGTTGGAGAAGTTGACCAGGAGCTGGGAGTCGCCTTTGATGAGTAGGTGCTTGACACCGAGGGCAATGGCAGCTCTGAGCCCGGCGAGGAGGCCTTCATATTCAGCGATGTTGTTGGAGATCTTGTCCATCGTGAAGCACAACTGGACGGCATAGTGGAGCTTGTCGCCTTTAGGCGAGGTCAGGACAACGCCAGCGCCTCCGTTGCGGCAGGAGAAAGCTCCATCGAAGTGCATGGTCCAGTGGCTTGGCGTCGTATCTCCAGGCGGTATAGTTTCTGCTTCAGGAGGCTCTTCAGGAGTTGGGTCTGTCCATTCGGCGACAAAGTCTGCCAGTGCTCTTCCTTTGATGACCCTTGTGGTGTCAAAACGCAAGTTGAAAGGCTGCAGCTCGATGTTCCACCCTGCTACGCGATCAGTGGCGTTGGGGTTGCGCAGGATTTGCTCCAGAGGGAATGATGTGACCACCGTGACAGGGTGGCCCTGGAAGTAGTGGCGCAGCTTTCTGGAGGCGATGAGCAGGGCGAGAAGGAGCTTCTGCTGCGTAGGGTACCGCTCGCGAGCATCTCTTAGCACAGTACTGACATAGTAACTGGATGCTCGACAAGGGTTGTGGAGGGTGACGCAGCGTTGGCTCCCTCGAGGGACTCCTCAGGCCCTTTGGCGAGGTTTCCTTGTGGAGGAGTCTCAGCAGGGGTGCCTGAAGTAGGCTCGACAGCTGGCTGTGGGTCTGGCTCTGGGCCTGGAGGGACTTTTTCCTTGTCGGGAGGCTCTGGACTTGGAGTGGCTGCACTTTTCTTGGGGAGGACTGGCTCTTCTCTTTCGACCACCAGGACGGCGCTTGCGGTTTGTGGAGTGGCTGCAAGGTACAGCTTTAGATGCTCGCCCGTCCTGGGGGCTACCATAACTGGTGCGCTAGCCAAGTACTTCTTCAAGTCCTCAAATGCCTTGTCTGCCTCTGGAGTCCACTTGAAGGTGCCGGACTTCTTCATGATCTTGAAAAATGGCAGGGCCCTCTCGCCAAACTTGGAGATGAAGCGGCCCAAGCTGGCCATGCACCCAGCTAGGCGCTGCATGTCCTTGAGGCGGCGGGTGGCTGCATTTCTTCTATGGCCTTGATCTTGTCAGGGTTTGCTTCTATGCCGCGATGGGACACGAGGAACCCGAGGAGTTTGCCTGAAGGTACCCCGAAGACGCACTTGGCGGGGTTTAGCTTGATGTTCACCTTGCGCAGGCTGGCGAAGGTCTCCTCGAGGTCCTTCAAGAGAGTGTCTCCCTCGCGAGACTTGACTACGATGTCGTCAACATATGCCTCTGCATTTCTTCCCATCTGAGCCCCCAGGGCGATCCTCATGAGCCTCTGGAAGGTGGCGCCGGCGTTCTTCAACCCGAAGGGCATGCAAGTGTAGCAATACACGCCACAGGGGGTGAGGAACGCTGTTTTCTCCTCGTCCTCTTTAGCCATTTTGATCTGGTGGTAGCCTGAGAAGGCGTCCAGAAAACAGAGGAGATCACAGCCGGCTGTGGAGTCCACGATCTGATCAATCCTTGGCATGGGGTATGGGTCCTTGGGGCAGGCTTTATTTACATCAGTGTAATCGATGCAGAGCCGGCCTCCCCCATTGGGTTTTGGGACAACCACGCCATTAGAGACCCAGGTGGGGTGGGCAACTTCTCGAATAATGTCTGCTGCTTTTAGCTTTTCTACTTCTTTGATGATGAAGGCTTGCTTCTCAGGGGCTTGTTTCCGTGCCTTCTGCTTGACGGGGCGTGCGTTTGGACACACAGCTAAGTGGTGCTCGATCACCTCCCTTGGTACGCCGGACATTTCTGACGGAGTCCATGCGAACATGTCAGAATTTGCCCGAAGGAAGGCGACGAGCGCGCTTTCCTATTTGGGAGGTAAGCCAGCGCCTATGGTGACGCTAGCCCCCGAGCCCTCAGCCCCCGAATCGCTGGTGCTCAGCGACACCTTCTTTGTAGCAGCCTGCTCCTGAGAGAACAGCTGCTTCTTCTTCTTGGGCCTCGCGAGGGGCTCCAGGTCTTCGTCAGCAGGGAACGCCATGGCAGCAGCTTTGTAGGCGAGCTCGACAGCGCGTGTAGCGTCCTGTACGTGACCATGGATGGTGATGGTGCCGCCGCTGCCAGGGATCTTGACCATGTTGTAGGCGTGATGCGTGACGGCCATGAACTTCGCGAGGGCGGGGTAGCCGAGGATGGCGTTGTAGGGCAGGCCAATGTGCGCAACGTCGAAGTCGATGAGCTCGGTGCGATAGTTTTGCTGCGTGCCAAAGGTGACTGCAAGCCTCACTTGCCCCAGAGGCGAGATTGAGCCGCTGGTGACCCCTGTGAAGGGCCTGGAGGGCATAAGCCACTCGTAGGGCACTTGAAGCGTCTCAAAGGTCTCGACAGAGATGACGTTCAGGCCTGCACCCCCATCAATGAGCGTTTTGCCGACGGCGATATTGTTGATGGTGGGGGTGCACACCAGCGGGAGGGTGCCTACAGTCTTGGTGGACTTGGGGTGGTCCTTGGCGTCGAAAGCGATGGTGTACTGAGACCACTTGAGGGGACGCGATGTCTCCACCCCGGGCAGCGCTGCGTTGAGCTCGCGGGCGAACTGCTTGAACTGATTGTTGGACTTGGGCGCCTGAGCCCCGCCGAGGATGCACGCCATGGCGCCTCTAGGGGCCTGGTAGCCCCCAGGCTCCTCGTCAGGGAGATTGTTGTTCTTCTCAGCGGCGTTGGCCTGAGTCCCTTGAGGCTTCTGGTAGCCACCTTTGCGTCCGCCCTTGCGGTAGTTACGGCCTCTGCCGCGACCACCGCTGCCTTCTTCCTGCTCGCGCTTCTTGCTCAGTTGCTTGAGGTCGTAACAGTTCTCTGTCGCGTGGCCGCGCCTGTTGTGGTAGATGCAGAAGGGACGGTTGTCGATCTTCTTCTCGCCATCCTCTGCAGAGTCCTCTCGAGCGTGCTTAGCGCCGGGCTCAGCAGCCAGCACAGCAGTAGGCTTGCGCTTGGTCTCGTCACGCTTCTTGTGGGCCTTGGATCCCTCTGGGGGGTCATCTGCAGAGGCCACCTTGGTGAAGAGGAGACCCTCTTCAGCCTTGGCACACTTGTCTGCGATGTCGAAGAGCTTCACGACAGAGGAGAGGGTATCGTGAATGCCGAGCTTCTCAAGCATCCTGCGGTTGGTGACGCCCTCTCTGAAGGCAGCAATGACGTGCGAGTCAGGGATGTTGGGGATTTTGTTGCGGACTTGGCTGAAGCGCTGGATGTACTTGCGGAGAGTCTCGCCAGACTTCTGGCGTACGGCGCGCAGGTCGTTGTAGGTGAGGGCGCGCTCGTACGTGCCCTTGAAGTTCGCAACGAACTGCTTGCAGAGGTCCTCCCAGGAGTCGATGGAGTCCTCAGGGAGGTTCAGGAGCCACGACAGGGCAGAGTCCCTGAGGGCGTGCGAGAACCAGTTCGCCATGACCTTGTCGTCTCCTCCCGCAGCCTGGATGGAGGTGGTGTAGAGCTGCAGGAACTCGATGGGGTTGTTCGTGCCATCGTAGCCCTTGGGGAGGTCTGGCCTGAACTTCTGCGGCCAGACGACGCGGCGCAGGTTGCGGGTGAAGGCCGTGCAGCCAGTGGCGTACGTGGCCACACCGCCCTGGAGAGCTCTGCGGTTTTGGCGCCCGGCCTGGCCAATTTCCTCGACGATGCGCTTCTGGAGGTCCCGCTGGCGCTCCATCTCCACCCGCGCGTCCGGCGGCGTCCGCTGCACGATTTGACAATCATGCGGCGAGGACGCGTGAGAGGCGGCTTTGTTTGCCGCAGCCGGAGGTGGTCCTGGCGGAGGCGGAGGCGGAGGCGCTCCATGCGCGGCGGTGCCTGCGCGCCCGGAGTTGTGGTGCACCAGGGAGCGCGAAGGTGCTGGAACCGCGCGCGGCGCAGCCGCGATGTCGACGAGGTGCTGGAGACGGCCAAGCCAGTTGTCGTGCGCCTCGGCGGTGGGGCGGTAGCGGAAGAGCTCTGCTGCCATGAGCAGCGCAGTGTTTGGGCTGGGCGCCGGGCGTCCAAGCGTGGACGCGCTTTGGCGCCGAGATGGATGCGAGGACTCAGCGTCCTCGCTGTGCTCGTGGTCGACGTCTTCGTCGTAGCGGTCGTCCTCATCCTCGGGGTGCTCCACGCGTGGCTCCGCAGTAGTGCGCCCCGAAGCGCGGTTGGTGCGCGGACGGCCGCGTGGCCTGGCGGCGTGGACGACGGGCTCGGTCTCAGCTCGGCCTGACGCGCGCGGTTGGCGCGAGCAGCGCGAGTGTCCGCCATGGCGTTGAGGTCGATGGAGGTTGAATGCGCGCCTCAGCCCCCTACCTGGCGCGCCAATTGTCGGAGAATGACTCCCACGAAACAGGGGCAGTCACACTCGCGAAGAGAGTTCGTGTAAGGGGCTGAACACGACGTCAATCAACCCTCATCCGGCGCGGCGACGCTGCTCGTCGTCCTGAGGAGGGACATCACGGCAGAGAGAGACACGCGCGTACCCAGGTTCACGGCCCTCTTGTGGAGGTAAAACCGCTACGTCCTGCCTGTCTGTATTGCTGCTTGTAGAGGTTACAGTACAGCGTGCTTGCCGAGGGCACAGTTGTGGCAATGGCGCGTACAAGGGGAGGGAAACTACTGTCTTCTTCTCCCTTGCGCGCAAGTAGCTAGACTAGGAGTAAAATGTGTGTTCGACCCCCTGTTAGGGTGGTGCACCAGCTCCTTTTATAGGCGCCCCGGGCCTCCTCCCTGTCCTTGTGCAGCGGAGGGGCTACCACATGGCGACAACGGTCGGGAGCTCGGTGTACCGCTGCTTGGGCGTCCATGAGCGCGGTCCATGGGCACAAAAGCTGAGGCCGCAGCAGAGAGGCCGCCGTCCATCCACGGTGACGTCGCGTTCGGCGCGTAGCGCCGCCCGGCTGCCCTTATCACCAAAGAGGAAAGCTTTGGTGGTCTGCGCCGTTGCCCCTGCTTTGTTGACTCCTTTATCACCAAAGTGGGACTGCAGCTCCGTCGTCACTCTGCGCAGAGGCGCGGTCACTCTGCGGCCACTGCGGAAGCCATGTGCGCTCCGCAGAGCTTGCTTTACAGTGAAGGAACCCTCGCGTGGGCGGGAACGCCCTGTGGAGGATTCTGCGTTGACTTCCCTTCAGGGAAAACTTCCTTGGAGAGGAGGCAGCGGAGTAGAGGCTCCACAGGCCTTAGCTGCCTCCTCAGGCCTCCGCGAGGCGATTCTGCCCCGCGGGCATCCCAGGCTTGCAGGCCTGGTCCTTAGCGAGATTCACTCGCCGAGTGTTGAGGGTTATAGAGGCCTGGCCCAGTACACCCTGGTTCTTACTGGGCTGACAA